>CM040831.1:34573525-35773525 GCA_022828995.1 Vimba vimba | reverse complement strand
ATGTAGATATATATATGTCAACAAAAAATACTTAATAGTAACATGAATATGACCTTTCTTTGGGAGGGTTTGCCTTCGCCATGCTTCCTGGAAGTAGGGGTAGGAAGTTGACAGCCTCATGTGACAGGGAGGAAGTGAATACTTTTTTTTTTTTCTTGAAATCCTTTATTTGGTTGTTTGCTTGCATGTCATTGAGAAATAAAACATGGACAACATCTAGAAAAATATTTACAAAAGGAAAATGACAACTATGCACTGCGGCAACTATAGTTGCCGGTGGGCTTGAGACAGATCTGGACTGCAGTCAGGCACATCTCTTCTATGGTGCAGTGTCTAGAAACCACTCAGTTTTAGCATGTGCAGAATGAGGCCTGGTATTGTCTTTCTTCCCAGGAAAGACGTCATCTTGATGGCAGTTTATGTCTGTATAATCTAATACACCTCCATGTCAGTGCTACCTTCACACAAATGCAAGTTACCCATGCCGTTTGCACTGATGCCTCCCAATACCATGACAGATGTTTGCTTTTGCATCTGTTACTGATGAATGTCTGGTTGGTCCCTTTCGTCTTTGGGACTGAGAACTCGATGTCTGTTTTTCCCCAAAACAAGCTGAAACATGGACTCATCTGACAGCACACATTTTCTCTGTCTTCTAGACCATCTGAGATGAGCTCGGGCCCAGAGAACTCGCCGGAATCTCTGTTAGAACTCATGTATAGCTTTCTCCTTGCGTAACAGAGATTCAAGTGGCTTTTCTTGATGCAGTGTCAGACTGTGTTAAGTGAAAACGGTTTTCCAAAGAACTCTTGAGCAAATGTGGCTGTATTTATCAGAGTAGCACGACGGTTTCTCATGCAGTGCCATCTGAGGGCTCGAAGGTCACGCACATTCAACAGAGGTCTCCTGCCTAGCCCTACACAGACTGAGATTTCTCTGGATTCCCTGAATCTTCTCACAATATTACGTATGGAAGATGGTGAAAGACATAAATTCTATGCAATCTAGCATTGAGAAATGTAATTTTTGAATTGTTGGACAATTCTCTCATGATATTTGGCACAAAGGTGTGAGCCATAACTCATATTTGCTTACAAAGACTGAGAAGCTCTTTCACACCCAATCACGATTCCCTCACCTAATGCAAATTCACCTGCTCATTTTGGACTGTTTCAAAAGAGTTTGATAATCTAACTTGGATAATCTTTTCACTGTTTTTTTTTTTTGCCTCTGTCCTAACTTTTTTGTAATGTGTTGCAGCCATCAATATCAAAATTTGCTTATATTTACAAAATGATGTTTTAATTAACAAAGTTCGGGAGGAGCAGGTTCAGATAATTAACCAAATTATGCACAGCTGGAGATTAATCAGTAATCAACTCAATGACAGAGTATAAATTCACAGCAGATCTATCTCTGTTCATTGAAAGTTTGTCAGCATCCCTCCTCCACCCCATCTCCTCACTTCCAGTTCCATCTACACTTCCAGTTCCATCTACACTTACCAACTGGGGGGAGTACTTTGGGTTCGGGCCTAACTCCGAGCTCGGAGCCCTCCCCCCGGACAGCACGCCAAATACGCATAATCTCATTGTATTAATTATATGTAGATGTGAACTCGTGAAATACAATTATATTGTTCAATGAAAACATTGGAAAACTTTGCTTTGTACTTTTGTGAGTTAAAAAAAGGTTCAAGAGAATTGCCATTGCATTTCTTTCAATTGCATTATTGCATTTTACAAAATGTCCCAACTTCTGGAAATGGGGTTGTAGCACAGGGATCTGATCGTTTCAACTCACAAACTCATTCATTCAATTGCAGCAGTTTAATTGCACAGCTGTTAAACATATAAATCAATTCATGAACATGAAGTAATGAGTTGAGCTCTAATTATTTTAGCATTTTAGCCCACGGTTTCACAGACAAGGCTTAAGTTTAGTCTCAGACTAAAATGCATGTTTGAGCTTTTTTAATTGAAAGCAACTTGCACTAAATCTTAAAATATGTCAGTGCCATTTGTATTGGTCTCAGGATGTACATGTACACCAGTTAAACATTTTATTTTTCTAGGGTATGTTTATAAAAACTACTTAAAGGCCTAATCCTGGCTTAATCTAAGCCCTGTCTGTGAAACCAGGCCTAAATGTTTCAATTTCCATGCATCCACACTTAGGAGTTAAAGGTTTTGGTGTTACATTGTGTTTGGTGAAATTCATTACCCATAAAATGTCATGCATCCTCCAAATTTTAATTCCCAGAGTTCTCATAATTCATGAGTGTGAGATAAGCACACTCGCAAACAACAAAAACACTGAGTTAAAAACAACCCAAGGGCTGAGCAAACACATGTTGGGTTAATTTTACCCAGAAAATTGGGTTGTTTATTTAACCCAGCATAATGGTTTGATTTAACACAGAACAGTTGATTAATTTTTACTATAATACTAGCTTCTTTTTTTCTTTTTCTTTTTTTTTTATTCCATACATTAATTAATGTTTACGTATTAATTTAAATCCTCTAAACTTTTTTAAAATAGGCTACTCAATACAACCACTGGCTTGCATGATAATTCCTTTATTTTCAATCAAATTTTACAATATATTTTATATAATTTGAAATACACATTTCCAACGTTTATGCTCGTTTAACAACTATTAGAGAAGTAAAAAATAAACATTTATATGTAATTCAAGTGTAATTGACCAGTCTCTGTTGTCCCGTTAACGGCGCTGGATCTCGTGCCGGTAGGCTACTTGTATCATGTTTAGCGGCTGAACTTCTAACTTCAGACCGCCGTCCTGCGTTTTACTCGTAGTCGAGATATGCTGTGACTGACTCCATAACCTGTCCACAATCAATCAGTGTACAGTGCTGAGAACATATTTTAACATCATACGTATTTATTCTGTATCTTTTTGAATAAAATCATAACATTTTATGCAAGGAATCAGGCGTTTCCATCACGCGAAAAGATCGAAGCGACTCTCGTTTAGGTGACCATCACACCCATGTATGTTGCTTTGAATAAAATTAAACGATATACAGCACAATAACGAATTTATAGATAAAATAAAAAATAACCCACAATTTTTTAGAGTGCAGGGTTTTATTGGATCTGATACTATTCTGTGCCAGATCTCATAGATCATTAAGCATGGTGCATTGTTATCCTTGTTTCCTTAATAATGCTGTATTACCAAGATAAGTTAAACTAAAATCTAAACTCAACTAATCATACTATGGCCTTTCGTAGAGCTGCTTTACCACAGAATTTAAAACTGTCTCATATGTTTGCAATATTTTTTCCTGTGCAAACAGCCCTAATAGATTAAAAAGCTATGGCACTGCAGTTTTTAAGAAAAGTTGGCAACCTGCATTATTCTGCTCAAATTAGATATTATTTTGTTCTTAATTTAGATACTGTTCCAAGTCAATCATCTTCATGGTGAAGCATGATGGGTAACTGCACTCTGCTCTGATGAATAGGAGACAATGGATAAATGTAATTTGAACTAAAGAAAAAGGCTGAATTATCAGAGAAATGTGATGTAGGAAACCCCTTTTGAGTTTTGACTTTTTGACTGATTTTCATAGACCACAACCAGTAATGTGAAAAATGAGGAGAAAGATCATTTCTGTTGAAAAAGGACTGAAAATGATATCTTGTTAATGAAAGAAAAGTTTCCTGTGTGTGTGTGTGTGTGTGTGTGTGTGTGTGTGTGTGTGTGTGTGTGTGTGTGTGTGTGTGTGTGTGTGTGTGTGTGTGTGTGTGTGTGTGTGTGCCAATTTCTCTGTGCTTTAAGTGTAAAACTCTTACAAATTAAAGTTGACGGAGTAAAGTGCCGAAATGTTGCACTAAATGGCTTTTATGCTGAGACTTTTCACCTTTACTGTATATTGAAGTTACTTTGATTTGTGAAACAAACAACGAGAGGTGTTTGGAAGTACATTAAAATGTGACAGAAAATTACTTGTTCGCCATATTTTATGTGGAGAAAAGCACTTTTTAAATGTTTAACTTATTTGGTGTGTGGATATCTTCCTATTATGCATATGCTATTGAAATGTTTGTAAGACTGGAAAAACTGGTTGGTAAGAGAGGGCAACTCTCGGAGAAAACAAAGGAAATTAACATTTGAACTCTCTCTTGTGAAATTAGTATCACCATTCGAGACGCAAGTCTCGCCTCAGAATCATCCTAATCTACATTTCTTTGCCTTGACCCCCCATTCCCCCATTACTTCTCTCTCTCATGCTGAGATCACCTGAAATTTACCCAAAAACTAAATGGTTTAATATGAAAAAATATCATACAGTATTATACATGTTTGAAATAATTTGAAATGTCTCAGTGTGACTGGTACAAAGGTCTCATTCCTAAAGAAGTAAACCAAAAGGTAATAAAGTTCTTAAGAGTTTAGAGATAACTTGCACACAGAGGAGGGTGTGTCTTCCAGGTAAATGGCATCCTGCCCAAAAGGTGTAAACTCTGAATCCAAATTCCCATTGTTAGCAAATGTTTCCATGTGAAATAAGTTTGTCTATATAAAGAAATGCAACAAGAGGCTCAGGGCGATTTGTAGCTCAAATTAGCCCGTGATGTGGAGTGTCATCATGTATTTCTTGAGTCAGGTACATATTTTACTCTTTATCTCTGAGCATTTAATGGTAGTGTATTGATTATCTTTGAACCGATTATGAAATTGGCATGATACGTTTACCTGACATAATAAATTGTTACATTTGATTTCATTCTGACTTGCTCTGATATTGTTTTCCCAAGTCGATTAAACGGATTCGTATGTTACCGCAAAGGTTGCGTCAGATTAGTGAAGACTAATATTTGGCACTAATTTAAGTGTACTTGGTTTTGTAAAGACAAGAAGTGAATTTCCGTTTAGGACATCAAAATGCTAGCCTGACTTCGTCATACTCATATTCTAGGCAGAATGTGAGTCTGATACTGCTCCATGGGGATTTCATTATGAGGTGTGTCTCAACGAACCAGAAAAAAAAAAAAAAAACTCTGAACTCAATTGGATAGACCTACAACCAATCAGAGCAACGCAGTGAGCCACGCATAGTTGTCAACAGAGCTCAACTGCACACACGCAGGAAGAAGCGCTGACTTAAAGCAGTGCTGACTTAAACATGTATATAAAGCAGGGGGTATTAAAGTGAACTCGCACAATGGGTTCAAGTAATTTACAAATGTGTTCGATGCAGCTCGGTATACGCAACAACAGACATTTTGTCGTAAGTTTTATTGTAAAAATATAGGATATCAACATAATGATGTAGTTGTTTATATTTTTAGCTTCATTGCAAGTGTATGACATTTGGTATAGAAATAAACAATGGTAATTAAGTGCTTTTCCTAAAAATGAGAAAGAAAATACAGGGTATTACAACAGTATAAACTACAAATAAAGTCAGTATGTCAGGCTAAATGTGTTTTAGTCTGAATTAGGTAAGATGTGTGCTTCCATTTCAGTTTCAGCAATCCCTTCACTCGATTGGGATGTTCTCTTTTGTTCTGGGCGGCAAGTGCAGTAACTGTAACATCGGGCATATTTTGTAGTATTAAACACATATTTATACCGACTTCATCAGGCTCCGAAAATTCTTCACAAAGAACACAAAGAATGGCCTTCTCAGCTGCCATAGTTGCAACTCTTGCGTCATCAGAACAGTGTGTTCAACGCATCACCGTTTCTGTTTAAAAAACGTTGTGCAACGTTTTGTCGGGGCTGAACGCAGCCCACGTCTCCGTTTGCAGCTCCTCCCCGCCTGCACGCGGCTACTCTCGCCGATCGGGTGCATCCAGCCGCAGCCGATGTCGAACACACCTAAAATGCTGCTTGATCAACCTAAATCTGGGTGTGCCTTACCTCTGTTTTAATTTAATGTTACTTTAGAAAAGTGTACGTGGGAAACCACAGCATGGCCAATCCAAAGCTATTATAAGACAAGTAATGTTGGTCGACTTATATCTGTTATATCTTTGATTGTGTAAGCATGAATGTGACCGATCTCGGCCTATATAGCCAATTACCTCTGTTTAGTGACCGAAGCTGTCGAGTTTGTGATCGTGAGGACCTCAAAGCGACATAGCTTCCTAACATGAATGGGTAAAATATAAGTAAAGAGTTGAAAAGAATAATCAAATGTGCTGCTAAACTATTATATAAATGACCATTAACCAATTGTCTTTCTAACCTAAATTCGAGGCCGTGATAAAATGGAGTCATATAAGTTTAATCGGACATAAATTACTTTGCCACGCGGAAAAGACAGTTAACGTGCAGAGACCTTCACTCGTTCTATCGGATAGGCTACCACCATTGGATCGATTTAGATGGGCTTACACGTTCAATAAGCACATATAGGTGTGGTGTTTAGGTGCAATCTGATCCAGAAATGTGAAGTGAAAAGTAGCTGAGAGAGAGAACTTTAATCTTTGACTTTTTGAATTTTCCAACAACGCAGTTTTGAACATTTTCTGGATTTAGTGCAATCTCATAACATTATACTGTAGGCAGTATTTCAGTAAATTCTCAAACCTTTATTGGAAAATTAAAGATTCAGAACAGAACTGTGACCCATTTTTCAACCCATCCGTTGAGACCATTACAGTATGAGAAATTTCAGTTCAGAGTTTCTACATCACTAAATGCAGATAAAACAATGCTGCCGCCTTGTGTTCAGTTTTGTAAAATACATGCAAAATACAGACAGTTATATGTCATGGTTTTTATTGGTTTTAGCAAGTAGCACATTGAATTACACATTACATTTTGAAGTGGAAAGAAAGTACCTTTCTTGTGAAATATACTGTTTTATTTATAATTAAAAAAAGAAAAAACGTTTGTTACAGTGTACGATTCATTTCTCTAATTATTTGATCATTTTGTCATTATAAGATAAAAAAGAAATAACACACACACACACACACACACACACACACACACACACACACACACAAAGAAAAAAAAAGTATTTGTGACAACCTGCCCCAGTCACGAATATAAGATATTGTAATAAAGTTACAGAAAGAAGAATTCACTTTCTTTGGTGTTATTATTGTCAGACAGACTGGACAGTATTGCAGTTGGAATTTCCACAGCTAATATACACACATTCTTCCACAGAGAGTCACAGGTGGCATGTGGCATCCTCAAAACTACACACTATAGACTACAATAACACAGGCTACAACAGACTGCAGGTGTCAGTAAAACCATGTGTTTGTGAAGTGCAAATTATGATTCATTATTGCTCTTGAAATTGTAATGATAATTATTAAGTTGACAAAGTTATTTTGGTGGGGGAAAAGCACATTATATTCTGCTGACAGACAAATCAAGCTCTGTTAATTCATTTGTTTAATGCTTTTTACGGATTAGGGGGGGGAAAGACTTAACATTGGTTATTACAGTAGCATGAAAAACAAAACAGATATACAAACTGGGAAAATAGCTATAAGTCTACATTAAGAAAGTGATCAAAGAAAAACGTATTAGTGCTTCTACAACTACTATACAAATCCATATTATGGCAAGAAACACTCACTTAAGTAAAGAGAAAAGAAAGTCCATCGTTACTTTAAGAAATGAAGGTCAGTCAATCCAAAAAATCTCAAGAACTTTGAATGTGTCTCCAAGTTCAGTCGCCAAACCCATCAAACGCAATTATGAAGCTGGCTCTCGTGAGGACCGTCCCAGAAAAGGAAATTCTCACCGATTTACAGCACCTCAGATTATCCCCACATAAATGCTTCTCGGAGGTCAAGTGGCAGATATTTCAACATCCACTGTTCAGAGGAGACTGCATGGCAAAGAAACCATTACTTCTGAATAACAACAAGCAGAAGAGACTTGATTGGGCCAAAAACACAAGGAATGGACATTAGATCAGTGGAAAACTGTCCCTTGGTCTGATGAGTCCAGATTTGAGATTTTTGGTTCTAAACACTGTCTTTGTTAGTTGTAGAGGGTGAACGGATGGTTCTTGAATGTGTGGTTCCCATGGAAAGCATGGAGGAGGAGGTGTGATGGTGTGGGGGGGCTTTTGACACTGTTGAGCCCCTTTCACACAGAGATTCCGGAAAATTCACGGATAAAGTGACCCGGGATTTGACCCGGGTTCGTTTGATTTTGGTTCAAGGTCCCCAACCCGGCATCGATACCGGCATCAATCCCGGGTCGTGTTTGCATTCACACAGAAGTCGCTCTGGCAATTTCCCGCCAATTTCCCGGGATCATCACGCTATGTGAAAGAGGCTATGGTGACTTAGTCAAAATTTAGGCCACACTTAACCAGCATGGCTACTACAGCATTTTGCAGCAACATGCTATCCCATCTGCTTTGCACTTACAGTAGTGGGGCCATCATTTGTTTTCCAATGGGAAAATGATCCCAAACACACCTCTAGGTTATCTGAGAGCAATTTGTCCAAGGAGGACAGTGATGGAATGCTGCATCAGATGTCCTGGCCTCCACAGTCACCTGATCAAAATCCAATTGAGATGGTTTGGGATGAGTTGGACCGAAGAGTGAAGGAAAAGCAGCCAACACCTCTGGGAACTCCTTCAAGATTTCTGGAAAACCATTCAACCAGGTGACTACCTCATGAGGCGGACTGGGAGAATGAGTGTGCCAAGCTGTCATCAAAGCTAAACGTACTATCGACAATCTAAATATATAAAACATATTCTGGGTTGTTTAACACTTTTTTGTTCACTGCATAATTCCATGTGTTCTTTCATAGATTGTATGTCTTCAGTATTAATGTAAAATGTTGAAAATAATAAAGGAGAAGGTGTGACCAAACTTTTTATGGGTACTGTATGTTTTTTTTTAATTAGCTGTAAAAGTTTGGGCAATGCTCTTTTTATGCTCTTTCTCTGAAATCTTCCTTCCAGATTAGTGGGTTAGTGGGACTTTTTCTTAAAAATTTAGTGGGTTAGTCCAACATTTTCTGAAGTGACACGATCGCTTTATGTGATGAACAGACTGAATTTAGGCTTTTATTCACAAAGAAACTTCATCAACTCACACATCAGTTAAAGTCTTATGGGTTTGGAGCGACATGAGGGTGAGTAAATGATGACAGAATTTACATTATTGGGTGAACTAACCCTTTAATAAGGACATTTTGGACCCCACAAGTATAGCCTATAACATAAACTAACAATGAACAGTACATCTGTTATAGTATTAATTAATCTTTGTTAATATAAATTACTTAAAATTACAGTTTTTCTCAATTGTTTACACACAAATACTGGTACTTGAGACACAACGACCACAACATGTAACTCATTCACTAACCCCCCGAACCAATTCTGCTAAACTACAAGCACAATTCCTGCTTTACACTCAAATTGCAGTTCTAAAACACACCTTTTTCAAAACACTACACACAATTCTCTGCTTTTGGCACAGTTTTCATGCAGAAAATCTAGTTTTCACAAGGAACACACTGCCATTCAAATATGCACACTGACTCATCACATGGGCAAACACCCGTCACACAGTTTTACAATGAGCAGTCAGGGCTTTAGCATAAAAGGGCCACAGGAGAGCTCTTCAATGGAGCAATGGATGCCAACATTTTTACTGTAACTGTATACAGTCAATTCTTCTGTTGTTTTGTATGTAGACCACTGTATGTACAACTTTGAGTTGGTTGGGGATCTACACTGTGTACATTGTTTTAGTGGGAAAAATAAAATATATTTGTTACCGTGTATTTGTGTGTTCTGAGTATAAAAACAATATTCTCAAATATTTTACAACACACTTATGTATACTGTCTGTAGTAAGTGTAACACTGAACAAAAAAAAAGGCCTAAGTCATTATGATGAATGGAGAAGAAGTGTTTTCCATTCATCATAGTGTTTTACACTGAGCACATCAGTGTTCAACTGGTTCTTATAAATGTCTATTCATATGATGGTTTGTGTGTGTCATTTGAAAACAAAATACCATTTTGAGAAGAAATAACATTGTTTTGAATGTAAAGTTTCATTTTGCAGGAGAATTGAGGGGTTTTGCCCATTGTGTGTGTTTTTTTGGATTTGTGTGTAGAGTTCTGAGAATGTGAGGCATGCTTTCAGAAAATGTGTGTAAACAATCGAGAAAAACTGTATGATAGAAAATGTTTTCGTTCATCAAAAGACAATATATATACAGTACCAGTCAAAAGTTTGGAAACGTTACTATTTTTAATGTTTTTGAAAGAAGTCTCTTATGCTCATCAAGCCTGCAGTTAAAAAAAAACAACAACCAAAAAAAAAACAGTAATATTATGAAATATTATTACAATTTAAAATAACCATTCTGTTTTTTAATATACTTTAAAATGTAATTTATTTTTGTGATGCAAAGCTGAATTTTGATCAGCAAGTACTCCAGTCTTTGGTGTCTTATGATCCTTCAGAAATCATTCTAATATGTATATGAAATATGAAATGTTTTCAGAAAAAGGAGCAAGGTTTCAGAAATTGTGTTTTAGCAATTGAGAAAAACTGTAATAAAGTATAAAATACAATTATGAAACACCTTAGATATGCTTATAAATCAAGAATAAAGCATTTATAGATGTATTTATAAACAGCTTTCTTGTGTAAATTAATGTAGGGCACATGTTTTATAAATGATGAATTAACTATTTACTATAATGCTTAACTAATGTTTCATAGCATGCAGTTATTATAAAGTGTTCAGTTGTATTTTTCATTTATTTTTGTTTATTAATAAATATATATATTTTGTGTTGTCATGCTTGATGTTGTTATTATTTTTTCTCCCTTTACTATGACGGGCAATGTTTGATTGCTGTTGTGTTGTAATGTGTTAAAGTTAATAAAAAATATTGTTTTAAAAAGAAAATATTTTGCACATTGCTTTGTGAAAGTTATTTACTGTAAGTCATTTATATAGGTATTGTAAATAATTAAATTGTTAAATTTAAAATCTGCTTTGATGCTCTTTTTGAAGATTGAGACTAATAATTTCTGATGAAACTTCACAAATGAAGCCCACGTGTTGATTCATTGTGAAATGAAAACACTAATATGTCAAAAGTTTTTTTTTTTTGTTTGTTTGTTTTGTTGTTGTTGTTGTTTTCTGGAAAAATGAAAAACCTCTGGATAAACTTCGTGACTTAGTATATCATTTTGAAGTATTTCATCTGCACCTTTGCTTTGCAGTTTTTGCTATTCATATTCAAACTGTGGTAACTTTTCTAAATTTCTAGTTCTAATTTCACGTCATCAAAAATGCACGGTTTACAGACATTTAGCATATTTTGTTAGTACAGTACACAAAATCACAAAGTATCCTTTTCACTATTGACTGTTTCATAAACGTTTAATTTAACTGCCTTTCATAATGCTTATTAATATCAAACTTTTTATTTGCATCTCTTCTGGTTGAGTTTAACACATTCATATTTTTTTTTTAAATCCAGCTGATCTGAATCATTTGGTACATCTATACATTTATAGAACTGCTTTGCAATTACTGAAACTGACATGAATTATCAAAGGCATTTGAAAATTCATCACTAAAAATTCCAGCTCTACTTATTGGCTTTGGTATTTTCAGAAGTGCTCAATTTTCCAAAACTCGTATAACTCGTATCACACTCCAAACTGATAATACTATTAACACAGATTGTCATTCTTTCAAAACATGATCTCATGCTTTCATTACAATTATACATATTTCACATAATAACTGATTCAAAACACACAATTTCACCAATCACCAAAACACAATCGTATTCTTCTTTCAATTTAGTACTTTTAACAATCAGTTCCTTCTATAATGTTTGTAACAAAATCAGTTTAGTTTTATCAAAAGGTGTGATCAAGATCACAGAAAACGTTATGCATTTCTACATTAAAAAAAGAAAAGAAAAAAGAAATCACATAATTTATAAGCTGTTTTCTTCATGAGCACTAAAAAAATTAAATAATAATAATTCCCCTAAAGGACAAAACTGTCGGATATTTTAAATACATTTTGTCCCAATAATGTAAGGTTTACCAGGACTACACACGCACATGTTGGGGTTTTATGATTTATTGGGTATTTCCATAGATATAATCTTTATACTGTAAAAACTGCATATTCTGTCCCCTAACCCTAAACCTGACCATCACAGAACACTTTCAGCATTTAAAAAAAAAAAAAAAAAAAAACCTTAATTCTTTATTATTTATAAGCTGTTTTCCTCAAACATACACATTTGCAATCATTAAGTGCATTCCATTTTCACAATCTACTCAATAAATCACTAAAGAAACAAGGTATGATTCAGGAGTTCAAACGAGTGATTCATTGGTCATGAATGTGGGACAGGATCTCATCGGACACTTGATGATTTGGTCATTTTAATTCAACAAAATATAATTATTGTAAAAGTTACAGATGAAATCAATAATATTTTCTCATCAGAACTTGTTTTTAGTTGGCGTCAGTGTCTGTATCATTTTGATGTTTCAAGAGTTGAAATGAACCCTCGATCTTTATGACCACTGGATGATCATCTGAACAAGACAAAGGAAAAGCCAGGAAAAAGGAAAAGACTTCCAGTTTAATGTTTAATTCATAAGCTGAATTTAAATCTGTGCATTCTGTAATGTATTTAATCAGTCTCCAGCCTCACATGGATTGAACATTTACCTTCACATTAAGGTCAAACTGCTTGTTCCCTATACTTAAAAACCCATGTGACACTGTACTGTACAAAGCTGAGCTTTGACTGAGACAGTGTTTTCATTTTCGTCTGTGCCAGTGAAGAAAGTAAACAGGCTGAACTGGAATGTATTTTTTATGAATCATATTTTTAGTGAAGTGAACTTATTAAAGGATTAGTTTGCTTTCAAATAAAAAATTCCTGATAATTTACTCACCCCCATGTTATCCAAGATGTCCATATCTTTCTTTCTTCAGTCAAATTTATAGTCACATTATACAGACTATATTAGTTTTCTTTAAACTCTCCAGTTTAATGTTTAATTCATAAGTTGAATTTAAATCTGTGCATTCTGTAATGTATTTAATTCAGTCTCCAGCCTCACATGGATTGAACATTTACCTTCACATTAAGGTCAAAACGATTGTTCCCTATACTTAAAAACCATGTGCACTGTACCATTTATGTCTTTTAATCTTTTACATGTTTCAAGAGAAAATGTGTTCAATCAGTAGCCACAGCAACAACAAAACATGTACATTTAATGTCACTGAATCAAAGTCATTTACTGCAGTTCTCATTATTTTTGTTAATGCATTTTGTAAGTTTTTACAGTTTTTTTGTTGTTGTTGTTGTTTAGTAACATTGTTTATTTTTTTCAAATTCTACACTCAAAAAAAAAAAAAAAACTCTTTGAATGAACATAAAAAAATCATGGAAAGGATTTCCACATGATTAACTTGCTTTATTTCAGCATTATGCAATTATGTTATTCAAATTTAATGTACTTACGTTGGGTTAGTTCGCCCAAAAATGATATTTAAGCCATGATTTACTCACCCTCAAGCCGTTCGAGATGCATACGTCAATCTTTTTTCAGACGAACACATTTTCAGTTATTTTAGAAAATGTCTTAGATCTTTCAGTGGTTATAATGTGAAGTTATGGGGTCCAGCTGATTCACGTCGCAAAATGTGCATGCATCCTTCTCAAAAATAATCCATCCGGCTCCAGGGGGATAAACGAAGGCCTTCTGAGGGTAATCCGTGGAGTTTTGTCGTAAAAATATACATATTTAAAACTTTATAAACGAAAATAACTGGCTTCCGGTGGCGGTCGGCGCGCGTGTTCGTCTGAAAAAAGATTGACATATGCATCTCGAACGGCTTGAGGGTGAGTAAATCATGGCTTAAATATCATTTTTGGGCGAACTATCCCTTTAATTTATTAAGGTTGATTCAACTTATTTACTATGGTTGGGCACAGCTTAATTTAATAGTGTCAGCCCAACTAATTTGCAATGTTTTGGACCAACTAATTTACTTAATTTGCATTCAACTTAATTAAATATAGTTGAATCCAACTTATTTTACAGTAGTACAATTACACTAGTTAATAAAGTTGATCCAATCTATGTAATTTAAAGGTCCCGTTCTACATGATCCCATGTTTCAAACTTTAGTTAGTGTGTAATGTTGTTGTTAGAGTATAAATAATATCTGTAAAATTATAAAGCTCAAAGTTCAATGCCAAGATATTTTATTTAACAGAAGTTGACTACAAAAAACGGCTCGATTGGACTACACCCCTCTACTTCCTTCATTAATGATGTCACTAGAACCGTAACGTCCGCCCACAGGAACACAGGCGTATTGATGGCGAAATGTCAACAGACGTGGTTGATGTTTATCTATAATCGGATACCGCAAAAGTTTAATTCGAAGTTGTTAGTTTGCTCTGTCCATTTCACCACGGACTGTTTTTGTAACCTGGGATAATATCAAGCAGGCTTCTCTCAGCGTTTCATACTGACGAAGGGGGCAATTTCAACTATATTCCAGCAAGCGGTAAGTAGTGATTTAATATGGAAGTAGCGATCACTCTTCACATCGTTTCTCTTAGTAGGATGAAAATAATCTTACTTAAACTGTGATTAATATACAGAAAGCGATCAAAGAACAATCCCTTTCCAATCGTCCAAGCTGTCAATCAATCACACAGCGCAAGTTTATCTGGACACTTGCCAAAACTCGTTATGAAATCAATGACGCTGTTACACTGCACAACGAAGCTCTTACTGTATTTATATGCCTCATGTTTGCATTGGTGAAATCATTAGTGAGTGCAGAAACTGTTGCAATGATAAGATCTTTCACGCGATCAACAGACTGTCATCTGCTCAACGCTCACTGCAACCTTTTATGTGATGGGAATAGATCTAAATACTTAAAAAACTTCTCACGATTCGTTAATCCAGATAGCTGTAATAGTAAAAACGTATAATAGCTGTAATAGTAAAAGTTTTCCAGATAGTTCCACATGTAATGCCAGATATTTCATATGCAAGCATGTCAGCCAATCACAGCAGAGGGCGTTTACACTGAAGTCTCACAGCAGACACGCCCCTTCAAACAGAGTGTTCAAACCAGGGAATGAAATCAGGCTAGGAAATATGCCTTTTATTTCTAAATTATAACAATTTTTGATCTAAAAAACATACTAACATTATAAGGGCACCCCTGGAAACATTATAAAATAATAAAAAATAATCCATGGAATGGGACCTTTAAGTTAGCCTAACAAAAGTGCTTAATGCTGAAAGAAAGACATTTAATCACGTGGAAATCCTTTTCATGATTTAATTACATTAATTAAAAAAATAGCTTTTGAGTATTCAAAATTAATTAATTAATTAATTAATTAAGTTTGTTCATTTAAATTAAAACCACTGTGCGAAAGAGATGTAATGCATGTACAGTGTGTACTGAGTGCCCACAGCCCTAAACTTAACACAGTCGCCACGCTTCTGCATAATGGTAATTGGTAACCACAAAATTCAAAAACATTACAGAAAGTCCTCTAAGTTTCTAACATAACTGAATATTAAACACTAACATTAACTAACAACATCTTTACAGAAAAACACATAAAATAACACTTTAATCCCAAAATTTACCCTCCTAATGCAGTCCCTTGCAAAGCATGCTGGGAACTACAGATCCACTGCCCAGTTAGTTGTCAACAAAAATGATTAATGTAGTTTTCACACAAAGTAAACTTCAGTTTTAAATATATTAGGTTGATTTAACACAATTAAATTAGGTTGTGACAAAATATTAAACAATCGTGTTACTTTAGCTTATTTTAATTCATTAAATTTAACAAGAGGCAATTTTTTTATTTATTTTTTTGAGTGCTAAGAGAACATAGAAAATGCTAGGCTATGTTTTCAAATGTTTAAGCATATTTTCATTTGACTTATACAACACACAAAATCATATGCTTTTTTTTTTCATATTTTGAAAATATTTCATTTGGACATACTTTTTCTTTAAAGTAATTGAGTTTAGAAAAAAAAACAAAAAAAAACTGTGATTCTACAATAAAATGTATTATTTCTGTCAAAACTTCACTGAAGCACCACACACAAATGGCATCCATTGTGAAAGGAAAACGCAGATAAAACAAGAGAAAACCTGTGAATGAGCTTCATGACTTAGACTCGTATTTCCTATTTGATTACTTGTATGCAGGGGCCGTACCATTGAGGTCCCCGAGGTCTGGACCTCTGTATTTTTCCGAGGAGTATACACCTTATTCCTACGCCCCATGACGCTTTGCGCTAGTTATGGGTGTAACTTCCGTTAAACTGTAAACAATCAGTGAAACGCTCGCTCTTTGAACGCAATACGTTAAAAAAAATGTCACAATGAGATGACATTAATCTACTCACCCTTCAACTATCAAACATTAAAAGGAAATTTAAAAGTGTAAAAGCATCAACAAGGTACTTTCAACAGACCAAATAACCCCAAAAGCATAAGTCTTTCCTCAGCAACAACAGACGGATTAAATATCACTGTAGTAGCCTAATATAGGCTATATCTGTATTATGTAACTTATATTGCGTTAATTAAAAATGTTCATTAACTTCAGCATTACGTGATACTATTTCAAAGTGATTTCCGTCATTTTGACAGATTATAAATTGCATTTACCTGTGAAAACAAACCTGGAAAGAGACGTGAGGATTTGAGGAGAACAACGAGAGATTCTTCATGCATTCCAGTGAATTATTAATGGAATATATCGTAAATTAAATCCGGGAGAACAGACCACAACTGTGCAGTATATGTTGGCCTTTTTCATACTGTTACAGTGGATTGCAAAGGGAAAAAAGAAAATAATCACAAGGAAAAGAAGCAGCGACTAAAACGAGCGCTTGCCATAGACGTCACGTTAAAATACCAAGTATAATGTTAATCTCATGATGTCTGAAAAAAAGCATGAATGGAAATTGACGGCTTATCCAGTCAAACTGACGGATTAGCTTTATTTGTAGGGCAACCTTATGATTTGAAATGATTCGTTTCAGCCTTTCTGGATGGAAGTTCCCCAAACCGGAAGTGACACCCATAATTCAAAACGCAGTAAGGTCGTCAGGAATAAGGTGGATACAGTAAAGGTTGTGAAATAATTGCCTAAAATTAGCTGCAAGGATATTGCACAACGTTGATGACCGACCTTCTCGTCTGAGCTGCCTCAGTGGTCGTGTCACTAACTGCTGAGCGCAAATCTTAGCGCGACACTTAACGGTCATAAATTGTGAGATAAGATGTAGCCTAACTAGCTAAACACATTTTAATAGCTTTACAATACAATTTTACAATTTCTGTTACTAGAAACAGAAATAATCAGGGATGCAAACTATTAAACTATTATCTAACTGTGCCATTTTAATTGAAAATAAGCCTATATAATTTGCGATTCATGTAATGTAATTCATAACTGTCAAGGGACAAGAAACACAGAAACATTCATATTTATCTTATTAGGTATAAGATTAATAAGGAATGTGCACATATTGTGAATGGATTTAATAATTTACTTAGTAACCTAGCTTTCCTGATAGCCTTCAGTAAATTCAGTGTGTAAGAATTTTCACTTCACTAAGAATATGATTCATAAAACATACATTCCAGCTCAGCCTACGTTTATTTCTTCACTGGCACAGACGAAAATGAAAACACTGTCTTAATCAAAGCTCAGCTTTGCCGAGGGATAAGATACAGGCCAAGATTTATAAGCTGATTTCTTCATGAGCACCAAAAAAAATCCCCTAAAGGACAAAAATGTCGGATATTTTAAATACATTTTGTCCCGATAACATTAGGTTTACCAGGACTACACACACACGTGTTTTATTGGGTCTTTCCACAGATATAGTCTTTATACTGTAAAAACTGCATATTCTGTCCCCTAACCCTAAACCTGACCATCACAGAACACTTTCAGCATTTTTACAAAAAAAAAAAAAACATCATTCTTTATTATTTATAAGCTGTTTTCCTCAAACATACACATTTGCAATCATTAAGTGCATTCCATTTTCACAATCTACTCAATAAATCACTAAAGAAACAAGGTATGATTCAGGAGTTCAAACGAGTGATTCATTGGTCATGAATGTGGGACAGGATCTCATCGGACACTTGATGATTTGGTCATTTTAATTCAACAAAATATAATTATTGTAAAAGTTACAGAAGAAATGAATAATATTTTCTCATCAGAACTTGTTTTTAGTTGGCGTCAGTGTCTGTATCTGTATCATTTTGATGTTTCAAGAGTTGAAATGAACCCTCGATCTTTATGACCACTGGATGATCATCTGAACAAGACAAAGGAAAAGCCAGGAAAAGCCAGGAAAAAGGTAAAGACTTCCAGTTTAATGTTTAATTCATAAACTAAATTTAAATCTGTGCATTCTGTAATGTATTTAATCAGTCTCCAGCCTCACATGGATTGAACAGTTACCTTCACATTAAGGTCAAAACGCTTGTTCCCTATACTTAAAAACCCATGTGACACTGTACTGTACAAAGCTGAGCTTTGACTGAGACAGTGTTTTCATTTTCGTCTGTGCCAGTGAAGAAAGTAAACATAGGCTGAACTGGAATGTATGTTTTATGAATCATATTTTTAGTGAAGTGAAATTTCTTGTGAAAAAGGCTACCAGGAAAGCTTTCCTGGTAGCCTTTTTCACAAGAACTTATTAAAGGATTAGTTCGCTTTCAAATAAAAATTTCCTGATAATTTACTCACCCCCATGTTACCCAAGATGTCCATGTCTTTCTTTCTTCAGTCCAAAAAAAATTAAGGTTTTTGAGGAAAACATTCCAGGATTTTTCTCCATATAATGGACTTCAATGGCAACCAACCATTCAAATGTTCAAAGAAGGTTCAAATGTCCGTCTCAATGCGGCTTCAAAGTCTCGACACGATCCCAGTCGAGAAATAAGGGTCTTATCCAGCGAAACGATCTGAAACGAAACTATTCATCAATGAATTTTTAAAAAAAATTGTACACAACTGTTTTCAACATTGAAAATAATGAATAATGAATGTTTTTTGAGCATAAAATCATCATATTATACTGATTTCTGAAGGATCATGTGACACTGAAGACTGGAGTAATGATGTTGAAAATTCAGCTTTGATCACAGGAATACATTACATTTTAAAATATATTAAAATAGAAAACAGTCATTTTAAATTGTCATAATATTTCACAATAATACTGTTTTTTTTTTTTTTTTATCAAATAAATGCAGCCTTGGTTAGCAGAAGAGACTTCTTTTAAAAACATAAAAATCTTACCGATCTAAAACTTTTGACCAGTAGTGTACATATATATATATATATATATATATATATATATATATATATATATATATATATATATATATATATAGAGAGAGAGAGAGAGAGAGAGAGAGAGAGAGAGAGAGAGAGAGAGAGAGAGAGAGAGAATGATGATGATAATGATGATAATGATGACTGACGGGACTGAACGTATAGGATCCTCATGAATCAACGTTTAGAACTTCATCAATTGCGAGTTTATATCACACAATTCTGAGAAAAAAAAGTCAGAATTGTGAGATAAAAAGTTTACCTTTTTATTTTGGAACAAGCTTCCATAGCATACAGTATCATTGATTTGCTGTGTTTAATTGTTGTATAATTCCAGCATCATGGTTTACTGTTATCATATTGTTGTCTCCTTGTGTTACTGAGCCATTGAATGGTTGAGAATTATCTTCTGAATACTGTATCTGAACCAAGCTATTTACAGCAGCTGAATATATTTGACACACAGCTTAACCAAGTTTTCTCCAGCTCTTCATCAAGTTGAATATAGCTGATTCAATCCCGAATATTGATAAAATGAGCATGCAAGCATTGAAAAGATGCATTTGTGCTAGTTTTACACCAGCAAACCACTGCTGGATTCTTGAAAATGGTAAAGCAAGATGGTTTATTAAGGAGGTTGATACGGGTGTAGTGCCAGAATTTACCACATTTACCTTGGTGAATTCAAGTGAAGCAAAAGACATTGTGAAGAAAATGTTTGGCTTCCACAAAATACAGTTATTAGAGAGATGATCTGACCTCTGTCTTCTTTCTCAACGTTCATTCAAAATGAGAGAGAGTAGATGATCTGACTGGCTTCCTTCTCTCTCTCAACATTCATCCAAAATGAGGCAAAGATGGAAATCCAGGTCAATATTACCTAGAATGGGGCATTTCTCAAACAAATGTCAGATTTTCATTGGCAAGAAAAAAATGCATCCAATAAAAAGTCATTGATCAGGAGATCTGATGTCAAAAATTCCAGAATGAGATTTTCTCATTTCTCAACTCTACAATTCTTTTCATTTTAATCAAAGACAGAATATTTACAGGAAATATGTTTCATATAATTTTTCCGTGTTATTTTTAATAAATGATCCAGAATAAGTTATTCTTTCACTGAACCGTCAAATGTTATTTATGGAAACAATCCGCTTCAGCAAGCACTCGATTAGACAGAGATTAATATGCAAATCATTTCCTGTAAATGTTTTAACAAAAATGACTCATCAATGCCTGAGGTAAAACATTATTCCTGTGAGCACATACACTGTATATACAGTATATGCTTATTATATTTTCACTATAAATAGAAATTCAAGGTGGGAAATAATTTATTTCTTTTTTCAAAACTAAGCTAGTTTGTAAGTGCGGTAAGTGTTTTCACACATGAGCACTATGTGTAGATCATCAGTAAATGCATTTAGGTCACTAAACTCTTCATACAGTGAGCACAACAGCAGTCTGTGGGCAGTTTTGTAGACTTGGTCTGAAGATAGTTTCACTGAGTACCACTTTTAAAGAAAGCAATTATAAAAATAAAATACAGAGTTTATCCTCCACTGTAACGACAAAAATGGGAAATAGCGGTGAACCCTGTTGCAGGAGTTTATTCAAGATGCAAATTGAAGCAGGAAAGTAACTTAATGTGAGTTTTATACAGTTTTTTCAAACAGTCTTTTCAAAAAAAGTTTGTGTAATTTGTAATTTGACACTCAAAAAAAAAAATGTATCAAAAAAATACTGCATTTGGAGGAGCACTTCGAACTGAGACAACAGCCAATAATACTGTACAACAAAACGTATGCATACATTTAACTGTATTCACTACAAAACAATTATGTTTAATTCATATTTTTTGCTGATACTAGATGACACACAGGGGAGTGGCTACTTTTCACACTTCAACTGCTGTCAAAGTAAATATGGGAAATATTGCATAATATTAAACGGACCCTCCCACCAGCATGAAATCTCCATCCGTGTGTCTCAAATGACAGTAATAAACTGCCTATATAAAGACAGTGATCGTCCGACTAAAAGCACCAGAACACGACTGGACAGAAACAGAGGAACACCTGACACTCAACGCAGGTATGATGACATATGATCCAATCGAATACATCAATAATCTAAAACCCTAAACACTTTTAGTATTTATATCTAATTATAAAGATAATTAGGTAAAATAGAAACTTTAAACATTTCTTGACCAGGTAAATTAGTATTTTAAACATCATGGCGATTGATTGACATTTCAGCACTTGATGAACAGAAAGCAACACTTCTCTTAAAACTTGAGCTCTTGTTATTTTCTCATAAACTTTATAACACATCGCTTACTTGTTTATGTTCTTCTCTGTGTTCTTAAATCACATTATAAATGATTCATCACAAAAGTACATGTTAGCTGAATGTTACACTCTAAAAAACATTGGGTTATTTTTGTGTAACCAATAGCTGGGTTAAAAATATTGTGTTGTTCTGTTGGGTTATTCCGAACATTTATTGGGTTGTTTCCATAACAACTATAGTATAATGTTTTAGACTGCTTTGAAAAGGCTCAAGAAATGCCTGGAAAAAAATGGGTTCTCCTCGTCGCCGGCTCAAAGAACTGGAAAAATTACCGACACCAGGTTTGTCCTTTTTTTTTTTTTTTTTTGTTCTTTTCATTAGCAAAGACATATTGCTCATAAGTTCCTCAAGGTGTGCTGTACCACAGTTTGTATATGCTGACAGTGAACATGGAAATCATCTTTGTCATGTGTGTTTCAGGCCAATGTGTGCTGTCTATATCAGATAATTAAGAGTCATGGAATTCCTGATGACCAGATTGTGGTGATGATGTATGATGACATCGCTACAATGCCAAGTGAGTAATTTGCTGAATCTTTTGAGTATGTTTTAATGGTTGAACTTGAGCTTCAGTGATAAACATACTGCAAATTAGAGGCGCTGGAACACTCAATGTGCATATTCATCCTTAATAATCTGTGAGATTAGATATTATGATAACAGCTAATATTGCCCAAAAGTCATTAAGCTTTCAGGAGGATTCATTTCAAAACTAGAAAGATAAATAAAAACAAAACTACTAGACTGATTAATAATCCAAATATAACCTAATGAAAATATTTTTTAATGTTATCTGTGTTACATACAGTATTATCTGCAACAACATGATGAACTTCTATAAATATATGTACGGATAGCACAATAGTAAAACAGATTTGGTCATGAACTCATAGATCTAAATAATAAAAACCAAAAAAAATCTGTGATACAGTAGCATTTTCACAACTTTCCAAAAAAGTAAAAAATAGAGATATTAATCACAGCAGTTAGAAGAGAGAGAGATGTCAGATTTACTCCCTCAGCCATATAGAAACACTATTACGTAACAGCATTAGTTAATCTATCTATCTATCTATCTATCTATCTATCTATCTATCTATCTATCTATCTATCTATCTATCTATCTATCTATCTATCTATCTATCTATCTATCTATCTATCTATCTATCTATCTGTCTGTCTGTCTGTCTGTCTATGTAATTTAAAAACAAAGTAATGTACAGTAATACAAGTAAAGCATTATAAATGTAAATTCTTTAAAAGAAGATACAAAAAATTGAATTCTGGTGAATGTATCACAGTCTGTGAAAAACATCTATTGATGGAGCTGATTGCGATTAACATGTTCCTCTTCTTCTCTGCCTGCAGAAACCCATATAGGGGAAAGATTATCAGTGTAATCAATCAAGACAACATGTACACAGGAGTTCCAAAAGATTACACTGGAAATGTAACATTATTAATGTTAAATATTGTGTGTGTGTGTGTGTGTGTGTGTGTGGGGGGGGGGGGGGGTACTGCTAACATTGTATTTTGACATTTTTTCTCGAAATTTACCGAGTTGATCAATTATGACAAAATCTGATCTTACAGCATGTGACCCCAAAGAACTTCCTGGCCGTTCTTCAAGGGGATGACAGTGCAGGGGGAAAAGTCATAAAAAGGTTTGTAATTGAGAAAAACTTTTTAAATAGTATTTAATTACAGCAGCAGCAGTGTGGCAGATCTATTCCGGCAAGACCAAACATATTAACAGTGTCATGTCCATTAACAAACACTCTGAGAGCTGTCATGACAGGACATACCGATTGTTCAGTTTTTGTTCATACAAAACGTCTTATCAAAAAAAAAAAACAAAAAAAACACATGATCTAGGACCTTTATACATTGTAAAGTTTATCCTCACGGCCTCGTTTTCATCTGCATTAAATTCAGTATGGCGTTGAATCAGACTAAGGTCTAATGAATGGATTTAACCAGTAGAGAGTGAACAGTGATCGCCAACTGCTTTTGGAGCTCAACAGACATGCTTGTGATTGGCTAAAATGCTCAACGCTGTTAAAACACGTTGTAAAAACCTTTCATGAATACAAACCAAGGTTTCTTAGTACTAAATACTTCTTAGTCAATGTGTTAGTCATGAACTCATGAAGCCCCAACAACTTTCTATTCATTTACAGTGTTAATTATTGGTCAAACATTATGTGGATTTTTAGGATGACAGGATGCTATGCTTATTTAAATAATTGTTACAGATCTTCTGCTGCTGTACTTGGAAAATGAATAACCATTATTATTATTTAATGCAGTGGAAGCAATGACGAAATATTCGTCTACATGTCCGGTCTGGGAGAAAATGGGAAGACAATTTTTGATTTTCCTGAGGACCAGGTGGTATGTATAAAAATCAGAATAATCGAATGCATGCTTTAATATCGTAATAATGCACATGATGCTGCAGACCATGTAAATATCAGGTAAAAGGTTCAACAGGCAAACAATTGCTACAATCACGATTCTGTATAAGGTAAAGCAAAAACCCACTTAATTGAGTAAGGCATAATGCATAACACTTTATAATAACTATACTGTAATAAAGTACTTACAAATCATTTGCAAAGTATTCGTTTATAGTTAATTCATAGTTTATATATTGTAGTCTCTACATTGATATATTAATAGCACATACAAATAGTGAGTTCTTCATTTATCGTGACTGTAATAAATCAAATTATTAGTGTTTAATTACTGTAGCTCATATGTAAAGAGTTAGATATAGTTTTTTTTATGCTTTGTTAGCAACTTATTAACCATAATTATTACATGGCTTGGTTGAATTCTAATGTAGAATGCGGTGTGTTATTTCTTGATAACAGACCGCTGCGAAGTATAACACACTGTTGCCATGAAAAACAGAGCGTTGCTATGGACGCAGGATTCTAACCATAGAGACGGAATGGACTATTTTCTTTAGCGGAAGCAATACAATCATTTTTAAATCAATATTTTGTGTCAAATTATTGATTTATTTGGTAGGTAGCCATGTAATAAGCGGGATAAGAGCAAGGCGGTTGTTATAGCGAATACAACCCCTTCAGGCTGATTCAAGACCCGTCCGGGGTTGTATTCGCTATAACAACCGCCTCGCTCTACGTTATCCCTTACAAAGTTCTCACTTTAGATTAGGTCACTGAAAATCGCAATATTTTGCAAAGGATTTGAAATTTACTTTGTTACTGTATACTTATTAAAAAGTGTTACCGGCATCATTTACCTTTTTTAAGTGATCATCTTAAAACTGACACAGTGAACCCTAGAGTTCTGGATTTTAGAATTTAAAAGGTAATGTCAGGGGATACAATTCTAAATTCAAGTTATTGAAGTAGATTAATGGAGACAAAGGACCTGTTTAATCTGAACACCTGCTGACTTCTAGACAATTCATTCTGGTATGTTTTATGACAGCTTTCTGCCACTGATCTCATTAATGGAATCAACACCATGTCCACTAACAAACAATTCTCAAAGGTATGTACTGGTAAATTTTACATAACATTTCCATATCTATTTTTGACAAACAGTCCACAGACACATGTTTCATGATAAATTAAACTTAAAAATAATTTGTAATGCAACAATCATTCCCTCTTTCACCTCACTTGTAATCAAAAAGGAAATCCAAACCTCGGGCCTCATACACCCGGCACAATACAGCGCCAATCGCAACGTAAGTGTCTTTTGCTAGTTTCAGCCCGACGCAGTTATCATGTTCCTGCGCCACGTTGTATAAATAGCAAATACATTTGGTCTGAAAACGAGGTGTGTGTTCAGGCGCATTGTTGGACCGTTGCTGTTTTGAGGCAACAGAAATAGACAGACCCATTAACCAACTGAAACCTGCTCTAAAGTCAATGGCACAATATTTTCTTTGTTATTTAAATAAGCAGCAGCAGCACACAAACATGCCAATTATTAAAAATAAAAGGATTGCAATGTAAAAGACTAATATTGTGTACATAAAGATATGGTGGAATCAGATGGTCTGTTGGTCCGCTTTAACCTCGCGCACGATCAGATCCATTTGCTCTCTGGAGACACGTTCAGTCTTTCCACTTGCAGATTCCATCATGTAAATAGCAACTTGTGTTTAAAGGGAATGGGAGATGAGACTCTGATTGGTTTATTTCACGTAACACCCAAAACACACTCGTTACTCATTAAGATAATACGACAACCCTCTTAGCATGCGTCGTGCGCTCCGACCATTTTTCCCGTCGTTAAACTAGCAAAAGTGGATTCGGACAAGCGCCGTGTGCTTTAGGCCATGTGCTTATATCGTTAAAATAGGGCCCATTGTGATTCTTCTTGCTTCTTCTCTTCTACTTATAGCAGGTCCATCTTTCCCAAGAGTCACAACAGAACTGCTTTTACAAATGCAACTGCAAAACTCTCAAAAGGGACTAAAACAATCTGTAGTTATATAAAACACTTTACCTATCGAGAATTAGTTGGCTGTATTTTTAAATATATATTACTATTTCCTCTTCATGTATATGTGCTGCAGATGGTGATATACATGGACAGCGACTACTCTGGATTAATGTTTAAAAACCTTTCCAAAATAATAAATGGTAAGATGTTACATGAAGATCACATCAAATGCTTCAGCCTTAAAAGTATCAAGAGTTGGGCTCATGTGCTTTGTGTTTATTTAAAGGTTTCTGTCCATTATCATTTTATAAAAATAAAAAAAGAAGCTGTTCTGACATGAATCTGTCTTCCAGTCTATGCAGTGACTTCATGTGATGAGAATAACAAGAACATTCCCAGTGATTATGACAAAACTTTGGACGTCCGCATCTCAGATGAATTCTCCTCTGCTCTGTTGAGGTTCCTTAATTCAGTAAGAGTTTCCTGTCAATGACCTTTAATATGGCATTTATATGTTTATATTCTGATTTCTTTACATTCGTAAAGTAAACATGACAAATGTGTGTATTTGTCTTTATATTCACAGAATGACTTCAGTTCAGCAACACTCAAAGAACTGTTTGATTTTATCGCGAATAATCTCAAAAACCCCCCTTGTCAGTTTGGGGACACGGTATTAAAAATTCTACTTTCATTTAAAAATTCAACTTTCAAGCCATTTCATTATTTTCAATATTTTTTATAGGATATGAACACATATATCTCTATTCAAATGATTCACAAATGTATTTCTTTCTAAATTGGATTCTGTCCTTTTTGTTTTTACTTCAGAAAATCAACGAATGTCCCCTCAGTGAGTTCCTGCAAAACTGAACTCCTACAAGCTGTTCTCCTACAAGAAAACATCTCAAATGATGAGATTAATCTGATGACCTTTTGTTCTAGTTTCTAGTTTCATACTTTTGGCTTTATGATTATAATTAAATTGATTGCAACATTTTTTTAAAGGATTCTTTGAAGAAGTTTCTTATGTTCACTGAGGTTGCATTTATTTTAATAGAAATAGATCTCAGAACAGCAATATTGTGAAATACTGCTGGATTGTGCATGCCTGTAGCTCTATTATCATTTCTGATAATTTGTTTGACTGTTGTTAATCACTTGTAACTCTTTCCTCTGTTTAAATCATCAAAAAAATGTATTCATATGTATTGTGTGTGGACTACTAACAATACTCTTTTTAAACAAACAAAAAAACAATAAAACTGGGAATGGGGTTAAAATCCAATGATTGTATTTGTTATTTATTATGCATGGATTTGCAACTTTTATTCCACAGTGTCTTACAGTGCATTATTTTAAGGTCTCAGTTTGAAAAATTTTCCCTGATAACTGAACCCATGACCTTGGCACTGCTGCCATGAGCATGATCTTTTCATTACAGTCACAGTAAGAGAATGTTGTCATACATATAAAGCTGTGAAACTTAATCTTTTTGGGCCGGCATTATCCATTATCCTATTCACTATCCAGGTCCTGTAGTGTCCTTTAATAATAATTGTGATCATGGGAGAAACTTTCTCTATCCATTGAAAAGCTAAAAGAATGGCTTGTTTAAAGGATGAGGACTGCACAAACGTCCACATAGAAAAGATTGAAGAACTTGACCGGCCCGCACAAACCTCAGACCTGAACCTCACTGAACACATTTGAGACAAGTTCTCAGACAAGTTTTTACACAAGTTTTATTAGTGTGGTTTTCAGATGCTCACTTCTGGCCATATGTAGTCCAATCCATACATTTACAACATTGTTAGGTTTGTCTGAACACTATGATACTGTTATAATGTGTGTTTCTAAACAAGAGAAAAGTAGGCTATTTGATGGAGAGGTAATCATGAATAAAATGTAGCTTAATCATAACCAAAGACATTTTTCTTTCTCTTCAACTCAGAAACATCTTTAATTAGAAAATATAACCACAAGCAGCAATCATCAGTGTCCAAGTGCCAATTAGTACTTGACTGAAAGATTCAGGGATGCAAATCACCTTATTATAGCCCCACCTAGTGTTTGACAGATGAGTGTCTGTGCTCATGAGATGATGTGATTTATGGATTGACGGATACACTATTAGGACAAAAACACAAAGAAGAGGAAGAAGAGGAAGAAGAATAAGAATAAAATTAGTGCTTGGACCCCCAAATAATTCACTCTGAAAATTACACAATCAATCAATCAATCAATCAATCAATCAATCAATCAATCAATCAGTCAATCAATCAATCAATCAATCAATCAATCAATCAATCAATCAGTCAATCAATCAATAAATAATGGTGTGTATCAACCTGACAAAGTCTGTCTTGTAAGTCCAGAACACACTGTCTCTGTCACAGAACAATGTGCCACATCGTGGACAGCATCCACACCTGATAATGTCTGTGGGTTTATGATGGGAAATGGCACATAAAAACATAACTGACCTGTCCATTAGTAACTGTCATATTATCAGACAAGCTTTTACTTATTTCTAATTTTGCAGAAATTTTCAAACAATGAATTAATACATACAGTTACAATCTTCTAACAGTCACAAAGGTATTGTGTAGGGCTGGGACGGTATGGATTTTTTCTTACCGCGGTTGAAAAGCAAGAAATCCCCGCGGTATTGCGGTAAACCGCTTTAAACCTCAACCCACCCTCCCCCAGTTTTTTTTTCTGCGACGTTGCGGCTGGAACAACAAACAAAGTGTGTCAATGATAACCTCAGGTAGTGTTTATGTGCTTTATTTAATGTTAAAAGCATACAATGTGACTTTGAATATCATTTAGTGCTCCAGCTTTGTAGCTGTAAAAGCAACAATGGATAATTCACCTCAGATCTTGAAATTAAACAAATGGAAACAAGAACGTTCAAACAGTGAACATACAAGTGTATTCTTTGACAAATATTGTTTTAGTAACTCATAGCCTATGTGTTTTTAATAATGTTTAAATGGTGTAATATTTGTGAATTTGATTATGTAGCCTACTTATCCATTTTCTTGCTAGTGCCGTCAAGATTACTCTCTGGTGCTGTGAGTGTGCACTTGCCGCGACTCCGCGAGGGTTGACAAATGCGGTCTTCACGTGAGAGAATTGTGTTAAATAAGCATGTGCAATTAAAAGCTGAGGTCCTGCTTTTACTTTTTTTTTTTTTTTATTTACGGTGCGGCTTGGACGCGGCGTCCGTCGAAAATAGACTAGGCGCCTATCTTTAGCGAAGCGGCGCGGAGAGACGCTTCTGAAACGCGCCGCGTCGTGGCTATTGTAAACACAAGCATTGACTAAAGTGGGCACGATCAGCTCCGGTAGCCGCGTCGCAGCCGTAACACGCCACAGAGTGTAAATAAGGGGTTATAGTCAATAGCCTACGAATGGAATGTTATTATGTGTCATGAAACAACTTGCGAACTTGCGAAAGGTCGGATTTGCTCCATCTTTTGATAAGTTTTGTTTAGAAAACCTTGAATCCATGTAAGACACAATGTTATTAGACACAATCCATGTCATTAGAATCAATGAATCCATGTCATTAGACACAACGTGAACACATGTGAAGGCCAGTGTTTATTTTTTTTATTTTTTTTATTTTTTTATTTTTTGCGGCGATGACGGTGACGAGCTCAGGTAGGCGTCACGTGACCGCGGTATTGCGGTAATGCGGTAACCGTCCCAGCCCTAGTATTGTGTGTAAAAATGTCTACAATGAGTCAAAAAGATCAAAAATCCCAGCTGAGTTTTAATCCAGCTCACAAAGGAAAAGGATAAAATAAAATAAAAGATTAATACAGTATTCACATTAGTTCTGCTTGTACACTGTACATTCTGGAGAATGCAGTAGGTCAACCAGGCCAGCTATTCAATACAGATGTGTAACGCTGTGCACAGTATATATGCTGAATTCAGCGGAAATAGCAAGGATATATATATATATATATATATATATATATATATATATATATATATATATATATATATATATATATATATATATATATTAGGGCTGTCAAAAGATTAATCGCGATTAATCGCATCCAAAATAAAATTTTGTTTTTAATAATATATGTGTGTGTACTGTGTATAATTAAATTTGTATATATAAATACACACACACATGCATGTATATATTTAAGAAAAATGTGTTATTTATATATAAAAAAAATTATATTTATATATAATATAAACTATATAAATATATATACAGTATATGTATGCAAATATTTCTTAAATATATACATGCATGTGTGTGTATTTATATATACAAAATAATTATACACAGTACACACACATATATTATGTAAACACAAACTTTTATTTTGGATGCGATTAATCGCGATTACAGTATTTCACAATTGCTAAGACACATTTCTTGAAACCTTCACCCATATTCTCAAAACTTTAAACACAAAACCCAGTCTTTAAACTACATTCACAAAACCCCTGACTCTTCTGGCAAAATCAAACACTTGCCTCAAAACCATATGATCTGTGCTCAAAATCAAACTATGCTTTCAAAACATAAACACAGCCAGTCAATATATAAACACTCATCAGCATTCATTAGACACTACAGCAAAAAACTGAGAACACAGCGTCCAGGGCATGTCGTTACAGAGAAAAAAATGTTTATTGCATATAGAAAATAATTTTGCCATAAATAAAAGTAAATAATTCACAACTCAGTACAGCAAATATATTGCATACTGTAAGTACTGCAAGTAATACAGTATTGAATGTCTGTATTTTCAGTATAAAAAATAAAGTAAGCCCAAAGAACAAAGATAACTCTAAATGAAAAGTGTATTACACAAAATATTGTGCAATTGCAAAATCAAAGTCAATGAGAGACTCATGCTAATGGGAGAACAAAGGAGTCCTTCCACCCTCATTTGGTAGTCTTGCAATTCTACAAAAGGGAAAATGCTCTTACAAATGTATACATACAGTAACAATAGTAATGGACATCACATTCATATGTAAAATGTATTGTAAATCTTTTTTTCTTTTTTCCCCAGTCCCCTGACAAACTGATGTACTGCATCAAATGTATACAGTAAACTTTCAGTCGCACAAATTAGAAAAGCAATACATTTACCTGTTCTCTTCTCTGAGTGTCCAGATTATGGTGGCCACAGAGAATCTGCTCAAATTGGGTTTACTCTTTGTCCTGCTTCCCTCATTGCCTTTCCATGAACAAGAACATGGTCTATCACACTTGCCCGAATTTGATCTGAAATTACTATTCTTGGTCTTGCTCTTCGTTGTCCTTGTACTCTTCCTCCTCGTCCACCACCTCTTACACCAACTCTTCCTCCTCTGCCTCTCACATTGTTTCCATCCATTGTTGGAATCAACATTCAATGTACCTGGGCCTCCTGTGTACTCTGAACTGGCTTATATTCTAGACAACTGATTTGATCACATCATTAGAAACAAGTGTGAACAATTTTGAGTTGTTGTGTGTAAACGATGACAGCGGTGTTGTAGTTGCGTTTAACTTTTGCCACATGTATTTACCATTTTGCAACACAGTGCAAAATGTGTTTTAGTGAGTGAGAATGTGTTTAGAGTTTTGCAAAAAGAGTGGATGAGATTTGCAAACAGTGTCTTAACTACCTGAACTTGTTTAAGGTTTTGCCTACAGAGTGACTGATTCGACAAATGGGTTTAGGCCACTGAGCATTGGGTTCAGAGAATGGGGTTTAGTGTTTTAGCAATTGTGAAATACTGTAATCTTTTGACAGCCCTAATATATATATATATATATATATATATATATATATATATATATATATATATATATATATATATATATATATATATATATATATATATAGCTTCTGTGATTGACTACAAGGAAGATTCACCTGTGTAGCAAAGATAAACCATCTACATGAGTTCTGTTTTATAAATGTATGAATGTGCAGTTTTCAGTTTGACACTAGAGGGTGCTGTGACTCTTTGCATTTTCCAACAAACTTCACTCATGTTTGGGAGATTTGCTGTAGATATTTGGACATTACTGTATCTGCTGTAGCCAGTGTATCAGTCAATTCTCAAACCTAAAGGCAAGATCAGAACAGAACAGAACTGTGACCCAGTTTTGGGTCTTGAATCACCAGTTGAAAACAAACAGCTGTAATTATTTCAGTTTCTACATCACTAAACAGATGAAACAATGCTGGCTACTTGTGTTCGGTTCTGTTGTTGACTCGCACACTGAATCTCAGTGTTATATTAACTAAAACTACTGAAAATAAAGCTGAAAAACGAACCGAAAAAAAAAAATATATATATAGAAATAATGCCTTGAAAAACAAAACATATTAAAGCTAAAATTAAAACTAAAGCTACTTATTTTTTTATAATAATTTAAATAATATGTAAATAAGACTAAAATAATAATAAAATAACACTGTTTCTCTCTGTCTCCATGTACTTAGGCCAGATGTGAACATGTGTAACACAAGATGTGAAACACATAAACTTACATCATTTTTATTGTCTATGGGTTGTTATGTGCAGTTATTACTGATGACATCATGTGTACAAATTCTGTGTTTTAAATAAAGGACACCCTATTTATTCTGTCCACAAAATATATATTCTGTCTAAACATAACAAAAAAAATTCTACATTTTCAAAAAAACATCATTCTGTATTATTTCAGCCTGGTCTCATTGTTAAAGGAGCCGTATGTAAGATTGTGGCCAAAACTGGTACTGCAATCACTTTCAAATTACTGTAGAGCGGTGTATCCCCTCCCCCTCCCCCCTGACTCGAGGTTGCCAGATAGGGTGCAGGATCCAGCAAGAACGTTTGTAGCTGCAGCTGTGCTAACTAGAGCAGAGCTGGCAACCCAGATGCCGAAACACAACTGACTTTGTGATTGGTAGATAGGTGGAGGGTGGAGCATCAGGCCAAAACAAAACATGACAACATCAACATCAGTTGAGGGCTACAACTTCACTTTTAAATGACAATATCCTGGCCGGACTACTGTTGTTAGTGATATAAGTATTTGGATGGGAATGGGAATATGTGCAGGGTTGCCTTGCCCTGGCAACCAAAAACCCACTTCTTTGGTGACATTGACTTCCCTAAAGCCGAGCACAGCGCTTTGATGGGCGTACTGCTTTCGCTCTCTCGCTCAGTGCTGCGTTCCAGTCCACTTTTAGACACGCACTTGTGAACTTCCCTAAGCACTTCCCCTCGGGGGAATCCCTGCCACCATTGTGAAGTGCGTTCCACTTCGTGAAGTGGACGAGGGAAGTTTAGATGGACAGACCCTCGTTCCCTCGATTTTGACCGAGGGAGCGAGTCTACTTCATATGTACACTTCAGGCACCTATATGTCCCACAATGCAGTACGATTGCGACGTCACCACAAATCTCGTCTAATGACCACCACAACAAACAACTCTATGATATATTAATTATATATTTTTTTAATTTAAAACAACCCACACACACCTATATACATTTGGATGCTACATTAATCAAATTCTTAAAGGGAAATTTTTTAAATAATTAATAAACTCTATAGCTGATTCCAAGTGATCAAGGGCTTAGGGCGTTCCAGTTCAGCCCATTGCAGTTTCCGCTAGTAGTGGGCACTCGTGCATCGTAAGCAATGACGTACATCCAAGTGAACAAGACTGAGGGAAGTTAGCGAGTGAAGGGCATGACAATTTTGGACTGGAACGCAGCACTGGTCTACGGGTGCGCGCGCGCCCTTCCGGGAGAAGTGCCCTTAGGACCCGTATAAGGAAATTCCGCCCCATCTGACGTCACACAGGCCCATACTCGAAAAAAACTTTCCGAAACTTGTGACAAACCGGAAGGAGTATTTTTGCCACAGAAATACTCCTTCAAACGTACAATTTAAATTTTGAAACTTTGTCTATGTTTAGCATGGGAATCCAACTCTTTAACAGTGTAAAAAACTCAGTATGCATGAAATAGCATTTCACCCCCCCTTTAAAGGAGAACTCCGGTCAATTTTAACATTGAGCTAATTTTTTTGTACATTTGGAGTGCTGTCAATACAGAGAACGACAAAAATCGGTGTTGCCTACACCGTGTTATCCTGTTTTTAAAATTTGCACCCTGTTAACTTCAATGGAGCAAGTTTTAAACCTTATTTTAAAACAGGAAGAAAATACAGGTATGTGCGCTGGCTGAATAAACATTTTTATTCATAACTTTCACATCTACTACAGTCAGATTAATCAAATCAAATCAAATCAAGTATATTTGTATAGCGCTTTTCACAATACAGATTGTATCAAAGCAGCTTCACAGTATTAAAATAAAATAATACAACAAAGTTTGTTTCTAGTGGAATTTATTGATTGATAGAATAAAATTAAATATCCCCAAAATATCCCCAACTCGCGTTCACCCCGAAGGAATCACTCACATGACCTGTGCACTTGTAATGACACATAAAGGATGTTAAGAGGCTAAAAGCAGGTTTAAAACTTGCCCCATTGAAGTCAATAGGGTGCAAATTTTAAAAACAGGATAACACGGTGTAGGCAACACCGATTTTTGTCGTTGTTCTCTGTACTGACAGCACTCCAAATGTACAAAAAAATTAGCTCAATGTTAAAATTGACCGGAGTTCTCCTTTAATGTCTATAGTGACATATCAGGGCCATTTTATGATTAAAGGGTAACTAAACCCCTGGTCAGAGCCTGACTCCACCCACTGGCAATATTTGAAAAATGCTAGAAAAGTGGGCAGACCCCAGCGGAGATAGAGGGGACGAACCGTGAGCGGGAGGGGGCGTGCACCTGAGACCCGCTGTCAGACTCTCTAAAATGGAGAGTGACTCACAGGGTCGCAAGACGACGTAAAGTACATGCATCTGATGAGTTTTATCGAGTTGATGTCAATAGCGCGCGCTCTCTATAGGCATTTTCATATTTTGCCGCTATGTGAAAAAATCCAGCAAAATGCGCTGCCGCATTTGTCGACCCCAGAGGATTAACTTTAGCCTAACCATAAATTGTGATTAAAATATATATGATCACTCACATCAAGACGCCGCTGCGGTGGTCGAGTCCATGCAGGAGGAGCAGCGTTTGGCACTGCGTCGCTTTTCAGCGCGAGCTGTGTGGAGAAGCCCATTTCCACCTCTATTGCATTGGAAAAGCAATTCCGCGTAAAATGCAGGTTTCACACTCACGGTCTTCCAGGCCAAGTGCATGCAACCACTGGCGCCTAATTTCCAAGTCTGCTGGAAAGCTATGCAGTCCAGCAGTGCTGTTGCCACTAGCAACACTACACCTACCACTAAATACAGATAAATCTACGCTAGCTCATCCAAGGGCGTGGTGAGCTCGTACCAAGGGAGGGCGTGGTGAGCTGGAACCTGCTTACGTCACGCAGTACTGCTTACGTCACGCAGTACCGCAACATCCAATAGGAAAATTCAACTGCAGTAGCCACCGTTCAACCTGAAGAGGGCAGCACTCAGACGTTTTTACACCATATATTGTAGAATTAAAACACTTTATACCCAAATGTCAAAAAAGTTACTCGAATCAATGAACAGCACTAATAAAGCCCCATTCTTACAGATCAATAACTAAAAAAAGTTGGTTTAGGGTTTAGTTACCCTTTAATTGAAATACATTTCTTACATACAGCTCCTTTAATACGTAACGTTAAAGGGGTCATGACATGTTTTTTTCTTTTCTTTTATTGTGTTCCCTTAGGTGCAGTTATAGTATTACTATAGTTTTTTGGACAAAAAACGTTTAAAATTGAGTGATTTATGACCTTTTCCCACCCTGTTTCTCATGCTCTGATTCAAACAGTCTGTTTTGGGGGTGTTTCCCCTTTAAGAGTTCAGTGTTAACCCCCACTGTTATGATTGGATAATGTCAGTGCCTATGCATCAATTGTTAACGCCCCCTTGTCAAAACGTGCGGATTTTGCGGAGCTGTGTTTACCGTTACCATAGTAACTAAAGCTGAGTTCAGATTGCACGATTTTCAAAGTAGTCGGGTCACTGTTCTTTTCACACTGCGTGACTATCTGGGGTAACATTCAGTTGCTGGTGTGTTCACACTGCACGATGCATCGGCGACAGGAGGTTTCACACTGCATGACTTTCAGGAGGAAGAATCGCGACAACTTCTGTCTGGTCCGCAAACTACGTTTCGCAACCAAACACACGCGAGAAGTGATAAGGAAATAGCGCAAAATCCCACGTGTGTAAGACCGCAGTTCTCGCGCGAGACTGAAATTGTTATTAAAAATGATAGCCTGCAAGAAGCTTGCGATCCAAATTGTCTGTGCACTGATTATATGAAAAATAAAAACATATTATGTGTGAGGAAATGGCTGGGAAGACAAGGGGAGCAAGGACTGTGTGTTCTGCAAAGAGAGTTGGGGGTAAATAAATAATTTTTCAATGTGCTGCTGTTGCTGCTGGTCAAGCAAATGTTTGTGCTTTGTTTCTGTTTGATATAATTGTAAATATATCTATTAAAATACTGATGTGGCCTATAACTCCTCCCCGAACTCCCCGCTGCTCTGTATATTGGTCTCTCATTGGCTGTCGGTCATCGCCGATGTAGTTTTCAGTCAGAACACTTTCACACAGCAGGATTTTGAATCGCCGACAGGTCCAGATATTTAGCATGCCAAATATCTCACGGGCGTCGGCGACTCGTCGATGATTTTCTCAGATCGCGTCTTTGCTCATTCACTGCGTGATTGTCACTCGCGTGAACGAGCACCGATTTGCCTGTGATTTCGGGCATTTGTCAGCGATTTCTCAAAACATGTCGGCGAGCCAAAACCGGGGCTAAAATCGTGCAGTCTGAACTCGGCATAAGGGGTGATGCGTGCGAGGCGATGGCGATTGCAATGATGTTTGAGTCGGAATCAGAGGAAATTAACCATTAACACAACTAAGAATGCATCAGCCCGTCCACATAGAAAGTGTGAAACTATTTTGTCAGTTTAACAGCCTACATCTTTTAATAGCGTACGGGGCATGACGGTCATAAAACGTACTCGGTTACTAACGTAACCTCGGTTCTCTCTAGAAGAGGGAACGAGTACTGCGTTTATCAAAACGCTACGGGAAAAGTCTCTTTTCACGAAACACTAAAGCAAAAATTATCCTTTAATTTTTCATATATGTAAAACGCGTTGCGGCAGCAGCAGACAGCTGAAGCAAGACGGCTTGTCTGCTCATTGGCTGCTCTGCGGCAACTGCATATGCCTATCGAGCGCAGGCTGATGCAACATCAGACCAATGAGGGCGCTTCGCGCCCTCCTCGCCACTTCCCGCCGAGACGGGCGTGGCTTACCTCTATAAAAGGAGCTCGAGAAGGCTGACTCACTTGATTTTGATCGCCGAAGCGAACCAGAGTGAACCAAACGCACGGCAAGGGAACGCAGTACTCGTTCCCTCTTCTAGAGAGAACCGAGGTTACGTTAGTAACCGAGTACGTTCTCTTACGAGAGTTCTCTCGTACTGCGTTTATCAAAACGCTACGGGAACCCCTTGCAAAACGCCGTGCGTGCTGGGATAAAAACACTGATCACCGGAAGCTATTTCAGGCATACAGTGCATAATCACCAGATAGACTCACACAGAGTCAGGGAATAAGGGGGGGGGAACCTTAATTCCCTATACTGTAGCGTCCGCAGGCTTAACATGACCTCACAGGGAGAGTCTACAGGACAGGAGGGGTTTCCTCCGTCCTTATATAGACATGTCCACAGACGCAAATATGACATCACATAGCCAGGGTAGGGAGCCTGCACTAATGTGGGAAAACGTGGGTCTTACACAGTTCAGCCCAGTATAGTCGGTATAGTATTACACCGACAAAAGCTTAGCCTGTAAGGCGGGAACCTCTAGGTTATAAAACCTGATAAATGTAGACGGAGAGGCCCAGCCTGCCGCCGTACATATATCCTGTAAGGAAATCCCGCTGGACCAAGCCCACGAGGAGGCAACGCCTCTCGTAGAGTGCGCTCTGACTCCCAACGGGCATTGAATGCCCTTGGCAGTATAAGCCAGCGCTATGGCGTCAACTATCCATCTGGATAGACTTTGTTTCGAAACAGCCGTTCCTTTGGAACGTCCGCTGAACGAGACAAAGAGCTGCTCTGTCTGTCTAAAGGCAGCAGAGCGGGACATATAAGTTCTTAAAGCCCTAACAGGGCAAAGAAAACTCGAGTCCCCTTCCTCACTCGACGCCGGCAGGGCAGCCAGGGAAATGACCTGAGCCCGAAAAGGCGTGTTGAGGGATTTTGGCACATAGCCGTGCTTAGGTTTGAGTATGACTTTAGAGTCATTAGGACCAAACTCCAAGCACGTCGGGCTCACGGAGAGCGCGTGCAGATCGCCTATGCGCTTCACTGAAGCGAGAGCCATCAAAAACACTGTTTTGAAAGACAAATGTTTGAGGCTGATTGACTGGATAGGCTCGAAAGGGGCACCTTTCATGGCCGCCAGGACCGTAGAAAGGTCCCACATAGGGACTGACGGAGGTCTGGGTGGATTCAGTCTCCTAGCTCCCCTGAGGAAGCGGATGACTAAATCATTCCTTCCTAGTGACTGACCCAGCGTTGAACCGGAGAACGCTGAAATAGCCGCCACATACACTTTGAGCGTGGAAGGGGATCTGCCCTTATCCAACAGCTCTTGTAGGAAGGAGAGAACCTCCGTTACCTCACATTCGAGGGGTGAAAGGCTCCGAGCTGTACACCAGCCGGAGAAAACCGACCACTTTGAAGCGTAGAGTCGCCTGGTCGACGGCGCTCTAGCCTCCGTGATGGTATTCATGACTCCCTCTGCGAGACCAACGGGTATCCGTTGAGCGCCCACACATGAAGGGACCATAGTTCCGGGTGTGGGTGCCAGATCGAGCCCCTGGCCTGCGAGAGGAGATCTCTCCTCAACGGCACTGGCCATGGAGCGATGTCTGCTAACTGCATCAGAACTGGGAACCATGCCTGGTTCTTCCAGAACGGTGCTACAAGCAGCACTGGGCATTTCGTTTTCCTGACCCGTTCCAACACCTGAGGCAGGAGGGAGACGGGGGAAAAGCGTATAGCGGGCAGCGCGGCCACCTTTGGGACAGCGCGCTGTCGGTCTTTGAAAAGAATGCGGGGCAGTGAGCGTTTTCGCAGGACGCGAATAGGTCCACCTCCGCTTTGCCGAATCTCTCCCACAACAGCCGGACTGTTTGTGGGTGTAGAGACCATTCGCCTGTAGGAACGTTGTTCCTGGACAGTCTGTCCGGGCCCACATTCAGCAGCCCGGGCACATGTACTGCTCTCAGCGAGCGTAGGTTGTGCTGAGCCCATAGCAGGAGGCGTTTCGCCAGCCTGTACAGGGGTTTGGAATTCAGACCGCCCTGGCGATTTATGTAGGACACCACTGCCATGTTGTCCGAACGGACTATGACATGTTGGTCCTTGATGTGGGGACAAAAACGCGTCAGCGCGTTGTGCACTGCCAGCATTTCTAGGCAGTTTATGTGTTGGAGCTTTTCCCGTTCCGACCATAGGCCGAAGGACGGTCTGCCCTCGAGCAGCGCTCCCCATCCCGAGGTGGATGCGTCCGTAGACACCATCCTCACCCTCGAGGAAGTCCCCAGGCTTACACCTGATTGGTACCAGTCGTTCGCCATCCAAGGCACCAGGGCTGTGACACAGTCCTGATCGACCTTGAGGCGTAAATGACCGGACACCCACGCTCTGCGCGGAACCCGCGCTTTCAACCAGAACTGCAGCGGGCGCATGCGGAGCAAGCCCAGCCGGAGAACTGACGATGCTGAGGCCATGAGACCCAGCATCCTTTGAAATTTTCTGAGCGGGGTGAAAGCGCCGCGGCGGAAAGACATCGCCGCGCGCTGAATGTTCAGCACGCGCTGTGGCGACAGCCGCGCTGTCATAGACTGTGAGTTCAGAACTATACCCAGAAACGGAATCGTTTGGCTGGGGTTCAGTGAACTCTTCGCCCAATTGACCGTGATACCAAGATTCTCGAGGTGATCGAGTAAAATGGCTCTGTGCTCTATGAGCTGAGATCGTGATTGGGCTAGGATCAACCAGTCGTCCAAATAGTTCAGCACTCGCATGCCTCTGAGTCTGAGAGGAGCGAGCGCTGCGTCCATGCATTTCGTAAAAGTACGAGGTGCCAGGGACAAGCCGAAAGGCAGGACTGTATACTGGTATGTCTGACCCTCGAAGGCGAATCTCAAGAATCGCCTGTGATGTGACGCTATCTGTATTTGAAAATACGCGTCCTTCAGATCTATCGACATGAACCAGTCTTCTCGGCGAACATGCGCGAGAATTTTGCTGGTTGTGAGCATTTTGAAACGGTGTTTCACTAATACTCTGTTCAGTCGTCTTAGATCCAGAATGGGTCTGATACCGCCGTCCTTTTTGGGGACTAGAAAGTATCTGCTGTATATCCCCTGTTCGCTTTGAACTCGGGGAACAAGCTCTATCGCCCCTTTGCTTATCAGTTTTGATATTTCGGCGCGAAGTAGGTGTGCTACATTCAGCGGTACCGAAGTTTCGACGCGCGCTGTGAAGCGCGGAGGGCGTCGATAAAACTGTAGCGTGAAGCCTCTCTTTATAATGCCTAAGACCCAGTCCGAAACCCCTGGAAGCGCTGCCCATGCATCTGCATGGTTGGCTAAGGGCCGGATACAGAGCGCGCTCTGTTCGCCGTGCGACAGAGGTGCTACGGGGCTCACAAACATAGGCGTTATGCCTGCGGCATTTGAGGCGGGGGGCGCGCTTAATACAGCGGGCGGAGCGCTCGCCCTCGACCTTACAACAGTGTTTGACTGAGTGAGGGAGGGCTGCGCGAGCCCCGTGGGACTCATGTGTGCGAGTAGATGTGGGCTGGGAGCGGGCACATTTACTGCTTGGGGCGCGCTGCTTGTGTAAGCAGCGCGCGCGCTCACAGGTCTCGTTTTTACAGAGAGCCTGTGATCTGATAGACATAGTGTTCGTGGGCACTGAGTAGTGGGCACTTTTACTATGTGGGGGGCGCAATCGACCTGAGTCGATTTTATTTGCGCGAGCCCTGAGTGCAGGGCTGTGCTTATGTGTATGGATGGGCACAGAGGAGTGGGCATCGATACTACATTTATAGCACCATCGGCCGTGGCCGGGACACCAGAAATCACACTCTTTTCGAGACATATCTGGGTAGCCGTAAAAACGGCTTTTGAGTGCAGGCAAGCGGGCACTTGTACAGGCTTGCGCTTCGCAGAGAACGCTGGGACAGCCGCGAAGCTTGGGGCTGAGACAGCGAGGCGCTTGGGTGGGAGGCCGGCCGCAACGGGACTCACACACCTGCGCTTTCCTAGGCGGGCTAGGACTTCTTCGGGGCCTCTGGTTTCACCACAATCCTCGGTCATGGCGCGCGTGCGGGGCGCCGGGCGCACGATCGAGAGCGGGGTCTCGAGCTGCGCTGTTGAGGCTGCTGCGAAGAGGAGGCCGAAGGCGGGGGCTGAGGCTGTGAGGTTCGCGGGGTCCGTTTGTCTCGACCCGCCGCGGAACCAGAGTGCTTCGGTAGGAAGTGCTTGAAGGCTTGAGACGCTTTCTGGGCTTCGGTAAATCTCTCCACGAACTCGGAGAGAGAAGAACCAAAGAGGCCAGCGGAAGACAGCGGGGCGTCGAGAAACGCGATGCGCTCGGAATCGGCCATCTCCGTGAGCGTCAGCCATAAGTGCCTCTCAGCGACAGTGGCGGAAGCCATACAGCGTCCCATGGCTTGTGCGGCAGCTTTGGTGGCTCGGAGCGTGAGGTCCGAAGCACTCCTCAAATCCGCAATACAGACAGCATCAGGTCCAACCTCGTCCCATTTACGGAGGAGATCACCCTGGAAAATCTGTAAAGTAGCCATGGTGTGTAGCGCTGACGCGGCTTGCCCAGCGGCGGAGAATATTCGCGCGAGCAGCGTCGACGTCATGCGGCAGGCTTTTGAAGGTAACACCGGTTTAGTCCGCCGTCCAGCAGAGGGCGGGCACAGATGGGTCGCTATAGCCTGTTCCACCGGCGGCAGAGAAAAGTAGCCTCGTTCATTCGCCTTGTCCAGTGAGGAGAATGCAGGCGACACAGATGAGCGCGTACGCGCCAGTGATGCGCGGGTTGATCCGAAATGAGCGGGTGCCTGCGGTCACCCGCGGTCACCCGCGGTTACGAGTCATCCAAAAATATTTTTAATGATATTCGGGTCGCGGTCGGTCGGGTCGTTTGAAATAAAGATGCCAAATAAACCTTTGTAATTTATATAGTTCTAGACACAATTTTCTATGAATACGTTTTAAATTTAATTTACACTTTATTGGCTGAATAACTGGCGCGAAGATGACGCACGAGCTCAGTCTGCAGGTAGAGATGGAGGCGGCAAGAGGTGAAGACTGGGGAGTGGAAGCTCCGCAAATACACAAATAGAAAGAGCAAAGTGTGGGAGACATTTGCCGAAATAATGAAAGATGATGACCAAAGTGCTGGCTTTGTCATGTGTACTTCTTGCGATGCTATTTACACATTTGATAACCACAAAACTGGCACGACCAACCAGGCATGGCGCCAGGATTCCAGTTTTGGATAAGCCAGACCAATTGTGGGTGGGCCTTAAATTAAAAACGTTAAATAAAAAATTATCCAATCACTGCTTAACCTAATAAAAAAAAATATTGACTAATATAGCCTACTGTTATATTATCTGTGCGTATACATAATATAGTTTTTAATAGCTTGATGCTCTTTAAATATTGTGTTGCATTGTTAAAGTAAATCCGCGATCGCTCTCCATGGTTCTGACCAAAGAAGAGCGCTTTGGAATCTCCATTATGCATCATACGCATCATACCTGGGCTGCATTTTCCGATAATATTGTCTCTTAGCGCGCTGCGATAACTTAACTAAAGGTATACTACCACTAAAGGTATAGGCCTATCATTGCTAGGCGTCTTCAGGGCTATCATCCACTCGCGAGACAGAGCCGCTGAAAGGCAGAGGCGCTGGCGCCCTCCTAGCAACGGCGCTGTTTTTGGTAAAACATGATTTTGACGACTTCATTAAGTTTTGTTTTATAGAAAACTCTTTTTAAAAGATTTTCGTTTTGTATAAATTGTATCTTAATTTTGATCAATGTTTTATCAATAAATTGCCCGTATTTATTAAATAAGAAGCAAATATAAAGCAGACAAAATAAGGCGCCGTACGATCACTGCATGTGAACTGGAGGGCGCCGAAACTCAGCTTGTGCCTCACAGATTTGATAAATATAGGCTATATATTACAGAAAGCTTGAAATGTCTACTTTTAAACGAAAATATTCAAACCAAAATAAATAGGCTACTCTCTGATTATGTAGGCTAATCCATATGAAATGTGCATTTCTCTCTGGCGTTCATGGCGAGTCCGCAATCTCCGCATTGTCAACTTCATCTTTGCAGCGACACAGAAAACACCAGTTTATTACTAAACAATTAAATGTCTCCTTGCTAATTTAGACACATTCATAATCTTTACTTTAAAGATTATTCTTTGTGGCAAGCTTTATGCGTGCGGTCATTACGCTTATAGGCTAGCCTATTTAAGTAATTAATTTAATATAAAGGGGCGATTTGTCCACGAATGGCTTAAATGAACAACTAGTCGACTAGACAAAAAAATTAGTCGGAGGCAGCCCTTATTCCACATATTTTCGAACCAGCAGGCCATCTGGGTTGGGGGAGCGACCGTGAGCGGAGCGGAATATTCAGAAATGCGCTCTCCGCTCACGAGCTCTGATCGGAACAAACCCGAACCTCACTGTCAGCTGAACTTGCGCAGAAACATCAAAATAGACATAGCCAGCTTTTTAAAATTGTTTTTAAAACTAAACATTTAGACTATTTTAGTAAAAATTATGAGCTTATATTGACGATTTTTTATAATTCTTGACAAAATTAGAATATTAAGTTATATTAAGACGCTACGATGAGCATTATAGCTACTTTTAAAAAAAATGCGGGTCAGGAAGCGGGTCGGGTACAATATTTTCTTTTTCGTTTTTTGCGGTCCGAGTTGCGGGCGGGTTAGTTGAAAACGTCGGTCGGGTGCGGTTTGTTTATACATTGACCCGCGCATCACTGGTACGCGCAGAGTAGGGCGCGTTCCAGGCCTTCGCAACTTCTTCATGTAACTCAGGAAGAAAAGGAGCGGGCTTAGATTCCGGAGAATTGCGCTCACCTGGGAGGAAGCTACCATCGAGCCGGGTGCGAGAGGGGGGCTCCGGTGCAGACCACTCGAGGCCGAGGCTCGCCGCGGCCAAAGCGAGTACTCGCATGAGCTCCGTCTCAATGTTGGCTCTCACTGAGGGCTTTCGGGCAGGAGGCGCGAGGTCCTCAGAGCTCGCCCAATCCTCGCTGCCTGAAGCGAGGAGAGAACAGGAATCCTTTTCCCCCGACGCGGCCACCGAAACAACTTCCTCTGATGAAGCGGCGGCAGGCTGCGGGCGCTGAGCATCAGGAAGTGATTCGGGGGAGGTCGGTGAAGCTGGCGGGCGAACCGGCGAGCTTGATCGGGGTGGAGAGGGTTCCGGGACCCGCTGCGAGCGGCGCTTCTTACGGCGCGGCATCGCGGCGGAGAATGCAGGCTTCGAGAAGGATGCCAGGCGGGTCCTCAGAGCCACCATAGGCAAAAGCTCGCAGTGAGGGCAGCCGCCGTCAGCGAGCGCGAGCGCTGCATGGTCCTCACCGAGGCAGGAAACACAGATGACGTGGTCGTCTCCCCCGGCGAGTGGGGCTCTGCACGAGCCGCAGGATTTAGGCATCTTTAGAAAGACGCCGCTCTTTTAGGGGGTGAGTGCTACGAGAACACTCACACACACACACAAAACAGAGCACAATAAAGGATATGGGCGTCGGAAAGCGCAGCAGGTACGGCTGTAGAAGGCGACGTAGGCCAGCGGCTTCGAGGGCTCGTCCCGCTGAAGTGCTTGCTTCGAACGACGCTGCTTCCGTGATCCAGCGATGCGTGCGCTTCGCTGAAGAGATTAAAATCAAGTGAGTCAGCCTTCTCGAGCTCCTTTTATAGAGGTAAGCCACGCCCGTCTCGGCGGGAAGTGGCGAGGAGGGCGCGAACCGCCCTCATTGGTCTGATGTTGCATCAGCCTGCGCTCGATAGGCTTATGCAGTTGCCGCAGAGCAGCCAATGAGCAGACAAGCCGTCTTGCTTCAGCTGTCTGCTGCTGCCGCAACGCGTTTTACATATATGAAAAATTAATGGATAATTTTTGCTTCAGTGTTTCGTGAAAAGAGACTTTTCCCATAGCGTTTTGATAAACGCAGTACGAGAGAACTCTCGTAAGAGAACAATAAGTAGGCTACAAAACACAGTGATTATTCATAAAGAATTAAACTGCAATTAACGTTTTAAAAAAGTTTTAAGTTTTAAATAGCCTACATTACTTACAGTTTGCGTCGTCATTGTGTAGCCCAGAATAGTCCACACGGCCTTATCTTGTACAAAAGTTTTCTGGCAAAGCCAGCATCAAACTGCGATTGTTCTCAACTGTCACTCATCCTTGGAATGTGCAGAACACATGCTTAAATTAACACTGCCGTGACTGGGACGTCCGCAAAAAATAAACTGCATCCATTTTCCCATGTCGTCTGGATCTTTCAGCAGCGTATATTATTCAATGTTGTTTGTCCACGGCCAGGAACAGCACATCTGCATGACATCGCAATCTTCTTGTAAACAGACCCACTCGCTGCACGCCGACTGAACAGATGTGAAGCGCGTGACAGATGCGATGATGAAATGAGGCGTAGTTATCTTGCGCTTGAAGCGTAGTTGTCTACGCTGGAGGCGGTCATATGCAAACGACTGCTACGTCACTTCGTACCGTGACGTCACTTCATACCATGGATCCAGAACGAGCTGTATTTAGAGTTTGATTAAATAAATGCTTCGTTTATAATGGGGAGGACGTCTTAAGCTATGAAACTTGCAGGACGTTTTAATGGTACAAAGACCTCTTATATACCAAAAAATCAAGGCAAATTTGGTTTCTCATGTCATAACCCCTTTAAATAAAATATTAACTAACTTAGCTGACAGGCATTAGCTCGTTCTGTTCGGTAATAATAATAATAATAATGATAAAATTGTAATTTTGCAGCCAATTCACAAACTTGTACCCTCGATTTACATTATTTAAAATTTTAACAAGTCAATCGTTTACTTATATGATGTTAAACGAATACAATTTAACCACAAATAAACAAAAAGTGTTTTGTAAAGTACTTACACTTGAAAACAGCATAGACAGTATATAAACTGGACACAGCGACCCTATTGGATTCAACGGAGACAAGTGAAGTCAATTAGAACTAACTTCCTGATGGCTGAGCGTACTGCGCAGACTCAAACTGAGCTTGACGACGTAGATGTGACGTGAGCAACCTGTCTGTCTTCTAGTAGCAGTGCCAAGCGAAATCTCAATCATTCCCTTCCGAATCTTGCAGAGACGGAGAGTGTGAGTAGGAGCTGTCCATGAGCTAGGAGCAGGAGAAACCTTTGCCAAGGATTCTGATTAATTATTTTGCCATTTTACCTCCACGTCCCCCCGATTGCGCACAAGCTTCTCCTCCTGTCCATACGGTAATTTCCTCCTGTGCGACAGAGAGTCGCGTGGGTATGACGCAATCGTTAGCCTATTTTTACAAAAACTGCTTCTACAGGGCCGTAACGTATTATACAAGGTAATGGAGCCTTTTATACATTTTCGTGTTTCTTTGGAAATAAATAATGGACAAATGGAGTCTTTAAATGCCTCAGATGTAAAGTTATTCACTGTCAAAGTGACACCAAAATGAATGGGAGTCAATAGGATGCTAACAGCAGGTGATGGTCTGCTAGCCAATGGCGGCGCCTGGGGAAACTTCAAAATAATATGAAACGCTGCCCCCCTGGAAAACAGCCGCGTCTCCGTTTTCCGCCATTTTCAAATATAACGACGACAACTCCTCTCCCGTGGCATCATGGGATAGTAAAGTGTCCATAGTATGCACACTTCAGAATCTCGACGGATGTAGTAGGTCATCCGGGTACTTCTCACGTACTGTTTTTCGAATTCTATGATTTCGGACATACTACTCTGCTCGCGTACTGTTTTTCGCATACTATATAGTAGGGAAGTATTCGATTTCGGACGCAGCCCGGCCGGACAACGCTCCTGCTCACGGCTGCTTCTGTCGAATACGATTAGCTGCTATAGCTTTGAACCACTGTGATCACAATCCACGACCACTTCACGAGCGTAGACTGAATTAAAATCTCCCGCTTGCCCTTGACGATCTGACCAGCTAACCGTTGTGGGCGGGACTAAGCAACAGAAACGTAATGCGGGCGCGCACACACACACACACACACACACACACACACACACACACACACACACACACACACACACACACACACACACACACACACATTCAAACGCACACAAAGCCAAGCAATGTGCAGCAACGCAGATTTGGAAAAATATTCATAAAAGACATAAAATAATATAGGCCTAAATGAAATTTAGGGGCAAATACAAATGATGATCAAAATGAACATCTATTTGCAAGACAAAATTAAAAGACTATAAACTAGATGTACCGCATGGCGGTACAAAATATGACCGCCGCTCAGGCCTGCACTGGCTTTCCACAAAAATAAATGACGTGGAGCAATTTGGCTGTATTGCGTGTTTATGTATATAAGTTGTATATTTTAAAAGACTGTCTGGAGTATTCCTGTGGATCATGGATAATTTAGAGTTTTGTAATTATTTGCCATTACTATTTAAGTTTTATATCAAAAGTCATTAGTTTAGACACTTAACATCCATAATGTGAAAACGTCACATCCATAACAGTGGTTTTCCCTACATAATGTATTACAAAAATGAGTTTCAAAAACACACTTATTGTGTTCAAGCAAGTCTTTTTCATGCTACATCGGCAGTTTGTTTAATAATTCACAGACAATTTATACAAACCTCTACCAAACGTTTGATGTGCCTGTTGATGGTAAAAGTCAGTTATCTGACTTTGGCTTTGGTTTGTTGTGTTTTACTGAAATAAAAAACATTTTTTCCCCAAAAAAGTGGTTTTATCTTGTAGCCCTGGTCCCAGAGTTTTAAAAAAACAATGTTAACAAAATTAAACTCATTCCCACTGTACCTAGTAGAACACTTAAGTAAATGTCCCATAGAAATTAATGGGATTTTATGGATTTAGGTGAAGAAAGTGTACATATAATACATTTTGGTCTGTACCATGAAGAGAAAACTGATTCAACTATATAAACTATATATTTTCTGAAAGCGTAGACTCTCAGGATGTGATCTAACATGGCATGAAACATGTCCCACCCATGTCATTATTATACTGCCCAAGCATAACACATTGGGTATTGGTAAATCGGGTATATGGCTGATACCTAAAAAAAGTAGTAGTATGTGCATGTCTGTCTGTGTGTGTGTGTATGTGTGTGTGTGTGTTTGTGTATGTGTGTGTGTGTGTGTGTGTGTGTGTGTGTGTGTGTGTGTGTTTGTGTATGTGTGTGTGTGTGTGTGTGTGTGTGTGTGTGTCTGTGCGTGTATGTATGCGTGCGTACATGTGTGTGTGTGCGCGCGCGTGTGTGTGTGTGTGTGTGTCTGTGCATGTGGATTTGTATGTGTGTGTATGGGTGTGTGTCTGTGCGTGTGGATGTCAGTGTGTGTGCATGCTTGCGTTTGTTTGTATTCCTGCATGTGTGTGTGTGACAGTATCATCCTAAACCAGCAATCCTTCGCTCAACAGCACCATCTACAGGCCGATGAGTGTACAGTCACTAAATGTGCACATAAATGAATTTATTTTATACCCCCCCATGGATGAAATTCTACGAAACTTAGCATACCCCCAGAGGATGTCAAGTTAATCATACACATGAAATATGGTGCAGTTCTGAACATCTCAACTGAAGATAGGGGCGATTAAACAGAATAATATTGCATTTTCATTTTTTATGGGAAGGGGCGCAAATCACAAATGAGTGATTATGGGCTAGGTTGATGTGGGCCCTTAAGACCAACATACCATAAAAATTTCTTCATCCTCGGTGCCACGGTTCAGGTAGTTATTTAGGAAAAACTGCATTTTTTGGGTTTGGGGGGGGGGGGGGGCAGCGCGGGGGGGAGTGGCCCCCGGGGACCAAACAAAATTTTTCCGTAAAAGTCTAGTGGGGCTACATGCCCACCAAATTTCATGTCCCCCGGTGTTTCGGTGTCCCTGGTATTGTTGACGAAAAATTCAGTAGATGACAAAAAAAAAAAAAAAAAAAAACCTTTGACAATCCCTATATGACCGCTTTCGCAAGCTATGCTAGCGGCGGTCATAATAATTAAATAGGCCTGCCTAATGTGTGTACAAATCTTAAAACTCACTTTAACCCCCACATGCTTAATAATCTTTAAGGAAAACATGTTAAGTGACTGCTGATTTCTGCAGTTATACCTTATTTTCTTTGTTTTCTAATTCCACAGAAATAATCTGTAAAATATTGCTTAATTGTTTATGTAAAATTACAGAGCATTTCCTTTAAAAAACGTAAAACTAATGTAAAACCAAAATAAAAGCAATTACCAGTAAATTTAATAGCGGACCTTTAAATTACAACAAATATCTGTAAAACTAGATGTACCGCATGGCGGTACAAAATATGACCACCGCTCAGGCCTGCACTGGCTTTCCACAAAAATAAATGACGTGGAGCAATTTGGCTGTATTGCGTGTTTATGTATATACCTAAAAAAAAGTAGTAGTATGTGCATGTCTGTCTGTGTGTGTGTGTTTGTGTATGTGTGTGTCTGTGCGTGTATGTATGCGTGCGTACATGTGTGTGCGTGTGTGTGTCTGTGCATGTGGATTTGTATGTGTGTGTATGGGTGTGTGTCTGTGCGTGTGGATGTCAGTGTGTGTGCATGCTTGCGTTTGTTTGTATTCCTGCATGTGTGTGTGTGACAGTTAGGGTTGCCAACTTCAGAAAAGGAAAATGCGGGACAATCGTGGTTATTTATAGGAAAATGAGGGACACTCAAAATATTTGTACTGTATCACACAGTGTACGTCATTTCAGTGTCTGCAGTTAAGTTTGTGTTTAAAAGGTTATCAGACATAAACACATTTGTATTGCTTAACCTATTTATGTATTTAATTCTAAAAATAATTTTAATGTCATACATGAAAAAAGTCACATTACAAACAAACCATAGTTCAAAATAACAGCATTTATCTAAAATAGAAAGCTTTTTTAACATTATACACTAGGCTTACAGTTCAAAAGTTTGGGGTTAGTAAGATTATTTTTTGGGAAAAAAAAATAAAGAAAGTAATTGCCTACTTTTATTCAGCAAGGATGCATTACATTACAGTTTTTCTGAATTGCTAAAACACTAAATCCCATTGTAAAAACTAAACTGGCAACTGCCAAAACTCTTTAATCAAATCAATCACACTGTTGTCAAAATCTTAAACACTATTCATCTGTTTAGGACACAATTTGCGAATCTGAATCGCCCATTTACCAAAACTCTAAACACATTCTCAAACACAGAACACAACTTTGCAGTGTCATACACTTGTACCCAGAATGGTGCACACAGGCTACAGAAGTTAAACACAACTAACACACTGTTCTCATCCTTTACACACTACCACTCAAAATTGAAAACACATGTGTCCAATCAGTGCACACAATTAGAAAACGTCTCGGGTTACGTATGTAACCCTTGTTCCCTTTCGAGGGAACTCGAACTGCGTCGGTGACGACACTAGGGGAACGCCCTTCAGCGCAGCACGTCTGAATTCATGAATGAAACCGAATCCAATCCTATTGGCGTTGCGTGATGACGTAGTGTGTGACGGCATATACGGATGTGTACAAAAGCACGCCGGCACACAGAAATGTCAGCTTTTGCTATGAAGCAAGTGCTCCAGGCGGGGTGAGGTGTGGCGAACCGACGCAGTGTCTCGTTCCCTTTCTCAGGGAACAAGGGTTACATACGTAACCCGAGACGTTCCCTTTCGAGGGAACTCGAACTGCGTCGGTGACGACACTAGGGGAACGAGATACCCACTATACCACAACGAACCCCGCTCATCCTAGTGTGAAGCTGTCTTCAGGCGCACTTAGGACGAAAGCACTCGTGCACCGGGTGTAGAGGGAAGGTCCAGACTGTAAAACCTCATGAATGTGTGCGGAGTGGCCCAGCCAGCCGCCTCACATATGTCATGGATAGAAACCCCTGAAAGGAGGGCTCTAGAGGACGCCATGCCTCTGGTGGAGTGAGCTCTCACGGCCTTAGGTGAAGGCAATTTGCGCACCTGATAGGCCAGGGAAATAGTCTGAACGATCCAGTTACTGATGATCTGTTTAGAGGTGGGAAGCCCCTTCTTGGGCGACCCAAAACACACCAGCAACTGGTCTGACTTCCGCCATGAGGAGGACCTCTGAATATAACACTGCAGTGCTCTGACAGGGCAGAGCAGATGAAGTCTCTCCTCATCCGCCGTCACGTGAGGTGGAGGATGAAATGCCTGCAGAACCATAGGCCGTGCCACATTAGATGGCACCTTGGGCAAATAGCCGGGCCTGGGATGTAAGATGGCCTTAATGTTGCCTGGAGCAAACTCCAAGCACCCATAGGAAATAGAGAGCACCCGGAGATCTCCTACCCTCCTCAGAGAAGTAATGGCCAACAAAAAGACCACCTTAAACGAAAGGTTCTTGGCCTCAGCCGACTCCAGTGGTTCGAAGGGAGCCTCGGCCAGCCCTTCGAGAACCACTGCCAGGTCCCAAGAGGGAACTCTGGCGCGAGTCGCAGGTCTCATCCTCCAGGCTCCACGTAGGAAGCGTACGACCAAGTGATGCCTCCCCAGCGGGCCATCACTCAGAGGAGCGTGGAAAGCCGCAATGGCAGCCACATAAACCTTGAGTGTGGACGGGGTAAGCCCGGCAGAAAAGCGGTCTTGGAAAAACTCCAGTACTGAAGCCACTGGGCAGTTAACTGGGTCCAAGTCACGCTCTCTGCACCAAACGGAAAATACATTCCACTTAAGGCCGTATAACTTCCTCGTGGAGGGAGCTCTGGAAGTTAATATGGTTTCGACCACTCCAGCTGACAGGCCGGCTTCTAGGTACTGTGCCCCCTCAGGGGCCAGACCCACAGTTTCCACAGCTTGGGTCGAGGGTGGAGAACTGAGCCCTCCGCCTGGGACAGCAAGTCCCTCCTCAGAGGGATCTGCCATGGCGGGCCTGCCAGGAGTGAAATGATGTCCGAAAACCATACTCGGGCCGGCCAAAACGGGGCTACTAAAAGTAGACTGACTCTGTCTCGACGGACCCTTTCCAGAACTGCTGGGAGCAGAGCGATCGGGGGAAATGCGTACAGACGCAGCCTCGGCCACGTCTGCATCATGGCGTCCAGCCCCAGCGGAGCTGAATGCCTGAGAGAGAACCACAGTGGACAGTGGGACGTCTCTTGAGACGCGAAAAGATCCACTTCCACTGGGCCAAATCTCACGCACATGGCTTCCACCACCTCTGGGTGAAGTCGCCACTCCCCGGGCCTCAGCCCCTGCCTCGACAGGACGTCTGCTCCCTGATTCTGGTCCCCCGGGACATACATCGCCCTGAGAGACGATAGTCTCCGCTGGGACCACAGGAGGATCTGATGCGCCAGTCTGCACAGAGGGCGCGACCTCAGACCCCCCTGGCGGTTCAAATAAGACACCACCGACATGTTGTCGGTTCTCACAAGGACATGACGACCATGGGGGTCTGGCAGGAAGCTCCTCAGAGCCCGGAACACCGCCAACATTTCTAGGCAATTTATGTACCAAGAGGAATGATGGTCCTGCCAGAGGCCTCTCGTAAAACGGCCGTCCATGACCGCGCCCCAGCCCGTGAGGGAGGCGTCTGTCGAAATAGATACTCGGCGACATAACGCTCCCAAATTGGGACCCTGGGACAAGAACCAAGGCTTCTTCCAAATTGACAGGGAACGAAGGCATCTGTGCGTAACCCTTATCAAGCGGAATGGGTTTCCCCTCGGGGAAAACCCCTTGGTTCTCAACCACCACTGCAAAGCTCTCATGTGTAGCAGGCCAGAAGGTATCACGCTGGACGCTTCTGCCATGAGACCCAACACTCTCTGAAAGTGTTTGACAGTGACGGCCTGGCCTAGCTTCAACCTGGACACTGTGGTCAGGATAGACTCGATCCGAGCAGGAGACAACTGAGCCCGCATCGTGACCGAGTCCCACACCACTCCCAGGAACGTGGTTCTCTGGGCTGGTGTCAACACGCTCTTCTTCGTGTTGAGTCTTAACCCCAGGCTCTGGATGCGGGCGAGGACGACATCTCGATGCCGAATCGCCAGCTCTCGCGACTGGGCCAATATTAACCAGTCGTCGATGTAATTGAGCACCCTGATGCCCTCGAGCCTCAGGGGTGCTAGAGCTGCATCCATACACTTGGTAAATGTGCGAGGGGAGAGTGCTAGGCCGAACGGAAGAACCCGATATTGGTAAGCTTCGCCCCCAAAAGCAAACCTCAGGAACTTCCTGTGAGATGGAAGGATGGAGATGTGGAAGTAGGCGTCTTTTAGATCTATCGTGACAAACCAATCCTCGGATTGAATTTGACTCACGATGATGGGAATAGTGAGCATCTTGAACCTGAACCTCCTCAGAGACCGATTCAAGTGCCTCAGATCTAAAAGTGGACGCAACCCTCCATCCTTCTTCGGAACTATGAAGTACCGGCTGTAGAATCCGGACTCCCTGACTGGTGGGGGAACATGCTCTATGGCCCCTTTTGCCAGCAGCGAGTAAACTTCCTGTTCTAACACCAGACCCTGCTCTGGGTCTACTGCAGTCCAAACCACCCCGTTGATACTTACCTCTTTTTTGGTGGGCAGCCTGGAACTGCAGCCTGTACCCTATTTCTACAGTGCGCAGGACCCATGGAGAAATATTGGGGAGACGTTGCCATGCCTCGACAAAATTCAGCAAGGGAACCAGCCCCTAAGGGTTGGTGTCAAGTGTCTTGTGAGAGCCCTTGACGATACCCTGAAGCGGAGGACCGGCAGGGAATAATCGAAAACGACTCTCGGTGTGCGGACGCCAGCGCTGCCCGGCCGCAAGCTCTTGGGGCAGACAGAGCAGCGTGCGTTCGCTGGAAACTGATGTGTCCCGAAGCGCAATTAGCGGTGGGATGCTGACACTAGTTTCCTGAGGGCCCGGTGAGAGGGAGGATCTCGATCGCTCTCATTTTGGGGGGGTCAGCCCTCCAAGGTCTCACATAAGTTAGGACCTCTCTCCCGACACCTTCCTGGCCTGAAGGACAGTCCTCAGATCCGTTTTCTCAGGAGGCTTGGGCGAGAGCGCCACCTAGAGTCCCAAACTCAGCTTTTGCTTTTTTTTTTTTTTTTTTTGAGGGGGACTTCTAGAAGCGACACTCTCCTTCAGATATTAGGCTGAATTCAAATATCTAACCAAGTTCTAAAGTCAGATAATATTTTACTTATTTTAATTCCTCAGAATTAAATGCAGCCATAAACACTGGATAGGCACCAGAATACTGTTTAAATACTTATTTAAACGATCTACTACACGCTGCCTCGGCAAACGCGAGCCGTTACAAATTGGCTTTCATCCCTCGAGAAGAAAGTCAACAGGCGCGAGGCTGAAACACCCGAAACGCACGACTGTGTGCGGCGAGTTATTTCACAATGAACAGCCTGCCAGCACCCTCAGGAGCTGACTGTGAATGCCTCGCACCCAAACAGTATTATTTCCCAGATCGCGTGTGTCCCTTTTATTGCAGACCCTTAACGCGCTGTCTCAACAAACGCGAGATTCGAGTGGTTCACAATAAATTTGGCTTTCATCTCTCGAGAAGAAAGTCAACAGGCGCGGCTGAGAGACCCGAAACGCACTGTGTGCGGCGAGTTATTTCTCAATGAACACAGCCAGCACCCTTCAGGAACTGACTACATGCCTATATCTTTATTGCAAACTGCAAATAGACTCGTAATCAACGCGCGCCTCGGCAAACGCGAGATCCGAGCTAGATTCTGTATTGCAATGCAGACATTCAATCTACGCGCTGCCTCGGCAAACGCGAGATGTCAGTCATAGAATCGTATAGCAAACTGCAAAGTACACTCGTAATCAACGCGCTGCCTCAGCAAACGCGAGATCCGAGCTACTAGATTCTGTATTGCAAAGCAGACCTTAAATCTACGCGTTGCCTCGACAAACGCGAGATCCCAGCCACAGAATCTTATTGCAAAGTACACTCGTAATCAACGCGCTGCCTCGGCAAACGCGAGATCCGAGTTACTAGATTCTGTATTGAAATGCAGAGTTAAAATCTACGCGCTGCCTCGGCAAACACGAGATCCAAGCCACAGAATCTTATTGCAGAGTAGACTCGTAATCTACGCGCTGCCTCAGCAAACGCGAAATCCGAGCCCCTAGATTCTATTTTGCAATGCAGACTTTACAGAACATACAACACCAAATAGGACAGAATTGTTTCACACACACAGAGCGCTTGCTGAATAGCAAAAAGCTGACATTTCTGTGTGCCGGCGTGCTTTTGTACACATCCGTATATGCCGTCACACACTACGTCATCACGCAACGCCAATAGGATTGGATTCGGTTTCATTCATGAATTCAGACGTGCTGCGCTGAAGGGCGTTCCCCTAGTGTCGTCACCGACGCAGTTCGAGTTCCCTCGAAAGGGAACAGTATTTAAGCCTAGTCAAATGCAAATGGCATGAGTTGATCCAACAATGGAGCAGAACAGAGGAAGAGGTGGAAGAGGTGGAAGATGAAGATGAAGATGAAGATGAAGATGAAGATGAAGATGAGTCTGTGTCAGAGGTGGTGGGTGAGGACAAAGACCAAGCAGATCAATAATTTCAAATGACATTCGAGCAACTGTCATAGATCATGTTCTGGTGCATGGCATGACTATGAGGGAGGCAGGGCAACGTGTGCAACCAAACCTAAGCAGGTTCTCAGTGGCTTCTATAATCCGGACCTTCAGAGAAGAAAACAGGTAAAGTATACTTGTCTCAGAAAGGGGACAATGAGACATAACTTTTCCATGGTACTGTGTTTTGAAAACATTTACTGAATAAAATGTGTGTGTATGTGTATACTTCTAACTAAATGGGGTTCTTTTTACAGAATTGAAAGACGGCCTCATGATGGTGGAAGGACACGCATGTTCTCACAACACCAGGAGACACTTATTGTGGATATGGTCTGTCAGAACAATGCAATTCGACTGCATGAAATACAGCAGCGGATTGTAGAAGACAACGTACATTTCGAGGGAATAAATAGTGTGAGTCTGTCAACAATTGATCGTGTCCTGCAACGCAACAAGATAAGGATGAAACAAGTTTATTGGGTACCATTTGAGCGAAACAGGGAGAGAGTGAAAGAGCTACGATGATGTACTAAATGTAGTTTTCACTGTGTACAGAGAATCTTTGAGCTTGACTCAATGGCTATGCCTCATGAATATATTTTCATGGATGAAGCTGGATTCATTTTAGCCAAAAGGAGAAGAGGTCGCAACGTGATAGGTCAACGTGCCATTATTGAACTGCCTGGCCAGCGTGGTGGAAATGTAACCATCTGTGCTGCCATCAGCAGCTATGGGGTTCTCAACAGTCATGTTACTGTTGGGTCATACAACACTGAACTGCTACTAACATTCCTGGATGGTCTACGGGGTGCTCTGCTCGAGCAGAGGGAGCGCGAAAAGGCGGAGCGTCCCATGTATGTTGTCATTTGGGACAATGTGAGCTTTCACCGTGGTCCGAGAATACGCGACTGGTTTCAAAATGAGCAGCATTTTATTAATGTCTTTCTTCCACTATACTCTCCCTTCTTAAACCCTATCGAGGAGTTTTTCTCGGCATGGAGATGGAAAGTGTATGACCATAACCCTTACACACAGGAGAACCTAATTCAAGCAATGACTGGTGCATGTGGCGACATCAGCGTGGAATCTTGCCAGGGCTGGATTCGGCATGCTAAAGGATTCTTTCCCCGTTGCCTTGCAAGGGAGAACATAGCATGTGACGTGGATGAAGTCCTGTGGCCTCACCCAGCAGAGAGGCGTGATCCTGAGGCAGAATAAATGCTGTAAACATGTCTTATTTATTTTTTCTTTACATAACTTTTGTTTCTCTTTTTTGCTGTTTTTTTTAAAAGCTTTATTTTATTTATTTTTGTTTAAATCTGAGTACAAGAATAAAATTATTCCCGCTATCCCACAGTGTTTTGCATTTATTTATGTAGTGTGTAATGATTGCTAAGTTGTGTTTGCACATTAGCTGGTTTTGTGTGGTTTTTGACGGTAGTGAGTGATTTTGATTAAAGTTAAAATGGTTTTGGGTCAAATGTTTGGTTTTGCAAGAGGAGTCAGAGGTTTTGTGAATGTAGCTTGAAAATTGGGTTTTGTGTTCACAGTTTAGAGAAAAGGAGAGCAGGTTTCAAAAAATGTGTCTTAGCAATTCAGAAAAACTGTAATCAAAAGTGACAGTTAAGATAATGTTACAAAAGCTTTCTATGTACTTTCTAAAAGCTTTAAAACATTAATAATAATCAGAAATGTTTTTTGAGCATATTATTCCCTCAGGTAGATTACATGTTTTCTTGCGTGGCTGGATGTTAGACTCATGAACAATAATCACGTTGTTTGCATTCGCCAAAATTGATTAGCCGAAATCAAAACGTGGACAGTGAAAGGAAATTACCGTTAGCGCGAGACGAGTCCGGCTTGAAGCGGAAGCGACCAGACGGCAGAGGATGTTCGCAAATCAAACAATGATTTGTCTCAAAACAGTGATTAAAAAAAGCTGTGATTGGATGATGACAGGTGTAGGTGATCATTCTCAAGTGTCGTGGTCAGCACTGCTGCTGTTGCTGTTGTATCAGTCAGTGGTTTATCAGCTTGTCAAAAAACGGGACACGGGAGGTCAGTGTACTATCCCCGGGGACCAAACGAAATTTTTCCATAAAAGTCTAGTGGGGCTACATGCCCACCAAATTTCATGTTCCCCGGTGTTTCGCTGTCCCTGGTATCGTTGACGGAAAATTCAGTAAGATGACGAAAAAAAAAAAAAAAAAAACTTTGACAATCCCTATATGACCGCTTTCGCTAGCTACGCTAGCGGTGGTCATAATAACAGGTATTCACTGTATAATGACAAAACAGCAACATTCTGTAAAAAATACAGACCGTTTCCTGTAAATTTTCTTTTTTTTTTTTACAGTGCACAATTCCTGCTTTACATTCAAATTGCAGCTCTAAAACACACCTTTTTCAAAACACTACACACAATTCTCTGCTTTTGGCACAGTTTTCATGCAGAAAATCTCTTGTTTTCACAAGGAACACACTGCCATTCAAATATGCACACTGACTCATCACATGGGCAAACACCCGTCACACAGGTTTACAATTAGCAATCAGAGCTTTAGCATAAAAGGGCAACAGGAGAGCTCTTCAATGGAGCAATGGATGCCAACATTGGATTTTTTTTTATTTTATTTTTTACTGTAACTGTATACAGTCAATTCTTCTGTTGTTTTGTATATAGACCACTGTATGTACAACTTTGTGTTGGTTGGGATGTACACTGTGTACAACGTTTTTGTGGGAAAAATAAAATATATTTGTTACCGTGTATTTGTGTGTTCTGAGTATAAAAACAATATTCTCAAATATTTTACAGCACACTTATATATACTGTCTGTAGTAAGTGTAACACTGAACAAAAAAAAAAGGCCTAAGTCATTATGATGAATGGAGAAGAAGTGTTTTCCATTCATCATAGTGTTTTACACTGAGCACATCAGTGTTCAACTGGTTCTTATAAATGTCTATTCATATGAAATCAAATGTGTGTGTCATTTGAAAACAAAATACCATTTTGAGAAGAAATAACATTGTTTTGAATATAAAGTTTCATTTTGCAGGAGAATTGAGGGGTTTTGCCCATTGTGTGTGTGTTTTTTGATGAGTGTGTAGAGTTCTGAGAATGTGAGGCATGCTTTCAGAAAATGTGTGTAAACAATCGAGAAAAACTGTAAGCATTATAGTAAATAGTTAATTCATCATTTATAAAGCATGTGCCCTACATTAATTGACACAAGTAAGCTGTTTATAAATACATATATAACAAATATATTTTATTTTTCCCACTAAAACGTTGTACACAGTGTACATCCCAACCAACACAAAGTTGTACATACAGTGGTCTACATACAAAACAACAGAAGAATTGACTGTATACAGTTACAGTAAAAAAAAAAAAAAAAAAAAAATCCAATGTTGGCATCCATTGCTCCATTGAAGAGCTCTCCTGTTGCCCTTTTATGCTAAAGCCCTGACTGCTAATTGTAAAACTGTGTGACGGGTGTTTGCCCATGTGATGAGTCAGTGTGCATATTTGAATGGCAGTGTGTTCCTTGTGAAAACAAGAGATTTTCTGCATGAAAATTGTGCCAAAAGCAGAGAATTGTGTGTAGTGTTTTGAAAAAGGTGTGTTTTAGAACTGCAATTTGAGTGTAAAGCAGGAATTGTGCTTGTAGTTTAGCAGAATTGGTTCAGGCGGTTGGTGAATGAGTTACATGTTGTGGTCATTGTGTCTCAAGTACCAGATTTGTGTGTAAACAATTGAGAAAAACTGTAACTAATGATTCATAGCATGCAGTTATTATAAAGTGTTCAGTTGTATTTTTCATTTATTTTTGTTTATTAATAAATATATATATATATTTTGTGTTGTCATGCTTGATGATGTTATTATTAATTTTTCTCCCTTTATTATGACGGGCAATGTTTGATTGCTGTTGTGTTTTAATGTGTTAAAGTTAATAAAAATATTGTTTTAAATAGAAAATATTTTAGAAGCTTTCGAATGAGAGTGTATGTTATGTTGCAAAACTTGCAATCAATTTAACTCTAATCATAAAGCCAGAAGTCTGAAACAAGAAACTAGAACAAAAGTTAATCAGATTAATCTGATCATTGCCATGTGTCCTCAGAACGATGTTTTCTTGAACAAGGTTCAAACAGCTTGTAGGAGTTCAGTTTTGCAGGAACTTATTGAGAGGACAGTGACTGATTTCCTGAAGAAGAAAAAAATAAACAGAAACCAATTTAGAAAAAAGTACAACATTCATTTATCATTTGAATAGAGAAATAGCTGCTGGGCGAGGATGCTCTGTCAGATGCCTCCTCTGGTCCAGCAGCTAGTGCTCTGCTGGCAGACGAGCATGAGGCGGCTGACGCGGGTGAAGATGCTGAAATGGCTGAGGCCGCCCAGCCTCCCTACCCCGCTGAGCTGGTGGAGATAATGGAGCGCGTAACCGCTAGGCTTGAGTTGCCATGGCAGCGCATCAGTGGGGAAACTGCTCGCGGAAGACTCGATGAGTGCTTCCTTTCTGGCCATAACCCGCCAGCTCCCATGAGCCTTCCATCCCTTCCCGACAAAAATAACGACTTCTATTTTCTTCTGTGTGGGCCTCTGACGTGAGTTCACGTAGTGTAACAGCGCAGTGCTTCTGGGTCGTATGTCTCAGAACGGAGGCTCCGTTCTGATGTACAACCCAGAAGCGCTGTGCTGTTACACTACGTGAACTCACTCAGAGTCCACACAGAAGAAAATGAATAGTTGAATAAAGTCGTTATTTTTGTTGTTGTTTTTTGCGTACAAAAAGTATTCTCGTCGCTTGATAAACATATGGTTGAGCCACTGTAGTCACTTAGACTATTTTAAACATTGTCTTTTCTAACTTTCTGGGCCGGCAAGTTTTAATTACAGAGAAGCCTATGGAGGAGTGAGACAGCTCTCAGATTTAATAAAAAATATCTTGATGAATGAAAGTCTTACGGGGTTGGAACAACATGAGGGAGAGTAATTACTGACATAATTTTCATTTTTGGGTGAACTAACCCTTCAAGTAAAAATGCTTAATGAGTAAATATTGTATCATCTATGCAACATCTAGTGAACACCAATTAACCTCCTTCACTCAAGCAGGTCTCTTATTTTTATAAAGCTTTATGCTCTTAGAGTTAAAGGAGAACTCGGTAACTCTAGCGAACTCTAGTCACTTCTTCGCTGATTTTCCCTTTTGTTGTCACATGTTTTCCCCACGAGCTCCCCCTACAGCTGTGGGAGGGTGTATATTTCACAACACGGTCGTAAAAAACTCACTTGCGGCGGCCTCCTCCCCTTCTCTACCGCTGCTCATGTGCGTTTGTTATGATCGGAGCAAGCCAACTGCATCGTGTGGAGCTATGTCTACCGAGGCGGGTAATCTAGTAATACAGCATACATGCGTGTGTGTTTATGTCGAATTGCCGTAAAGCAATTCGTGTTTCACGCTCGTTCTCATTCTCGTTCTCGCTTCTCACGAGACTTCCAATTTCTATCTTGCCGGGACGGTAGTCCCCAAGTTGCAAGGTTGGTTTTCCGCCTGGGAACGCTGGGGGGAGCGGGGAAAGTCACCAATATCACCAGAACAGGTTGTTTAACCATCCAAATGATTTCTAGACAGTTTTATTACGTTAAAAAAGTTACCAAGTTCTCCTTTAAAACTTGGGGTGGATATTCAGAAGAGGAATAGGAGAAGGTTTGGGCTCTCGGTATGCAATACAAGAGAGATTCAGCTGAACTAAACATGGTCCAAAGTTTGGGTTGAATTGAGTCACACATTTGGTTTAATCTTAGAGTTGTGCCTGTTATTATTACTTCTAGGTTAACTATTTGGAAATCTATTTTGATGTCTTGGATTAGAGATAAATCCTTTAATTCCTTTAAAGCTACTAAAACACCTAAAACATATATTTTGTATATTTTGAAAGTATTTAATCTGCTCATACCTTTGCTTTACAGTAATTAATTGCAATTCATATTCAAACCGTAGCAACTTTTCTAAGCTTTTATTACTAATTTTAGGTAATCAGAAATGCAGGGTTTACAGACATGTTTTCAATTATGTAAGTACAGTACACAAAATTGCAAAGCATCTTTTTCACTACACATAACGTAGGGTTTACCTGGACCACACACACACACATTGGGTTTTCATGTTTTATTACTTAAATCATTGATGAAACAAGATAAGATTCAGAGGAAATCAAATGAGAGAACTATTTGGAAAAATATTTTTTATGTCATGGATTAGCGTTAAATCACTCTCTCCTAAACGCTGGCATAAAATTTTACGATTTTTCCCTTGAAGCTCCTGACGTGATATTCACTCCTCAACGTTTTTATTTTTATATTTTTTTATTGCATTTGGACCCCATAGATTCATAATATTAAAACATCTTCATGTGACATTATGTGAAATGGTATGACACAACATCCTAACTGTTTCAGTTATCTGTTTGAAGATTAGGACAAAACGTTTCCAGAACAAAAAGTCCCAAATTGTAAAAAACAAAACAAAACAAAAAACTGTAAAACCTGTGATTTTGTGAAATCAAACCGACTGTTTTCAGTATCTCAGTATCTACAGTTTCATATTCATAGTTAATACGCTTAACCTTATCAGCTTAAAGATTATATGGGCAAACAAACTCATGAAATGTAATGTGGCATATCTGAGGATTTTCTAATAATTTCTGATGAAATTTAACGGAAGCAGCCCACATAATTGGCATTCATTGTAAAATGAACACTATGACAAAACATTTTATTTTTGGGAAAAACGTGAAAAGCTGTGGATGAACTTCCTGACTTAGTATCTATACATTATATGAACATCTTTATATATGTTTTAAAGTGTATTTATTCACTTTGGTATTACTAAAGGGTAAATTTGTCAAAATTCTTAGTCCTAAACTCAAAAGAGATCATCAAATTTGTACAATACCTAAAACATATATTTTGTAAGTATTTCATCTGCACATACCTTTTCCTTACAGTAATTGCTATTCATATTCAAACCATGGTAACTTTTCTACATTTTTTAGTACTAATTTAAAGTCATCAAAAATTCACAATTTATAGACATTCTAGTATATTTTCAATTATGTACGTACCGTACACAAAAACACAAAGTATATTTTTCACTACACATCATGACTGTTTCATCTTTTTAACTGTTTAATTGAACTGCCTTTCATAATGCTGATTACTCTCAAACTTTTTCATTTGCATCTCTTCTGGTTCAGTTTAATACATTTGTCAATTCTTAATGGTTAATCAATGAATCATTCATACATTTCCACAGATTTAGATTCTATAGAACTGCTTTGCAATTTCTGACTCTGACAATGAATTCTCAAAGGCATGCTCTCATGTTTTCATGAAAGCTGTACATATTCCACTGTTTGTTTTTTCATTGTTTCAAAACACACAATTCTTATAACATGAATTGAGAACATTTGGTTCAATCACCAAAACACAACTGTATCTTCTTGGTCTTGAATGTGTGGGACAGGATCTTATCTTATAGTTTCATCTGACACTTGATGATTTGGCCATTTTCATTCAATAAAATATACTCCAATGATTGTAAAAGTAATAAATGAAACTAATAATATTTTCTTATCAGAGCTTGTTTCTTGTTGCCGTCATTGTCTGTATCATTTTGATGTTTCAAGAATTAAAGTGTTTGACGGTTAACCACCACAGCCAATTAATGTGTAAATTAAAGTGCTCTATATGTATATATTTAATTATTTCTGTCTTAAAATGCGTTAAAATAACATTTATTGGGGTTTCTTCAAAGGTAGCGTGTTTTTCCAGTAACTGGGTGATGACGTCACAAGAGGAACTCGCAACCCATACTCTGCTAGATTCCTTCTGTATTATGGCTATTTGGAGAACGACTGAGGATGTGGGAAACCATCAAATTCTTTATGGACCACAGCCCTACAATTTTTAACCGGTCAGGCGTGAGAGAGGGGAGCCATGGCACTCAAAGAGTTATTAATGCTTGATGTGAGGAGAATGAGTGGAGGGTTGGCCAGGTGTCCTGGTGAGTAACGTTAGCTACGTTAGAGCAAGTCTAGCCTGGTGCAAACTTAACCCGGATAATATAACGGAACAAGCAAGTCTTTTCAAAATACTGCCGTCATGTAGAATAGCAAGGAGGGACAACGACTGAAGACATTATTTACTTACAGTAAGTCAGTCCAAATCAGAGCTGTAGAGATGCACACACTGCACAGGCACCAATCGCTAGTCTCATCGACGCCTCAAACGTCATGTAATACCCTTCCTCAATCCACGCGTTATCAATTTCTCACGATGCAGGGATTAAATCTTAAATTAGCGATGTTTATTGTCAGAAAAGAAAAAGAGAGATCGATATCCCCATCACTGTGTTTGTGTGGGCTATCAGCAGTGGAGAGTATGTGCTGCCGTGAGGTGAACGCGTTTTGGAGTTTAGTGGAACAGCTCGACCTGCGACCGGCTGATCTGACGTGCCTGAACCCGTTTGTTTTGCGAATAGCTTATTCTCATTTCAGGCAGGATCACGGTCCCCTTGAAGTCAGCACACACGAGTATGTTTACAATTGAGTTATTTTATTTTTTATCAAATAAAACATACAACCAACTTTTCTGTAGTTATGTAAAGCATCTATAGCTATGATTATGCCGGTAACTCTACTAGTGAGTTCCTCTTATAACGTCACGCCCTATCTAGTGGAAGGGAGCGGGAGCGCTGTTAAAAGTGCCAACTTTTCATATTATATTCAGCATTTTGGTATAAAAAACAATGGTGGACAGTTCTTATCTTTATGTTTAATAAACACATTGCATTATCTTCGTGAAAAATTTAACCTGCAACTTACACTTTAACATGAACCCTCTGTAATAATTGATTTTCCTGCTAAGACAAAAGCTGAAATAAAACTCACTCTACAATAAAGCAATAAAACGCACCCTGGACAGAAGATCTCAAAGAAAGACAATTGTCCTGTCCAAACTTTTCTAAAACTTTTCTTCAAAAAGAAAAGTTCACTGAGATTGTCTATATATCACATATGAGGTATCTTGTGAATCTATTGTTTTTCCTTTTCATGTTTGGTATCATTTTAAATGTCTCAGTGTGATTGGTAAAATGGTCTTAATTTCATTGCAGTCATTGGTATAATGAGAAAGACTGAACACTTAGGAGAATCCTGTTCTCCTCTTTGGATGATATCTCTTCAAGATATCTGATAATTCTCCCCTCTCCCCTGAAACCAGGTGTTACCCCCTGGGGTACATGAATTGACCCAAAACAACTCTAAAAAATATTTGTACAAGCCTTTTGTTCTGGTCTGGGTATTTAAGGGTAACAGAGCAGTCTTTGGGAACCTGTAACCAGAGGTGTAAAATACTTGAGTAATTTTACTTGATTACTGTACTTAAGTATTATTTTTGGGGATTTTTACTTTACTTGAGTACAGTTAAAAATCAATACTTTTACTTTTACTTAATTACATTTTTTAAGAAAAAAAAGTACTTTTTACTCCATTACTCCGTCAATTTTATTTACAGTAAAAAAGTACTTCTTTTTTGGAGATCACTTCATTCTATTTTCCCTTGCTATTACCAGACCAATTGAATTGCGCTGATGCCCAGTTTAATTTAAATGTTATTTATTCTGCCAATGGGATTGTTTAAAACATGTTGCATACTGGCATTAGATAGTAGTCTTATAGTTTGATAATTAAACACAATTCAATACAAACAGTTGTAAAGCAGGATAAAACCTTGTATGTGGTTCATCACTTCATGTTTTTAGAGATTAAAAGCTTAAACAAGAATCTCTAGTTTTCTAGTTACTTTTACTTCTTTAATACTCAAGTACAATTTTAATGTGGTACTTTTTTACTTTTACTCAAGTACGATTCTGGCCAGATACTTTTACTTTTAATTGTGTAAAATTTTCCCTCAGTACTTGCACTTTCACTTGAGTAACATTTTTGAGTACTTTTTACACCTCTGGTTTTGATTGGTGGCACCCAGAATGCACTGCAACATGCTTTATTATTGTCACCATTGTTGAGATTCACAGGCTGAATCTTGATGTCTGTGTGTCTAAATAAAATCTTTTGCACAGAACTTTTAAGAAATATTTTGGATTCTATAGAAAATGCTACAAATCGTATGCTATAAAACCACCAGGCTGCAGCAATCAACACTCTCTAAACTTTAGTCCTCTGTTGTAAGTCGCTTTGGATAAAAAACATCTGCTAAATGACTAAGTGTAAATGAGTTTAGTGTTTCAGGTCAAATGGTGATTACGTCAAAACATAACCAACACCACCTGATCACCTTTTATCTTTGTTCATCTGTCAGTTATAACTTAGTTACAACAGCCAAACAAAATCTAAAGTTAGTATTTTAAGGGTCAAAAGCCCAACTAAAGCAAACGCTAATCACCATAATTTGATTTTCTCCTTTGGTGATTCTGCTTGTTAACATCAGGTGTCTTCAATAATGGTCAATCATCACACAATTAATCACTTAATTATCTCATTCATTTTAACACTCTTCAGTGTTCATTTAACACTCATATTTTAACGCTTTATCCCTTTGAGTGTGGAATCAAATAAACTCCCAGGAGAGTTAATTTAACACTTGACTTTTTGCTGTGTAGGATAACATTCTCTAAAAACATCCTCAAAATGTTACAGTTAAAACGTTATATCTTAGTTTACATTTACCTTATAGAAACATTATTTGGAATGAGAAAATATCCTCAAAATATTCTTTGAACATTACATTCAAATGTTTTATACCATGGTCTGGGTGAATACTCGATTCTGATTGGCTGCAGGGTGTCCGTTAAAAAGTGATAATGTACACCTAGGAAAGGCCCGTCAATTTGCCTGATGACAGTTCTAAATGATTGCGCTGGCTCAAACTCACTGATCAACTGCTGCGGTCGGGTCGCTGTGGCCACGTTGCTTGGCAACGCCTGTATACGGGAGATATTAAATAGTGCGCTCGACTTAATAAATAAAAACCCTCACGATTTTTACTCTAAAACACATTATAGTATTATTAATTGATTAAATATTTCTTTCTTTTGTAAGTGACCATGGTATAAGTGGGTTAATGCCCTTCGAGGTGTCCACTGTCAGGTATTAATGGACTTCGGCGGAGGCAACCATCCGACGCGCGTCGTCCATTAATACCTGATAATGGACACCTCGTCGGGCATTAACCCTTACTTCTTTAAAACATTAACCAAACTTGTAGGGAATGTTAGCCAACGTTCTGAGAATGTTCCCTGCTAGCTGCGTCAGTGTCTTCCCGAGGCTTACACTCGGAACAGACTCACACACCTCTGTGTGTCTCTGTCAGGAATGCATTGCTTACTCTTCGAGTCATCTTTGAGTAATTGATGCCATGTATTTATTTATTATTTCTGAATTGGCTTTTAATCATTTACTTGTGTAATTGGCATGATACATTTTACCTGACAAATAAAATGTTATATTTGAATTATTCTGCATTATTCTGATATTCTGAATCATTATTTCTAGATTAATGTGTAGTCTGGTGTTTTCGCAAATCTCTTCCAGGATTGATCAAACTGATGGCACTAATGAATGGAGCATGGAGCACATCATTAAAGTCCCTGTAAAGTCAAAATTAAGTATGTGTTCTGAGTTTGTCACACCACAGAAAAATGTGTTATTAGCCACCCAGCCAAATTTGAATGATAAAAAAAGCCGGCAAGTACATAAAATAAGCTATCAAAATCTGGAAAAAATGAGCAGTGGTCTCTGCTCTCAAACGCTGGGGGCGTGTCCGCTGGCTGTGCTGAAACCACGCCCACTCGCGGGAAAGCTGCCGTCACCACACTCAACTGTCACTGCTACAGTTGGAATGGATGCTCCTAGCAGCTTCATTTGTTTTACAAAGCCATACATGTTCGAGCCTGGACTACCTACTATAATTATAACATAAGCACACAAGGCAACTTACACTCATTGGTGGGCACGCACTGCCGACGATGGCACCAGTTGTCGACGCGACGGGAGGATGAAGGCCGAGGCGGGAGATAACGTTAGTCGGTTCGGCCACATTCACCAGTAACAGCGGATTATCAGTGAATCCCAGTTGTCTCCGACGAAAGTTTATAAAACTATCCTGTGTAAAATGATCACTACAGAGGCGGTGTTGGTGATGATCCTCAGCTCTCCATCAAGGTGGCTCTTCACAAAATTAATCCACCTCTTGTTGATATGATAGTTTTTCGGAAATTTAAATCTGTTTTGTACGTGATCGCATCCAGGTAATACGCATTTCCGTGACGAAGGCATAGCTAGCTAGCAAACTGTAGGCTGTAGTAACTAATAGTACTGACAGTAACTCGCGATTGAGTTGCAAACTGATGTGAATGGGCTCCAGTGCGTCATCAAGTAGGGGCGTGTCCAGGAGCTCAGGGGCTCCAGTGCGTCATCGTGTTGACAGGCATGAAGGAGATATGGCAAGGTGACGCAACGCTCGTTCCCTCTTCAGGGAACCGAGGTTACAGTCGTAACCGAGGCGTTCCCTTTCAAGGGAACTCGCGTTGCGTCGAGTTTGACGCTATGGGAACGTCTATACCAACGCCTCCATAGCTACAAATGTCTGTCCTGTGTGAAATCTGGTGAGCAGCACTAGGAAGACAAAACATGAGACCCTGGAGCAGAGTCTAATCCAGAGAGTAGAACCTGACGAAAGTGTGCGGTGAGGACCAGCCTGCCGCATCACAAACGTCCTGTAACGAAACTCCTGATATAAGGGCCTTAGAGGCCGCCATACTCCTCGTAGAGTGCGACCAGACAGCCAAAGGAGAAGGCTGCCCAGCCGCCTCATAAGCAAGTGAGATAGCCTCGACCACCGCTCATTCTTTGCTTAGACACCGGACCTCCCTTGTTAGGGGAGCCAAAGCATACAAATAACTGATCACTTTTACGCCACAGGGCAGCTCTGTGGACATAGGCGTCTAACGCCCGAACTGGGCAAAGCAAATTATTAGCCTCCTGGTCCGCATTCTGAAAAGGAGGAGGACAAAAGGCCTGCAGAACAATAGGTCTGGCCACATTAGTGGGGACCTTGGGGATATAACCCGGTCTGGGATGTAGAAAAGCTTTCACCATACCCGGAGCAAACTCTAAGCATGACGGAGCAACCGACAATGCTTGAAGATCCCCAATTCTCTTGAGAGAAGAGATAGCCAGAAGAAAAAGAGCTTTCAAAGTTAGAAACTTCTCAGGAACCTCCTCAATGGGCTCAAAGGGGGCCAGGGACAGGCCTTGAAGTGCAATGGACAAGTCCCAAGGTGGCACCCTAGAGCGAACTGCAGGCCTCAGCCTCCAGGTGCCACGAAGGAAACGAGATACCAGAGGGTCCTTCCCCACAGACATTCCACCCAAAGGAATGTGGTAAGCACCTATGGCCGCCACATAAACCTTTAAAGTGGACGGAGTCAGACCTGCAGTGAACCGGTCCTGCAGGAACTCCAGCACTGTACCAATTGGGCAGTTAACTGGGTCCAACCGACGGTCACTACACCAAGAAGTGAAGACTCTCCACTTCAGGGCATAAAGTTTCCTCGTGGAGGGAGCTCTGGACTGTAGAATGGTCTCAACAACCTCAGTTGAGAGACCTGACTCTATGAGCTGGGCCCCCTCAGAGGCCAAGCCCACAGGTTCCACAGTTCTGGGCGGGGGTGAAATATTGAGCCCCCTGCTTGGGACAGAAGGTCCCTCCTGACAGGTTACTCCAGAGGAGGCCCGTCGAGGAGCGACACAAGATCGGGAAACCATACTCTGCCCGGCCAGCGCGGGGCTATAAGAAGCAGGCAAACCCGGTCCCTGCGAACCCTCTCCAGAACTCCCGGGAGCAGAGCAACTGGGGGAAAGGCGTACAGACGTAGCCTCGGCCACGCCTGTACCATAGCATCCAGTCCAAGAGGAGCTGGATGCGTGAGGGAGAACCAAAGTGGACAGTGAGACGTCTCTCGAGACGCAAACAGATCCACTTGAGCTTGGCCAAACTCCCTCCATATTAGCTCCACCACCTCGGGGTGGAGCCTCCATTCCCCGGGCCTCGGCCCCTGCCTCGACAGAGTGTCTGCTCCTATATTCTGAACCCCGGGGATGTAGGCTGCCCTGAGCGACAGCAACTTCCCCTGGGACCACAAGAGGAAATGGCGTGCCAGATTGGATAATGGGCGCGAGCGCAAACCCCCTTGGTGGTTGATATAGGCGACTACCGACGTGTTGTCCGTATGCACTAACACATGGTGTCCCCTGAGATCTGTGATAAAGCTCCTCAGAGCCCGGAAGACAGCTAACATCTCTAGGCGATTGATATGCCAGGAACGATGATGGTCTTCCCACAGACCTTGAGACGAGCGACCCTCCAGGATCGCTCCCCAGCCCGTGAGGGAAGCATCCGTCGTTAGCAGTTTGCGACGACAAGGAGCTCCCAGCACTGGGCCTTGGGACAGGAACCAAGGTTTCTTCCACATAGCCAAGGCACGTAGGCATCGCCGCGTGACCTTGATTGTGCGAAATGGGTTGCCCCTCGGGGAAAACCCCCTGGTCCTGAGCCACCACTGCAGGGGCCTCATGTGCAGCAGTCCAAAAGGTATCACGTTGGAAGCTGCTGCCATGAGACCCAACAGTCTCTGGAACTGTTTGACAGTGAGTAGCTGGCCTAGCTTTACACTTTTCACAGCTGCAAGGATGGACTCTATACGTGGCGGTGACAGGCGCGCCTGCATCGACACTGAGTCCCAAACCACGCCTAAAAAAGTGGTCCTCTGAAGTGGAGAAAGCACACTCTTCTTGGCGTTCAGCCGTAACCCCAGCTCTTTCATGTGTGCGAGAACAACATCTGGATGTTGAACCACCAACTGATGCGACTGAGCTAAAATCAACCAATCGTCGATGTAGTTCATGATGCGAATACCCTGGAGGCGCAGCGGCGCCAGAGCTGCATCCATGCATTTGGTGAAAGTGCGGGGTGATAAAGCTAGGCCGAATGGAAGAACACGATATTGGTATGCTTTGCCCCCGAAAGCAAACCTCAGGAACTTCCAATGACACGGACGGATGGAAATATGGAAATATGCATCCTTGAGATCTATCGTGACAAACCAGTCCTCGGACCTGATCTGTGGCACGATCTGTCTCAATGTTAACATTTTGAACTTGAGCTGCATGACTGAATCGTTCAGAACTCGAAGATCTAAAATGGGACGCAATCCCCCGTCCTTTTTCGGAACAATGAAGTACCGGCTGTAAAACCCGGTTTCCCTGTCGGAGGGAGGTACATATTCTATGGCCCCTTTCTCTAACAGAGTGTTCACTTCCTGTTCCATGACCAGAACCTGCTGGGGGCCCACCACTGTGGGCAGGACCCCCATAAACCGAGGTGGGCGTTTTTTGAATTGTATCTGATACCCTTTTTCCACGGTCTGCAGGACCCAACGAGAAACATTTGACAGTAGCTTCCACGCTGTCAAAGATTCTACTAGAGGTACCAGCCTCTCGAGACTGGTTTCTGGATTTTGTTGTTGTTGAGCAGTCAATTCGTCGCCCTGTAACGGCGCACCGGCAGGGAACAATCGAACAGACTGCTCTAACACCCTCCTCGGAGGGGGCGGGCATCCCGAGGCCACTACGTTTCCGGGTGGTCCTTGAGATATGTGCTCGCCGGAGACCGCTGCGCCCTGTAACACCGGAGGCGGCAGGGTTAGCAGAACGGTCCCCTGAGGGTACCGAAGAGAGACGGGCACCGTAAAAAGAGGTGTTAACCGCTCTGCTTCGGGGGGGACTACCCTCATTAGTCCTGAGCCCTCGGACGTCAGGATTTCTTCCCAGCAGCCTTCTTGGCGGTAATAACGGTCCGCAGATCCGCTTTACCCCTCGAGGACTGCTGGGTTTGAGCGCGCCCTCCGTGTCCCCGAGATTTTTGTGGGGGAGCACGGGAGGACACGCTCTGTTTCTGAGTGGCACGGTGCTCAGCGCTCTTTTTAGAGGAGTGAGGCTGCTCCCGCTCAGCAGCCTCATAGAAAGAACGGCGGGGGAGAAGTTTCTGGAGAGCAGCAGCTTGCTTAGCGGCTTCTTGTGATTTTGCTACCGCAACGCTAACTGCATCACCAAACAAACCAACAGTGGAGACCGGAGCATCTAAGAGAACATGCTTTTCTTTATCCTTGATATCACTTAGATTGAGCCACAGATGCCTCTCAGTGGCCACCAGGGCTGCCATAGACCGCCCGATAGATTTAGCGGTCTCCTTGGTGGCCCTGAGAGACAAATCTGTGGCTCTGCGAAGTTCGGCCACAGTGTCAGGACCAATTCCCCCGCCCTCCTCCAAATCCCCCAATAATTCAGCCTGATAGGCTTGTAAAATGGACATCGTATGCAGACACGCTGCAGCTTGACCAGCGGCTGCATACGACTTATGAACCAGGGAAGATGTTACTTTAACTGGCTTAGAGGGAAGTGTAGGAGCTTTCAGAGAAGATGCCGTTGCTGGAGAGAGATAGCCCTCAAGCGTCTCTTCCACCTTCGGCATCTCCCCATAACCATACTCTTTATATTTAGATATTGAGGAGTAGTGAGATGTTTGTGGTGTATAAACTCTGTGAGACACTGGTTTCGCCCACGATCTCGACACCTCGGTGTGGAGATCGGGGAAAAACGGCAGGCTCCTGCGCTGGGGCTGCGAACGAGATGGCAGGAAGCGTTCGTCGAGCTTACTTTTCGAACGAACGTCCTGCCTATCTTCTGGCCACTCAATAGACAGTCTGTCAACAGCTCTAGTAATGACATCGAGCAGTTCCTCAAATGCATGAGACTGAGGTGGCGAATCCTCAGACTCAGCTTCAATACTCACAACATCCAACTCCTCAGAGCTGGATAGTTGCAGTACTGGTACCTCTATCGGGGGGGAAGAAACCGCAGCGCGTGCTTCCACACCCTGATAAGAGGCACTGGATCTATCAGACGGATGCTGAGATAAGGCAGAGCCCGTCTCAACATCCACTGATAAATCCCTCTGTGAACCCCAGGTCTGAGATCGACGCCGTGCCTCGGCAGCGGCGGGACCCGAGCCCTGGGGAGCGTGGTCGGGATTGAACCGAGCCAAGCGGGATCGGAGCGTACGCAATGGAAGCGCACAGCAATGCACACAGTCACCACCCTCGAGTGCTGACTGGGCATGCTCCTCTCCCAAACAAACAACACAAAGAGTGTGTGTGTCACCTCCCGTTAAATAACGCGGGCAGGGATGGACACACACTCTAAACTGCTGCTTGCTCGCCATACTGATAATATATATATATATAGACAGACAACACCAAATAACAAGACAGATTTACACAGAGCGCAACTGAAGACTCAGAAAGCTTTCGTTTTCTGTTTCGGGCCGGCTTTTATAGCTTCCTGGTACGTGACGTCACCCGCCTCTGACGTTCCGCCACACCATTGGACTGATTTTACATGTGCTTCAAGACGTCATCACGCAAAGCGTTCCCATAGCGTCAAACTCGACGCGACGCGAGTTCCCTTGAAAGGGAACTGTTTAACGGTCTAACTCCACAATTCAGCACTTCACAGTTCACAGTCTTTGTAATATGTTTTAGCAATACATTTCTAACATTTATAATGTGTTTAGAATTTTTTTTAGAATTGCCTTTACAGGGACTTTAAGGAGACCTTCCGATTTGTGACTATCACTGACTTAGCACGTTGCATCTTGCGACTACTAAAAAATTTTTATCTTTTGTTATGAGTAAGCACAGAGCAACCGCTTAAAGGGATAGTTCACTTTGAAATTAAATTTTGGTATGTTTTAGCTTACCTCAAGGGCATCCAAGATGTAGGTGTCTTTGTTTCCGCAATAGTTTCAATTTTGATATTTTTAGGTCACACCGTTCTTGTCTGTCAGTCATATAATGCAGGTCTATGGTCACGGTCTCAAAGAGCATGCACAGAGAAGTCCAAATTAAACAATTCCCCATCGTAAGTACACATTGATGGCCTAAGACACGAAACGAGTGGTTTGTGTAAGAAAACGAACAGTATTTATATCGTTTTTACCTCTTGTACACAATCACATCCAAGTGATCTGAGGGCGCGCGCGCTTCCGGCGCTTTCTTCTTCTTCTTGTTTTTTTTACAGCGGATCGCAAACAAATATGTGCATTAGCCACCTATCTCAGAAATGGACCATTGACACTTTCCTATACTTCTTTAACCTACCAACCGACATAAATTCCCCTTATTTACCCGCATAGAATTTTATCTGGCACTGTGGAAAAATGACCATTTCACCATTATTGTATCATCTATGCAACATCTAGTGAACACCATTTAAATCTTGTTTTAAAGGAGATTTTAGGATGGATTTTTCACAATTTAGGGACAAAAGCACTACGCTTGCCTCAAACTACTCATTGTCAAGAAGATCCTCCTGAAACCTCCTTCACTCAAGCAGGTCTCTTATTTTTATAAAGCTTTATGCTCTTAGAGTTAAAACTTGGAATCACAGATTGGCCTTGAAGAGGGAGCTTGGGGTGGATATTCAGAAGAGGAATAGGAGAAGGTTTGGGCTCTCGGTATGCAATACAAGAGAGATTCAGCTGAACTAAACATGGTCCAAAGTTTGGGTTGAATTGAGTCACACATTTGGTTTAATCTTAGAGTTGTGCCTGTTATTATTACTTCTAGGTTAACTATTTGGAAATCTATTTTGATGTCTTGGATTAGAGATAAATCCTTTAATTCCTTTAAAGCTACTAAAACACCTAAAACATATATTTTGTATATTTTGAAAGTATTTAATCTGCTCATACCTTTGCTTTACAGTAATTAATTGCAATTCATATTCAAACCGTAGCAACTTTTCTAAGCTTTTATTACTAATTTTAGGTAATCAGAAATGCAGGGTTTACAGACATGTTTTCAATTATGTAAGTACAGTACACAAAATTGCAAAGCATCTTTTTCACTACACATAACGTAGGGTTTACCTGGACCACACACACACACATTGGGTTTTCATGTTTTATTACTTAAATCATTGATGAAACAAGATAAGATTCAGAGGAAATCAAATGAGAGAACTATTTGGAAAAATATTTTTTATGTCATGGATTAGCGTTAAATCACTCTCTCCTAAACGCTGGCATAAAATTTTACGATTTTTCCCTTGAAGCTCCTGACGTGATATTCACTCCTCAACGTTTTTATTTTTATATTTTTTTATTGCATTTGGACCCCATAGATTCATAATATTAAAACATCTTCATGTGACATTATGTGAAATGGTATGACACAACATCCTAACTGTTTCAGTTATCTGTTTGAAGATTAGGACAAAACGTTTCCAGAACAAAAAGTCCCAAATTGTAAAAAACAAAACAAAACAAAAAACTGTAAAACCTGTGATTTTGTGAAATCAAACCGACTGTTTTCAGTATCTCAGTATCTACAGTTTCATATTCATAGTTAATACGCTTAACCTTATCAGCTTAAAGATTATATGGGCAAACAAACTCATGAAATGTAATGTGGCATATCTGAGGATTTTCTAATAATTTCTGATGAAATTTAACGGAAGCAGCCCACATAATTGGCATTCATTGTAAAATGAACACTATGACAAAACATTTTATTTTTTGGAAAAACGTGAAAAGCTGTGGATGAACTTCCTGACTTAGTATCTATACATTATATGAACATCTTTATATATGTTTTAAAGTGTATTTATTCACTTTGGTATTACTAAAGGGTAAATTTGTCAAAATTCTTAGTCCTAAACTCAAAAGAGATCATCAAATTTGTACAATACCTAAAACATATATTTTGTAAGTATTTCATCTGCACATACCTTTTCCTTACAGTAATTGCTATTCATATTCAAACCATGGTAACTTTTCTACATTTTTTAGTACTAATTTAAAGTCATCAAAAATTCACAATTTATAGACATTCTAGTATATTTTCAATTATGTACGTACCGTACACAAAAACACAAAGTATATTTTTCACTACACATCATGACTGTTTCATCTTTTTAACTGTTTAATTGAACTGCCTTTCATAATGCTGATTACTCTCAAACTTTTTCATTTGCATCTCTTCTGGTTCAGTTTAATACATTTGTCAATTCTTAATGGTTAATCAATGAATCATTCATACATTTCCACAGATTTAGATTCTATAGAACTGCTTTGCAATTTCTGACTCTGACAATGAATTCTCAAAGGCATGCTCTCATGTTTTCATGAAAGCTGTACATATTCCACTGTTTGTTTTTTCATTGTTTCAAAACACACAATTCTTATAACATGAATTGAGAACATTTGGTTCAATCACCAAAACACAACTGTATCTTCTTGGTCTTGAATGTGTGGGACAGGATCTTATCTTATAGTTTCATCTGACACTTGATGATTTGGCCATTTTCATTCAATAAAATATACTCCAATGATTGTAAAAGTAATAAATGAAACTAATAATATTTTCTTATCAGAGCTTGTTTCTTGTTGCCGTCATTGTCTGTATCATTTTGATGTTTCAAGAATTAAAGTGTTTGACGGTTAACCACCACAGCCAATTAATGTGTAAATTAAAGTGCTCTATATGTATATATTTAATTATTTCTGTCTTAAAATGCGTTAAAATAACATTTATTGGGGTTTCTTCAAAGGTAGCGTGTTTTTCCAGTAACTGGGTGATGACGTCACAAGAGGAACTCGCAACCCATACTCTGCTAGATTCCTTCTGTATTATGGCTATTTGGAGAACGACTGAGGATGTGGGAAACCATCAAATTCTTTATGGACCACAGCCCTACAATTTTTAACCGGTCAGGCGTGAGAGAGGGGAGCCATGGCACTCAAAGAGTTATTAATGCTTGATGTGAGGAGAATGAGTGGAGGGTTGGCCAGGTGTCCTGGTGAGTAACGTTAGCTACGTTAGAGCAAGTCTAGCCTGGTGCAAACTTAACCCGGATAATATAACGGAACAAGCAAGTCTTTTCAAAATACTGCCGTCATGTAGAATAGCAAGGAGGGACAACGACTGAAGACATTATTTACTTACAGTAAGTCAGTCCAAATCAGAGCTGTAGAGATGCACACACTGCACAGGCACCAATCGCTAGTCTCATCGACGCCTCAAACGTCATGTAATACCCTTCCTCAATCCACGCGTTATCAATTTCTCACGATGCAGGGATTAAATCTTAAATTAGCGATGTTTATTGTCAGAAAAGAAAAAGAGAGATCGATATCCCCATCACTGTGTTTGTGTGGGCTATCAGCAGTGGAGAGTATGTGCTGCCGTGAGGTGAACGCGTTTTGGAGTTTAGTGGAACAGCTCGACCTGCGACCGGCTGATCTGACGTGCCTGAACCCGTTTGTTTTGCGAATAGCTTATTCTCATTTCAGGCAGGATCACGGTCCCCTTGAAGTCAGCACACACGAGTATGTTTACAATTGAGTTATTTTATTTTTTATCAAATAAAACATACAACCAACTTTTCTGTAGTTATGTAAAGCATCTATAGCTATGATTATGCCGGTAACTCTACTAGTGAGTTCCTCTTATAACGTCACGCCCTATCTAGTGGAAGGGAGCGGGAGCGCTGTTAAAAGTGCCAACTTTTCATATTATATTCAGCATTTTGGTATAAAAAACAATGGTGGACAGTTCTTATCTTTATGTTTAATAAACACATTGCATTATCTTCGTGAAAAATTTAACCTGCAACTTACACTTTAACATGAACCCTCTGTAATAATTGATTTTCCTGCTAAGACAAAAGCTGAAATAAAACTCACTCTACAATAAAGCAATAAAACGCACCCTGGACAGAAGATCTCAAAGAAAGACAATTGTCCTGTCCAAACTTTTCTAAAACTTTTCTTCAAAAAGAAAAGTTCACTGAGATTGTCTATATATCACATATGAGGTATCTTGTGAATCTATTGTTTTTCCTTTTCATGTTTGGTATCATTTTAAATGTCTCAGTGTGATTGGTAAAATGGTCTTAATTTCATTGCAGTCATTGGTATAATGAGAAAGACTGAACACTTAGGAGAATCCTGTTCTCCTCTTTGGATGATATCTCTTCAAGATATCTGATAATTCTCCCCTCTCCCCTGAAACCAGGTGTTACCCCCTGGGGTACATGAATTGACCCAAAACAACTCTAAAAAATATTTGTACAAGCCTTTTGTTCTGGTCTGGGTATTTAAGGGTAACAGAGCAGTCTTTGGGAACCTGTAACCAGAGGTGTAAAATACTTGAGTAATTTTACTTGATTACTGTACTTAAGTATTATTTTTGGGGATTTTTACTTTACTTGAGTACAGTTAAAAATCAATACTTTTACTTTTACTTAATTACATTTTTTAAGAAAAAAAAGTACTTTTTACTCCATTACTCCGTCAATTTTATTTACAGTAAAAAAGTACTTCTTTTTTGGAGATCACTTCATTCTATTTTCCCTTGCTATTACCAGACCAATTGAATTGCGCTGATGCCCAGTTTAATTTAAATGTTATTTATTCTGCCAATGGGATTGTTTAAAACATGTTGCATACTGGCATTAGATAGTAGTCTTATAGTTTGATAATTAAACACAATTCAATACAAACAGTTGTAAAGCAGGATAAAACCTTGTATGTGGTTCATCACTTCATGTTTTTAGAGATTAAAAGCTTAAACAAGAATCTCTAGTTTTCTAGTTACTTTTACTTCTTTAATACTCAAGTACAATTTTAATGTGGTACTTTTTTACTTTTACTCAAGTACGATTCTGGCCAGATACTTTTACTTTTAATTGTGTAAAATTTTCCCTCAGTACTTGCACTTTCACTTGAGTAACATTTTTGAGTACTTTTTACACCTCTGGTTTTGATTGGTGGCACCCAGAATGCACTGCAACATGCTTTATTATTGTCACCATTGTTGAGATTCACAGGCTGAATCTTGATGTCTGTGTGTCTAAATAAAATCTTTTGCACAGAACTTTTAAGAAATATTTTGGATTCTATAGAAAATGCTACAAATCGTATGCTATAAAACCACCAGGCTGCAGCAATCAACACTCTCTAAACTTTAGTCCTCTGTTGTAAGTCGCTTTGGATAAAAAACATCTGCTAAATGACTAAGTGTAAATGAGTTTAGTGTTTCAGGTCAAATGGTGATTACGTCAAAACATAACCAACACCACCTGATCACCTTTTATCTTTGTTCATCTGTCAGTTATAACTTAGTTACAACAGCCAAACAAAATCTAAAGTTAGTATTTTAAGGGTCAAAAGCCCAACTAAAGCAAACGCTAATCACCATAATTTGATTTTCTCCTTTGGTGATTCTGCTTGTTAACATCAGGTGTCTTCAATAATGGTCAATCATCACACAATTAATCACTTAATTATCTCATTCATTTTAACACTCTTCAGTGTTCATTTAACACTCATATTTTAACGCTTTATCCCTTTGAGTGTGGAATCAAATAAACTCCCAGGAGAGTTAATTTAACACTTGACTTTTTGCTGTGTAGGATAACATTCTCTAAAAACATCCTCAAAATGTTACAGTTAAAACGTTATATCTTAGTTTACATTTACCTTATAGAAACATTATTTGGAATGAGAAAATATCCTCAAAATATTCTTTGAACATTACATTCAAATGTTTTATACCATGGTCTGGGTGAATACTCGATTCTGATTGGCTGCAGGGTGTCCGTTAAAAAGTGATAATGTACACCTAGGAAAGGCCCGTCAATTTGCCTGATGACAGTTCTAAATGATTGCGCTGGCTCAAACTCACTGATCAACTGCTGCGGTCGGGTCGCTGTGGCCACGTTGCTTGGCAACGCCTGTATACGGGAGATATTAAATAGTGCGCTCGACTTAATAAATAAAAACCCTCACGATTTTTACTCTAAAACACATTATAGTATTATTAATTGATTAAATATTTCTTTCTTTTGTAAGTGACCATGGTATAAGTGGGTTAATGCCCTTCGAGGTGTCCACTGTCAGGTATTAATGGACTTCGGCGGAGGCAACCATCCGACGCGCGTCGTCCATTAATACCTGATAATGGACACCTCGTCGGGCATTAACCCTTACTTCTTTAAAACATTAACCAAACTTGTAGGGAATGTTAGCCAACGTTCTGAGAATGTTCCCTGCTAGCTGCGTCAGTGTCTTCCCGAGGCTTACACTCGGAACAGACTCACACACCTCTGTGTGTCTCTGTCAGGAATGCATTGCTTACTCTTCGAGTCATCTTTGAGTAATTGATGCCATGTATTTATTTATTATTTCTGAATTGGCTTTTAATCATTTACTTGTGTAATTGGCATGATACATTTTACCTGACAAATAAAATGTTATATTTGAATTATTCTGCATTATTCTGATATTCTGAATCATTATTTCTAGATTAATGTGTAGTCTGGTGTTTTCGCAAATCTCTTCCAGGATTGATCAAACTGATGGCACTAATGAATGGAGCATGGAGCACATCATTAAAGTCCCTGTAAAGTCAAAATTAAGTATGTGTTCTGAGTTTGTCACACCACAGAAAAATGTGTTATTAGCCACCCAGCCAAATTTGAATGATAAAAAAAGCCGGCAAGTACATAAAATAAGCTATCAAAATCTGGAAAAAATGAGCAGTGGTCTCTGCTCTCAAACGCTGGGGGCGTGTCCGCTGGCTGTGCTGAAACCACGCCCACTCGCGGGAAAGCTGCCGTCACCACACTCAACTGTCACTGCTACAGTTGGAATGGATGCTCCTAGCAGCTTCATTTGTTTTACAAAGCCATACATGTTCGAGCCTGGACTACCTACTATAATTATAACATAAGCACACAAGGCAACTTACACTCATTGGTGGGCACGCACTGCCGACGATGGCACCAGTTGTCGACGCGACGGGAGGATGAAGGCCGAGGCGGGAGATAACGTTAGTCGGTTCGGCCACATTCACCAGTAACAGCGGATTATCAGTGAATCCCAGTTGTCTCCGACGAAAGTTTATAAAACTATCCTGTGTAAAATGATCACTACAGAGGCGGTGTTGGTGATGATCCTCAGCTCTCCATCAAGGTGGCTCTTCACAAAATTAATCCACCTCTTGTTGATATGATAGTTTTTCGGAAATTTAAATCTGTTTTGTACGTGATCGCATCCAGGTAATACGCATTTCCGTGACGAAGGCATAGCTAGCTAGCAAACTGTAGGCTGTAGTAACTAATAGTACTGACAGTAACTCGCGATTGAGTTGCAAACTGATGTGAATGGGCTCCAGTGCGTCATCAAGTAGGGGCGTGTCCAGGAGCTCAGGGGCTCCAGTGCGTCATCGTGTTGACAGGCATGAAGGAGATATGGCAAGGTGACGCAACGCTCGTTCCCTCTTCAGGGAACCGAGGTTACAGTCGTAACCGAGGCGTTCCCTTTCAAGGGAACTCGCGTTGCGTCGAGTTTGACGCTATGGGAACGTCTATACCAACGCCTCCATAGCTACAAATGTCTGTCCTGTGTGAAATCTGGTGAGCAGCACTAGGAAGACAAAACATGAGACCCTGGAGCAGAGTCTAATCCAGAGAGTAGAACCTGACGAAAGTGTGCGGTGAGGACCAGCCTGCCGCATCACAAACGTCCTGTAACGAAACTCCTGATATAAGGGCCTTAGAGGCCGCCATACTCCTCGTAGAGTGCGACCAGACAGCCAAAGGAGAAGGCTGCCCAGCCGCCTCATAAGCAAGTGAGATAGCCTCGACCACCGCTCATTCTTTGCTTAGACACCGGACCTCCCTTGTTAGGGGAGCCAAAGCATACAAATAACTGATCACTTTTACGCCACAGGGCAGCTCTGTGGACATAGGCGTCTAACGCCCGAACTGGGCAAAGCAAATTATTAGCCTCCTGGTCCGCATTCTGAAAAGGAGGAGGACAAAAGGCCTGCAGAACAATAGGTCTGGCCACATTAGTGGGGACCTTGGGGATATAACCCGGTCTGAGATGTAGAAAAGCTTTCACCATACCCGGAGCAAACTCTAAGCATGACGGAGCAACCGACAATGCTTGAAGATCCCCAATTCTCTTGAGAGAAGAGATAGCCAGAAGAAAAAGAGCTTTCAAAGTTAGAAACTTCTCAGGAACCTCCTCAATGGGCTCAAAGGGGGCCAGGGACAGGCCTTGAAGTGCAATGGACAAGTCCCAAGGTGGCACCCTAGAGCGAACTGCAGGCCTCAGCCTCCAGGTGCCACAAAGGAAACGAGATACCAGAGGGTCCTTCCCCACAGACATTCCACCCAAAGGAATGTGGTAAGCACCTATGGCCGCCACATAAACCTTTAAAGTGGACGGAGTCAGACCTGCAGTGAACCGGTCCTGCAGGAACTCCAGCACTGTACCAATTGGGCAGTTAACTGGGTCCAACCGACGGTCACTACACCAAGAAGTGAAGACTCTCCACTTCAGGGCATAAAGTTTCCTCGTGGAGGGAGCTCTGGACTGTAGAATGGTCTCAACAACCTCAGTTGAGAGACCTGACTCTATGAGCTGGGCCCCCTCAGAGGCCAAGCCCACAGGTTCCACAGTTCTGGGCGGGGGTGAAATATTGAGCCCCCTGCTTGGGACAGAAGGTCCCTCCTGACAGGTTACTCCAGAGGAGGCCCGTCGAGGAGCGACACAAGATCGGGAAACCATACTCTGCCCGGCCAGCGCGGGGCTATAAGAAGCAGGCAAACCCGGTCCCTGCGAACCCTCTCCAGAACTCCCGGGAGCAGAGCAACTGGGGGAAAGGCGTACAGACGTAGCCTCGGCCACGCCTGTACCATAGCATCCAGTCCAAGAGGAGCTGGATGCGTGAGGGAGAACCAAAGTGGACAGTGAGACGTCTCTCGAGACGCAAACAGATCCACTTGAGCTTGGCCAAACTCCCTCCATATTAGCTCCACCACCTCGGGGTGGAGCCTCCATTCCCCGGGCCTCGGCCCCTGCCTCGACAGAGTGTCTGCTCCTATATTCTGAACCCCGGGGATGTAGGCTGCCCTGAGCGACAGCAACTTCCCCTGGGACCACAAGAGGAAATGGCGTGCCAGATTGGATAATGGGCGCGAGCGCAAACCCCCTTGGTGGTTGATATAGGCGACTACCGACGTGTTGTCCGTATGCACTAACACATGGTGTCCCCTGAGATCTGTGATAAAGCTCCTCAGAGCCCGGAAGACAGCTAACATCTCTAGGCGATTGATATGCCAGGAACGATGATGGTCTTCCCACAGACCTTGAGACGAGCGACCCTCCAGGATCGCTCCCCAGCCCGTGAGGGAAGCATCCGTCGTTAGCAGTTTGCGACGACAAGGAGCTCCCAGCACTGGGCCTTGGGACAGGAACCAAGGTTTCTTCCACATAGCCAAGGCACGTAGGCATCGCCGCGTGACCTTGATTGTGCGAAATGGGTTGCCCCTCGGGGAAAACCCCCTGGTCCTGAGCCACCACTGCAGGGGCCTCATGTGCAGCAGTCCAAAAGGTATCACGTTGGAAGCTGCTGCCATGAGACCCAACAGTCTCTGGAACTGTTTGACAGTGAGTAGCTGGCCTAGCTTTACACTTTTCACAGCTGCAAGGATGGACTCTATACGTGGCGGTGACAGGCGCGCCTGCATCGACACTGAGTCCCAAACCACGCCTAAAAAAGTGGTCCTCTGAAGTGGAGAAAGCACACTCTTCTTGGCGTTCAGCCGTAACCCCAGCTCTTTCATGTGTGCGAGAACAACATCTGGATGTTGAACCACCAACTGATGCGACTGAGCTAAAATCAACCAATCGTCGATGTAGTTCATGATGCGAATACCCTGGAGGCGCAGCGGCGCCAGAGCTGCATCCATGCATTTGGTGAAAGTGCGGGGTGATAAAGCTAGGCCGAATGGAAGAACACGATATTGGTATGCTTTGCCCCCGAAAGCAAACCTCAGGAACTTCCAATGACACGGACGGATGGAAATATGGAAATATGCATCCTTGAGATCTATCGTGACAAACCAGTCCTCGGACCTGATCTGTGGCACGATCTGTCTCAATGTTAACATTTTGAACTTGAGCTGCATGACTGAATCGTTCAGAACTCGAAGATCTAAAATGGGACGCAATCCCCCGTCCTTTTTCGGAACAATGAAGTACCGGCTGTAAAACCCGGTTTCCCTGTCGGAGGGAGGTACATATTCTATGGCCCCTTTCTCTAACAGAGTGTTCACTTCCTGTTCCATGACCAGAACCTGCTGGGGGCCCACCACTGTGGGCAGGACCCCCATAAACCGAGGTGGGCGTTTTTTGAATTGTATCTGATACCCTTTTTCCACGGTCTGCAGGACCCAACGAGAAACATTTGACAGTAGCTTCCACGCTGTCAAAGATTCTACTAGAGGTACCAGCCTCTCGAGACTGGTTTCTGGATTTTGTTGTTGTTGAGCAGTCAATTCGTCGCCCTGTAACGGCGCACCGGCAGGGAACAATCGAACAGACTGCTCTAACACCCTCCTCGGAGGGGGCGGGCATCCCGAGGCCACTACGTTTCCGGGTGGTCCTTGAGATATGTGCTCGCCGGAGACCGCTGCGCCCTGTAACACCGGAGGCGGCAGGGTTAGCAGAACGGTCCCCTGAGGGTACCGAAGAGAGACGGGCACCGTAAAAAGAGGTGTTAACCGCTCTGCTTCGGGGGGGACTACCCTCATTAGTCCTGAGCCCTCGGACGTCAGGATTTCTTCCCAGCAGCCTTCTTGGCGGTAATAACGGTCCGCAGATCCGCTTTACCCCTCGAGGACTGCTGGGTTTGAGCGCGCCCTCCGTGTCCCCGAGATTTTTGTGGGGGAGCACGGGAGGACACGCTCTGTTTCTGAGTGGCACGGTGCTCAGCGCTCTTTTTAGAGGAGTGAGGCTGCTCCCGCTCAGCAGCCTCATAGAAAGAACGGCGGGGGAGAAGTTTCTGGAGAGCAGCAGCTTGCTTAGCGGCTTCTTGTGATTTTGCTACCGCAACGCTAACTGCATCACCAAACAAACCAACAGTGGAGACCGGAGCATCTAAGAGAACATGCTTTTCTTTATCCTTGATATCACTTAGATTGAGCCACAGATGCCTCTCAGTGGCCACCAGGGCTGCCATAGACCGCCCGATAGATTTAGCGGTCTCCTTGGTGGCCCTGAGAGACAAATCTGTGGCTCTGCGAAGTTCGGCCACAGTGTCAGGACCAATTCCCCCGCCCTCCTCCAAATCCCCCAATAATTCAGCCTGATAGGCTTGTAAAATGGACATCGTATGCAGACACGCTGCAGCTTGACCAGCGGCTGCATACGACTTATGAACCAGGGAAGATGTTACTTTAACTGGCTTAGAGGGAAGTGTAGGAGCTTTCAGAGAAGATGCCGTTGCTGGAGAGAGATAGCCCTCAAGCGTCTCTTCCACCTTCGGCATCTCCCCATAACCATACTCTTTATATTTAGATATTGAGGAGTAGTGAGATGTTTGTGGTGTATAAACTCTGTGAGACACTGGTTTCGCCCACGATCTCGACACCTCGGTGTGGAGATCGGGGAAAAACGGCAGGCTCCTGCGCTGGGGCTGCGAACGAGATGGCAGGAAGCGTTCGTCGAGCTTACTTTTCGAACGAACGTCCTGCCTATCTTCTGGCCACTCAATAGACAGTCTGTCAACAGCTCTAGTAATGACATCGAGCAGTTCCTCAAATGCATGAGACTGAGGTGGCGAATCCTCAGACTCAGCTTCAATACTCACAACATCCAACTCCTCAGAGCTGGATAGTTGCAGTACTGGTACCTCTATCGGGGGGGAAGAAACCGCAGCGCGTGCTTCCACACCCTGATAAGAGGCACTGGATCTATCAGACGGATGCTGAGATAAGGCAGAGCCCGTCTCAACATCCACTGATAAATCCCTCTGTGAACCCCAGGTCTGAGATCGACGCCGTGCCTCGGCAGCGGCGGGACCCGAGCCCTGGGGAGCGTGGTCGGGATTGAACCGAGCCAAGCGGGATCGGAGCGTACGCAATGGAAGCGCACAGCAATGCACACAGTCACCACCCTCGAGTGCTGACTGGGCATGCTCCTCTCCCAAACAAACAACACAAAGAGTGTGTGTGTCACCTCCCGTTAAATAACGCGGGCAGGGATGGACACACACTCTAAACTGCTGCTTGCTCGCCATACTGATAATATATATATATATAGACAGACAACACCAAATAACAAGACAGATTTACACAGAGCGCAACTGAAGACTCAGAAAGCTTTCGTTTTCTGTTTCGGGCCGGCTTTTATAGCTTCCTGGTACGTGACGTCACCCGCCTCTGACGTTCCGCCACACCATTGGACTGATTTTACATGTGCTTCAAGACGTCATCACGCAAAGCGTTCCCATAGCGTCAAACTCGACGCGACGCGAGTTCCCTTGAAAGGGAACTGTTTAACGGTCTAACTCCACAATTCAGCACTTCACAGTTCACAGTCTTTGTAATATGTTTTAGCAATACATTTCTAACATTTATAATGTGTTTAGAATTTTTTTTAGAATTGCCTTTACAGGGACTTTAAGGAGACCTTCCGATTTGTGACTATCACTGACTTAGCACGTTGCATCTTGCGACTACTAAAAAAATTTTATCTTTTGTTATGAGTAAGCACAGAGCGACCGCTTAAAGGGATAGTTCACTTTGAAATTAAATTTTGGTATGTTTTAGCTTACCTCAAGGGCATCCAAGATGTAGGTGTCTTTGTTTCCGCAATAGTTTCAATTTTGATATTTTTAGGTCACACCGTTCTTGTCTGTCAGTCATATAATGCAGGTCTATGGTCACGGTCTCAAAGAGCATGCACAGAGAAGTCCAAATTAAACAATTCCCCATCGTAAGTACACATTGATGGCCTAAGACACGAAACGAGTGGTTTGTGTAAGAAAACGAACAGTATTTATATCGTTTTTACCTCTTGTACACAATCACATCCAAGTGATCTGAGGGCGCGCGCGCTTCCGGCGCTTTCTTCTTCTTCTTGTTTTTTTTACAGCGGATCGCAAACAAATATGTGCATTAGCCACCTATCTCAGAAATGGACCATTGACACTTTCCTATACTTCTTTAACCTACCAACCGACATAAATTCCCCTTATTTACCCGCATAGAATTTAATCTGGCACTGTGGAAAAATGACCATTTCACCATTATTGTATCATCTATGCAACATCTAGTGAACACCATTTAAATCTTGTTTTAAAGGAGATTTTAGGATGGATTTTTCACAATTTAGGGACAAAAGCACTACGCTTGCCTCAAACTACTCATTGTCAAGAAGATCCTCCTGAAACCTCCTTCACTCAAGCAGGTCTCTTATTTTTATAAAGCTTTATGCTCTTAGAGTTAAAACTTGGAATCACAGATTGGCCTTGAAGAGGGAGCTTGGGGTGGATATTCAGAAGAGGAATAGGAGAAGGTTTGGGCTCTCGGTATGCAATACAAGAGAGATTCAGCTGAACTAAACATGGTCCAAAGTTTGGGTTGAATTGAGTCACACATTTGGTTTAATCTTAGAGTTGTGCCTGTTATTATTACTTCTAGGTTAACTATTTGGAAATCTATTTTGATGTCTTGGATTAGAGATAAATCCTTTAATTCCTTTAAAGCTACTAAAACACCTAAAACATATATTTTGTATATTTTGAAAGTATTTAATCTGCTCATACCTTTGCTTTACAGTAATTAATTGCAATTCATATTCAAACCGTAGCAACTTTTCTAAGCTTTTATTACTAATTTTAGGTAATCAGAAATGCAGGGTTTACAGACATGTTTTCAATTATGTAAGTACAGTACACAAAATTGCAAAGCATCTTTTTCACTACACATAACGTAGGGTTTACCTGGACCACACACACACACATTGGGTTTTCATGTTTTATTACTTAAATCATTGATGAAACAAGATAAGATTCAGAGGAAATCAAATGAGAGAACTATTTGGAAAAATATTTTTTATGTCATGGATTAGCGTTAAATCACTCTCTCCTAAACGCTGGCATAAAATTTTACGATTTTTCCCTTGAAGCTCCTGACGTGATATTCACTCCTCAACGTTTTTATTTTTATATTTTTTTATTGCATTTGGACCCCATAGATTCATAATATTAAAACATCTTCATGTGACATTATGTGAAATGGTATGACACAACATCCTAACTGTTTCAGTTATCTGTTTGAAGATTAGGACAAAACGTTTCCAGAACAAAAAGTCCCAAATTGTAAAAAACAAAACAAAACAAAAAACTGTAAAACCTGTGATTTTGTGAAATCAAACCGACTGTTTTCAGTATCTCAGTATCTACAGTTTCATATTCATAGTTAATACGCTTAACCTTATCAGCTTAAAGATTATATGGGCAAACAAACTCATGAAATGTAATGTGGCATATCTGAGGATTTTCTAATAATTTCTGATGAAATTTAACGGAAGCAGCCCACATAATTGGCATTCATTGTAAAATGAACACTATGACAAAACATTTTATTTTTTGGAAAAACGTGAAAAGCTGTGGATGAACTTCCTGACTTAGTATCTATACATTATATGAACATCTTTATATATGTTTTAAAGTGTATTTATTCACTTTGGTATTACTAAAGGGTAAATTTGTCAAAATTCTTAGTCCTAAACTCAAAAGAGATCATCAAATTTGTACAATACCTAAAACATATATTTTGTAAGTATTTCATCTGCACATACCTTTTCCTTACAGTAATTGCTATTCATATTCAAACCATGGTAACTTTTCTACATTTTTTAGTACTAATTTAAAGTCATCAAAAATTCACAATTTATAGACATTCTAGTATATTTTCAATTATGTACGTACCGTACACAAAAACACAAAGTATATTTTTCACTACACATCATGACTGTTTCATCTATTTAACCGTTTAATTGAACTGCCTTTCATAATGCTGATTACTCTCAAACTTTTTCATTTGCATCTCTTCTGGTTCAGTTTAATACATTTGTCAATTCTTAATGGTTAATCAATGAATCATTCATACATTTCCACAGATTTAGATTCTATAGAACTGCTTTGCAATTTCTGACTCTGACAATGAATTCTCAAAGGCATGCTCTCATGTTTTCATGAAAGCTGTACATATTCCACTGTTTGTTTTTTCATTGTTTCAAAACACACAATTCTTATAACATGAATTGAGAACATTTGGTTCAATCACCAAAACACAACTGTATCTTCTTGGTCTTGAATGTGTGGGACAGGATCTTATCTTATAGTTTCATCTGACACTTGATGATTTGGCCATTTTCATTCAATAAAATATACTCCAATGATTGTAAAAGTAATAAATGAAACTAATAATATTTTCTTATCAGAGCTTGTTTCTTGTTGCCGTCATTGTCTGTATCATTTTGATGTTTCAAGAGTTAAAGTGTAAGTTGCAGGTTAACCACCACAGCCAATTAATGTGTAAATTAAAGTGCTCTATATGTATATATTTAATTATTTCTGTCTTAAAATGCGTTAAAATAACATTTATTGGGGTTTCTTCAAAGGTAGCGTGTTTTTCCAGTGACTGGGTGATGACGTCACAAGAGGAACTCGCAACCCATACTCTGCTAGATTCCTTCTGTATTATGGCTATTTGCAGAACGACTGAGGATGTGGGAAACCATCAAATTCTTTATGGACCACAGCCCTACAATTTTTAACCGGTCAGGCGTGAGAGAGGGGAGCCATGGCACTCAAAGAGTTATTAATGCTTGGTGTGAGGAGAATCAGTGGAGGGTTGGCCAGGTGTCCTGGTGAGTAACGTTAGCTACGTTAGAGCAAGTCTAGCCTGGTGCAAACTTAACCCGGATAATATAACGGAACAAGCAAGTCTTTTCAAAATACTGCCGTCATGTAGAATAGCAAGGAGGGACAACGACTGAAGACATTATTTACTTACAGTAAGTCAGTCCAAATCAGAGCTGAATAAGAGACAAACATTTCCAATAGTCTTTGATGAGGTTTATTTTCTTGCAAGAAAAGGCCAGCAGTCGTACAGTCACACAGAGTGGCTGCAGAGTGTGACAGTGAAGAAAGGGCATCCTTTCTCCTTTATAGTCTTGACTCCCAGAATGTTATCTTTCTAGGCAAATGATGGTATTTCAACCATATGTGGAACATTTTTAGACGTGTTCATCATATTGTCTCCTTGAGTGGAGACCCTCCTGTCACGTCCCAACACTCTTTACCATTCCAATACAATTCGAATTCCATATTAGAATATGGTTTGTGTGTGCTCTTTTACTGTCATATGTTGGTCACACACATCTTACTGTAAGTAAATATAAAAAAAAAAATAGAGGCGAGAGTAAAAAAAAAAAGAGTAAAACGGAAAAAAAAAATATTTTTGTGTGTGTGTGTTTTCTGTGTATGAATAAAAATGTGCCAATGTATCCATTGGTTGTGTCTTTTGTGTTCATCATGTGAAAAGGTTTGTGGGGTGGGGGGGAACCACAAGCAACATAACTTACCAGTTTTGGAAATGTTGTTTTGAATTTATTGCACCAGTGTCTTAGACTATGTTGTAGTGTGTGTGATTTTGAGGGCTTGTGTGTCCTGTCTGAGGTCAAAGTTTGTTTTTTCAGCAAGAGTGAATGGTTTTGAGTGTAGAGCTTCATTTTGACCTGAAAATAGGATGTTTGGGGAATTGGGTGAGACGTTATGGATTTGTGTTTATAGTTTTGAGAATACGAGGCATAGTTTCAAGAAATGTGTTTAAGCAAACGAGAAAAACTGTAATGGATTTATCAACTCTATTCAGTTGAATTCAGTTCAACCATGCGGTTTCATGTCATACATTACACACCCCATCGCCAAATCATAGAAAAATGTAGTTAAGACAGTTGTATTCATCTTAACAAAAAACAATAAATCAATATACAGAAAAACAGATTTCTAAAATAAAGGATAGGCCACAAATCTGTGAGTTTGCAAAAGTGAACAGGTGATGTGTAATATTCAGTTAAGAAACTGTTCCAGCGAGTGGAGTTTACTACATATCTGTCAATACTCCGGTAACTGGAACAGGTTTTCACAGGAACTGATAATTACAGCCAAATATTATTGTTGTGTGAATAGAATTTCAAAAATTTGAGGAACTGAATATTACAAAACAACTATTCGTTAGCCTCATAGCATAATTACCTAAGAAATAATAAATTAAAAAATGACTTAGGCAATTATGCTATGAGGCTAACGTATTGTGAAAGTTCAAGTTACTTTATTTGTAACCGAAGGTAGATTTTGTTTGCAGTAGAGTCCTCATACACACACACATGGAGAACAAAGGAGCACATATCACACATCTTACTGTATGTGTAAGATGTCATTCAACTTAAGACAGTAATAATTACAGAAATGTTACATGGCAACAATTAAAAAAAAAAAAATTTAAAAATGAAAAAAAAAAGTAAAAAAAAGTAAAAAAGTTCTTACTGGTCCAGAGTAAATGAATACATACATAAAAACAGAGTAAACACCTGTGCAAAATATAGCTATGACTTATTCCTCAATGTAATGGCTGCAGGGACAAAACTGTTTTTGTGTCTTTTTGTTCTACACCTGGGGATTATAAACCTACATCCAGAGGGTAGAAGCTGAAACTCTGTGTGCAATGGATGGGAACTGTCGTTTGATTTGATTTGATTTGATTTGATTTGATTTATTCTTTATTTGAAAGGGGACAGTGTACATTAATCAACATTAAAACAATGTAAATGTACCCGAGTTAGCTCAAGTGCTAATTTTCATCGGTAGTCCCCCAGCCCGATGTAAAAAGGCAGCCTTTAAAGGGATAGTTCGCCCAAAAATGATATTTAAGCCATGATTTACTCACCCTCAAGCCGTTCGAGATGCATATGTCAATCTTTTTTCAGACGAACACATTTTACCCTGTGATTACCCTTTACCACGGATTACCCTCAGAAGGCCTTCGTTTATCCCCCTGGAGCCGGATGGATTATTTTTGTGAAGGATGCATGTACATTTTCGAACGTGAATCAGCTGGACCCCATTGCCTCACATTATAACCACTGAAAGATCTAAGACATTTTCTAAAATAACTGAAAATGTGTTCGTCTGAAAAAAGATTGACATATGCATCTCGAACGGCTTGAGGGTGAGTAAATCATGGCTTAAATATCATTTTTGGGCGAACTATCCCTTTAAAAATAATCACAGGTATAAAATCACAAAATAAAATTACATACAACATATTGTGGTTAATAAATACAATTCATGTAAAATAATTATATAATATTTAAATGCACACAGATAGCATTAGTGCCCACAAGTTTGGCTATCTACAAGCCATTTTTTTGCATTCTTTTTGAATGAAAAGAATGACAAAGACTCTCTGATAGTTGCCGGCACTGTGTTCCATTGCTGACCTGCTCTTACGGAGAAGACAGCCTGACCAAAGGCTGTTTTTCTCCGGGGGATGATGCAGTCTTCCCTCACTGCCCCTCTCGTTACTCTAACCTCACTAGATCTAAAATCTATAAAATCACATATAGATCACATATAGATCACAACACATCGTCTCAAACTGTCAGCAGCGTTCTGTGTGCTCGTCACCTTGTGAGTTCATTCTTCCAAGAACAACTAGCAAGAGCGTTCTCCCCAAGAACACAAGTCCGTTCTTTGCATTCTTGGTTTTAAGAAACACCCTAACTCTCCTGACTGCTTTGTCGGACGCAGATGGCGGATTATAATTGGTCAGATCGCCTGTCAATCAAACTCCCTGTGAAGGGCCAATTCAGCTCCAGATATGTTATTTTCTGTTTTCTTCCCAACCCCCTCTTTTTTCTCCGAGACAGATTTAGCTAATTCACTTCACTACCTTTGAGGTAAACGGACGTGCTGAATTATGAAGCAATATAATGACTGTAACAGACAATTAGCTTTATTAGAACTAACTATTAGTTAACTTGATTACCACACTCTGTAGCCATAAAACACAACATGCACAGATTTCTTGCTCCGAAAGGAAGACCTTGTGTTCTTAGCTCATGAAAAAGCAATAACACATGAACTGGACATGGATGAGTTTGTAACAGAATTCTCTAAAATGAGTAGAAAGCTAATGTTGTAAATATAAGTAGATCTTTTCAAGACCTGCCCTGTTTTCCTCAAATTTAAAGTTACTAAACTGATACAAGTTGTGTTGTGTTGTGTGGTAAAATAAACTATTTAAAAAAAATATTTAAAAAATTAACTATACATAAGAATGTTAAAATAAAAATGTTGCATATTTTTCATGGGAGTTGAATTTGTGGCACATCTGATGATTGAAACAGCACACACAAATGACATTCATTGTCAAATGAAAAAGATAATAAAACAAGAGAAACCTGTGGATGAGCTTCATGAGTCACTCATATTTCCTAATTGATTACTTGTATGTACTTATAAATTAAATTAAATTCAAATTCAAAAGCTTACTTTGATTTTTGAATGTATAAGATGCTCCAAAGAACCAGTGAAGAACCTTAATTTTTAGGAGTATAGCAGCATAAAGTTATATTTGATCAAATAAAATAAAAATACTTTCAGATATTTAATTCATACATTGTATGTTTTAGACAATCAGTAGCCTACAGGGCAAAAGACAATACAGCCCAGAAAAAAAGATTAAAAGTGTATAATATAATAATAATAATAATAATAATAACAATAATTAAACACAATTTTTCAACACAAGTGGTGGTTGGTTATGATTTCACTTTTCTAACTTTAGTTAGTTTGTAATGTTGCTGTTTGAGCATAAACAACATCTGCAAAGTTCAAAGCAAAGGATATATTTTCTGTTACAGAAATTGTTTTTTAAGGACTACAACAAACGGCTGGTTGGGACTACACAAGCTTCTTCATGGTTTAGTGACAGAATAGAAATGTTTAATTAATTATCTTTAATAATAACAGAAACAGTTTTGTAATTTACAAGGTTGTTCAACTTTAAGAAATGTCTACCCATAATGCATAGTGGGCGAGAGCGTGCAGATAGAAAAAGAGAGAGAAGAGAAATGAGATTGACTCCGCAACCTGGTCTCATAGAATTCCGTGAAATGTCCACGGGCCCTTAACTCAAAATCCGTGGAGCCATCACGGAATCGCCCCAAATTCCGTGATGCGGCCACGGATATTACTCCAGCGCAAGTCAATGACACTGACCTTCCGTGGTCCACACACGGATACCCGTTTCAATGACGGAGTACAGATCTCACTCATTGGACGTGCTTTCTCATTTGGAGATGCAACATTTGAAGTATTTGTTTCTTTTCCAACATCAAATGCCATAATGACGTTAACCTGACTGTTATTGTAGCTATTGCATTGTCCTGTCATCATAAAATTTCAGTTTGTTTCAGTTAGCCTAACCAAAGTCCCGTGATGGCACCACGGACCTCAACAACCTGACCTCACTCATGGACGTTGTAATGTTGCTGGCTTGTTTAGGAACTTATAAGCTTTAGGTCGACTGTGTTGCAATGGCATGTAATTAACTTGACATTTTGTCTCGTCCTGTCATCATAAAATCCAGTTTGATGGCGTTTTACACCTATTATGTGTGACCTCATCCTTTATTTATTTATTTATTTATTTATTTAAAATAAAATTAATTAATGAGTGTTTAATGAGTGTTTGTGTGTATGTGTGTTAACAATAATTTTTTTGCACACAAAAAAGTATCATGATCACTGATCAGTTTTTTGGCTGTGTCTGATGATGACAAGTCAGCTTCCCGCGACAACTGTTGACAGCGGCAAGACAGGCGGTAGAAGATAGTGTGAAAAACAGAGAGTTGATGACATCGAAAAAACAAACAAAAACGGTGGAGCAGCGGAGCCACAAAACGCAAAGCTAAAAGGGAGAAGGATAGCAGAGAGGATTTAATTAGGAGTAATATTCCAACCATCTTCACTTTTTTCAAAAGTCGGCTCGAGGAAAATAAAGAGCCTGGCGGCGTCGGCGCCTGCGGTGATGCTAGCAAAGAGGGGTTTTAGCACAACATCCAGCCTTGCTATTTTAGATAAACCTGAGTATCAGCACCAGCACGACAAGACAGAGAACCCCAGGCCGGCTGGAGTGACAGACACCTTTTCAAGTGGAACGGGTGGTGGGTGGTGGGGGGCACTTGAGTCCACCACATTCTCCGACTCCGCTTGAGACCGAAACCGAAGCAGGTGCTTCGGAAGTCGCTGAAGGCGGCAGAGACCTGGCGGTGACGTACATTACCAGTTTGACAGCCTCAAAATGTAGGCCTATCTATTACTTTTTCCCCTAATTAAAAACCCTGATTATTAGATGCCCGGATCGGGGAAGAAGCCTTCCAAATCTGCGTCCACCGACCCACCTAAATACATTTTTTTTCTGATTTAGCTAGAGCCCAGCACCCGCACCACCCCTCTTGTCCCGTATGATATGTTGCTTTTTAAATCATGTGACGTTGTTGTATTAATGTTGACAGTTCATTCTTATGATCAGATATGCGTTCAAGACTTATCAATGTATAATATGTGGGACTCATTCTCTAGTTGAGGGTATTTCACGTTATATTTCACATATTTTAAAAGTAGCCTATTGCCTATATCTTTCGTCTTTTTAAAAAAAAATTAAGTAGCCTATTTCGAGACTAAAGTCGAAACATTTCGAGAATAAAGTCGAAACATTACGAGAATACAGACTTCTGTAGAAGTTGCGTGTGTGTGCATTCATAACGGTGCGCATCCACTGGCGCAGAGCGCGTGTTTCCAATTCATTACTCACGGTGTGTGTAAAGAAATGCGCTTGTGAAGTCGAACTGCCTCGGACATGGATCTACACAAAATAGTAGTTCCCTTTCGTCAGCAGGGAACTCCGACGCCTCGTCGGGGGAGTTCCCCTGACGAATTGGGATCACGCTAGGGAGACCAATTGCCTTCGAGTGAATTAAAACGAGCCAATGAACATTGGCATGCAAGGTTTGCATTCCGCGGCCCGCCTACCATTGCGGGTATAAGGCGGAATCAAGCGCATACACAAACGCTTTCTGCTTCGGAGCCGACCGGTTGTGTCCTCTCTGAGTGAATGAGTTTTAAGATTGTATTTATCTTACGCTCTACGAGTCTGCTGTTTCGGGAAGGGACCTCTCTGTGTTGGTGAGACGGCGTTTCAGCGACCGCGCGATTTCCTGTCTGCCGGCTGCGTCTACACGCTGTTAATTCAAAAGCTAGCTGGTAAACGGTTGAGTGCGCACAGCGGGCTTGCAGTTTCCCCGCTGTGTCGCCGCGTTGGGTCCCTGTGTGCTTCAGCACAATAAAGAGAGTAATTTCTTCCTGAAAGAGCAACACGAGTGAAGATCGCGTCCTTTTCAGGATGACGTTTCACTCGTGTGTTTCTGGATGCGATCGTTCCTGTCCTTATTTGACGGCCACGTTCATTGTTTCACATGCCTAATCAGTGTGTGAGACTGCGTTCGTGGGTGGTTCATGTTCTCTCATGAGTGCATGACCACGTCGGCACGTTGTTCGTCTCCCCTTTTTAAAGGCTCGAGCCGCTCAGCGTGCCGTGTGCCGTCGAGCGCCGGTTGACAGCGTGGGTTGTCACGGCAACCCAGCGCGCGTCATTCGGCGCTCAAGATGCGTGGTCAAGATCAAGACTCGCGTGCCTCTATGAGGTGAGTCCCTTTGATTGTTTCCCGATCTAGTTTCTCTTCTGGTGCACCAGGAGGGGGCTACTTTGGCAAATAACATTGGTGATCTGAGGGTTACAGTGCGGAATGTCTCGCCAGGTGAAAGACCCTCACGAGCTTCCCACTCCTCTAGCGCATCACAAACATGCTGAGACTGTGTTCGTGGGTGGTTTGTGCTCTCTACATGAGAGCATGACCACGTCGGCACGTTGTTCGTCTTGCCTGAGGGCTTGAACGCTCAGCGTGCCGTGTGCCAGCGATGGCCACGTTCACTGTCTTGCATGCCTGGTTGACGGCCATGATCGCTGTTTCACATGCCTAATCAGTGTGTTGAGACGGCGTTCATGGGTGGTTCATGTTCTCTCTTGAGTGCATGACCACGTCGGCACGTTGTTCGCCTCCCCTTTCTCGTAAAGGCTTGAGCCGTTCAGCGTGCCGTGTGCCGTCGAGGCTTTGAGTGGGATTTTGGTCCTTATCATGAGGGACCAAGCATTTCATTCGGGGCCCCAGGGGAGGACAGATGTCGATTGCTACATCGGAGAGAGGGCTGTTATACTCTGAGAATGATGCTGAGTTCCTACTGTAATGGTGTGTTCTCATGCTGAAGGTTCAGACTTGACAGCCACACTTCCTTGACACTTCCAAGTGCCTAGATGTGTGTGAAAAATTTTGGCAGTATGGAAGTATTTTGGTGCCAATATGGCAAGCCGAACATGCCTAAATCTGCAGAAGTTTTTCCTCTCTCACTACCCCTGCACATTCAGTGCACGTGGGTAGTTCTGACTCGGAGTAGAGCTGCGCTTTATGACTGACCGTGATTAGTCACAGCGCTGGCCTTCGGTCAGACGATGTCCACACTGTGGTCCAGAAGCGCCTTAAAACCAGCCCGCTCGGAGTTCGTTTCCCCCCAGCAAAAGGAGGGGAAATGACCCTGAGAGGAGCGACCCAGAGAGTGTGACGAAAACTGCTCTTTGGGAGTGTGTGTCATCACCACTCCTTCCCCCGGAGGAGGGCCGGGTGGAGAATCCTTTGTTAAATTTTTCTAGTTTCTGTTCCGCCGCCGACCAGCTGGTCGGTGGTACCCAAAACCTAAAAAAGAGCAGTTTCTTCCTCCTCTGGGTCATTCTCGGATGAGGCTGCTGAACAAGCGGTCTCGTCCGTTAGAGAGTGGGACGACAGTGTGCGCCACCCTCGGGTCTCGCCACTCTCAGTCCCCTCTCCCCAGCTCTCAGATAGCAGTGGCGCCACCTCGGTCACGCCACTCCTCTCTGCCGCTGGGCGGGAAGGCTCGGAGACCAGCAGCCGCCCGTGGGCCTCGCTCCTCGTCTCCTCCCCTTCCCTCGCCAGGCGACAGCCCGCAGCAGAACACTCTCGGGTCTTCTCTGCCGTCTGTCCCCCGGTGGAGGCAGGTAGGTGTTCTCCAATTACACACCCAGACCCCGCTCTCGGCCGCTACGATGCCACCAGAGCCGTGTCCCTGCCCTCCACCTCGCTGCCCCTCCGCGGGTACGCCGGTCGTGCGGGTGGGCTCGTTGCGGCGGTTTCTCTGAGCCTGGTTAGAGCTCCCGAGTCCGTCGCACTGGCTCATCCGCACCATCCGGCTCGGCTATGCAATTCAGTTTGCACGCCGGCCTCCCAAGTTCAGGGGCATCCACTTCACCTGTGTGCGTCTAGTGGATGCTCCAATCTTGCGGAAAGAGATCGACGTCCTGCTGGCGAAGGACGCGATCGAGCCGGTCCCTCCAGCCGATATGAGGTCAGGGTTTTACAGCCCTTACTTCATTGTACCCAAGAAAGGCGGTGGGTTACGACCAATCCTGGATCTGCGAGTATTGAATCGGGCCCTGCACAAGCTCCCGTTCAGGATGCTCACACAGAAACGCATTTTCGAGTGCATCCGTTCCCAGGATTGGTTTGCAGCGATCGACCTGAAGGACGCGTACTTTCATGTCTCGATTCTTCCTCGACACAGACCATTTCTTCGGTTTGCTTTCGAGGGTCGAGCATATCAGTACAAGGTCCTACCCTTCGGGCTGGCCCTGTCGCCCCGTGTCTTCACGAAAGTCGCGGAGGTGGCCATTGTTCCCATGAGAGAACAAGGCGTTCGCATTCTCAACTATCTCGACGACTGGCTCATTCTGGCTCACTCGCGAGATGTGTTGTGCGATCACAGGGACATGGTGCTCCGTCACCTCAGTCAGTTGGGGCTTCAGGTCAACTGGGAGAAGAGCAAACTCTGCCCCGTGCAGAGGATCTCTTATTTCGGTATGGAACTGGACTCAGTCGCTCAGACTGCGCGCCTCACAGAGGAGCGCGTCCAGTCAGTGCTCACCTGTCTCAAGTCCTTTCGAGGCAGGACAGCGGTCCCACTAAAACAGTTTCAGAGGCTCCTGGGGCATATAGCTGCCGCAGCCGCAGTAACGCTGCTCGGCTTGTTGCATATGAGACCGCTCCAGCACTGGCTTCACGACCGAGTCCCGAGGTGGGCGTGGCAGAGCGGCACGTTCCGGGTCAAAGTCACCCCGCACTGTCGCCAAACCTTCTCCCCTTGGTCGGATCCTGCGTTTCTACGGGCCGGAGTGCCCCTAGTCCAGGTTTCCAGGCATGCTGTGGTTTTCACAGATGCTTCTGCCAAGGGTTGGGGGGCCACGTACAAAGGGCATGCAGTCTCGGGTCTGTGGACGGGGCCCCAGCTGCATTGGCACATCAATTGCCTAGAGTTGCAAGCAGTACGCTTGGCCTTGTGTCGCCTCAAGGGGTTTCTCAGACACAAGCATGTACTGGTCCGTACGGACAGCACTGCGACCGTTGCGTACATCAACCGACAAGGTGGTCTGCGCTCCCGTCGTATGTCGCGACTCGCCTCCCACCTCCTCCAATGGAGTCAGAAGCGTCTGAGGTCGCTTCGTGCCGTTCATGTCCCAGGGGAATTCAATTGTGTGGCCGACGAGCTTTCACGTCAGCCTCCCCTTCCGGGAGAATGGCGACTCCATCCCCAGGTGGTCCAGCTGATTTGGCGAATCTTCGGAGCCGCACAGGTAGACCTGTTTGCCTCTCCGGACACGACCCATTGCCAGTGGTATTACTCCCTGACCGAAGGAACTCTCGGCACGGATGCCCTGGCACACAGCTGGCCCCGGGACTTACGCAAATATGCGTTCCCCCCAGTGAGCCTTCTTGCACAGACACTGTGCAAGGTCAGGGAGGACGAGGAGCAGGTCCTTTTGGTAGCCCCGTATTGGCCAACCCGGACTTGGTTCCCAGAACTCATGCTCCTCGCGACAGCCCCTCCTTGGCCGATTCCTCTGAGGAACGACCTTCTTTCTCAGAGACGGGGCACTCTATGGCACCCGCGTCCAGACCTCTGGAAACTCCATGTCTGGTCCCTGGACGGGACGCGGAGGTTCTAGATGGCCTGCCACAGGCAGTGGTAGATACCATCTCTTCAGCTAGAGCCCCCTCTACGAGGCGCCTCTATGCTCTGAAGTGGAACCTGTTCGTCGGCTGGTGTTCTTCCCACGGGGAGAACCCACGAACTTGCCCGATCAGAGTCGTGCTCTCCTTCCTACAACAAGGGTTGGAGCGAAGGCTGTCTCCCTCCACCCTTAAAGTGTATGTTGCCGCAATAGCCGCACATCACGATGTAGTTGAAGGTAAGTCCGTGGGGAAGCACGACCTGGTCATCAGATTCCTCAAGGGTGCTAGGAGGCAAAATCCACCTCGCAACTTGCACCCTGTACCCTCTTGGGACTTAACTCTGGTGCTTAAGGCACTTCAAAGTCCTCCTTTTGAGCCTTTGCTGTCAGTCGAGCTTAACCCTCTGGAGTCTGAGGGGTTTTTGGGGTCCTTGAGATGTTCTGACATGCCCTGACATTTGTGCTTTTTTCAGTTGCTTATAAACATATTAATGGCAAAGGTGTAAATTCACTCTATTTAGCACAAACAGGGCTACCATAATATGTGAACAACTTGCATGTACATGTTTGTATTTTTGATAGAATAATGTTTATGCATGGTTTTTTAAAAAACAAAAAACTAAAGTTTCTGAAATAAGGCCATAAAACACATTCTAAATATATGTAAATAAGACTTTTGACTAATGGATGTCGTTGCCTAGTATTTTTTCTTCAAAATTATGTGAAAATCGTCCTGCCTAATCATTCCCATAACACAATACATTGATTTAAATCTTGTAAAACACTTTTTGTTTGGAAAGGCCATATGCGGGTGGGCGTGATTCACACCTATGGAGTCAATGGGGCCGCATAATGAGGCTGCATAGGTAATGAGCCTTTCATTCAGATGTGTGACTGAGCCACAAGAATGCAAGGACAATATATAACTGGTTTGTTGTTTTTTCCACAAATTTTGCTTGCAAATTGTACAATATCCAAGGTAAACATTTCTAGTAATTGTGCAGTTAATTGTTCTCATACTGTATTTTCAGATTTGGAATATATTCTCTTCCCAAATGTGTCACTAATAAAGCATAATAAAATTATTTAAAGATAAGGCTTATAATGACCTTTTAAGATTTTGTTTACATCTATCCTTATATATATATATATAATTTTTTTTTTTAAGGTTATACAATTACAACAACATTTATAATTGTAACAATATTTCCAGTGTAATCTTTCTTTGTATTCGCGATTCATATTAAAACAGTATTTTTGCCAGCTGTAGTAACTCCACAACAGCACGCATCTTTGCGTTCATTCATTCATAGTAACGCGATTCATATTTAAACAGTATTTTTGCCAGCTGTAGTAGCTCCACAACAGCACGCATCTTTGCGTTCATTCATTCATAGTAACGCGATTCATATTTAAACAGTATTTTTGCCAGCTGTAGTAGCTCCACAACAGCACGCATCTTTGCGTTCATTCATTCCGATTAGAACAAAGCAAACAGAACTGACCTAATTCCTCAGCGGGATCCGTTTGCTCCTCGAAATGATACTTCCAGAACTTCTGAGGTAAATTTTTGCAGGATTATTATCAAGACAGTATTATTCCTCACAGCATCGTAAAGTACATAAGTCTGAAAGTGAACTCGCGGTGTGTTATCCAGCTGATGGGCGTTTTACAGGTTTGTTTGGATCGGCTCACATTTGCGTTTGAATAGCGCGTGCTCTCCGTGGGCGGAGCACATTAAAACTTAATTAGCTGAGATAAGAACGACTGACATCTCTCTCTTTGCATACATATTACATAAACTGTGAATATTTGTTTTTTATAAAAATTACTTCGTTTAAAAGATGAGAATTCAAGCTTCATGCCTGTATGTCTGAATGCCTGTTTGACTGAGTATTCACTGAGTTATGGTTCATTTTCGGACGCGTTTCAGAATGGACTACACTGACAGAGAGGAGGCAGAACTCGCTTCGTGTTTATTTTTCTTTATTTGGCAAAAAGCACAACACTTTGTTTTTATTGTGAGTATACACAAAAATAATACACATTTAACAGAATCGATTGATGTATGAAACTCCAATGGAAAATCAAAGTCAACCGAGTATTTTTGAGTTTCTTTTACACTGCTAATAAAAAAGCGAGCTGGTATCGCCGGCGATACCTCCGACCTCTGGGGGTTAATATCCTGTCCATTAAGACAGCGCTCCTGTTAGCATTGGCTTCCTTCAAGAGGGTAGGGGATCTGCAGGCATTTTCGGTCGACGAATCGTGCCTAGAGTTCGGGCCTGGCCTTTCTCAGGTCATATTGAGACCCAGGCTCGGATATGTGCCCAAGGTTCCTACCACTCCCTTCGCGGACCAGGTAGTGAACCTGCAAGCGCTGCCCCAGGAGGAGGCAGACCCAGCCCTAGCTTTTCTCTGTCCCGTCCGGGCCCTCTGGGTTTATATAGACAGAACACAAAGCTTTAGGACCTCAGATCAGCTCTTGTTTGTTACGGGGGCCAGCAGAAGGGGAAGGCTGTCTCCAAGCAGAGGTTAGCCCACTGGCTAGTGGATGCTATCACCAGGGCTTATGAGTCCCAGGGTGAGCCCTGCCCACCTAGGTTGCGGGCTCACTCCACTAGGAGTGTTGCCGCTCCCTGGGCTCTGGCACAAGGCGCCTCGCTAACAGACATTTGTAGAGCTGCGGGCTGGGCGACACCGAACACGATCGCTAGGTTTTATAGCCTACGTGTGGAACCGGTTTCCTCCCGAGTACTCGCTACGGCCAGTAATTAGAGGGAATAGGTGTGTCGGCTTGCGACGCCATTCCGTGAGCGGATACGTGCGTCTTTGTGCTCCGTTGGTTACCCAACAAACGGCTAACCTCGTGAGTTCCTCCATCACTCCTCCGGTGCCAGGCGTTGCGGACCGCCCGGCACCAGGTCTGCTACCTTCAGTAAGGAGTTGCTAGTAGACTGGGTGTTTTTCCAGCGGTCCCTGCGGCGACCCATGATTGCCACGTGCAGTTCAGCCGTGTCTTCCCCTTGACAGACTCATTCTGTCGTCCTTGTTGAGTATGCTCCTCACTCCTCCGGACTGGGACTACCTTCAAGGACTGCCATATGTTTCACTACCCTACGTGGTTAGTACATATGTGTATTGAGGGCCTTCCTCTAGGCTGCCTCAGCTTCCGCAGCGTCCCCCCCCCTATTATATCCTTGGGGTCGGACACGCTTTCCCAGTGTTATCCAATATCCACTGATTGGGTCTTGCGGAACAGCAGTGTGATTCCCTAGCTAGCTCCCGCAAAATTTCTGGAAACTGCTGCAGGGCTGTAGCTTAGCTGGGTGCTGGAAGGGGCCAGCACCATGGCGTTTTGGTAGGGATCCCAATTCGTCAGGGGAACTCCCTCGGTTACGTATGGTAACCCTGAGTCCAGGGAACGGAGACGCCTCGTCCCGTCGCCATGCTGCTGTACCTTCGCGGAGGACTGGACACCGTTCGGCTCCTCAGCGAAAAGCGTTTGTGTATGCGCTTGATTCCGCCTTATACCCGCACTGGTAGGCGGGCCGCGGAATGCAAACCTTGCATGCCAATGTTCATTGGCTCGTTTTAATTCACTCGAAGGCAATTGGTCTCCCTAGCGTGATCCCAATTCGTCAGGGGAACTCCCCCGACGAGGCGTCTCCGTTCCCTGGACTCAGGGAACGAGGGTTACCATACGTAACCGAGACGTTTTCAACAAAAGGAAATTCTACACAGGTGCCAATCTACCAACATGCATTTCCATGGAGTTGCCTATAGACGAGCACAGACTCCGCCGGAGTAGGTATGACAATCTGGTCCAAACTTTATGTGACAGTGTTTTTGATGTGTTTTCGTGCTCGTCTATAGGCAACACCATCTGGGTCGAGAACACTTAACAAAAACCGTATTGTCTCCCTCTTCACTGTAAAAGAAAAGACAGGACAATCACAAACCTTAAATGTATATACACCCCACCCCCAGGAACACGATTTATAGATTATCATGAAACAATATGATAATCAATGACTAGAAGATAACACATCAGCAACATAAATTCATCAACTAACCATTCAGAAATGTCCTGTTGCTTCTACATGTTGTCACTTCTTTTTGAGTCTCTCCATCATTGTCTGACTCCAGTTTAAATATAAAAGGCTAAAAGCAGTAGCGGAAACAGCGTGGGTGCTTGGGTGCGGCCGCCCCAGGGCCCTGTGCCAATTAGGGGCCCCTCAAACGCCGCCGATCTTGCGTCACTGGACAGGAACGGGGCCCTCGCCAGGTGACACATTGCACGGGGCCCTGGCAAAGTAACATATTGCAGATTATTAGCTGAAAAAAGCTAATTACTGCATTAGCTAACGTTGAGATAATCCAGCTCTTGTTATGAAATGTAACAGTCAGGCGTGAGGTGCGAATGTATAATGCAGAGAATAGTTACGGAAATGGAGAGAAAATATAAATCGGGAAAAAAGAAAAGAACGAGAAGAACGAGATAGTAGGAAAAGTGTGGTAGCATCGTGTGCTCCTCCCACATCGTACTTCTCATCATCCTCATCATCCACAACTCAACACTGTTAGATTTATTTGTTCTGGAGGATTGTTAAGCAGACAACAAAATGGTCAGAAAAAAAATCGTCTTTAAAAATGTATATTTTAGTTATGAATAAGTCACTCAGTCAGAATATTATAAATCAGTTGTTTTTCTCAAAGTTTTCATGTAGCACCTGTAGCCTACCTATGGAGCTGTAAACAAACTTTGCGTTCAATATATATAATAGTGCCATGTCAATTATATAATGTGGCACTGATTGAGCACACTTGGCCTGTTCAGCACCATCGCTGTCAATCAGATGTTGCTGTCCGTGGTGCTGAAACATTGTACTTGACTGGCAAACTGTTTTCTTTGTTCGTCAATACAAACTTGTCAAAAAATGTGGCTTTTCTTTGTGTTTTATTTAACATATAAGCTTACTTGGCTCAACAAGTGACACATTATTACATATGCATTCATCAGATATTTTACGTTTTTTTTTTTAAACAATTTTAATTTTAAAATGACTTGGTAGCAGAGGGCCCCATGATGAAGCTCCGCCCCCACTGTACTGAGAGTCTAGCTCCGTCCCAATTTTCAGTGTGTCTGTCTGAGGTAATCGGAGACACACACACACACATACAGAGAAACACACACACACAGAGAGAGACACACACACACACGTCTGGTTCACTATCTTTGTGGGGACTCTCCATAGACTTAATGGTTTTTATACGGTACAAACTGTATATTCTATCTCCTTACACTAACCCTACCCCTAAACCTACCCATCACAGAAAACTTTCTGCATTTTTACATTTTCAAAAAAATATAATTTAGTATGTTTATTAACTCATTTCCCTCATGGGGACCGCTAGCTGGTCCCCACAATAGAGGTGATCTCAGGTTTTACTGTCCTTGTGGGGACATTTGGTTCACACACACACACACGTCGGCAGGTCTTTTGTCTTCAGACCATACTGTGTGTGTGCTCAATCTCTGAAAAACTATTTCTTCTGGAAGGAGTTAGTTTTTCCAGGCAGTGCGCAGAAAATCATTTCTCTTTTCATCTTCACTCTTTCTTACAAGTGAGAAAAAAACAACAACTAAAAAACAAAAAGGAAATATGTGCGATCTACAAAACAAACGGTGTGTGCCTCCGTGTTCACGCCCTATGGCTGAATTGGACACACTCCAATACTGTTTCGTATGTTTGGGGCAAGAGCATGCTGCCCTTGCGTTAGAGCGAGGCGAGTGCGAGCATTGTGAGTTGTTTACAGTTAAAATGCTACGGCCTCGCCTCGTCCCATCGTGGGGCTCGCGAATGGATCTGACTGAGGAGCGAGAGACGGGTCCACAACTATCGCTCGCCCTCTCTCCAGATCCACATGTCCTCTCGCATGATCCCGAAGCGCCCCGGTCGCCTCTTCGGCTCGTGCAGTGGATAACCATTCTCTTGAATCTGGTTTGGATTTCGAGTTACCTACCTCCGACCGTTCCTCACGTGATGAAAAAGCTGTTGAGGAATTACTCAAGGTTATAACTCGCACGGTGGCCAGATTACAAATAGACTGGCTACGTGAACAAGAGACCCACAAACTCTCTAAACTGGGAGACAGGTTTCTGTCTGGTGGCCAGGCAGAGGGACCACAATAACAGTCTCTCCCCTTCTTTGAAGACCTCCATGACGAGTCAACTCGTAGATGGGAAGACCTTATACTTCCCATGTCTTTGTGCCTTCGACGTCGATATATTCGACTAGGGGGTCAAGTCAAGTCAGTCACCTTCATATAGCGCTTTTAACAATATGGATTGTTTCAAAGCAGCTTTACAGAGATAGGAAATTACCGTAACAGATTGATTAGGCTTTACAACAGCTAGAATAAATGTATTGTCCAGCTAAAGTTAGTTTAGATTGATTCACTTCCGTTGCGAAGATCATTAGTTATTAACTTAGGGGCCACTAACACAACACTGTTCTAACAGGAAGTGGGCGCGAAGGCACGGGGGAATACGTCGATGCCACAGCTCGAAGAGATGCTCGCGAGCTATCTCTCACCTGATTCGGCATTATCACAGGCGTATTCACTGTCACAAGAGCTGCAGTCTCTTCTGGTCCAAGGGGCCATAGAACATGTTCTCCTTCCAGAGAGAGTCAGGTTACTACAGCAGATACTTCCTGGTTCCCAGGAAGGTAGCCTATAAAAAAAGCATCAAAACAATGCTGGATTTTTTTCAAATGATTAAATGTATATTTTGCAAAATGTATAGATTGGTCATGAAATTCATCCACAGGTTTTCTCGTTTTTTCCAAGGGGAAAAGAAAAGCGTTTTGACCTGTTATTGTGTTCTTTTCACAATGATTGTCATATATATGGGGGCTGCTTTAGTGAAGTTTCATCAGAAATGGTTGGAAATCTATCAAATGTGACAATGTATGTCAATCAGCAAATGCAACTCCCAGAAACACGTCGAAACTGAAGATACAGAAAACAGATTCCAAGCTGCTCATGACACTTCAAGGGAGCTGTTTTCAGTATCTCTGTATCTTTAGTTTTGCCGTGTTCTTGGGAATTGCATTTGCTGATTGTCATTGTACATTTTCATGTTTGACGGATTTCTAACGGATGAATTTCTGCCCAGATAAATTACAGGTTTTAAATTACACATAAATTACAGGTTTTACATTACACATTAAATCACGGTTTTGTTTTGTTTTGTTTCCTGGAAAAATTTGAAAACCTGTGGATGAATTTCATGACTAATCTATATATTTTATATTGTACAATACCTAAAACAGTTATTTTGTATGTTTTGTGTTCTTGCTTGATGCCCCAATCTCACCTTCCGGCCTGTTTGGCGACTCGATGAACACAGTTATGGAAGTAAAATAATGTCAAATGTTTTTGAAATAAAAAGCCTGTTGCACTACTTGAAAAAAATAGGCATTGCATTAACCATGCTTGCATTTTAATGCATTGTATTTTTAGGGCTTGCATTTTTATGGGCTGAAATTCAGCATGGTTGAATATTTAAGCTTTGAATATTTCAATTAAAAACATTTCAAACACCTTTTCATTATTAAAAATTCAATAATCCATATTCACCTTTCATATTTCACTTCCAAAATATTCAAACTGTTTAAAAATACAACCAATAATATTCAACAGGCAATTTTCGGGCCATTTTATTTCGCTTTGCAAATTCGCTTCCACAAATTCAGTGGTTCAAATTCGACAGTAAATTCAACATTGACATCCAGGAACTGCAGGAAAAGCAATAGATTACCGAGCATACTCTCCATCTGCTGTTAGTCAACCTCACCATCAGATGGTGCAAAAGCGCGTGTTGTTGACGAAGACCAGCAAAATTAGAGCAAGTCATTCATTCATAAAACTCATTTACAGCAATGTAAGTGTATTTGTGATTATTATGACGGCTGTTTTATGTTAAATTCAGTGCCTTCACGGTTACTTTTCCTGTGTAGCCTACATGCATCTTTCTCTACCGTGAACGAGATTATAATGTTATTCCCCGATGCGGATGTACAGATCCAATGTTACATTTTTGAGGTTGACATAGGCCTATATTTCTCTTGGTTGTTTAGTTGCCTTAACTTTATATTGTGGCGATGTGCTGCATGCAGGCTATTAGGGTTTCCCTCAATACTTCTGGACATATACAACGCTTAAAGGGATAGTTCACTTTGAAATTAATTTTTGGTATGTTTTAGCTTACCTCAAAGGCATCCAAGATGTAGGTGTCTTTTTTTCCGGAGTAGTTTCAATTTTGATATTTTTAGGTCAAACCGTTCTTGTCTGTCAGTCGCAGATCGAACCGCCCGCGCCCTCTGACCTTTTCCGGCGCTTTCCGGCGCTTGCGCAGACCGAAGCACCCGCGTCCTCTGATCATTTGGGTGTGTGTGTTTACAAGAGGACGAAAACTATATAAATACTGTTCGTTTTCTCACACAAACCGCTCGTTTCGTGTCTTAAGACATCAATGTGTACTTACGATGGGGAATTGTTTAATTTGGACGATGGGGAATTGTTTAATTTGGACTTTGTGCATGCTGTTTTGAGACCGTGACCATAGACCTGCATTATATGACTGACAGACAAGAACGGTTTGACCTAAAAATATCAAAATTGAAACTACTCCGGAAAAAAAGACACCTACATCTTGGATGCCTTTGAGGTAAGCTAAAACATACCAAAAATTAATTTCAAAGTGAACTATCCCTTTAACGTAGATTAATGGACTACAGTGATGTAAAAGACCAAACTCGCAGGCAAGCAGATGGACTCAGAATAACGCGCAAAGCTGAGCGTTTCCCAGTGATAGACTGGCATAAAGTTGGCTTGATGTTGGACATTCGCACATTTAGGGACCGTCTCTACAGTGTATACGACTTTGGTATACATGTTTCTAACTCCGTCTCCGATAGCATTTGAATAGAACGACTTGCAGTCATAAAACCAACTGTAAAGTGTTCATGTAGTGTCAGGCATAATGCCCACCCTTTGCATTTTTGATATTTATTCAAATAAATTTAAGTTTGCTATTGAAGTTAGAAACGTGTCAATGTTGTATGCAACTTTAGAGACGGTCCCTAAATGTGCGAATGTCCAATGTCAAGCCAATTTTACATTTAGTCATTTAGCAGACGATTTTATCCAAAGTGATTTACAGTTAAATTAACAATAGGACAACAATATGCAAGTGCTATGACAGTTTAAGCTAATGCAATACACGTAGGCATACTATATATAGTATATCAGTATGTATATCACCAGTAGGCTTATATGTATATCGCCAGTAGGCTATATCACGAAACGCTCAGCATGAAACTTTGCGCGTCAAGTTCATATTCTGTGTCCATGCTTGCCTGTAGCCTATATAGTAGCCTACAGCCTACTTCCCCAATAAGGTGCAAGATTGATCTTTCATATCACTGTATTAGTACATTAAGCTACGTTAAGCGTTTTGTCCCAACTGAAGGGGAATCCTTGAGTATGAGGTATTGAGGGAAACCGATTATAATCCTGTTCATGGTAGAGAAAGCTGATGACATGTAGAATACACAGGGAAAGTAACAATGAAGTTATTGAATGAAACATAAACACACAGCTTTTGTGTGTTTATCATCTTTTCCGCACATACTGACACAGATAATCATTTCCATTTTATGAATGAATGTCTTCGTCAACAACACGCGCTTTTGCATCATCTGATGGTGAGGTTGACTAACAGCAGATGGAGAGTATGCTCGGTAATCTATTGCTTTTCCTGCAGTTCCTGGACGTCAATGTTGAATTTACTGTCGAATTTGAACCACTGAATTTGTGGAAGCGAATTTTGCAAAGCGAAATAAAATGGCCCGAAAATTGCCTGTTGAATATTATTGGTTGTATTTTTAAACAGTTTGAATATTTTGGAAGTGAAATATGAAAGGTGAATATGGATTATTGAATTTTTAATAATGAAAAGGTGTTTGAAAGGTTTTTAATTGAAATATTCACAGCTTAAATATTCAACCATGTTGAATTTCAGTCCATAAAAATGCAAGCCCTAAAAATACAATGCATTAAAATGCAAGCATGGTTAATGCAATGCCTATTTTTTTTCAAGTAGTGCAATTCAACAGGCTTTTTATTTCAAAAACATTTGACATTATTTTACTTCCATACACAGTCGTCAGCAGGTTTCGGGAGGTAAAGAAGCACGAGGAGGCTTTCGTGTAATTCCTTCCTCGCCGCACTCAGGGGGACAGCCACCCAGCCAGGTTAATCAATGAATCATCTATTGACTTCCATATATGTAGATTCTATAGAACTGCTAAGTTATTTACTCTGGAGAGGAAAAAATAAAACCTGTCAAACCAAAAAAAAAAAAAAAATTCACTGTAAAACCAGTGATTGTGTGGAATCAAAATGGCTGTTATCAGCATCTCAATTACAGTTTTATATTTTCTTAGGAGTTGGGTTGGCATAAGGCATATCTGATGGCTTTCTAACCGTTTCTGATGAAACTTCACTCAAGCAGCTCAATAATGGCATTCATTGTGAAATGAAAACAGTAATATGTCAAAAACACATTTTTTTCTGGAAAAACAAGAAAACCTGTGGATGAATTTCATGACTTATCATCTTTATATGTACATATAAACATATTTAAAGAACATAAAATACACACACACACACACACACACACATATATAACTCAAACCTTTAATATTTATTTACTTACAATACCTAAAACATATATATACACTACCGGTCAAAAGTTTTAGATCGGTAAGATTTTTAATGTTTTTAAAAGGAGTCTCTTCTGCTCACCAAGGCTGCATTTATTTGATTAAAAATACAAACAAAAACAGTCATATTGTGAAATATTATTACAATTTAAAATAGTTGTTTTCTATGTGAATATACAGTAAAGTGTAATTTATTCCTGTGATCAAAGCTGAATTTTCAGCATCATTACTCCAGTCTTCAGTGTCACATGATCCTTCAGAAATCAGTATAATATGATGATTTTATCCTCAAAAAAACATTCATTGTTAATTTCAATGTTGAAAACAGTTGTGTACAATTTTTTTTCACATAATTATTTCATTTCATTTCATTTATTTATTCTCTTTTCATGGTAATGCAACACGAAATGCCACAACAACAATCCAACAAACACAACAAAAATACATTCCATGACAAGAAGAACAGGAGTAGGATGAAGAAAAAAAAAATCTTATAAACTCCTACCCCATTCTTATAATAAGAAAGTTACAAATTAGATGGCCTCACGACATGAAAGAAAAAAGAATAATAATAACAACGACAAAAATAAATAAATAAATAAATAAATAAATAAAATAAAATAAATGAAAAATAGCCCAGACCAGATGTAATCTACTTTCAATTTTAACAAATTTCCTTTTTTTTTTTTTTTTTTTTTTTTTTACTATTAATTCTGCTTACACAACACTAAACAAACAACATTAATGCAATAATGACAACTCTGGCATCAAAGTCAACGACGAGACCATGATCATTGATATTATAGTTTTAACAATTTTCACCATCATCTTTATACAAGTTAAGTATCTTCTCTTTATACTTATATTTAAATTGAACTATATTTGAACAACATTTTAAATCATTCTCTAGACAATTCCATCTTTTCACACCAGAAACTGAAACACACATTTGTTTGAGGGTATTTCCAGCAAAAGGTTGTTTAAAATCATTATTTCTTCTGCTTGTCTCACTATTTACAGTAAAAAGGGTTTGCAGTCCATGTGGTAACAAGCAATGTTTTGCTTTATGAACAACTAATAAAGTTTGTAAAGAAACCAAGTCCTTCAATTTGAGTAGTCCTGACCTCAGAAACAGTCCTGTAGTATGTTCTCTTGGAGCAACACCATTAATTATTCTTATTGCCCTTTTTTTGCAAAATAAATAAGGGCATTAAATTAGTAAAATATGAATTACCCCATACCTCCAAACAATACATCAAATAGGGCAAAATAAAGGAACAATAAAGGATTCTCATTGCTTTATAATTTAACATAAACTTTACTTTACTCAAAACAGCAATATTTTTACACATTTTATTTCTTACATAGGCTACAGTATGTGTGATTTCCATTTAAATTTTTCATCAATGAGTACTCCTAAAAACCTAAATTCTGACACTCTCTCAATAGTTATTCCATTTAGAATCAAACAAACATTATCAGGACATTTTTGATTTGTAAACAACATAAATTTAGTTTTACTTAAATTTAACGACAGTTTATTTTTGTTAAACCATTTCTGAAGTAGGACCAATTCTTGTTCAATAGTTTTGATTAAGATTTTTAAGTTCTTCCCCGATACAAAAAAATTTGTATCGTCCGCAAAAAGAACAAAACGTAAAATCTTTAATTCATCACAGAGATCATTAATGTATAAAATAAATAATTTAGGCCCCAGCACAGAGCCTTGAGGGACTCCACACTGTATTGTTTCCAACTTAGATTCATGGCCTAAATACTCTACATATTGTTGTCTATTTGATTTGATGAATAGAAAGTTCAAAAGAACAGCATTTATTTAAAATAGAATATTTTCTAACATTATAAATGTCTTTACTGACAACTTTTGATCAGTTTAACTCATCCTTGATGAATAAAAGTATTGATTTATTTTATTTCTTTCCCCCAAAAATAAAATTAAAATTCTTACTGACCCCAAACTTTTGAACGGTAGTGTTTAATGTTACAAAAGCTTTAGATTTCAGATAAATGCTGTTCTTTTGAACTTTCTATTCATCAAAGAATCCTGAAATAAAAATGTAAAAAACTGTTTTCAACATTGATAATAATCAGAAATGTTTTTTGAGCATCAAATCATCATATTATACTGATTTCTGAAGGATCATGTGACACTGAAGACTGGAGTAATGATGCTGAAAATTCAGCTTTGATCACAGGAATAAATTACATTTTACTATATATTACATAGAAAATAACTGTTTTAAATTGTAATAATATTTCACAATATTATTATTATTTTTTGCATTTTTAATCAAATAAATGCAACCTTGATGAGCAGAAGAGACTTTAAAAAAAAAACATTAAAAATCTTACCGATCTAAAACTTTTGACCGGTAGTGTATATAGTATAAGTATAATTTACACAGATTTAAATTCTGTATAACTGCTTTGTAATTTCTGAAAATGACAAATAATTAGTTAAAGGAATTTGAGAATGTCACTAAAAATTCTATCTTCTCTTTTTTCGCTTCGGTGCGATTTTCACAAGTGGGAAATTTTCAAACATAACACTCCAAACTGATCATACTTGTAGCAGAGCTGCTCATTCATAATCTCATGCTTCTATAGCTATACATATTCCACATAATAATTGTTTAAAATCTCACAATTATTATAATATGTAATGAGAACATTTGAGAACATTGAGAACATAATCACTAAAATACAACTATATCTTTGTTCTATTTAGTACTTTTAACAATCCGTTCATTCAATAGCAAACACTGCAAGATAAATGTTTCACATCATTCCTGTTTATGAATTAAAGATGCTACACTAATACAGACTGTTGCCACATTCAAAAATACATTTTCATTACTAACTTACTAATTAGTTGTAATAACTTATGTAAGTGACATAAAATTCATAATGTGGTAACACTTTACAATATGGGTGCACTAATAAGCATTAATTCATTTATATATATATATATATATATATATATATATATATATATATATATATATATATATATATATATATATATATATATATATATAAACTGTTTTAGGGATCTGCTTGAAGAACGTTCCTAGAACAAAAAGTCTAGAAAAAAACAGACTAACACATGTAACATCTGTGATTATGTGGATTACAAGCTGCTCATGACACTTCATGGTGGCTGTTTTCAGTATCTCAGTATCTTCAGTTTCATATGTTTCTTGGGAATCGCATTTGCTGATTGACATACTGTACAATATCACGCTTGATGGATTTCTAACCATATCTGATAGAACTCCACTGAATCAGCCCACATAAATTGCATACATTATAGCCAACTATTTCTTCATGTTTTTGAAAAAAGTATTTTCTGCTCATCAAGCCTGCATTTATTTGATCAAAAATACAGAATAAACTGTAACATTGTGAATTATTATTACAATTTAAAATTATTGTTTTCTATTTTAATATACTTTAAAATATAAAATATAATTTATTTCTGATTCTGTGATTTATTACGCCAGTCTTAAGTGTCACATGATCCTTTAGAAATCATTCTACTATGCTGATTTATTATCAGTGTTGCTGTTTAATAATTTTTTTTATATATATAGTTTTTAATAGTTAACTTATGATACTTTTTTTCAATATTCTTTGAAGAATAAAAAGTTAAAAAAGAACAGCATTTATTTAAAATAGAAATCGTTTGTAACAATATACACTACCATTCAAAATTCAGTAATTTGTTTTCTTTATTTTTTGAAAGAAATTAATCATTTTTATGCTAATCAATTAATAATTAATATGCTAATCAATGACTAGAAGTTAGTTAACTCCACATCAGCTACACAAATTCATCAACTAACCATTCAGATTGCTTCTACATGTTGTCATTTCTTCTTGAGTCTCTCCTTCATTGTCTGACTCCGGTTTGAACATAAAAGGCTAAAAGTTTTTGAGATTTTTAGTGCATGTCTGTGTGAGGTGATCAGAGAAACTCTGTGTCAGAGCTCAAAAAGGGACATTTTAACATGCTATAAAAATATCTGTGGGGTATTTTGAGCTAAAACTTCACATACACACTCTGGGGACATCAGAGACTTATTTTACATCTTGTGAAAATAGCATTATTAGACCCCTTTAAAGTAATTCAGCTGAATGAAGGTCAGATGTGCTGCAGTTTTTCTCCATTGCTAAGATACATTTCCTGAAACATGAAATACTTCTATTAAAACTGTGAGCTCAAGATAAAAACTTCAAACACAAGTGTACCCACCTCAAACACCAAAAACCAATTAGGTTTAAAACCAAATTTACTTAAATCTAATTCAAAACTCGGCTTCTAAATCTAAACCTCAAACACAGAACACTACATAATATGAAAATGGCCTCCTATTTCAATGAGGTTTTTCAGAGCAACTTCTATATGTGCAGCATACTGTAATACTACGGTAATCTACATACAGTTTGTAAGTCCCGTAAAATGCACACATAATTCCTACAGTACTGCTTTGGGAAAGCAGAGTCTATTTAAACCTGTACAGTGCAGTCAATCATGTCATAGTAAATGAAAACTGAAAAAAAAAAATTTATATGTAAAGACTTAAAATTAACAACTTTTCACCAAGTAAATTAAATACAGTTAAATTAAATTAAATTCAATACAAATACAAAATGTTTTTTTTAATAAAGAGTATAAAATCAGTATGCTTCTTTTAGACTTCTTCTTCTTCTTCTTCTTCTTCTTCTTCATCATCTTCTTTACAATCCCTTACTCACTAAAATAAGTGCTTGAGAGACTCAGTGAAGCCATTGACTCGTAATTCATAAACATGTTTAAGGATAAATGTTTTTGACAATTTCTTACTCGTGATTTGTGAAACGAAGACTCCTGTTCTCAAAACACACACAACATGTAAATCATGATCACATCTCTTGCACCAGCAAACTCTTAAATTATTTGAACTCTTCTCAAAATGCTGTTTTTGCACCAAATCTCTACACACAATCCATCAAACGATTCACTCTGTCTTAACTAAACACAGATGTGACAATGCAAAACACTACTATCTTCACTCTACAGTGTGCGGAATGTAGTTTGTCATATAGCTTTTACACGCACATGTGCACAAATACTGTAAATATGTATGATTAATATTTACACTATAAATAGAAAATCCAAGATGGAAAATAATTTATTTTGTCTGATTTGTAAGTGAACACATTAGCTGTAAGTGTTTCACACACACACTACGCTCTGGTGTAGATCATCGGTAAAATGGCATTTAAAATGGCAGTGTTTTCTAAACGAACCACAAGAGCTGATGATGTGTCTAATGTAGAGATCTGTAGAAATCTGACACCAAAACTATAATGTGCTCTCACAAGTGAAAGTAGAGGAACATTACACAACATATATATGTCCATCATGCAACAGACATTAAATGTCACAAATTCATAAATATGTTTTGTGTTCATTTACTGTACAATTCACAACTGAATTCATATTTTTTACTGATACTAGATGACGCATGTGCAAATAAAGGGGAGTGGCTACTTTTCCCACTTCAACTGCTGTCAAAGTAAATATGGGAAATATTGCATAATATTAAACGGACCCTCCCACCAGCATGAACTCTCCATCCGTGTGTCTCAAATGACAGTAATAAACTGCCTATATAAAGACAGTGATCGTCCGACTAAAAGCACCAGAACACGACTGGACAGAAACAGAGGAACACCTGACACTCAACGCAGGTATGATGACATATGATCCAATCGACATCAATAATCTAAAACCCTAAACACTTTTAGCATTTGTATTTAATTATGAAGATAATTAGGCTAAATAGAAACTTTGAACAGTTCTTGACCAGGTAAATTAGTATTTTTAACATCATGGCGATTGATTGAGATTTCAGCACTTGATGAACAGAAAACAACACTTCAGTAGAGAACATACATTTTATAACACATCGCTTACTTGTTTGTGTTCTTCTCTGTGCTCTAAAATCATATTATAAATGAGTCATCACAAAAGTACATGTTAGCCAATTAAAATAATTAGAACTTTCAATTTAGTTTTAAAATGTTAGTATTATTCTTTTTTAGACTGCTTTGAAAAGGCTCAAGAAATGGCTGGAAAAAAATGGGTTCTCCTCGTCGCCGGCTCAAACGGCTGGGACAATTACCGTTACCAGGTTTGTCTTTGTTTTTTGTTCTTTTCATTAGCAAATACATATTGCTCATAAGTTCCTCAAGGTGTGCTGAACCACAGTTTGTATATGATGACAGTAAGTGAACATGGAAATCATCTTTTTCATGTGTGTTTCAGGCCAATGTGTGCTGTGCATATCAGATAATTAAGCAAAATGGAATTCCTGATGACCAGATTGTGGTGATGATGTTTGATGACATCGCTCGCAATTCTAAGTGAGTAATTTTCTGAATCTTTTGAGTATGTTTTAATGGTTGAACTTGATCTTCAGTGATAAACATACTGCAAATTAGAGGCACTGGAACACTCAATGTGCATACTATCCATCCTTAATAATCTGTGAGATTAGATATTATGATAATAGCTAAAATTGCCCACAAGCCATTAAGCTTTCAGGAGGATTCATTTCAAAACTAGAAAGATAAATAAAAAAGAACTACTAGACTAATTAATAATCCAAATATAACCCAAATGAAAATATTTTTTAATGTTATCTGTGTTACATACAGTATTATCTGCAACAACATGATGAATTTATATAAATATATGTACGGATAGCACAATAGTAAAACAGATTTGGCCATGAACTCAAAAGATCTAAATAATAAAAACAAAAAACATCTGTGATACAGTAGCATTTTCACAACTTTCCAAAAAAGTAAACAATAGAGATATTAATCACAGCATTTAGAAGAGAGAGAGAGATGTCAAATTTAATCCCTCAGCCATATAGAAACACTATTACGTAACAGTGTTAGTTTATTTATTTTTTTATTTATTTGTCTCTGTCTGTCTATGTAATTTAAAGTCAAGGTAATGTACTGTAATACAAGTAAAGCATTATAAATGTAAATTCTTTAAAAGAAAATGCAAAAAACTTTGAATATTTGATTTAATGATTCTGGAAATGTATCACAGTCTGTGGAAAACATCTATTGATGGAGCTGATTATGATTAACATGTTCCTCTTCTTCTCTGCCTGCAGAAACCCATATCCGGGAGAGATTAGAAGTGTAAACAATAAAGAAAATGTGTACAAAGGAGTTCCAAAGGACTATACTGGAACGGTAACATTATTAATTGTAAAAATTGTGTGTATGTGTGTGTGTGTCTGCGTGTGGGGGTAGGTGGGGGTGGGGTGGGGGGGGGTGGTGGGGGGGCTAAAAATTTTAGTTTAAAATTTAAAATTAAAAAGTTTAATCTCACATTATAATGACTTTAATCTCGAGATGTCCCGAGAGGGTGTTATGATCAGTTATGACAAAATCTGATCTTACAGGATGTGACCCCAGAGAACTTCCTGGCTGCTCTTCAAGGGAATGGCAGTGCAGGGGCAAAAGTCATAAGAAGGTTTGTTATGGCAAAAAATTGTATTTAATTACAGCAGCAGCAGCGTAGCAGATCTATTCCGGCAAGACCAAACATATTAACAGTGTCATGTCCATTAACAAACTGAGAGCTGTCATGACAGGAAATACCGATTGTTCAGTTAACAAAACGTCTTATCAAAAAAAAAGACATGATCTAGGACCTTTATACATTGTAAAGTCTATCCTCACGGCCTCGTTTTCATCTGCATTAAATTCAGTATGGCGTTGAATCAGACTAAGGTCTATTGAATGGATTTAACCAGTAGAGAGTGAACCAGTGATCGCCAACTGCTTTTGGAGCTCAACAGACATGCTTGTGATTGGGTAAAATGCTCAATGCTGTTAAAACACGTTGTAAAAACCTTTCATGAATACAAACCAAGGTTGAATCCTATAGTAAGGCTGTATATATGGTTTGCTTTGCATTCTCCAATCACCCACAATCCTTTGCTCACATTCCGTTTCACTAAAACAAATTAATGGAAAATGAATCGCCACTGAGCTCCTCTAACTTCATTATAATGCAATGAAAGTCAAGGCATGTTATGTGTTTTAATGCCATGAGTATCTAATTGTAGCATTCAGTGCTGAGGAGGACTCTAGAAGGACTGCTATTGTTATCTCTTAGTCAATGTGTTTGTCATGAACTCATGATGCCCCAACAACTTTCTATTAATTTACATGTTAACTACTGGTCAAACATTATGTGGATTTTTAGGAAGATAGGATGATATGCTTATTTAAATAATAGTTACGGATCTTCTGCTGCTGTACTTGGAAAATGAATAACCATTATTATTATTTAATGCAGTGGAAGCAATGACGAAATATTCGTCTACATGTCCGGTCTGGGAAACAATGGCACTTTTGATTTTCCTGAGGACCAGGTATGTATAAAAATCTGAATAATTGAATGCATGCTTTAATATCGTAATAATGCACATGATGCTGCAGACCATGTAAATATCACGTAAAAGGCTCAACAAGCAAACAATTGTACATCCACAATTCTGTATAAGGTAAAGCAAAAACCCACTAAATTGAGTAAGGCATAATGGATAACACTTTATAATAACTATACTGTAATAAAGTACTTACAAAACATTTGCAAACTATTCATATATACTTAATTTATAGTTTATATATTGTAGTCTCTACATTGTTGATAAATTAATAGCACATACAAATAGTGAGTTCTTCATTTATCGTGACAGTAATAAACCAAATTATTATTGTTAAAGTAGCTCATATGTAAAGAGTTAGATATCGTTTTTTTTAATGCTTTGTTAGCAACTTATTAACCACTTTAGATTAGGTCACTGAAAATTACAAAATTAATATTTTGCAAAGGATTTGAAATTACCTTGTTACTGTATACTTATTATAAAGTGTTACCGGCATCATTTACCTTTTTACAAAGTGATCATCTTAAACCTGACACAGTGAACCCTAGAGTTCTGGATTTTAGAATGTAAAAGGTAATGTCAGGGGATACGATTCTAAATTCAAGTTCTTAAAATAGATTAATGGAGACAAAGGACCTGTTTAATCTGAACACCTGCTGACTTCTAGACAATTCATTTTGGTATGTTTTTTATGACAGCTTACTGCCTCTGGACTCTTGGAAGCAATCAACAATATGTCCACTCACACAAAATTCTCAAAGGTATGTACTGGTAAATTTGACATAACTATCCAACTATCCTTTCCATATCTATTTTTGACAAACAGTCCACACATGGATTCTGTTTCATGTTAAATTAAACTTAAAAATAATTTGTAATGTAACAATCATTCCCTCTTTCTCCTCACTTGAGTGGAGGAAAAGAGTGTGCATTATCCATATTAATGCGTTTATCAAATATTACGCATGAAACTGATTGACAAAGACTTAAATATCTTAAATATAATCAAATATATACAATGTCTTTCATGGACTAATTATTAAAATCTTCAGTCTTTAATCGAAATCCAAACCTTGGGCCTCATACACCCGGCGCAATGCAGCGCCAATCGCAACGTAATTGTCTTTTGCTAGTTTCAGTCCGACTCAGTTATCATTTTCACGTCCTGCGCCACGTTGTTTAAATAGCAAATGCATTTGGTCTGAAAACGAGGTGTGTTCAGGCGCATTGTTGGAGCGTTGCTGTTTTGAGGCAACAGAAATAGACTGAAATGAACCTGGTCTAAAGTCAATGGCGCAATATTTTCTTTGTTATTTAAAGAGCGTGTTAGTAATGTGCGCCTAGGCGGGTCCACAACGCCCATACATTCTGCTTAATACACACACAGGGACGCAGCAGCAGCAGCGCACAAACATGCTAAATATTCAAAATAAAAGGATTACAATGTAAAAGATGAATATTGTTTACATAAAGATATGGTGGAATCTGGCTTGTCCCGTAGATGGTCTGTTGGTCCGCTTTAACCTCGCGCACGAGCAGATCCATTTGCTCTCTGGAGACGCGTTCAGTCTTTCCGCTTGCAGATTCCTTCATGTACAGTAAATAGCAACTTGCGTTTAAAGGGAATGGGAGATGAGACCCTTATTGGTTTATTTCACGTTACACCCAAAACACACCCATTAATCATTAAGAGAATAGGGACAACCCTTTTAGAACATGCGCCGGGAGCGCTGACCATTTTTCCCTTCACTTTAGACCAGGGTTCCTCAAACTCGGTCCTGGAGGGCCACTGTCCTGCACAGTTTAGCTCCAACCCTGATCAAACACACCTAGCTGTGAGTTTAGTGATCCTGAAGACATTGATTAGCTTGCTCAGGTGTGTTTTATCAGTGTTGGAGCTAAACTCTGCAGGACAACGGCCCTCCAGGACCGAGTTTGAGGAACCTTGCTTTAGGCCGTGTGCTTAGATCGTTAAAATAGGGCCCATTGTGATTCTTCTTGCATCTCTTCTACTTATAGCAGGTCCATCTTTCCCAACAGTCACAACAGAACTGCTTTTACAACTGCAACTGCAAAACTCTCAAAAGGGACTAAAACAATCTGTAGTTATATAAAACACTTTACCATATCGAGAATTAGTTGGCTGTATTTTTAAATATTTATTACTATTTCCTCTTCATGTATATGTGCTGCAGATGGTGATATACATGGACAGCGACAACTCTGGATCAATGTTTAAAACCCTTCCCAAATCAATAAATGGTAAGATGTTACATGAAGATCACATCAAATGGTTCTGCCTTAAAAGTATCAAGAGTTGGGCTCATATATTATGTGTTTATTTAAAGGTTTGTGTCCATTATCATTTTATTTTAAAAAAACTGTTCTGACCTGCATCTGTCATCCAGTCTATGCAGTGACTTCATGTAATGAAAATCACAAGAACATTCCCAGTAATCCTGACCCAGTCGTGAAACTCTGCCTCTCAGATCAATTCTCCTCTGCTCTGCTGACGTTCATGTATTCGGTATGTGTTTCCTGTCAGTGAACTTTAAACTGCAAATGGTATTTAAATGTTTACATTCTCATTTAATTACATTCACAAATGTGTGTATTTGTCTTTATATTCACAGAATGACTTCAGTAAAGCAACACTCAAAGAACTGTTTAATTTTATCAGCGAACGTGTCAAATTCCCCTCTTGTCAGTTTGGGGACATGGTATTAAAATTCTACTTTCAAGTCATTTCATTATTTTCAATATTTTTTTATAGGATATGAATACATATATATCTCTATTCAAAGGATTCAAGAATGCTGTACTATTTTTCTAAATTGAATTCTGTCCTTTTTTGTTTTTACTTCAGAAAATCAACGAATACCCCCTCAGTGAGTTCCTGCAAAACTGAACTCCTACAAGAAAACATCGTTCTGAGGACACATGGAAATGATGAGATTAATCTGATGACCTTTTGTTCAACTTTCTTGTTTCAGACTTCTGGCTTTATGATTAGAATTAAATTGATTGCATTTTTTTTTAAGGATTCTTACATAAGTTTCTTATGTTCACTGAGGCTGCATTTGTTTTAATCGAAATAGATCTCAGAACAGCAATATTGTGAAATACTGCTGGATTGTGCATGCCTGTAGCTCTATTACCATTTCTGATCATTTGTTTGACTGTTGTTTAATCACTTGTATCTCTTTCCTCTGTTTAAATCATCTAAAAAATGGATTCATATGTTTTGAGTGTGGACTACTAACAATACTCTTTTTAAACAAACAAAAAAACAATAAAACTGGGAATGGGGTTAAAATCCAATGATTGTATTTGTTATTTATTATGCATGGATTTGCAACTTTTATTCCACAGTGTCTTACAGTGCATTATTTTAAGGTCTCAGTTTGAACAGTTTTTCCCTGATAACTGAACCCATGACCTTTGCACTGCTGCCATGAGCATGATCTTTTCATTATAGTCACAGTGAGAGAATGTTGTCATACATATAAAGCTGTTAATCTTAATCTTTTTGGGCCGTCATTATCCATTATCCTATTCACTATCCAGGTCCTGTAGTGTCCTTTAATAATAATTGTGATCATGGGAGAAACTTTCTCTATCCATTGAAAAGCTAAAAGAATGGCTTGTTTAAAGGATGAGGACTGCACAAACGTCCACATAGAAAAGATTTACTGAGGCAGGTGTTGAAGAACTTGACCGGCCCGCACAAACCTCAGACCCGAACCTCACTGAACACATTTGAGATGGTTATTTATGAGCATGGGTTTTAAAATGACATATTCAACAAGTTTTATTAGTGTGGTTTTCAGATGCTCACTTTTGGCCATATGTAGTCCAATCCATACATTTACAACATTGTTAGGTTTGTCTGAACACTATGATACTGTTATAATGTTTGTTTCTAAACAAGAGAAAAGTAGGCTATTTGATGGAGAGATAATCATGAATAAAATGTAGCTTAATCATAACCAAAGACATTTTCCTTTCTCTTCAACTCAGAAACATCTTTAATAAGAAATATAACCGCAAGCAACAATCATCAGTGTCCAAGTGCTAATGGGTAAGACTTGACTGAAGGATTCAGGGATGCAAATCACCTTATTATAGCGCCACCTAGTGTTTTACAGATGCGTGTCTTTTCGCATGAGATGATGTGCACATGATTTATGGATTGATGGATACACTATTAGGACAAAAACACAAAGAAGAGGAAGGAGAATAACAATAAGAATAAAATTAGTGCTTGGACCCCCAAATAATTCACTCTGAAAATTACACAATCAATCAATCAATCAATCAATCAATAAATAATGGGGTGTATCAACCTGACAAAGTCTGTTTTGTAAGTCCAGAACACACTGTCTCTGTCACAGAACAATGATCCACATCGACAGCATCCACACCTGATAATGTCTGTGGGTTTATGACGGGAAATGGCACATAAAAACATAACTGACCTGTACATCATTAGTAACTATCATATTATCAGAAAAGCTTTTACTTATTTCTAATTTTGCAGAAATTTTCAATCAATCAATAAATAAATACAGTTACAATCTTCTAACAGTCACTAACGTATTGTGTTTAAAAATGTCTACAATGAGTCAAAAAGATCAAAAATCCCAGCTGAGTTTTAATCCAGCTCACAAAGAAAAAGGATAAAATAGAATAAAAGATTAATACAGTATTCACATTAGTTCTGCTTGTACACTGTACATTCTGGAGAATGTAGTAGGTCAACCAGGCCAGCTATTCAATACAGATATATGCTGAGTTCAGCGGAAATAGCAAGGATCGATATTACGTTTTTTTTTGTTGTTGTTTGTTTTTTAATATAGCTTCTGTGATTGACTACTTCAAGGAAGATTCATCTGTGTAGCAAAGATAAACCATCTACATGAGTTCTGTTTTATAGCTGTATGTATGTGCAGGTCTTCAGTTAGACACTAGAGGGTGCTGTGACTCTTTGTATATTCCAACAACTTCATTTATGTTTGGGAGATTTGCTGTAGATATTTGGACATTACTGTATCTGCTGTAACCAGTGTATCAGTCAACTCTCAAACCTAAAGGCAAGATCAGAACAGAACTGAACTGAACTGTGACCCAGTTTTGGGTCTTGAGTCACCAGTTGAAAACAAACAGCTGTAATTATAACAGTACTAGATTGATTTTCAGAGTTTCTACATCACTAAGCAGATAAAACAATGCTGGATACTTGTGTTCTGTTCTGTTGTTGACTCGCACACTGAATCTCAGTGTTATATTAACTAAAACTACTGAAAAATAAAGCTGAAAAACTAACTGAAAAAAATATAGAAATAATGCCTTGGCAACTTAAAGTAGATTACTATGAAGTACTAAAAAACATAGCCTAATAAATAAGGCTAAATAGAAATAATAAATAAAAAAAACATATTAAAACTAAAATGAAAACTAAAGCTACTTATTTTTTATAATAATTTAAATAATATGTAAATAATACTAAAATAATAGTAAAATAACACTGTTTCTCTCTGTCTCCATGTACTTAGGCCAGATGTGAACATGTGTAACACAAGATGTGAAACACATAAACTTGCATAATTTTTATTGTCTATGTGTTGTTATGTGCAGTTATTACTGATGTGTACAAATTCTGTGTTTTAAATGAAGGACACCCTATGGTCTCATGGACTTAACTTTCTGCATTTCTATCATTTATACTGTACAAACTGTATATTCTGTCCACAAAATATATATTCTGTCTAAACATAACAAAAAAATTCTACATTTTCAAAAAAACATCATTCTGTATCTGTTTTCCTCAAACATACACATTTGCAATCATTTAAGTGCATTCCATTTACACAATCTACTAAATAAATCTACTAAAAAAAGAAGAAACGAGATAAGATTATGAGGAAATCAAATGAGTGAATCATTGATCATGAATGTGTGGGACAGGATCTTATCTTAGTTTCATCTGACACTGGAGATGGCCATTTTCATTCAGTGAAATATACTCCACTGATTGTAAAAGTAATAGATGAAACGAATCATATTTTCCCATCAGATCTTGTTTCTTGTTGCAGTCAGTGTCTGTATCGATTTGATGTTTCAAGAGGTAACATGAACATGAGGTAACAACAGGACTGCTGATGATCATCTAAACAAGATGAAGGAAAAGCCAGCAGACAACATTATACAGACAATACATAATGAGTGACTTTGTTTTCTTTAAATTCTCCTGTTTAATGTTTAATTCATAAGTTGAATTTAAATCTTTGCGTTCAGTAATGTATTTATTTCAGTCTCCAGAACATTCACCTTCACATAAGGTCAAACAAAAGTTGTAACATACTTAAAAACCTGTGTGACACTGTACCATTTATGTCCTTTAATCTTTTACATGTTTCAAGAGAAAATGTGTTCAGTCAGTGGCCACAGCAACAACAAAACATGTACATTTAATGTCACTGAATCTAATTTTTTTTCATTTGTTTTGGTAATATTGTTTGTTACATTCTTATTAAACTATTGGAGAACATCAAAAATGCTATATGTTTTCAAATGTTTAAGCATGTTTTCATTTGACTTATACAACACACAAAATCGAGTGTTTTGCATATTTATAAAATATTTTATTTGGACATTCATTTTCTTTAAAGTAATTGTAAATATATATATATATAAAAAAATTAATTAAAAAACCTTGTAAAACCTGTGATTGCTTGTGTGATCAAATGTGTCTGTTTTCAGTTTTTGTATATACTTTTCAGAGTTGCATTTGCCTATGACACATCTGATGATTTTCTAATAATTTCTGTTAAAACTTCACCGAAGCAGCACACACACAAATGGCATCTATTGTGAAATGAAAACCCTAATAAAAAAGAGAAAACCTGTGAATGAGCTTCATGACATGACTTGTATTTCCTATTTCATTACTTGCAGGGGCCGTACCATTGAGGTCCCCGAGGTCCGGACCTCTGTATTTTTCAGAGGAGTATACAGTAAACGTTGTGAAATAATTGCCTAATATTAACTACTTTGGTGCAGCAGGGATAGTTCAACGGGCTCACAACGCTTGGCATTAACTTTCTCTGTCAACTCGGGTTTAATCCAGATTGTGTGTCATGTGCAGCGAACAGCCAATCATCGTACATAGAGAGCATCAGTTTGATTCACTTCTCACGAGAGCGTGATATAAGATCTCAGAATTGCGAGTTTATATCGTGCTCTCGTGAGAAGTGAGCCCGTTGAACCTGATCTAAACCAGGTTGGATTAAATGGATTTATCAACTCTATTCAGTTGAACACTGAAAAAAATTATTCATTGAATTTAATAAAAAAAAATATCGTAAGCGGTTGCACACAATTGATTTTAGCTACATTTAAACAAATGCATTAAGTTGAACTTAATCAATTTTAGTTCAACTTAACATGCACATGTCAGCGACATTTTCCTGATATAAGTGGTTTGGTTCTCGTTTGATATGTATGCTGGGGGCTGAAGATAGGAACCAGACTACTCAATCTAGAGTTCAGCCTGTTAACAATTTGAAACATAAGACAGGCATTATGATATTCATTTAGTTCAGCTAGTCTTAGTAACTCAAAGCGGTGAAATAGAGGTAGGGTGGGAGAATTTATCTCTGACCAGGACAGAGCCCGTATGACTTTCTTTTGCAAGGATACAAGTTTTTTTAAGATGACTTGTGAAGGCGTTGCACCATATCACATTACAGTAGTTAAGGTGTGGTTCAAAAAGAGTTTTGTACAACGTGAGAAGGGCAGACAGAGGAGGAAAATGTCTTATCTTATAGAACAAGCCAAAATACTTTGACAGTTTGTTTACAAGATGGTCGAGAGTCGTCAATGAGGACCCCCAGGAATTTAGTGGAATACACTCTTTTTATCTCCTGGCCATTCATTTTAATCAGGCAGTGATCAGTGTTTTAAATTAAAAAAATTTGCTCGATTTCAATAAAATGAAATTTGTTTTGCCGACATTTAATGACAGTTTGTTACATTTAAACCATGAGTCAACTTTAGTTAACTCTGAGTTTACTATATCTCGTAGAATAAGTGGGTTCCTGTGTGATGTAAACAAATTTGTGTCATCAGCAAAAATGATTTTATGAAATTTTTTAGAGGAATTTATGAAATCATTTATATATAGAATAAATAAGAGTGGCCCTAAAATGGAGCCCTGGGGGACCCCAAAGATTATGGGCTTACAAGTAGAGTTATGATCATCAACATGGACATAATGTTCCCTCTCATATAGATAACTTCTGAACCATTCAAGTGCTAGACCTCTGATACCATAGTGATGCAATTTGTGCAATAAAATATCAAAGTCAATGGTATCAAAGGCTTTCTATAAAAATCTTTTGATAGGTCCAAGAAAATACCAACACCACATTTTCCCTCTTCAATGCAGTCATTAATTTGTTCTATTAGGTCGAGTATTGCCATACAGGTTGTGCTCTTTTTTCTAAAACCGTATTGAGAAGGAACAAGAATATCTAGTTTATCAAGATAGCCACTGAGCCTATTGTATACTACCTTCTCCATTACTTTAGAGAAAACGGGTAGAATTGATATGGGCCGGTAATTGCTCATATCATTTCTGTCGCCCGATTTAAAAATTGGAATTATCTTAGCAATTTTTATCATTTTGGGTACAGTGCCAGTAAGTAAAGAAAGGTTAATGGAATAAGCCAGTGGCTCTACAATGACATTCGCAATGGCCTTCATGATCTTACTACATATTCCATCTACACCAGCGGTGTATGAGCTCCTCAAGTCCAAAATGATCTTGAGGAGTTCAGTACTGTCTGTTGGTACCATAAAAAATTAATGGATGTTGCTACCAGAAAGAAAATGTTTGGGTGACACCCTGGGGTTGACTTATCTTTTTAGACAGAATTACACCTATTGAGGCACAATGATTATTTAAACTCTGTGCAAGATCAGCTTTGGTATTAACAAGGTTAGGTAGAGCAGTAGGTTTATGTCTTCTGCTGAGGACTTCATTTAACACATTCCATGACCTCCTGCAGTGCAGTCCCCCTGTGCAGCTTTTAACAGTTCTGTGTAATGACTTCTTTTGCTCTTTCTTATGATCTGCGTTAATTTATTTTTATAGGAAATATATTTCTCTTTATTTAAGCTAGTAGGATTTTTCATGTAGGATTTGTAAAGCCTACTTTTATATTTAATAGACTTTTAAACTAGGCGATACTTTCACTGAATCGGAATTTGTAAAAATTGAAGCCAATAAAATAAAATAACCACACTTTTATTTAAAGTAACACACAAAAATTGGACAGAAAATAGCCCTATATTAAAATAATATTAAACATCAGTATATCAATATATTATTCTTTATTCAGTTCTATGCAACATACTCAGATTTATTTTTTGACTAATTATTAAAAGAAAGTATAGTCCTACAAAGCTATTATTATCAGAGCATGTGATCAGAGCAGGTCATTTTACCATCATTGCCCAGCACGGCTATTTGAACAGACTTTGCTGTTCCAGTGCGTGATCGGTACATGAGTGGAGTGTTTGGGCCGCGAGCGACAGAGCAAAGCATGAGTATGGCCGATTGGGCCGGTGCCCAGGGGCCTCCGACCTCTAGGGGGCCTCCAAGACCCCATTAACTGTGTGACCTCATCCTTTATTTATTTATTTATTTATTTATTTAAAATAAAATTAATTAATGAGTGTTTGTGTGTATGTGTGTTAACAATTTTTTTGCACACAAAAAAGTATCATGATCACTGATCAGTTTTTTGGCTGTGTCTGATGATGACAAGTCAGCTTCCCGCGACAACTGTTGACAGCGGCAAGACAGGCGGTAGAAGATAGTGTGAAAAACAGAGAGTTGATGACATCGAAAAAACAAACAAAAACGGTGGAGCAGCGGAGCCACAAAACGCAAAGCTAAAAGGGAGAAGGATAGCAGAGAGGATTTAATTAGGAGTAATATTCCAACCATCTTCACTTTTTTCAAAAGTCGGCTCGAGGAAAATAAAGAGCCTGGCGGCGTCGGCGCCTGCGGTGATGCTAGCAAAGAGGGGTTTTAGCACAACATCCAGCCTTGCTATTTTAGATAAACCTGAGTATCAGCACCAGCACGACAAGACAGAGAACCCCAGGCCGGCTGGAGTGACAGACACCTTTTCAAGTGGAACGGGTGGTGGGTGGTGGGGGGCACTTGAGTCCACCACATTCTCCGACTCCGCTTGAGACCGAAACCGAAGCAGGTGCTTCGGAAGTCGCTGAAGGCGGCAGAGACCTGGCGGTGACGTACATTACCAGTTTGACAGCCTCAAAATGTAGGCCTATCTATTACTTTTTCCCCTAATTAAAAACCCTGATTATTAGATGCCCGGATCGGGGAAGAAGCCTTCCAAATCTGCGTCCACCGACCCACCTAAATACATTTTTTTTCTGATTTAGCTAGAGCCCAGCACCCGCACCACCCCTCTTGTCCCGTATGATATGTTGCTTTTTAAATCATGTGACGTTGTTGTATTAATGTTGACAGTTCATTCTTATGATCAGATATGCGTTCAAGACTTATCAATGTATAATATGTGGGACTCATTCTCTAGTTGAGGGTATTTCACGTTATATTTCACATATTTTAAAAGTAGCCTATTGCCTATATCTTTCGTCTTTTTTAAAAAAAAAATTAAGTAGCCTATTTCGAGACTAAAGTCGAAACATTTCGAGAATAAAGTCGAAACATTACGAGAATACAGACTTCTGTAGAAGTTGCGTGTGTGTGCATTCATAACGGTGCGCATCCACTGGCGCAGAGCGCGTGTTTCCAATTCATTACTCACGGTGTGTGTAAAGAAATGCGCTTGTGAAGTCGAACTGCCTCGGACATGGATCTACACAAAATAGTAGTTTTCAACAAAAGGAAATTCTACACAGGTGCCAATCTACCAACATGCATTTCCATGGAGTTGCCTATAGACGAGCACAGACTCCGCCGGAGTAGGTATGACAATCTGGTCCAAACTTTATGTGACAGTGTTTTTGATGTGTTTTCGTGCTCGTCTATAGGCAACACCATCTGGGTCGAGAACACTTAACAATAACCGTATTGTCTCCCTCTTCACTGTAAAAGAAAAGACAGGACAATCACAAACCTTAAATGTATATACACCCCACCCCCAGGAACACGATTTATAGATTATCATGAAACAATATGATAATCAATGACTAGAAGATAACACATCAGCAACATAAATTCATCAACTAACCATTCAGAAATGTCCTGTTGCTTCTACATGTTGTCACTTCTTTTTGAGTCTCTCCATCATTGTCTGACTCCAGTTTAAATATAAAAGGCTAAAAGCAGTAGCGGAAACAGCGTGGGTGCTTGGGTGCGGCCGCCCCAGGGCCCTGTGCCAATTAGGGGCCCCTCAAACGCCGCCGATCTTGCGTCACTGGACAGGAACGGGGCCCTCGCCAGGTGACACATTGCACAGGGCCCTGGCAAAGTAACATATTGCAGATTATTAGCTGAAAAAAGCGAATTACTGCATTAGCTAACGTTGAGATAATCCAGCTCTTGTTATGAAATGTAACAGTCAGGCGTGAGGTGCGAATGTATAATGCAGAGAATAGTTACGGAAATGGAGAGAAAATATAAATCGGGCACATTAAAAAGAAAAGAACGAGAAGAACGAGATAGTAGGAAAAGTGTGGTAGCATCGTGTGCTCCTCCCACATCGTACTTCTCATCATCCTCATCATCCACAACTCAACACTGTTAGATTTATTTGTTCTGGAGGATTGTTAAGCAGACAACAAAATGGTCAGAAAAAAAATCGTCTTTAAAAATTTATATTTTAGTTATGAATAAGTCACTCAGTCAGAATGTTATAAATCAGTTGTTTTTCTCAAAGTTTTCATGTAGCACCTGTAGCCTACCTATGGAGCTGTAAACAAACTTTGCGTTCAATATATATAATAGTGCCATGTCAATTATATAATGTGGCACTGATGTTGCTGTCCGTGGTGCTGAAACATTGTACTTGACTGGCAAACTGTTTTCTTTGTTCGTCAATACAAACTTGTCAAAAAATGTGGCTTTTCTTTGTGTTTTATTTAACATATAAGCTTACTTGGCTCAACAAGTGACACATTATTACATATGCATTCATCAGATATTTTACGTTTTTTTTTTTTAAACAATTTTAATTTTAAAATGACTTGGTAGCAGAGGGCCCCATGATGAAGCTCCGCCCCCACTGTACTGAGAGTCTAGCTCCGCCCCAATTTTCAGTGTGTCTGTCTGAGGTAATCGGAGACACACACACACACATACAGAGAAACACACACACACAGAGACACACAGAGACACACACACACACACACACACAGAGAGAGACACACACACACACGTCTGGTTCACTATCTTTGTGGGGACTCTCCATAGACTTAATGGTTTTTATACGGTACAAACTGTATATTCTATCTCCTTACACTAACCCTACCCCTAAACCTACCCATCACAGAAAACTTTCTGCATTTTTACATTTTCAAAAAAATATAATTTAGTATGTTTATTAACTCATTTCCCTCATGGGGACCGCTAGCTGGTCCCCACAATGGAGGTGATCTCAGGTTTTACTGTCCTTGTGGGGACATTTGGTTCACACACACACACACGTCGGCAGGTCTTTTGTCTTCAGACCATACTGTGTGTGTGCTCAATCTCTGAAAAACTATTTCTTCTGGAAGGAGTTAGTTTTTCCAGGCAGTGCGCAGAAAATCATTTCTCTTTTCATCTTCACTCTGTCTTACAAGTGAGAAAAAAACAACAACTAAAAAACAAAAAGGAAATATGTGCGATCTACAAAACAAACGGTGTGTGCCTCCGTGTTCACGCCCTATGGCTGAATTGGACACACTCCAATACTGTTTCGTATGTTTGGGGCAAGAGCATGCTGCCCTTGCGTTAGAGCGAGGCGAGTGCGAGCATTGTGAGTTGTTTACAGTTAAAATGCTACGGCCTCGCCTCGTCCCATCGTGGGGCTCGCGAATGGATCTGACTGAGGAGCGAGAGACGGGTCCACAACTATCGCTCGCCCTCTCTCCAGATCCACATGTCCTCTCGCATGATCCCGAAGCGCCCCGGTCGCCTCTTCGGCTCGTGCAGTGGATAACCATTCTCTTGAATCTGGTTTGGATTTCGAGTTACCTACCTCCGACCGTTCCTCACGTGATGAAAAAGCTGTTGAGGAATTACTCAAGGTTATAACTCGCACGGTGGCCAGATTACAAATAGACTGGCTACGTGAACAAGAGACCCACAAACTCTCTAAACTGGGAGACAGGTTTCTGTCTGGTGGCCAGGCAGAGGGACCACAATAACAGTCTCTCCCCTTCTTTGAAGACCTCCATGACGAGTCAACTCGTAGATGGGAAGACCTTATACTTCCCATGTCTTTGTGCCTTCGACGTTGATATATTCGACTAGGGGGTCAAGTCAAGTCAGTCACCTTCATATAGCGCTTTTAACAATATGGATTGTTTCAAAGCAGCTTTACAGAGATAGGAAATTACCGTAACAGATTGATTAGGCTTTACAACAGCTAGAATAAATGTATTGTCCAGCTAAAGTTAGTTTAGATTGATTCACTTCCGTTGCGAAGATCATTAGTTATTAACTTAGGGGCCGCTAACACAACACTGTTCTAACAGGAAGTGGGCGCGAAGGCACGGGGGAATACGTCGATGCCACAGCTCGAAGAGATGCTCGCGAGCTATCTCTCACCTGATTCGGCATTATCACAGGCGTATTCACTGTCACAAGAGCTGCAGTCTCTTCTGGTCCAAGGGGCCATAGAACATGTTCTCCTTCCAGAGAGAGTCAGGTTACTACAGCAGATACTTCCTGGTTCCCAGGAAGGTAGCCTATAAAAAAAGCATCAAAACAATGCTGGATTTTTTTCAAATGATTAAATGTATATTTTGCAAAATGTATAGATTGGTCATGAAATTCATCCACAGGTTTTCTCGTTTTTTCCAAGGGGAAAAGAAAAGCGTTTTGACCTGTTATTGTGTTCTTTTCACAATGATTGTCATATATATGGGGGCTGCTTTAGTGAAGTTTCATCAGAAATGGTTGGAAATCCATCAAATGTGACAATGTATGTCAATCAGCAAATGCAACTCCCAGAAACACGTCGAAACTGAAGATACAGAAAACAGATTCCAAGCTGCTCATGACACTTCAAGGGAGCTGTTTTCAGTATCTCTGTATCTTTAGTTTTGCCGTGTTCTTGGGAATTGCATTTGCTGATTGTCATTGTACATTTTCATGTTTGACGAATTTCTAACGGATGAATTTCTGCCCAGATAAATTACAGGTTTTAAATTACACATAAATTACAGGTTTTACATTACACATTAAATCACGGTTTTGTTTTGTTTTGTTTCCTGGAAAAATTTGAAAACCTGTGGATGAATTTCATGACTAATCTATATATTTTATATTGTACAATACCTAAAACAGTTATTTTGTATGTTTTGTGTTCTTGCTTGATGCCCCAATCTCACCTTCCGGCCTGTTTGGCGACTCGATGAACACAGTTATGGAAGTAAAATAATGTCAAATGTTTTTGAAATAAAAAGCCTGTTGCACTACTTGAAAAAAATAGGCATTGCATTAACCATGCTTGCATTTTAATGCATTGTATTTTTAGGGCTTGCATTTTTATGGGCTGAAATTCAGCATGGTTGAATATTTAAGCTTTGAATATTTCAATTAAAAACATTTCAAACACCTTTTCATTATTAAAAATTCAATAATCCATATTCACCTTTCATATTTCACTTCCAAAATATTCAAACTGTTTAAAAATACAACCAATAATATTCAACAGGCAATTTTCGGGCCATTTTATTTCGCTTTGAAAATTCGCTTCCACAAATTCAGTGGTTCAAATTCGACAGTAAATTCAACATTGACATCCAGGAACTGCAGGAAAAGCAATAGATTACCGAGCATACTCTCCATCTGCTGTTAGTCAACCTCACCATCAGATGGTGCAAAAGCGCGTGTTGTTGACGAAGACCAGCAAAATTAGAGCAAGTCATTCATTCATAAAACTCATTTACAGCAATGTAAGTGTATTTGTGATTATTATGACGGCTGTTTTATGTTAAATTCAGTGCCTTCACGGTTACTTTTCCTGTGTAGCCTACATGCATCTTTCTCTACCGTGAACGAGATTATAATGTTATTCCCCGATGCGGATGTACAGATCCAATGTTACATTTTTGAGGTTGACATAGGCCTATATTTCTCTTGGTTGTTTAGTTGCCTTAACTTTATATTGTGGCGATGTGCTGCATGCAGGCTATTAGGGTTTCCCAAAATACTTCTGGACATATACAACGCTTAACGTAGATTAATGGACTACAGTGATGTAAAAGACCAAACTCGCAGGCAAGCAGATGGACTCAGAATAACGCGCAAAGCTGAGCGTTTCCCAGTGATAGACTGGCATAAAGTTGGCTTGATGTTGGACATTCGCACATTTAGGGACCGTCTCTACAGTGTATACGACTTTGGTATACATGTTTCTAACTCCGTCTCCGATAGCATTTGAATAGAACGACTTGCAGTCATAAAACCAACTGTAAAGTGTTCATGTAGTGTCAGGCATAATGCCCACCCTTTGCATTTTTGATATTTATTCAAATAAATTTAAGTTTGCTATTGAAGTTAGAAACGTGTCAATGTTGTATGCAACTTTAGAGACGGTCCCTAAATGTGCGAATGTCCAATGTCAAGCCAATTTTACATTTAGTCATTTAGCAGACGATTTTATCCAAAGTGATTTACAGTTAAATTAACAATAGGACAACAATATGCAAGTGCTATGACAGTTTAAGCTAATGCAATACACGTAGGCATACTATATATAGTATATCAGTATGTATATCACCAGTAGGCTTATATGTATATCGCCAGTAGGCTATATCACGAAACGCTCAGCATGAAACTTTGCGCGTCAAGTTCATATTCTGTGTCCATGCTTGCCTGTAGCCTATATAGTAGCCTACAGCCTACTTCCCCAATAAGGTGCAAGATTGATCTTTCATATCACTGTATTAGTACATTAAGCTACGTTAAGCGTTTTGTCCCAACTGAAGGGGAATCCTTGAGTATGAGGTATTGAGGGAAACCGATTATAATCCTGTTCATGGTAGAGAAAGCTGATGACATGTAGAATACACAGGGAAAGTAACAATGAAGTTATTGAATGAAACATAAACACACAGCTTTTGTGTGTTTATCATCTTTTCCGCACATACTGACACAGATAATCATTTCCATTTTATGAATGAATGTCTTCGTCAACAACACGCGCTTTTGCATCATCTGATGGTGAGGTTGACTAACAGCAGATGGAGAGTATGCTCGGTAATCTATTGCTTTTCCTGCAGTTCCTGGACGTCAATGTTGAATTTACTGTCGAATTTGAACCACTGAATTTGTGGAAGCGAATTTTGCAAAGCGAAATAAAATGGCCCGAAAATTGCCTGTTGAATATTATTGGTTGTATTTTTAAACAGTTTGAATATTTTGGAAGTGAAATATGAAAGGTGAATATGGATTATTGAATTTTTAATAATGAAAAGGTGTTTGAAAGGTTTTTAATTGAAATATTCACAGCTTAAATATTCAACCATGTTGAATTTCAGTCCATAAAAATGCAAGCCCTAAAAATACAATGCATTAAAATGCAAGCATGGTTAATGCAATGCCTATTTTTTTTCAAGTAGTGCAATTCAACAGGCTTTTTATTTCAAAAACATTTGACATTATTTTACTTCCATACACAGTCGTCAGCAGGTTTCGGGAGGTAAAGAAGCACGAGGAGGCTTTCGTGTAATTCCTTCCTCGCCGCACTCAGGGGGACAGCCACCCAGCCAGGTTAATCAATGAATCATCTATTGACTTCCATATATGTAGATTCTATAGAACTGCTAAGTTATTTACTCTGGAGAGGAAAAAATAAAACCTGTCAAACCAAAAAAAAAAAAAAATTCACTGTAAAACCAGTGATTGTGTGGAATCAAAATGGCTGTTATCAGCATCTCAATTACAGTTTTATATTTTCTTAGGAGTTGGGTTGGCATAAGGCATATCTGATGGCTTTCTAACCGTTTCTGATGAAACTTCACTCAAGCAGCTCAATAATGGCATTCATTGTGAAATGAAAACAGTAATATGTCAAAAACACATTTTTTTCTGGAAAAACAAGAAAACCTGTGGATGAATTTCATGACTTATCATCTTTATATGTACATATAAACATATTTAAAGAACATAAAATACACACACACACACACACACACATATATAACTCAAACCTTTAATATTTATTTACTTACAATACCTAAAACATATATATACACTACCGGTCAAAAGTTTTAGATCGGTAAGATTTTTAATGTTTTTAAAAGGAGTCTCTTCTGCTCACCAAGGCTGCATTTATTTGATTAAAAATACAAACAAAAACAGTCATATTGTGAAATATTATTACAATTTAAAATAGTTGTTTTCTATGTGAATATACAGTAAAGTGTAATTTATTCCTGTGATCAAAGCTGAATTTTCAGCATCATTACTCCAGTCTTCAGTGTCACATGATCCTTCAGAAATCAGTATAATATGATGATTTTATCCTCAAAAAAACATTCATTGTTAATTTCAATGTTGAAAACAGTTGTGTACAATTTTTTTTCACATAATTATTTCATTTCATTTCATTTATTTATTCTCTTTTCATGGTAATGCAACACGAAATGCCACAACAACAATCCAACAAACACAACAAAAATACATTCCATGACAAGAAGAACAGGAGTAGGATGAAGAAAAAAAAAAATCTTATAAACTCCTACCCCATTCTTATAATAAGAAAGTTACAAATTTACTCTAATTTACTCTAAAATCTTTAATTCATCACAGAGATCATTAATGTATAAAATAAATAATTTAGGCCCCAGCACAGAGCCTTGAGGGACTCCACACTGTATTGTTTCCAACTTAGATTCATGGCCTAAATACTCTACATATTGTTGTCTATTTGATTTGATGAATAGAAAGTTCAAAAGAACAGCATTTATTTAAAATAGAATATTTTCTAACATTATAAATGTCTTTACTGACAACTTTTGATCAGTTTAACTCATCCTTGATGAATAAAAGTATTGATTTATTTTATTTCTTTCCCCCAAAAATAAAATTAAAATTCTTACTGACCCCAAACTTTTGAACAGTAGTGTTTAATGTTACAAAAGCTTTAGATTTCAGATAAATGCTGTTCTTTTGAACTTTCTATTCATCAAAGAATCCTGAAATAAAAATGTAAAAAACTGTTTTCAACATTGATAATAATCAGAAATGTTTTTTGAGCATCAAATCATCATATTATACTGATTTCTGAAGGATCATGTGACACTGAAGACTGGAGTAATGATGCTGAAAATTCAGCTTTGATCACAGGAATAAATTACATTTTACTATATATTACATAGAAAATAACTGTTTTAAATTGTAATAATATTTCACAATATTATTATAATTTTTTGCATTTTTAATCAAATAAATGCAACCTTGATGAGCAGAAGAGACTTTAAAAAAAAAACATTAAAAATCTTACCGATCTAAAACTTTTGACCGGTAGTGTATATAGTATAAGTATAATTTACACAGATTTAAATTCTGTATAACTGCTTTGTAATTTCTGAAAATGACAAATAATTAGTTAAAGGAATTTGAGAATGTCACTAAAAATTCTATCTTCTCTTTTTTCGCTTCGGTGCGATTTTCACAAGTGGGAAATTTTCAAACATAACACTCCAAACTGATCATACTTGTAGCAGAGCTGCTCATTCATAATCTCATGCTTCTATAGCTATACATATTCCACATAATAATTGTTTAAAATCTCACAATTATTATAATATGTAATGAGAACATTTGAGAACATTGAGAACATAATCACTAAAATACAACTAGGCCTATATCTTTGTTCTATTTAGTACTTTTAACAATCCGTTCATTCAATAGCAAACACTGCAAGATAAATGTTTCACATCATTCCTGTTTATGAATTAAAGATGCTACACTAATACAGACTGTTGCCACATTCAAAAATACATTTTCATTACTAACTTACTAATTAGTTGTAATAACTTATGTAAGTGACATAAAATTCATAATGTGGTAACACTTTACAATATGGGTGCACTAATAAGCATTAATTCATTTATATATATATATATATATATATATATATATATATATATATATATATATATATATATATATATATATATATATAAACTGTTTTAGGGATCTGCTTGAAGAACGTTCCTAGAACAAAAAGTCTAGAAAAAAACAGACTAACACATGTAACATCTGTGATTATGTGGATTACAAGCTGCTCATGACACTTCATGGTGGCTGTTTTCAGTATCTCAGTATCTTCAGTTTCATATGTTTCTTGGGAATCGCATTTGCTGATTGACATACTGTACAATATCACGCTTGATGGATTTCTAACCATATCTGATAGAACTCCACTGAATCAGCCCACATAAATTGCATACATTATAGCCAACTATTTCTTCATGTTTTTGAAAAAAGTATTTTCTGCTCATCAAGCCTGCATTTATTTGATCAAAAATACAGAATAAACTGTAACATTGTGAATTATTATTACAATTTAAAATTATTGTTTTCTATTTTAATATACTTTAAAATATAAAATATAATTTATTTCTGATTCTGTGATTTATTACGCCAGTCTTAAGTGTCACATGATCCTTTAGAAATCATTCTACTATGCTGATTTATTATCAGTGTTGCTGTTTAATAATTTTTTTTATATATATAGTTTTTAATAGTTAACTTATGATACTTTTTTTCAATATTCTTTGAAGAATAAAAAGTTAAAAAAGAACAGCATTTATTTAAAATAGAAATCGTTTGTAACAATATACACTACCATTCAAAATTCAGTAATTTGTTTTCTTTATTTTTTGAAAGAAATTAATCATTTTTATGCTAATCAATTAATAATTAATATGCTAATCAATGACTAGAAGTTAGTTAACTCCACATCAGCTACACAAATTCATCAACTAACCATTCAGATTGCTTCTACATGTTGTCATTTCTTCTTGAGTCTCTCCTTCATTGTCTGACTCCGGTTTGAACATAAAAGGCTAAAAGTTTTTGAGATTTTTAGTGCATGTCTGTGTGAGGTGATCAGAGAAACTCTGTGTCAGAGCTCAAAAAGGGACATTTTAACATGCTATAAAAATATCTGTGGGGTATTTTGAGCTAAAACTTCACATACACACTCTGGGGACATCAGAGACTTATTTTACATCTTGTGAAAATAGCATTATTAGACCCCTTTAAAGTAATTCAGCTGAATGAAGGTCAGATGTGCTGCAGTTTTTCTCCATTGCTAAGATACATTTCCTGAAACATGAAATACTTCTATTAAAACTGTGAGCTCAAGATAAAAACTTCAAACACAAGTGTACCCACCTCAAACACCAAAAACCAATTAGGTTTAAAACCAAATTTACTTAAATCTAATTCAAAACTCGGCTTCTAAATCTAAACCTCAAACACAGAACACTACATAATATGAAAATGGCCTCCTATTTCAATGAGGTTTTTCAGAGCAACTTCTATATGTGCAGCATACTGTAATACTACGGTAATCTACATACAGTTTGTAAGTCCCGTAAAATGCACACATAATTCCTACAGTACTGCTTTGGGAAAGCAGAGTCTATTTAAACCTGTACAGTGCAGTCAATCATGTCATAGTAAATGAAAACTGAAAAAAAAAAATTTATATGTAAAGACTTAAAATTAACAACTTTTCACCAAGTAAATTAAATACAGTTAAATTAAATTAAATTCAATACAAATACAAAATGTTTTTTTTAATAAAGAGTATAAAATCAGTATGCTTCTTTTAGACTTCTTCTTCTTCTTCTTCTTCTTCTTCTTCATCATCTTCTTTACAATCCCTTACTCACTAAAATAAGTGCTTGAGAGACTCAGTGAAGCCATTGACTCGTAATTCATAAACATGTTTAAGGATAAATGTTTTTGACAATTTCTTACTCGTGATTTGTGAAACGAAGACTCCTGTTCTCAAAACACACACAACATGTAAATCATGATCACATCTCTTGCACCAGCAAACTCTTAAATTATTTGAACTCTTCTCAAAATGCTGTTTTTGCACCAAATCTCTACACACAATCCATCAAACGATTCACTCTGTCTTAACTAAACACAGATGTGACAATGCAAAACACTACTATCTTCACTCTACAGTGTGCGGAATGTAGTTTGTCATATAGCTTTTACACGCACATGTGCACAAATACTGTAAATATGTATGATTAATATTTACACTATAAATAGAAAATCCAAGATGGAAAATAATTTATTTTGTCTGATTTGTAAGTGAACACATTAGCTGTAAGTGTTTCACACACACACTACGCTCTGGTGTAGATCATCGGTAAAATGGCATTTAAAATGGCAGTGTTTTCTAAACGAACCACAAGAGCTGATGATGTGTCTAATGTAGAGATCTGTAGAAATCTGACACCAAAACTATAATGTGCTCTCACAAGTGAAAGTAGAGGAACATTACACAACATATATATGTCCATCATGCAACAGACATTAAATGTCACAAATTCATAAATATGTTTTGTGTTCATTTACTGTACAATTCACAACTGAATTCATATTTTTTACTGATACTAGATGACGCATGTGCAAATAAAGGGGAGTGGCTACTTTTCCCACTTCAACTGCTGTCAAAGTAAATATGGGAAATATTGCATAATATTAAACGGACCCTCCCACCAGCATGAACTCTCCATCCGTGTGTCTCAAATGACAGTAATAAACTGCCTATATAAAGACAGTGATCGTCCGACTAAAAGCACCAGAACACGACTGGACAGAAACAGAGGAACACCTGACACTCAACGCAGGTATGATGACATATGATCCAATCGACATCAATAATCTAAAACCCTAAACACTTTTAGCATTTGTATTTAATTATGAAGATAATTAGGCTAAATAGAAACTTTGAACAGTTCTTGACCAGGTAAATTAGTATTTTTAACATCATGGCGATTGATTGAGATTTCAGCACTTGATGAACAGAAAACAACACTTCAGTAGAGAACATACATTTTATAACACATCGCTTACTTGTTTGTGTTCTTCTCTGTGCTCTAAAATCATATTATAAATGAGTCATCACAAAAGTACATGTTAGCCAATTAAAATAATTAGAACTTTCAATTTAGTTTTAAAATGTTAGTATTATTCTTTTTTAGACTGCTTTGAAAAGGCTCAAGAAATGGCTGGAAAAAAATGGGTTCTCCTCGTCGCCGGCTCAAACGGCTGGGACAATTACCGTTACCAGGTTTGTCTTTGTTTTTTGTTCTTTTCATTAGCAAATACATATTGCTCATAAGTTCCTCAAGGTGTGCTGAACCACAGTTTGTATATGATGACAGTAAGTGAACATGGAAATCATCTTTTTCATGTGTGTTTCAGGCCAATGTGTGCTGTGCATATCAGATAATTAAGCAAAATGGAATTCCTGATGACCAGATTGTGGTGATGATGTTTGATGACATCGCTCGCAATTCTAAGTGAGTAATTTTCTGAATCTTTTGAGTATGTTTTAATGGTTGAACTTGATCTTCAGTGATAAACATACTGCAAATTAGAGGCACTGGAACACTCAATGTGCATACTATCCATCCTTAATAATCTGTGAGATTAGATATTATGATAATAGCTAAAATTGCCCACAAGCCATTAAGCTTTCAGGAGGATTCATTTCAAAACTAGAAAGATAAATAAAAAAGAACTACTAGACTAATTAATAATCCAAATATAACCCAAATGAAAATATTTTTTAATGTTATCTGTGTTACATACAGTATTATCTGCAACAACATGATGAATTTATATAAATATATGTACGGATAGCACAATAGTAAAACAGATTTGGCCATGAACTCAAAAGATCTAAATAATAAAAACAAAAAACATCTGTGATACAGTAGCATTTTCACAACTTTCCAAAAAAGTAAACAATAGAGATATTAATCACAGCATTTAGAAGAGAGAGAGAGATGTCAAATTTAATCCCTCAGCCATATAGAAACACTATTACGTAACAGTGTTAGTTTATTTATTTTTTTATTTATTTGTCTCTGTCTGTCTATGTAATTTAAAGTCAAGGTAATGTACTGTAATACAAGTAAAGCATTATAAATGTAAATTCTTTAAAAGAAAATGCAAAAAACTTTGAATATTTGATTTAATGATTCTGGAAATGTATCACAGTCTGTGGAAAACATCTATTGATGGAGCTGATTATGATTAACATGTTCCTCTTCTTCTCTGCCTGCAGAAACCCATATCCGGGAGAGATTAGAAGTGTAAACAATAAAGAAAATGTGTACAAAGGAGTTCCAAAGGACTATACTGGAACGGTAACATTATTAATTGTAAAAATTGTGTGTATGTGTGTGTGTGTCTGCGTGTGGGGGTAGGTGGGGGTGGGGTGGGGGGGGTGGTGGGGGGGCTAAAAATTTTAGTTTAAAATTTAAAATTAAAAAGTTTAATCTCACATTATAATGACTTTAATCTCGAGATGTCCCGAGAGGGTGTTATGATCAGTTATGACAAAATCTGATCTTACAGGATGTGACCCCAGAGAACTTCCTGGCTGCTCTTCAAGGGAATGGCAGTGCAGGGGCAAAAGTCATAAGAAGGTTTGTTATGGCAAAAAATTGTATTTAATTACAGCAGCAGCAGCGTAGCAGATCTATTCCGGCAAGACCAAACATATTAACAGTGTCATGTCCATTAACAAACTGAGAGCTGTCATGACAGGAAATACCGATTGTTCAGTTAACAAAACGTCTTATCAAAAAAAAAGACATGATCTAGGACCTTTATACATTGTAAAGTCTATCCTCACGGCCTCGTTTTCATCTGCATTAAATTCAGTATGGCGTTGAATCAGACTAAGGTCTATTGAATGGATTTAACCAGTAGAGAGTGAACCAGTGATCGCCAACTGCTTTTGGAGCTCAACAGACATGCTTGTGATTGGGTAAAATGCTCAATGCTGTTAAAACACGTTGTAAAAACCTTTCATGAATACAAACCAAGGTTGAATCCTATAGTAAGGCTGTATATATGGTTTGCTTTGCATTCTCCAATCACCCACAATCCTTTGCTCACATTCCGTTTCACTAAAACAAATTAATGGAAAATGAATCGCCACTGAGCTCCTCTAACTTCATTATAATGCAATGAAAGTCAAGGCATGTTATGTGTTTTAATGCCATGAGTATCTAATTGTAGCATTCAGTGCTGAGGAGGACTCTAGAAGGACTGCTATTGTTATCTCTTAGTCAATGTGTTTGTCATGAACTCATGATGCCCCAACAACTTTCTATTAATTTACATGTTAACTACTGGTCAAACATTATGTGGATTTTTAGGAAGATAGGATGATATGCTTATTTAAATAATAGTTACGGATCTTCTGCTGCTGTACTTGGAAAATGAATAACCATTATTATTATTTAATGCAGTGGAAGCAATGACGAAATATTCGTCTACATGTCCGGTCTGGGAAACAATGGCACTTTTGATTTTCCTGAGGACCAGGTATGTATAAAAATCTGAATAATCGAATGCATGCTTTAATATCGTAATAATGCACATGATGCTGCAGACCATGTAAATATCACGTAAAAGGCTCAACAAGCAAACAATTGTACATCCACAATTCTGTATAAGGTAAAGCAAAAACCCACTAAATTGAGTAAGGCATAATGGATAACACTTTATAATAACTATACTGTAATAAAGTACTTACAAAACATTTGCAAACTATTCATATATACTTAATTTATAGTTTATATATTGTAGTCTCTACATTGTTGATAAATTAATAGCACATACAAATAGTGAGTTCTTCATTTATCGTGACAGTAATAAACCAAATTATTATTGTTAAAGTAGCTCATATGTAAAGAGTTAGATATCGTTTTTTTTAATGCTTTGTTAGCAACTTATTAACCACTTTAGATTAGGTCACTGAAAATTACAAAATTAATATTTTGCAAAGGATTTGAAATTACCTTGTTACTGTATACTTATTATAAAGTGTTACCGGCATCATTTACCTTTTTACAAAGTGATCATCTTAAACCTGACACAGTGAACCCTAGAGTTCTGGATTTTAGAATGTAAAAGGTAATGTCAGGGGATACGATTCTAAATTCAAGTTCTTAAAATAGATTAATGGAGACAAAGGACCTGTTTAATCTGAACACCTGCTGACTTCTAGACAATTCATTTTGGTATGTTTTTTATGACAGCTTACTGCCTCTGGACTCTTGGAAGCAATCAACAATATGTCCACTCACACAAAATTCTCAAAGGTATGTACTGGTAAATTTGACATAACTATCCAACTATCCTTTCCATATCTATTTTTGACAAACAGTCCACACATGGATTCTGTTTCATGTTAAATTAAACTTAAAAATAATTTGTAATGTAACAATCATTCCCTCTTTCTCCTCACTTGAGTGGAGGAAAAGAGTGTGCATTATCCATATTAATGCGTTTATCAAATATTACGCATGAAACTGATTGACAAAGACTTAAATATCTTAAATATAATCAAATATATACAATGTCTTTCATGGACTAATTATTAAAATCTTCAGTCTTTAATCGAAATCCAAACCTTGGGCCTCATACACCCGGCGCAATGCAGCGCCAATCGCAACGTAATTGTCTTTTGCTAGTTTCAGTCCGACTCAGTTATCATTTTCACGTCCTGCGCCACGTTGTTTAAATAGCAAATGCATTTGGTCTGAAAACGAGGTGTGTTCAGGCGCATTGTTGGAGCGTTGCTGTTTTGAGGCAACAGAAATAGTCTGAAATGAACCTGGTCTAAAGTCAATGGCGCAATATTTTCTTTGTTATTTAAAGAGCGTGTTAGTAATGTGCGCCTAGGCGGGTCCACAACGCCCATACATTCTGCTTAATACACACACAGGGACGCAGCAGCAGCAGCGCACAAACATGCTAAATATTCAAAATAAAAGGATTACAATGTAAAAGATGAATATTGTTTACATAAAGATATGGTGGAATCTGGCTTGTCCCGTAGATGGTCTGTTGGTCCGCTTTAACCTCGCGCACGAGCAGATCCATTTGCTCTCTGGAGACGCGTTCAGTCTTTCCGCTTGCAGATTCCTTCATGTACAGTAAATAGCAACTTGCGTTTAAAGGGAATGGGAGATGAGACCCTTATTGGTTTATTTCACGTTACACCCAAAACACACCCATTAATCATTAAGAGAATAGGGACAACCCTTTTAGAACATGCGCCGGGAGCGCTGACCATTTTTCCCTTCACTTTAGACCAGGGTTCCTCAAACTCGGTCCTGGAGGGCCACTGTCCTGCACAGTTTAGCTCCAACCCTGATCAAACACACCTAGCTGTGAGTTTAGTGATCCTGAAGACATTGATTAGCTTGCTCAGGTGTGTTTTATCAGTGTTGGAGCTAAACTCTGCAGGACAACGGCCCTCCAGGACCGAGTTTGAGGAACCTTGCTTTAGGCCGTGTGCTTAGATCGTTAAAATAGGGCCCATTGTGATTCTTCTTGCATCTCTTCTACTTATAGCAGGTCCATCTTTCCCAACAGTCACAACAGAACTGCTTTTACAACTGCAACTGCAAAACTCTCAAAAGGGACTAAAACAATCTGTAGTTATATAAAACACTTTACCATATCGAGAATTAGTTGGCTGTATTTTAAAATATTTATTACTATTTCCTCTTCATGTATATGTGCTGCAGATGGTGATATACATGGACAGCGACAACTCTGGATCAATGTTTAAAACCCTTCCCAAATCAATAAATGGTAAGATGTTACATGAAGATCACATCAAATGGTTCTGCCTTAAAAGTATCAAGAGTTGGGCTCATATATTATGTGTTTATTTAAAGGTTTGTGTCCATTATCATTTTATTTTAAAAAAACTGTTCTGACCTGCATCTGTCATCCAGTCTATGCAGTGACTTCATGTAATGAAAATCACAAGAACATTCCCAGTAATCCTGACCCAGTCGTGAAACTCTGCCTCTCAGATCAATTCTCCTCTGCTCTGCTGACGTTCATGTATTCGGTATGTGTTTCCTGTCAGTGAACTTTAAACTGCAAATGGTATTTAAATGTTTACATTCTCATTTAATTACATTCACAAATGTGTGTATTTGTCTTTATATTCACAGAATGACTTCAGTAAAGCAACACTCAAAGAACTGTTTAATTTTATCAGCGAACGTGTCAAATTCCCCTCTTGTCAGTTTGGGGACATGGTATTAAAATTCTACTTTCAAGTCATTTCATTATTTTCAATATTTTTTTATAGGATATGAATACATATATATCTCTATTCAAAGGATTCAAGAATGCTGTACTTTTTTCTAAATTGAATTCTGTCCTTTTTTGTTTTTACTTCAGAAAATCAACGAATACCCCCTCAGTGAGTTCCTGCAAAACTGAACTCCTACAAGAAAACATCGTTCTGAGGACACATGGAAATGATGAGATTAATCTGATGACCTTTTGTTCTACTTTCTTGTTTCAGACTTCTGACTTTATGATTAGAATTAAATTGATTGCATTTTTTTTTAAGGATTCTTACATAAGTTTCTTATGTTCACTGAGGCTGCATTTGTTTTAATCGAAATAGATCTCAGAACAGCAATATTGTGAAATACTGCTGGATTGTGCATGCCTGTAGCTCTATTACCATTTCTGATCATTTGTTTGACTGTTGTTTAATCACTTGTATCTCTTTCCTCTGTTTAAATCATCTAAAAAATGGATTCATATGTTTTGAGTGTGGACTACTAACAATACTCTTTTTAAACAAACAAAAAAACAATAAAACTGGGAATGGGGTTAAAATCCAATGATTGTATTTGTTATTTATTATGCATGGATTTGCAACTTTTATTCCACAGTGTCTTACAGTGCATTATTTTAAGGTCTCAGTTTGAACAGTTTTTCCCTGATAACTGAACCCATGACCTTTGCACTGCTGCCATGAGCATGATCTTTTCATTATAGTCACAGTAAGAGAATGTTGTCATACATATAAAGCTGTGAATCTTAATCTTTTTGGGCTGGCATTATCCATTATCCTATTCACTATCCAGGTCCTGTAGTGTCCTTTAATAATAATTGTGATCATGGGAGAAACTTTCTCTATCCATTGAAAAGCTAAAAGAATGGCTTGTTTAAAGGATGAGGACTGCACAAACGTCCACACAGAAAAGATTTACTGAGGCAGGTGTTGAAGAACTTGACCGGCCCGCACAAACCTCAGACCCGAACCTCACTGAACACATTTGAGATGGTTATTTATGAGCATGGGTTTTAAAATGACATATTCAACAAGTTTTATTAGTGTGGTTTTCAGATGCTCACTTTTGGCCATATGTAGTCCAATCCATACATTTACAACATTGTTAGGTTGGTCTGAACACTATGATACTGTTATAATGTTTGTTTCTAAACAAGAGAAAAGTAGGCTATTTGATGGAGAGATAATCATGAATAAAATGTAGCTTAATCATAACCAAATACATTTTCCTTTCTCTTCAACTCAGAAACATCTTTAATAAGAAATATAACCGCAAGCAACAATCATCAGTGTCCAAGTGCTAATGGGTAAGACTTGACTGAAGGATTCAGGGATGCAAATCACCTTATTATAGCGCCACCTAGTGTTTGACAGATGCGTGTCTTTTCGCATGAGATGATGTGCACATGATTTATGGATTGATGGATACACTATTAGGACAAAAACACAAAGAAGAGGAAGGAGAATAAGAATAAGAATAAAATTAGTGCTTGGACCCCCAAATAATTCACTCTGAAAATTACACAAACAAACAATCAATCAACCAATCAATCAATCAATCAATCAATCAATAATGGGGTGTATCAACCTGACAAAGTCTGTCTTGTAAGTCCAGAACACACACACTGTCTCTGTCACAGAACAATGTTCCACATCGACAGCATCCACACCTGATAATGTCTGTGGGTTTATGACGGGAAATGGCACATAAAAACATAACTGACCTGTCCATTAGTAACTGTCATATTATCAGAAAAGCTTTTACTTATTTCTAATTTTGCAGAAATTTTCAATCAATCAATAAATAAATACAGTTACAATCTTCTAACAGTCACAAAGGTATTGTTTAAAAATGTCTACAATGAGTCAAAAAGATCAAAAATCCCAGCTGAGTTTTAATCCAGCTCACAAAGGATAAAATAGAATAAAAGATTAATACAGTATTCACATTAGTTCTGCTTGTACACTGTACATTCTGGAGAATGTAGTAGGTCAACCAGGCCGGCTATTGAATACAGATGTGTAACGCTGTGCACAGTATACATGCTGAATTCAGTGGAAATAGCAAGGATAGATATTAAGTTTTTTTTTTTTTTTATATATAGCTTCTGTGATTGACTACTTCAATGAAGATTCACCTGTGTAGCAAAGATAAACCATCTACATGAGTTCTGTTTTATACAGTGGGTACGGAAAGTATTCAGACCCCCTTAAATTTTTCACTCTTTGTTATATTGCAGCCATTTGCTAAAATCATTCAAGTTAATTTTTTTTCCTCATTATTGTACACACAGCACCCCATATTGACAGAAAAACACAGAATTGTTGACATTTTTGCACATTTATTAAAAAAGAAAAACTGAAATATCACATGGTCCTAAGCATTCAGACCCTTTGCTCAGTATTTAGTAGAAGCACTCTTTTGATCTAATACAGCCATGAGTCTTTTTGGGAAAGATGCAACAAGTTTTTCACACCTGGATTTGGGTATCCTCTGCCATTCCTCCTTGCAGATCCTCTCCTGTTCTGTCAGGTTGGATGGTAAACGTTGGTGGACAGCCATTTTCAGGTCTCTCCAGAGATGCTCAATTGGGTTTAAGTCAGGGCTCTGGCTGGGCCATTCAAGAACAGTCACAGAGTTGTGAAGCAGGGACGTGCACAGGAATTTTGAGGGGCAGTTGCTCTGACCTGAAAAAAGGGCACCCCTGAAAAAACTCACGGGCTATATGAAGGACTGAGAATAACAGGGTCTTTATTAAAATATATATATATATACAAAGAAGTAAAACACTGAAATACAGCACTCAATCACCTTAAAGCAGCACTCAATAGCTTCGGGATTTCTTCGCTGTATTCTCACTTTTTGCTCGCAGATTTCTCTCTAGAGCTCCCCCCACAGCTTCGGAATAGATATTTGACAACACTGTTGTAAAAACTCGTTGGTGATTCTCAGACACCAGAGGCTATAGATTAACGACATCAAAGCAGATGGGACATTCTTTAAAACGTCCTCTTCATTCGGGTTCGGACAGCGTGAGGGAGCGCAATAATGACAGCATTTTAGCAGATTTCTTTTGGCCGTAAAGCAATTATGTCAGGTCCATTAAGTCAAGAACACAGACAATAAAAATAATTAAAGAATTTATATTGAATAGATTGCAAACAGGTTGATGTTCCTGAATTGAAATTTGGCGGTATGGCTCTGTTCAGGGAGTCCTCTGACCTTTCATGAGCACCATGAAATAGCAGAGAGTCAGAGGACAGCAGCAGCAGCAGCATTAGGGAACGCTCACACAGTTTAGGACTGTGAGAGCTAAAATATCCCCCCTGTGAACAGAGCAGGCAACATGACATAAAGCAAATGCCACGTTATGCATAAGGAGGAGCTGGGGAGGTGGCGGGCAGCAGAAGCGAGCAGCAAGCATGTATGAGCAACTGAATGTGCTTTAAATAGGGCGCCTTGTTTGAGCTTTGGCCATTGAGCAGCGAGGGGAGTTAACCAGCTAATGCAGCTCAGCTGGAGCAGATCAGCTGACGGGACAGTGTTGAAGCAATAGCATTAGCAGCGTCTTGACTACCTGGCCTGCCAGAACTGACGCTGACGCTCAATTTGTTTACATCGCGAGACCTGATATCACGCGAGACTTCCTGACGCAGCGGCCGGCGGCCCGCCGGCTCAAAGTTGCAAGTGCGTATTTTCCGCTCACGGGCACCAGGGGGGTGCGAAACGACCACCATTCAACCCGAAATAAGTAATATAACCATTCCAATGACTCCGAAGCTGTTCAGTTAAGGTAAAAAAAGTTACTTAGTTCACCTTTAACTACTACTAATAATAACACAGATTTTATCAATAATAATGCCACTGATGATTCTGATTATCGATCCGATTCTTTAACGATTATTCTTGATAGCACTGTGTGGAAAAATGTAGACAGTCATATGCTTTTCAAAAAAACAAGTGGTTTTATTTATTTTAAAGCTTAAGCTTGAGTAAGCAAACTGTACTTTTTATGTAATTTATGTAATAAATAGAACCTTATTGTAAAGTGTTACTGATTAGTTATACACCGATTCAGACGTCTACTGAGTTCACTGTTGGAAAGATCAGTTGTTTTAACCATTCATTAAAATGAATCGGTTCAAAGGGGTCACGAATTGGACGTGTCATGCGCGTTGTGTGATTATCCCAGCAGTTAGGACATGGACATCCAAGATTTGTGTCAACACAGAAAACATTTCATCACTGGATAGTTTTTTTTTTCCCCGTTTAATTAAAGTTTTGTTTTATGTCAGCTGAATGTCCGGAACGCTTTTCAGAGAAGATAAGGCAACTTATTTAGCACAATTCACACCCAGCGGTAATTCAGAAAAAAAAAAAAAAAAAATCTCCGAATGCTCCACATGAAACTTCCGACCGTGTCGATTTTTTTTTGATTAATATGTGCGAGGGAGAGAGAGCAAGACAGCGCTTAGTTTGGAGACGGTGAAGTCTTGTTTACACTTTCGCCCGGCTCCAAAGAGAGAGAGTGCGTGCGCGCGACCGGCTCTCTCTCTCTCTGCTCGTTCTTTCAGTTAAACATAGCTGTCACAAGCGTAGCAGTTCTACATTACTCACCGATCAAATAAGACTTTGGCAGGACAAAAAATCACTTTGGCGGGCGCTAAATCAAGTTCAATGCAGGAAAATTGCGCGAATTTAACTGAATAGTACAGGACCATGTACTCGCACAAATGCGACCACATAAAATTTTAACTCGCACATTCTCAAAAAATGGTCGCAGTCTGGAACCCTGATGATGATCGTTCGTTTGTTATACATCACAAACTCACCTTTCCCGACAACCACGACAATCTCCTTCTAGGGCCGCTCATGCAGGCTCAGCTCAGGTGCCGGTCGTGTGCAGCGCTACAGCCACATAAACAGAGTTTGCCCTTCCCCTACTGACTTTCACTTTCGGTGCCCGAATGGAAGTGAATGAGGCTTTGCGATTTTTTTTTTTTTTTTTTTTTTTTTTTATCTAGGCCTACGTGAAATTCTGCATCTATTGTAGGCCTACTTTTTATTTATTTATTTTTTCCCCCTCGGAAGGGCAAAGTGAGTCGAGAAGGGCATATGGGCAGTTGCCCGGGCAACCTGAGCAACCCCCCTGTGCACGTCCCTGTTGTGAAGCCACTCCTTCGTTATTTTAGCTGTGTGCTTAGGGTCATTGTCTTGTTGGAAGGTGAACCTTCGGCCCAGTCTGAGGTCCAGAGCACTCTGGAGAAGGTTTTTCGTCCAGGATATCCCTGTACTTGGCCGCATTCATCTTTCCCTCGATTGCAACCAGTCGTCCTGTCCCTGCAGCTGAAAAACACCCCCACAGCATGATGCTGCCACCACCATGCTTCACTGTTGAGACTGTACTGGACAGGTGATGAGCAGTGCCTAGTTTTCTCCACACATACCGCTTAGAATTAAGGCCAAAAAGTTCTATCTTGGTCTCATCAGACCAGAGAATCTTATTTATCACCATCTTGGAGTCCTTCAGGTGTTTTTTAGCAAACTCCATGCGGGCTTGCACTGAGGAGAGGCTTCCGTCGGGCCACTCTGCCATAAAGCCCTGACTGGTGGATGGCTGCAGTGATGGTTGCCTTACTACAACTTTCTCCCATCTCCCGACTGCATCTCTGGAGCTCAGCCACAGTGATCTTTGGGTTCTTCTTTACCTCTCTCACCAAGGCTCTTCTCCCTCGATAGCTCAGTTTGGCCGGACGGCCAGCTCTAGGAAGGGTTCTGGTCATACCAAATGTCTTCCATTTAAGGATTATGGAGGCCACTGTGCTCTTAGGAACCTTAAGTGCAGCAGAAATTTGTTTTGTAACCTTGGCCAGATCTGTGCCTTGCCACAATTCTGTCTCTGAGCTCTTCAGGCAGTTCCTTTGACCTCATGATCCTCATTTGCTCTGACATGCACTGTGAGCTGTAAGGTCTTATATAGACAGGTGTGTGGCTTTCCTAATCAAGTCCAATCAGTATAATCAAACACAGCTGGACTCAAATGAAGGTGTAGAACCATCTCAAGGATGATCAGAAGAAATGGACAGCACCTGAGTTAAATATATGAGTGTCACAGCAAAGGGTCTGAATACTTAGGACCATGTGATATTTCAGTTTTTCTTTTTTAATAAATGTGCAAAAATGTCAACAATTCTGTGTTTTTCTGTCAATATGGGGTGCTGTGTGTACAATAATGAGGAAAAAAAATGAACTTAAATGATTTTAGCAAATGGCTGCAATATAACAAAGTGAAAAATGTAAGGGGGTCTGAATACTTTCCGTACCCACTGTATATGTATGTATGTGCAGTTCTTCAGTTTGACACTAGAGGGTGCTGTGACTCTTTGCATTTTCCAACAAACTTGATTTATGTTTGGGAGATTTGCTGTAGATATTTGGACATTACTGTATCTGCTGTAACCAGTGTATCAGTCAACTCTCAAACCTAAAGGTAAGTTCAGAACAGAACAGAGCAGAACAGAACAGAACTGTGACCCAGTTTTTGGTCCTGAGCCACCAGTTGAAAACAAACAGCTGTAATTATTTCAGTTTCTACATCACTAAACAGATAAAACAATGCTGGCTACTTGTGTTCGGTTCTGTTGTTGACTCGCACACTGAATCTCAGTGCTATATTAACTAAAACTACTGAACGAAAAATAATAATAAATAATAGAAATAATGCCTTGGCAACTGAAGTTGAATTATATGAAGTACTAAAAAATGTAAATAATACTATGTAAAGAATACTAAAATTACACTGTTTCTCTCTTTCTCCATATACTTAGGCCAGATGTGAACGTGTAAATATTAAACATAAATCTACATCATTTTTATTGTTTATGTGTTGTAGTTTTTTGTGCAGTTATTACTGATGACATAATTTGTACACATTCTGTGTTTTAAAGGAAGTTAAAAGAAATCAGTATCTTACAAAAAAATCACTATTCAACATTTATTCTCTTTGAACATTTAATTATTTAGATATTATGGGATAAAACAATGTGCATAAAAGTATGAGAGGAGTGTTTGGAATCAAAACCAGTGCTAGAGAAAAAAAAACATTTATGTAATTAGACATCTCATAGTTACAGAGATGTTGCGATAAATTCCCCGTGTGACAACTTGCCCCGGTCACCGCTGTAGGGCAAGTTACAGAAACACTAACCCACTATAGATGTAGTTTGTGTTATTATTGTCCAACAAACTGGACAATGTTAAAAAACAAAACAAAAAAAAAACATCACAGTAGGGATTTCCACAGCTAATATACACACATTCTCCCAGAGAGAGTCACAGGCGGCTGGAGACAGAAACACACTTCAGTGCATTTAGATTTCTAAACCCGTGTGTGTGTGACACTGATGAATGCAGCTGTGTAGAAGATAAAACGCTTAATGCATCGCTCCACTTTACAAAGTCTCTGCGCTTCTTTCCTCCAAATTATACTTGAATGCAGTAAATAGCGGGTGTTTTCTCACATTATTCTAAACTCACTTCTACTCTGGAAGTAAAAGTGTGAGGTTACAGTTTATTTTCACACATTCAGTATTGTTTTAATCTCTCTGAATGTTCTATGTTTGTTCTTTGAAAAACCTCTGAGGAACAGAAAGGCAGGGAATGAGAAAAACATAGACAGCGCTGCTGTCATTCAGGCGCCTGCTTTCACTTGGAAATGTTGTCTTTGCATCCGCTTTAATATCCTATATCCTTGTTCCTGGAGGAAAACATGATTATTTTGTGTGGAAAGCAAATTGCTGCGTTTCACTTTGACATTTTGCCATCACCTCACAAGACCAATGGGGCAAAACTGAAATGTGGGCCAAATCAGCCACTGTACATGTTCAGGTACGATGCACCAATTACGTGTGTGTGTGTGTGTGTGTGTGTGTGTGTGTGTGTGTGTGTGTGGTGTGTGTGTGTGTGTGTGTGTGTGTGTGTGTGAGAGTGAGTGAGTGAGTGAGTGAGTGAGTGAGTGAGTGAGTGAGTGAGTGAGTGAGTGAGTGAGTATGAGAGAGAGAGGGAGAGAGAGAGAGTGAGTGAGAGAGAGACGAGAGAGAGAGTGAGTGAGTGAAGTGAGTGAGTGAGTGAGTGAGTGAGTGAGGTGAGTGAGTGAGTGAGTGAGTATGAGAGAGTGAGTGAGTATGAGAGAGTGTGAGTAAGTGAGTGAGTGAGTGAGTGAGTGAGGTGAGTGAGTGAGTGATGAGAGAGAGAGAGAGAGAGAGAGAGTGTGAGTGAGTGAGTGAGTGAGAGAGAGAGAGAGAGAGAGAGAGAGAGAGAGAGAGGGTGTGTGAGTGAGTGAGTGAGTCTGAGAGAGAGAGAGAGAGAGAGAGAGAGAGAGAGAGAGAGAGAGAGAATTACTGTGATGTTGTCATCACAATAAGCTAAAGCAGAGCTCAGTACAGATCTTGAAATTAAATAAAAAATTAATAAATGCATAATGAGACTATGGAGTGATACAAATTTGTGAAGAATTTACTGTGATAATCAAATAAAAATAATCATTACCAACCCTCTATCATTTCAATTTAATGAACATTTGAATTCAAACTTAAAAACATACAGAAAACTAAATCCTTTAAAACAGCAAATACAATTTTAAGAAAGAATTGCCTGATCAATAAGCTCTATCACTCATAGCAACACACTACATCTATTTCCCTTCTAGACTAAGGCATGCTTTAATTTTCTTATTTTTAATTTTTTTTGAGAGTCAGCTGGCTAGTAAAACAGAAATCTGACAGCTTCTGATTCACTCGTATTGTGGGAGTTTACGGACCTCATTCCGGAAAGAAAGCTGCTTGTATACTATTAAATAAAGATTGTCCATCAACAGATAAAATCCCAGAATTGAGTAATTAATTTGAATTTGTCACTCAGAAGGAAGTTCATGCTAATGAAATACCAATCAAAACTCGGAACAAGTCAAATTTATAGTCATTTGGGAAGGATTTGATGGGTATTAAAAGCATCTCGTAACAAGCCAGTATTACAAGAAAAATGTTACATGTTTGTTTTGCCTCTGTGGTTCATAGCTTTTATGATACTAAACACAGTTTAATACGATTTGAGAGAACACAAGGAGGCTGATGCCAGAATCCATTAAAATGTCTATGATACACAAGCCCTGCAAGTGTGCGTGTCTGTAAATACGCTGTATATTGACACATAATGTCTTGCTAACAGTGATTGTGTTGTTTAGATTCTCTGTTATAAAACCCCATTACACTGCTTTAAACTACTTGATGGAATAATGAGTTTTTTTACACCACAAAGCAAAACTCATAACAGATATATACTGTATGTACATGAAGTGACTGCACACATTATCTCAAATATGATCCCAGAAGAGAGATATAAATCCTTGAGATGAGTTAGACAAACATCTTTTAAGAGCAGACACAGTCCTACAGTATATATCCAGGCCAGTGACGTTAAAGAAGCTTACATATAACAAAGTTTTGATTTAACTAAACTACAGTTCTAAAATGTAGAAATAATATAAAAATGAGCGATACTGTCCACGTTTGATGCTTACCGTGTTGATATTTCTCACTGCAAAGTGACTGTAATTCTGACGTTTGCATCACATGACCAGCTCTCTCTCTCTCTCTCTCTCTCTCTATATATATATATGGCTTTTCTGACATAGTAAACTTGCACGATACAAAGTGGTCGTGTACGAGTCGTGTGAAGCTCGTGTCATGGATAAAAGAGCTCAGAGAATAATTTAAATCATTTTCTCACTCTCATTTCTTTCTTCTGTTGAACACAAAATATATTTTGAAGAATGTTGATAATCAAACAGCCGTTGACTTCCATAGTAGCAAAAAAAATACAGCTGTCTGGTTACCAACATTCTAGCCTGGCTCCGCCCTCCTGCGTACTTCCGCTCAATTTTATTTCCCTTCAGTACGTTTGGGATTGTGGTGTATTCTTTGGTTTTCTCCGATCATTTTGGTGGTCCAATCAGCGAACAGAGGGAGTGGCTGAGAACGATGACGTTGAGGTCGTGCGCTAGTTTGAGTTGTAGGGTTACGTCATGACCAAAGGTTAGCGATTGGTTATGGCAGATCCAGAGTGACTCTGGGCAGATCCAATAGTTTTAAACTTCAACAGAGTACCCGCCTTCAAGGAAGTTAACGCTTGTCAATGGAGAGAGGCCAGACTCTCTGTACAAATGAAATGTATGAGAGTCTGGTAGAACCAGGCTACCAACATTCATTAAAAACAATTGAATGTCTCTCTACAAAGACAAACATGCAGAATGTATTCTTTCAAAGCACTGAGATGCTGCTGTATGTGTGTGTGTGTGTGTGTGTGTGTGTGTGGGTCTCAGGTATATAAAGCGTATAGCGTCAGTTCTGGCAGGTCACGTTGGTCAAGCTCGCATCAGTGACTCTCAGCTGATCCACATCTACCTATAGGAATACGATGCCTATCACCGTATACATATATAAGATCCTTCAGTATTATCAGCAGCTATCGCGTTTCTCAGGAGCGAATTACCCTCCTCCATCCCCAGCTCCTCCTCTCGCCCAGTCAGGATTTGGCAGAATGAATTCTCGAATTATGTTGTACTTTAAAATCTTGAATTAATGATATCTGCATACATTCATGTTGGTTCTGTTCTGTTTATCCTAAAGGGGGTTATTGCTCTTATTAATGCTAGACTGCATGGATGCGCAGGGAGTTATCGCCCAGAACGGGACCATACCGCCAATCCTAACTGTATGCTAACTGTCAATCATATTTGACAATAGTGGTCCTGACAGAACCAGAAGTTCCCACCAAAGATGGCAATATCCAAAAACCTTGACCTTGTACAGACATTATTTGGTCCCCATGAGGAAAACAGCTTATTAATCATACTAAGTGATGTTTTATGAAAATTTTAAAATGCAGAACATTTTTTTGTGTGTGTGAGAGTGTGAGTGTGTGTGTGTGTGTGTGTGCGTGTGTGTGTGTGTGAGAGAGAGAGAGAGAGAGAGAGAGAGAGAGAGAGAGAGAGAGAGAGGAGAGAGAGAGAGAGAGATAGAGAGTGTGTGTGTGTGTGTGTGTGTGTGTGTGTGTGTGTGTGTGTGTATGTGTGTGTGTGTGTGTGTGTGTGTGTGTGTGTGAGAGAGAGAGAGAGAGAGAGAGAGAGAGAGAGAGAGTGTGTGTGTGAGTGTGTCTGTGTGTGTGTGTGTGTGTGTAGCAGAACGGTTGTGCTGTGGTGAGTTTGGAGCATCTGTGCAGGCATCAGTGTGTTCTGCAGAATGAGGCTAATTAAAGGTTCCATGTGGCCGATCAGTGTTTTAATGTCCCTCCCCACCAAACATCCGTCTCAGGTAATGGGGTGTGGCTACAGCAGCTTCCACACACACACACACACACACACACACACACACACACACACACACACACACACACACACACACACACACACACACACACACATACACACACACACACACACACACACACACACACACACACACACCCCTAAGGTTTTAAACACTTCCTTTAGGACTGTCTGCCTGACTGGAGAAGCGCAATTCGTGCAACGGACGTCACAAGTGCATTGTGGGATAGCTGTGTCATCACCGGCACCTAATTGATGTTGCAACAGGAGCTGATGATGTCTCATGACAGTGTGTGATGTATCGAAGGCCCGTTTTAACAGTCTGACCTTTTTAAGGAAAGACAAAGAAGAATAACCATCAATGAAATATGAATCATTCGCTATAAGTTATAGTGGGCTTGTATAAATCATTTGCATTGAAAATCATTTGTTATGAACCGGTTTGAACATCTTTTGTGCTCTACTTGAGGAACTCGTAAAGGTTGTAATGATAGATGAGTGACATGGATCCATCTGTTATAATGTTTTATAAATATTTAAATATGTTCAAAACAGGGTTATTATATCTTAACTAAAACTAATAAATAAAAATGAATGAAACTATACAGACATATTTAAAAAATAATAATAATATAAATGACAAAACACAATAAAATTACTAAAACATAATAATAAAATATAAATATAAAACATAAAAATAAAATTTACTCCGAAAATAAAAACTATAATATAACATTAATGATATGTTAATGATAATTAATTAATTATTACTCACGATTAATGAAATAAAACATGTTCTAAGCAAATGACAGTAGTTAGGAGCCGTTTAAATAATACATTTTTTTTTTTATAATTTATTTTGAAATATAACCTGCATGTTACTGTGTTCTGCATAGACACCAAGGCTGCCCCTGCTGGTAGATGATGAAACTACATTCATCAATCTTTCTCCATTGACAAGCATTGAAAAGTCTGGAAAAACTCGGACAAAATAAGCGGTTTGTTTAGTTCTAGGAGTCTCAGCGAGCATCGAGATGATCGAGCGGACAGCTCTCTCCACGGTTTACACACCTCCTTGATAAACACACTGCTACACTCCTCACTGTTTCACTGCTGTGGTGTAAAATCACACATGACAGGTGAATTCTGACAGTACAGCAAACCTTGCCTGGGTCATTAGTGCTAATATCACATTTCTTTGCCAATCCCTCATCGTTTTTGTGCTTCATTGACTATTTCTCTTCAAAAGATATTAAGTATTCAAACCTCATTTGCGTCCTTATTTTTCAATTTGCTGCCGCAGTAGTTTAATTTATTCCATATAATTTCTTTTTTCCGAGAGGGACATTAATCATTGCCTGTTCCTTTTAGTGCCTGTGGGATTCTTCTTCCTTCTGTTTTTAATCAATAACACAAGAGCCCCTCCTTCGCTGAGTAAGATAAAACAGTTAGCTAAAGGATATCTACTCTCTTACTCTGCAATGATCTTATCTGCTCTTTCTACAAATATAGGCTAAAGACCCAGAAGAAATCAAGTTCTGTGGCTTAATGCAAATCATGGTTCATGGCTGAGACAAACCAAAGGCTTTTGACTACTTTAGTTTTTAGCAATTACGCCGAACAGAATGGACCGTTATGATGTCAAATGAGATAAATGCTTTATAGTGCAACAGTCGGGTCCCGGAAGTAAAAACTGAAATTGATTTTGAACGATAACGTATAAACCTTTAAAGACAGAAAAACTGTGAGCTACAGGGTTGTTTAATGGTGGTATTTGAAGCTCATAGGTTGTTGAAGCTCATTATTTCAGCTTATTTTTTTAAAGTAACTGTATTTAACAGTGGAATTCCTGGTGAAAAACTACATTACCCATGATGCTGTTCAGAAAATTACACCAATCAGAGAGTTGAAAAAAGAAACACAAGCCAAACTAGCTTTTTAGCTCCGCCCACTCCCATGAAGCACTCCCTTTCTACGCTATCAAAATGTTTGTATACTTTATATATGCATATTTTGCAATAAACTAAATATATATATGTATATGTATGTATATATACACATTTAATATTTGTAAATTAGTAGTTTTAGATTTCTCAATCATTTTTTATTTGATTATGCTGTTTGCAATTGTTCATGGGATTGTAGTTCTTTCCCTCACGAAAAGTACACAGTCCTGTACATTTGCCTTTTTGTCTGATTTTAATTTTTTTTTTTTTTTACTTCAAATCAAAGTTTGTAGTGTTGTCATTCACCTCGTAGCTGATTGGCTCGGTTCATGCTATATAACTCTTTAACAAAGATTTCCTGATGGGAAAAAATTAATGGAAAAAATATTTCCAGAACCAGCGCTGCTTAAAAGTGTGCAGGCACTGTTGCACTCTATAAATTTGATGGCATATTTAACTAGCATCAATTGATAAATCCACGTATGACTTCAATCAAATGGTTCATAAATATATATACATTCCTATTGTTGTTAATGACAAAAAAATAAATAAAGAAGACACATTATAAAAATGCCACACTTTATGTGTGCAAATGTGCATGTTTTTTTTTTTTTAAATTCTGCTTAATTAATTTATCTCAAGACTCACATCAACCTGATCAAGAACACAGTTCCCTTGAAGGCAATCTGTTCATTAAGATAATATGTTAATTTATGGGAAGTGCTATTAAGATGTTCTCCAAAAAGAGTGCCGGTCAGCATTTTTCCAAACTTGGCCTTCTTAATTACATCATTCTTTTGCTGTCATTAAGGATATTAAAAATTCATTAAGGGGACAAGTACTGCTGAGCTGCAGCAAATCAGACGAGAAGTCCCTTGATGTTCTTCTTAAGGCCATAACTGTCATTAAGACACTGTTAAAGCCCACAAAGTCTTTTACTTTAAGTGAATTAACAGAATTATTTACATGATATGCCATATGATATTTGCTCAGAAAAAAAAAAGCCCTCAAATAAGTATAATTAAATGATTTTTTGATCCAACTATATTCCAGTAATACTCATTTTAGAGGAGAGTACTTTGTATCAGCATTGCGGCTGTTCTTGGATATTTTTACTACCCAAGACTGTGTCAGAAAGGCTTTAGGAGCTAAAGGAAATTCTGCCGACTCATGTTTGTTGGCTGAAATGGTCCTCTAATGCGCTTGTGCCTAATATCGGACTGTATTTAACATTTACACCCCATTTTGTCGGTCATGGCCCAATAATTTTGCACAATTTGATTTGAGCGGAGGGCTGGAGCGCAGTGTTGTGTTTGTGTACACAGCTCAGTGGGTGTATACTGTAGGGTTTTATTGATATTGCTCTAAGATAGCTTTGCTCTGGGCCTCCCTGTTTGCCCCGCCATCGAGGAGTCAGCGCCGTAGGTGACCCGACAGATCAATTTATCTGAGCGAGAGCAGCAATCCGTGAGAGGCATCTTTACCCAAGAATGAATTAAATGAACGTGGTGGGGACAGACGAGTTTCTGTGATGGCCTGCAGTCAAACACACTCTCGATCCTCTCTGCGATACCAAAAATCATATATTATTCTCATTTTAGAAGTGAAATTAATGTACTGTACAGAAAATGGATTCTTAAAGTGTTAAAATAAAGCAAGAAGCCATCAACCGTATTGCTTTTCTAAAATGTCATCAACAGCAATATGACAAAAGAAAACACTCAATAAAAAGTTGAAGAGCGTCCTGACGCAGCAACATCAGCTCGACCGACAGCAAGATGACCGGAAATTGAGAAATGCACAAAAAATCAGATGTATGTGTATGTTTCAGTCATAAAAATTAAAACATCAGTAAGTCTGCTCAACAACTTTCTCAGTTCTGTTACTGTGTGTTTGTGCACCATCAAAATTGTTGGCAAATTGGGCCACAAATGTTTGTTCATTGAATATTTTGTTCCATTTTTTTGCAGTTAAACTCAACACTTCAGATATGCAAAGATGGTGCACTCATTTTACTTATGAATGGGAGAAAGTTCAACTCGCAATATTGTGGAATAAGCTCCGCCTTCTAAATTAAAAGAGCCAATAGCCAATTGGTAAAGTCATTGCATCACTGCAGCTTCCTTTAGAAGCTCGGTTTGATATAGAAACAGTCAGTGTTCTGATACATGCACACTGGCTAAAAACTGCCTGAAAAATGCTTTTTTTTTGTCATGATTTGAGCGTTTAGAAACAACTTTTTGAGACAGTTGTCAAATTTCATTGGTGATTTCAAATATTAAATTTAATTGTAAGCTTGGTGAACAGCTTTGGAGAATTTGATGTTTCCCCATTCAATAAGATAAGAGCTGTACTTGCTTGACTGAAATAGCTGACCAAGAGGCGTTTCAGAGATGGCCACCGAGTGAAAAGACTTGCCTTGAAGGGACTAAAAATCACTTGGGCTTCATCCGAAATCTCATACTTCAGAACTGTATAGTAGGCGAAAAACAGTATGTGACAAAAGAAGCAAGTCAGAATTTGCAATACTCATAAAAGTGTAGGCAAAAAGTACCCGGATGATCTACTACTTCTGGTGAGATTTTGAAGTGTGCATATGATGGACACTTTACTGTCCCATGAGGCCACGGGAGAGGATTTGAGGCCCTGATATACTCATGGCGAAGATATTTTGCGTTCTTCGTTTTGGGGTAAAACGAACTTCGAAATCCTTGAGCAGTGATGTACTGTTCTCGAACATCTGACACCGGCACACTGCTGAGAGTGACGGTTAGATGAATATGTGAATATGTGCCGCGCTTGTTCCTCTTGGTAACAAAATAAACACAAAACAAAACTGAAAAAACAGCAAGCATTTTTTTAATAAAGCATAAGAAAAGCATCTGATCATAGCAATGTGGATATGCTTGCACGAGCTCTGCAATTCAGCACTCTAGAAAAGTCACGTTACGTTTATGTATATATATATATATATATACACAATATATACACTTTATACAATAGATTGCTTAAAATCAAGCAGCTTTACCGTATTAAACATGAAAAACAGTGTCAGTGTCTCGTTTCATCAGAAGTACAACTTTATTTTGAAAAACTTTAGAAAAGTGAAATCACATTCAACCACCCCTTTAACTTCTTCACTGATTTACTGTGAAGATTTGTCCAATGTATTCGAACCAAAAAAAATTACTTTTAACTTTAACTGAAGTATTTGAAATGTTTGTACAGTGTTCATTGTGTAAACCCTTCACTGCTTGAATTTTAAAATCACTGAAAAAAAATGGGCAAACTAAAACAATCATGTTATGTCAGAGCGATGATTGGAAGCACATTCATGGGGTCCCTTGACTCTTTGGGGTCCGGGACTCCCTCTAATACACCCTCAATTTGAACTGCATTGCAGTAATCATATTTCCAAAAATGATGGCAAGCTACACTTTAACAAACAGTCATATCGCTAATCTTTTGATCTTCCTTCTTCGAAACTACAAGCATCTCATACACCCCCCGCCCAAAATCACATCATCGACATTAAGGCGCGTCTTCAACGGAACGCATGCAAGATAATGTCGAGTAAAAACATCTACAACCCCACAGGAAGCTAGCGGACAACAGTATAAACGCAGGGTAAACGCGGGGGTAATAACGCTGATGAGATCTTAGCGGGGGTGATTTCATTCAGATGTGAATTAGAGCCAAAAACCGGACTCATGCTGAGATTGTACTTAGGCCAATCTCTGTCACTTACACTCACTTACTGTTAATGTGGCCCCCTCCAGGAACCACACGATTAACTAGCCCAAACTCCACGACTTATTTCTGGATTATTATTATTACTGCTATCCCGAAACAGCGAGAGTGCGTGTTGGTTAATGGTTATCTCAATGGGCCTGTGCAAAAGGCGGTGAAGATCCCTATAGCTTTATTTCTGTTGACAGACAGAAAAGTTTCACTCAAATAAGAGGACATTAAAGTGCGAACGAGTCGCAGCAGGAGCCGTGCGGTTATTGGGGTTCAAATGGAAAAGTTAGTTTTGGTGCATTCACGGGGTGTGTTTACTAGAAATGGTTTTACAGATCAGCGCCTTAGCTACGATTACCATGATGTAAACAACAGAATCAGAGGAACGTACTGATAGTTGGATCAGGTGAGATATCGTCAACATTTAGTCACAGTTAAAGGCCATCAGGCACAATGCAGAGCAGAGTGAATATATTTCAAATACAGCAGTGCCAGTTTGCTTTTCTGAAATGATGATTACAAAAATATTAAATGTTATTTGATTTAATTCTAAATGCCATCTTTTAAATAGTAAATCCTATACCTGATATGTAAACTAAAGTAATTAGAATACGTTTTTAGATATATTTTTTTTGAATGGTTATTAGAAAATTAAAAAATAAATAAATTCGAAATTGCAATGTCACAAGACAATACAAAAAAACAATAAAAGAGCATATAAATGTAAAAAAAAAAAAAAAAAGCTATTTCCCAAAAAATCTATTAATTTATAACATAAAATATAACTTAATAACGTAAAATAAATGTATCAACTTTTTCTGGAAGGAAGGAAGGAAGGAAGGAAGGAAGGAAGGAAGGAAGGAAGGAAGGAAGGAAGGAAGGAAGGAAGGAAGGAAGGAAGGAAGGGAGGGAGGAAGAGAGGAGGGAGGGAGGAAGAGAGGAGGGAGGGAAGGAAGGAAGGAAGGAAGGAAGGAAGGAAGGAAGGAAGGAAGGAAGGAAGGAAGGAAGGAAGGAAGGGAGGAAGGGAGGAAGGGAGGAAGAGAGGAAGGGAGGAAGGGAGGAAGGGAGGGAGGGAGGAAGGAAGGAAGGAAGGAAGGAAGGAAGGAAGGAAGGAAGGGAGGAAGGGAGGAAGGGAGGAAGGGAGGAAGGGAGGAAGGGAGGGAGGGAGGGAGGGAGGGAGGGAGGGAGGGAGGAAGGAAGGAAGGAAGGAAGGAAGGAAGGAAGGAAGGAAGGAAGGAAGGGAGGAAGGGAGGAAGGGAGGGAGGGAGGAAGGAAGGAAGGAAGGAAGGAAGGAAGGAAGGAAGGAAGGAAGGAAGGAAGGAAGGAAGGAAGGAATGTGCTGGATCTGTAAGTGATTTATCAGAATTTGCCAAAGTGTGAAATTTTCATGTTAAAAGACCTTTTCACATCTTAGCTTAATATGCAAAGTTAACTATAATTCATTAAAAAGTTTAAAACTGTGACTAAGATGCTTTTTGTGCAGTAAAAAGTACAGCAAAACACTGTTTCCCATAATGCAATGCACAGGACTTCAAAAAAATCAAATGCATGTTTGTTGAATATGAATTTGCCCAGGAGAGTTGCAGGGATTGTTGTGCTTGTTATATTTGAATGAGTAGAACGCAGGGGAAACGTCCCTGTAGACTTGAAGCCTCCAGCTGCTTCTGTTCCGCTTATTTCATGAGGAATCTGTCAGCCGGCGTTTCTTGAAACTGAGTCATCTGGACCGTTTGCTTAAGCACTAGATCTGATATTGAAATGATCTCACTGCAGACACTCCTGCTAAGAGTGAGTGAGTGAGTGTGTGTGTGTGTGTGTGTGTGTGTGTGTGTGTGTGTGTGTGGGTGTGTGTGTGTGTGTGTGTGTGTGTGTGTGTGTGTGTGTGTGTGTGTGTGTGTGTGTGTGTGTGTGTGTGTGTGTGTGTGTGTTCTGCTTTCTCGTGGCCTGAGGCCCTGCATTAGAAAAGGTCTGGTTTCAGTATGGAAGACACATTTTCCACGTTACAGTGGATAAAAATGGTAATAACCTGCTGTGTGTATGTGTCTAGTAGTTTAATATGCAAAGCATATATGTGAAATATTACCACATGCAACAATAACTACTAAGTGTTATGTTAGTGTTTAAGCAAAATGTGTTGCAATTTAATTCAGTTTTGTATAAAACATTTTATTAATCAAATTTAAGTGCCATCTTTCTGACAGAAGATACAGTCCCTGATTTGTAAACTAAGGTTATTATATATATATATATTTTTTTTAAATATTTTATTTATTTTTATTACTTTAAGGTTAATAGATATTTTTGTGGAATAAAAAAGTAAAAAATGAAGAAAAAAAATACAAAGCATATTTGTGCAGTATTACCACATACAACAAAACATTTTTAGTGTTAAACCAAAATGTATTGCATTTTAATTCAGTTTTGTGTAAAACATTATTTTATTCTTTTTTTTAATGACGTACAAACATGCATTTATTCTATTCAGGTTTGTGCAAATGATTCATTCCTCACACTGGAAAAGGAAGGTATTCTGTGCAGTGAGGTTTGCTTCATGATGCACATCTTTATTGCATTAAAGCGCCACATTCACAATCTTACACTTTCCCGGTTAGTCAACCTAACAATGGCACACTTATTATAGTTGACTCTGCAAATTAAGCTGACAAGAGAAAGCATTTAAAGTATTACAGAAGAAAATACATATACTTAAGAGCCCCTTTTCAAGCACATGCTCTCTTCTGTGCCTTTCTGTGTCTTTTCACTCTCTCTGAATACATCAGGGTAATCAAACACCCCCTGTCGAGTATTTTAAAAGACCATATAGATCTGTGGCAACAGACCCGCCGAGAACAGCACAAAAGCTCAAGCGTATCTCTAGGGCAAACATGATAGCATTACAAAACGAGCAGCTTGTAAAGTGTCTGTGCATTGATGGAATAACATTTAATGACAGTCCAGGGGGAATGAAGGGCTTTTGAGAGGGTTTAAACCCCACTGACTGCCCTTCTCACCCTGAAAACACACCGCGTTACTTTAAATCCCTTCCTAAAGAAGGGTCATGTCTGAGTTTATGCAGCTGATTTTATACTAATTAAATATGTAGGTGTGTGTAATAATAATAATAATATATACATCATAAAAAAGAGCAGGTAGGAACAGAGATCTACACCTCACATAAATCAGTTTACATATATGCATGTGTGTGTAATATATATATATATATATATATATATACATACATATACATATATATGATAAAAAAGAGCAGGTAGGAACAGTGTCCTACACCTCGCATAAATCAGTTTACATATTTACCCTATTCCAGGGCTAATTTTGCAGGTTTATTTCCTAAAATGAAACCTCTTTATCAAGCTCATTGATCCTTGCAAATCTGGAGCAATATGATTGTTTGTATAATAAATTAACTTATGATTCATCTGATGTTTGGGGCTGGAGAGAGGGAGGGCTGTGTTTAGCTCGGGCTGCACAAGTTTCTGTGGTTAATTTAAAAACATTAAAGCACGGGAACGAGCTTCTCCATCAAATGTCCGACTTCCATTTACATTTCTTGCATACAAGTCAATTTGCGTCTGGACCAGGCCATAAATCACTGCCAGGCCGGGCCACGGAGCCTGGAGATCCACAAATTAGCTGTGCACGCTTCTTAAACAGAAAAAAGGGCTCCAATTTAAAAAGCCATTTACACACACAACCAGCACTTAGCGGATCAGTCTCTGCCCTCTCAGCGAAAACAGAACAAACCTGTGCATCTTTACACAGTTCGACAGCAAGACGCTAATGTTTGCTTCCAGATAACATGAACGTGAGCCGAACAATCACAAATGAGAACTGCTTCACTTAGACAGTAAGGAGATTAAATCAAATGAAGTCTTCTGCTTCTCAAAATGTTTCTCCTGAGGAGAAGGCCCAAGTCATTTTAGGCTAATCTAAAATTTCAGAAGATTTCTCCGCAATTTGCCATAAAACCAAATTTTGTGATCAAACCAGAGATCCTAATGTGAACTCAAACATTCTCTCAAGATCACATCGCTAATCAATCAATACTAACTGCAAACGAAACATAACTGAGAGTTCATATTGCACAAGTCTCTTGTATATACTCTATTGATTGTGAATATACAGAATGGTCTGAAAGTCTGAGACCACTTGTGAAAATGTTTAGTTGGCATTCTAATGTAATACAAATCAGAAATATTTCATCTAAATATTGCATTATAACTTTCCTTTGTTTTAAATGTTTTATAAACAATTACCACATTGAGATTACAATCTCTTTTACAAGTGAGCCCTGGCCAAGAAGGCAGCACATAGAGGATACACTTTAACAGACAACAAGTAACAAACAGACAGGAATGCACAGGAATATTAAAAATAAAAACAGAAAATGATGTTGTAAGAAAAATTTTTTGATAAATTTGATTTAGGTATAGGACTTGCAGTTTTAGCTGATTTTGCAACTCATTCCATGAAGTTGGAGCACTGTAACTAAAAGCAGTTTTGCCAAACTCTTGTTTTAGTTTGTACAGTATGCATCTACTTTATCATGGCATACTGATGACCAAATTTGAAAGAGGTGGATGGAAAAAGATGCAGTCTTGGAAGAGAAACAAAGGAGGGAAAAAAGCACTGGATAAAAGCATGCACCTGTGAATACATGAACTCCGTTGGCCTCTTTTTTCCTCGGTTCCTTCAATAAGTCCGGCTCTCAGAGTCACTGATCTCCCCTGCAGAAACTCTGCGCTCTGTAAAACAGCCACTGCACTCCGACACGTTGCAGGAAATAATTGATGACCCCCTTCACGGGATCCTCAGACGGCACGTTGGGAAATCATTTTCAATCTTTGACTTAGCAGATGAAACAAATGCTCCCGGCTTACTTTGTCAATTCTCACTCCTTAGGGTCAAACAAAGTGGTTTTCCAGGGCCGGCCATGAGGCGAGTACGCGAGCAGCCAAGCTGAAAATGTCTCTTGTCCTCCACAAAATGGTGCAATGTAGCATTTCATTTAGCCCCCCTTTGTTATTTGTCTTTGACAGAGTTGTAATAGGAAGCACCTTCATATTCATTGAGCAGGTGACCCCTGAGCGCTGCGGGCCCTGAGCACTGCGGGCCCTCAGCGTACAGTGAGCCGGCTCAAAACTATTTATTCTGCACACCGCACGCCGAACGGAGAAGTCGGGAAAAGTCAGCAAGGAGAGTGAAAACAATAAAGACAGACCGGAAGAACAAAAGAAAGCTGTGGTCTGATTATCAATTACTTTTATAAAGGCACATCAATCGTAAAGATGAACATGATGTACACTTTAAAAAATATATATTTTTTGAAGTAAATAAAACATGATTATTGGAGTACAAGAAAATACTATTTCAATCGTTCTACTGCAAAATTGTACATTTAATTCAATGTGTTACTTTGTGAAATTTTTGAGTGAAAAATCTTTCAAAGTAAATCCTACACCAATTTTCTTCAGTGTGTCAAAATATATACAAAACGTATAAAAATGTATATAGATATTTCTGACTGTATCAATAAACTACTGAACTTTTAAGCATTTTAAAATGTAATCTTTGTAGATGTTATTATTAAAAATTGGTTCCAGAAATATTATCATTCGTTTTCTCCACTGATTTTTTTTTTCTCCATAGTTTAATAGCATGAAACAAGCCAACCAACTCTTAAATAATTTGCATTACAAACTTTCATTTGAAACAAAAACATTGTAGAATCATTAAAAAGACATAGAAGAATGATTCACTATTTAATGAGGCAATGAATACATGAAGCATTACAAATGCGTAATCAAATCAAATAGTGCGGGCCAATTCTGCACTATTCTAAGCTGTTTTGTAGTATCAATAGTGCGAGTATTGTGTTCACACTGAAAATCCCACAAAAAGAAAAAGTGCACTTTAAATACCCGAATGATGCACTAAACCGGAAAAAATAAAAAACATGGAATGTTGAAATCGATTCCAATTCTGCAATCGGATACTTGTAATAAATGAAAATGTCGTTTCTAATTATCGATTCCTGTGTGTGCATTTTAATGTGATTTCAAATAATATTCCAAGAGCAAGAAGAAGTGAAAGAGAGCTCAATTTGGCTCAAACACACACAAAACTATGTCAAAATATCCTCATAAACACAGTCGGTTTTGTCTTAAGTGAATGTAAACATTTGAGAAAGAATATGCATGTGTAACAGTATATTGGATCCTGCATCAGGTCTTAAAGTGACAGCAGCCTAATAGTCCTGTCTGTCATTAACATTAATCAAAGAACAAAAGAAAAAGACAGTCACTCACTGATCTTGACTGAATAACTTTTGTATTATGTATTCTGCTGAATTTTGTTCATGGAAAGCAGCTGCAACAAAACATTTAGCCAAAAGACACTGGATAAATATGTTTGATAAAACGTTTAACTAAATGTTTTTACTTCACTGCAATTAAAACTGGCAATCTAAAAGAATTGGAATCGATAAGCAGAATCGGATTCACTAAAATTCAATTGATACTCAATCCCACCTGCTATATTTAAATATTTGCCAACTACCAACAGGGGCTAAAAGGGCCTTGCTAACCGGTCAAACCCTGAGCCCTATGAGGGACATCTAGTCGATTATGTCATTTGCAAAGTTTATGAAAGTAGGATATGCATGCAATACTTTTTTTTAGGTTAAAATCATCACACTTATGACTTCTACAGAATACTAAATCAATTAACCTCATGGTAGCTCTGTCTGTTATGGCTTAAAATCCAGATCTCTGGAGAAAATTAATAAGACTTTTACTACCAGAACCAAACCACACTCTCAAAAATAAAAGTAACAGCATTTCTTTAAAAATCTAAAGAACTGTTCACAATACAGAACCTTGTGTGCAATGGGAAGGTGCTGTGAATGTTAAAGGTTCTTTATGGAATCATAGATGTCAGTAAAGAACCTTTATTTTTAAGAGTGTATTGCACTCTGTTGTGAACTGAAAAGGCTCAAGATCTTGTAAATGAGTGTCAGTGTTAGTGCATGTGTGTGTGTGCATGTTATTAACCTGGCAGACTGAGAGCAACATTGCATTTCCCATGTACACCTGTGAGCCGCTGTGTGTGTGTGCGTGCGTGTGAGTGTGAATCGAAGCTGCAGTTTATTCTGTAGCTGCGGGCCAGAAGTGTGCAGCATTATCAACACAATACAGCCATATGGAGAACAGACGGCTCTCTCTCTCTCTCCGTAAGCATTCAGACAGACCCCTGTCCCCCCGAACACCACCGCGGTCACTTTAGGGTTAGCGCTTTAGCATAACAACAAATGAAAGGGAAAGGCCATTTCATTCCCATTTGGAGCCATTATTGTGACGGACGCAGGCAGAGGCAGGCATTCATTGTGATTTAGCGGTCGAGCTCAGTGGACAGGGTGGCCTGGAGAATAACGGGAGATAATGAAAACATAATTTATTTAATTCCCCCACACATCCCCGCCAGCTTTTCTTCTGTGCCTTCACAAAACAAGAGGCGATGGATGTTGAGATGTAATTCGTCTCAACTAGGTGACAACACATGGTCTAAATAACAAAGCACATCAACAGATTAGATAAACTGACCAAGAAACACTTACTAGTGCAGTCTCAGTCAGGAAAAGGACTTTTATTTTGCACCACCACAACACTGCTCAGAAGATGTTCTCACCTCAGTACACAATTCTGATATTATCTTATTTGAATGACACAAAATATGAAAGTGGCTTCGATCGCAATATGTTTAACTATACATATACATTTTTTTATACTTTTAAAAGGATAATTTTGAACCCATAACTCCAACGCTAACCTTAATTACTGCACATAACGTGCAGGTAGATTCTGTTTGATGCTTTGGTAGTACAAAATAAAAGTCATTAGAGTAAAGTTTCATTGTCGTTTATTTGATCAAAAATACAATAAAAACAGTCATATTTTGAAAAATTCTAAATATAACTGTGTTCTATATGAATATATTGTAAACTGTAATGTATTCCTGTGAATAGCATCATTACTCCAGTCTTCAGTGTCACATGATCCTTCAGAAATCATTATAATATGCTGATTTGCTGCTCAAGAAACATTTCAAATATCATAGCATGAATATCACTGTACCCTGATGTTACTATGGCACCTTAGTACAGTTAATAAATTAATAAATCAAGAGCAGCTGTAAACTACAGCCACATAAACCAATACATTAACAAAGACAGTACATAAATGAAATCCTCTGGCTCTTCTAAGACAGGCTCTAGTTTAATTATCAGTGTAGATGGTGTCGATAATTATCGGTCCATCTGCGTGTAATGAATAGACTGAGTCATAATCTCTCTCTGATGGCTTTAGGACACAGCAGGGTCCTCTAAAAGAGACTAGACTCTATTGATCCTCGACGTAAACGCTCTTTACAATGTTAATAGTCTAATTTGCTTCAATGATTTCTCCCTGTGTTTTGCTAGTCAAGGACAGGCTAATTTATACTTAACTGGAGGTCCCAGTCAACAGCCCTGGAACCAGAGACTTCCTATATGAAAATGTAGGCCATTCCGGAGGGAAACCGATGATCACACTGACCATTAGTTCTTCTTTATTTGCCCTTCTACAGGCAATTATCATGAATTAATGCGCCAGTGCACGGTTACTAGCATTAGCTCTGTCAATGTAATGAAATTCTCTGGGCCAATAGAAGGCACGAAAAGCACAAAGCCCTTAATGAGGATGAGGTGAGACATTAGCATTATATTACTCACTGAAATGTCAATTTTTATCAATCAAATGTCTGTGGTAGGCCTCAGCTCCAATAATCAGAAATGTATGAGCATTGACAATATAGAATGAGCATGAAACTTTAATTTACCATTAATTTTATACATTTCTATAGTGCATCTGTTCGGTTATCAACACAAGACAGATATGGAAGATACAGATTATATAATTTCCTTAAAGGTGCTGTTTTTGGCATATCACATAAAATAGTGAGAGAAGAGGAACTTGAAACACAATCAATACACTGACACTCTCCTGCTGGGTCGCTGACAGACACTATTAACCTTAAATGAACCTATTTGCTAAATCAGTGTCACTCAAAGTTAATAACAAGTGTAATCAAATTCATTATGTTAATATGATTTGATTTATTTGTGCAGTATGCAAATCATCCCTAAATATGAGTCATGACAGATGACCAGCATTTAAAGAGTCTAAATTTTCTTTCTCATCGTGTTCAAGTGTTAACATGCAGATTGACTTTTAAATTAAACTCTGATTCCAACTAAATACTGCTTACCAAATAAATAAATAAATAAACTCAAAAAGGGGTCAGTGATATGTTTTAAATCAAAGAAGTCTCTTATAATCTCCAAGCCTGCATTAATTTGATCAAAAATACAGTAAAAACTCTAATATTATTGATTATTACAATAAATATTTCCTATTGTAATATATTTAAAAATGTAATTTATTCCTGTGATCAAAGCTGAATTTTCAACATCATACAGTCTTCAGTGTCACATGATCCTTCAGAAATCATTTTAATGTGCTGATTATTATCAATGTTGAAAAAAGTGGAAACTGTGATACATTTTTTTTTTTACAGGATTCTTTGATAAATAGAAAGTTTAAAAGAACAGCATTTACTTGAAACTGAAATCTTTTGTAACATCATAAATGTCTTTGCTTTCACTTTTTTCAATGAATTCAATGCATCTTTGCTTAATAAAAGTATAATTTCGTACTGAAATATGTACATTAAGTTACATTAAGAAATTGTTTGCTTGGGCCAGTGGTCAAAAATACAATTTAGCATGTCTATTTAAAAACTATTCCAGTGCAGAATGCTGCAACTGATCAGTCAGAATGTGCAGTTTTCTAAAGAGTTTTAGTTTACAAAATCCATGTATCCCATGATGAGGAAATGGTTTGATCATGATCTTGCCAACAACTATCCCAATGCACACCCTCCCTGATTGTTATACGTTTCACAGAGTGGCTAATCATAGACACTGGAAGACAAATATAGAGAGAGAGAGAAAGGAAAATGAGCTTCGATCTTTCCCAGAGCTCACCCATCAAGAGATTTGGAGGTTAGTGAGTTGCTGTGGCCGATCAAGACCTTGCCCTGAGTGAGTCAGGCTAAATCAATGCTAATTACACTGCCATCTGCACCGCCATCACACCTGTTCACTTACAGAGAGACATGAGCGTTGTCAAAGAGTCCCTGACATCATCCGGGCTTATTAGTCATTGATAGTTTCTGTGCACTCAATTCTTGCCCATGCAATTCAGTCCACACACTATAACTTTGTTCCAAACTTTAAAACCTCTATGACCAAGAACATGATCAAACTTAAAGGCTGATCCAGCTAGATAACACCACAGTTTGTGCCAGTACAAGTTTCCGAGGCGTTCGCTCACCAATAATCAGTGTCTGTCAATGTTTTGCCCGCTGAAAGTGAGCTGCCATTACATCAGCCAGAGAAACAAATGAGGGCCATTTCTGCACCGCTGCTCTGTCTGATATGTCAATAAACTCGCGGCAGCGAGAGGAACAGCACAGATGGATTTCTCTCCCGAAGCCAGACAAACAGAGGGACACGTCTGAGTTTTCTCTTAGAGTGGAATCAGTCAGACAAAACGAGACGAGTTACGCACAACTAGCGCAAGTGATGGTGATACAGGTGTGAGATTTCAGTGTCTGGTGTGATTGACTGGAATCACTCAGAGATTATAAAGCCATTCTTAGTTAAATTGTGACAAGGTAAAAATTACCCAACTAGTTGGCCAATAGCAAATTAATCAATTAATATTCATTTAAATAAATAATTCTGCCAAATTATTAATTTGATTAATTATAAGAAGTATTAATTATATACTGTATAAAATGCTGAACATTTATCATTTGGCAGAAGTCATCTCCTGTTTGCAGTTCTTTACAAAGTAAATTCCTTTATACCAGCACCTGTGTTGACTTATTAAACAAGATCATTGCCTTTAGCACAATAAAATGATTAGCTTAAGAGAAGATTTTAGAAAAATGGCAGAATGCATGCTCGATGGACATCGCCCAGTGGCAAATGTTTCTGAACCCTTAAAGTAACCATTTAACTTTTTAACATAACTTGTGATCCTTGGACAGCTCTCAAATGTCATTCAAGCTTGTGTTTCTTCATCGGAATGATACGAAACTTGGTAAAGGTTTTGGAATAGGGTTGCGCGATATGCTCCATTTTCATATCGTCCTATCGTCAGCCTGTGAGATCGGCGATACACGATATTATCGTGAGGGGGCGGGGCTTACTTATTTGATTATTAACTTGCTTATTTACTCATCAATTTGCTTGTTTTATTACTTCGTTTTAAATGAGAATCTTTTTTCTATTTTGCTAGCAAAGGTGGAGTGTTTATTAATAGGCTAAATCAGGTTATTTCCTGGTATAGTGAGGTAAAAAAAAGATCCTAATCATTCTTGTATCTGACTCGGAGTATTTCAACATGTCAGCGGGAAATTTACGGACACACATTATCCTCTCATGCCGTTACAGATCTGCAGCATTTTGACTGTTTGACGAGATGTGAACACGTTTTAATCTCTTGATTCAAGAAAGAGTCGGAGTCTGCGATATATGTCCTCCTACCAGTGCTCTCTCTGTCTGGATGCACTTCACATGCGCACCGCACTTCAATAACGCAGGTGTTTTAAATGCCAGGAGAAATCAGAGGCAAAAATCTAAAAGTCGATCGGTTATACGCCGACTTAAACTTATGACTTGACTCTGATAAAGGAAAACGGGTTAATCCGTTTACATGACCACATGCATTGTCAGTTTATTCAGCATAATCGAGTTAATAACGTGCATGTAAACGCGCTCAATCCCTGAAAACGAAAGCAGAAACGGACTGAGCTTTCGCTGCATTAACAGCACGTTCTCTCAGAGTCGACGGTGGATAACGGTAGGCTACAGCAACTATCTTAATTTACTGGCTGAATATTTCTCTTGTGGACTTACATTATTGACAGCGAAAAAATTAGAAGAATATTTCTTGTTAAACAAGTTTGAAGTTGCTTGTGATTTTCAAAGATGGCAGAGTTTCACAGATGCTTCGTGAACTAAAGACTTCTATTAGGCCTAGGCGGCCTATATCATTTTATTGATATTATTATTATAATTAATATTTTGTAATTGTATTGTTTTTAGTGTTATTCGTGTCATTAAATATTTTGTTAATGTGCTATGGAAACAAAATACTGACGAACAACGATGCCGCGTCTTCATCTAGGCTCTGTATAAAAATTATGCGTCTGTTAAAGCACTCTTGACAATTTGTGAATGGATCACCTTGCAATGAAATTTCGTTGGGATGTAGTTTTTGTTTTGTCTGTTTTAAAAACATTTTCTTTGAGGAGTCCTCATACGCGCGTGATATGGCGCAAGTGTGGTGATGTCGTTATGAATTTAGGCAAGGCAAATATAATTGTAGTTCCTAATTAATTTAATAACTATACTAGCTTCATAATAATAATAATGATTTAATACATTAATGGAAAAACGAGCCAATTATCGTATTGATATCGTCAAAGGCATCTGCCATCGGCGATATCTCTGTCTATCGTCGATACACGATACTATCGTCTATCGGCACAACCCTATTTTGGAACTTGCTATTTGTGAAAAAAAAAATCATGGACATGATTTGAAAAGCTTAAATGGTCCTGAAAAAAATAGTCACATGTACTGATCGCATTGGAAACGAATGAGAAGCGGATTTCATCTAATGGAAACATGTGGTACTTCGCCCAAACAAAATCTTTCTGAAAGCAATTTTTTTTAGACATCAACCTTGAATTTGGAAGAAGCGCTTGTTTAGATTTATGGCTTTGATTTTCTCACAGTTGTAGGGTAAAAAACATTTTGGAAATTATATATTTCATATAAAATTTAAAAACAGTATTTTTAAGCATTTTTCATAATAATTAACTTGGCTCTGTTCAGCATGAACTCCGAGGAACTAGAGCGCTGCAGTTAAGGCTTATTTTTAAAGGAAAACCCAAAAATTAGCGTCACCCTGGTCCCCTCAACAAAAACCCAATAGGAATTTTCCATGGGCGTTTGGATTATTGCAGAAAATGAGCTCTCTGACAAACAAATGTTTATAATTCTTACACGTTTTGTTCATCATGATAATCTTCACGAACACAACCTTTATGAATTTTGAAGCATAAATGCTGTGAATTGTCAGAAGTAAAAAGATAAACGTACGCTATAAACAAAGTACACTACGTTCACATGATTTCATCATCACCACCATTACGCTTCCGAAAACTCTTTCAGTCTTTAATTCAATATTTTTCCCTGAAAGTTTGAGTTAGAATAGTTTGTAAGAGTGTGATTATAAACACAAGGCTGTGAAAGTGACTTCAGGACAATGGAACCAGAAGATCTAAAATGCATCTCATTTCCAGTTTTTCCTCTACATAGTTTTTGGAGCACTCATTAGATCTAGATATCCATTGTTTATGAAGATGTTGCTGTTAATTCGCCACATCAAACCAAACCCTGCCCATTGTGAAATATGTTTTCTATTATTGAGAGCATTAGTTGTCAAACCAGTTCAACACACCTTTTCTGTCTATAATAAGCAAATAAATTGCTGACATTTTCAGAGCTCTTAGAGTAACTATAAGGCTTTGCATGCTTAAAACTCATTATCTTCTTAAGCAAGAATCATTTTAGCGCTCTGTGGTGTTCTCTAATGAACTGCGGGTTTGAGTACACGTCCTCTTCGCCACCCAAGCATTATTAAACTCATAAAGAAAATCATGTAGTAATGAAGGCCGACAGACTTAAAAACAAGGAAATGTGATCTTGGATATTTGAAAAGATCTTTGAGAGATGTATGTGGAGAGAAGGAGAAAATGGCTAACATTTATTTATTCTTGCTGTTCTCGTCTTCAGTGCGACGCCATTAGAGTCAGTGGAAGTGTCCCATCGGCAGTCATTATCAAGGCTATCAGACCGGCCCAGCTAGACTCCAACACAGATATAAATACTATCCTCCACACACACACACAGTTTAATGATGGAGCCAAAGCTAATGTCTCTCGCCCCCTCCTGGTTTCTCCTCAAGACTTTTAAAAGGCGGGAAAAAGACAGATATGTGGTGCATGTACGGTATATATACACCTTGAAGTGGTATAAATGTGTGAAGAGATGTTGCTGTACCACAGTCAAGTCAAGCTAAATGTATTCATACAGCACTTTACACAATACACACTGTTTCAAAGCAAATTTACAGAAAATGATGATGTTAATGTTTGTAATATCTTCATGTCTTGTGGTTGCATTTAGCAGATTAGAGCTGGGCAATTATATAGTTCCAATTTGTGATGATACAAGCACTCAATCAAGCAGTCTTTGCTATATAGTATAATTGCCCTACAGAATGCAGATAAAGTTGGACAAACTTATATATACAGCTTCATATAAAGTTCTGGGCTATGATATAGTTACAATTTGCAATAAAAAAATATTATTAAAATAATAAAATAGCTATATTACGATATATATTCTCAAATCTCATCTGCCTGATTTTTACTAGTGAAGAATCATCTTTTTATGTTACTTAACGGCAAAGAAGCATGAAGTAAAGGCCCGTGCACCACGAACAATAATGTTAACGATAATTATATTAGCGTCCATATTAGTGGATGATATTGTTCTGTTAATTCTATGTGATTTGTCGTCTGCTGCATTAAATGCTCGAGCTCTTTAATCCAGGATGGATTCTGATTGGCTGTCAATGTTTTTATCATTCATCAGAATTTTTAGATTTTACGTGATTCCATCAATATTGACTCTGCTATTCTATTAGAACGATTTTTAGAACTATATTTTAATCGTTATCATAATAATCGTCTTTAGTGTGAACAGGCCTTAATGCAAACAGAGAGGTGGTGTAATGTTGCTGCAAAAACAACTATTGTAATATATACCATAACCATAATATAAAATTACTATGCACCTTATTTGACACATTTTTCTTTGAATGTGCGCGACTTCTGGTTCATTAGCCGCTATAGTAAATAACCAGAACTAGAAAGTGCAGTAAACATCTGTTTAGGATAAAATACCATGATAACAAATTTTGCAATATAAAGTACAGCTAAAATAACTGGAACTGAATGACACTGGAAGCCTCGCACACTCAAGTTACAAATGGCCACATATGCCGTTACATTAAAAATAAGGTGAATATAAGATTTTGGTCATATTGCCCAACACTATGTGGTCATTAAAGATCCCACACTAAACCGCTGAGCTCAATGTTGCAAGTGAAAATAAATGAAAAGATGCAAACTGGTATCGGATGCAAACAATATACGATAAAGGGAACAAAACATGATTGATGTGCGGCCTGATACTGTCCTGAGTTTGTGTCCTAATGCTGTGCGCTCGCTGCTGATAGGTGCATATATCCATGAAGATGTTTCGACAGCGGTGCTGGAAAAAAAACGAAGCCATCATGTGGTTTTGTTATTAATGGGTCTGTATCGTATGCTCATGGCCAAGGACACAATTTGTATCACAATGCAAATATCTGTCATTAAACGCTGACAGTTCATTTTTCCTGCTAGGGAAAGAATAATGTTTTTGGGTTTGGTGGGCCACGGCGCTTCAACCTGACAGACTTGAAAGGCGATTTGTAGACAAATGTGTGCTGCCATCAGTTTAGTTCGGATAAAACAGCTTTGAGAGAGAGTGTACACTGAAAAATTGTGCTATTATGATATAAAAAAGACTTATACATCAATGAATGAATGCTCAAAGTAGATACTGAAACAATTCAATATAAAAAAAAATAATTTTCTATAGGCTACATGACAGTCACAAAATACTACTACATTTTTAGATCTACTAAATGATCAAAATTGTAAATCAAAGTAATAATTAAATAATGGCTAATCACATTTATCAATATTTGCTTTTTACCAAATGGTGAAAAATGCATTTTTAAAGTGTGTTTACAATCACTCTCGTAAGTTTGCAGGTCAAAACACTGTGAAATGTGTAGCGAAGGCCCATGAGCTGAGGTTGTGGCTGCCGTAATGGATGGTCTCGTGGGAACAGCAGCTTTGACGCTTATTGATTTTCCCGTTCTTGAGTATCCATTCATTCTCCACTCACTCTTTCTTTTTTGCAACTCTGATCAGTTAATTTACATTTAAGCCAGTTGCTGCTGGAGGCAATTAACTCTACAGGTTCATTAGAGCTTGCTCTGACTTATTAATTAATCAGTCTGTCTGTGTGTGTGTGTGTGTGTGTGTGTGTGTGTGTGTGTGTGTGTGTGTGTGTGTGTGTGTGTGTGTGTGTGTGTGTGTGTGTGTGTGTGTGTGTGTGTGTGTGTGTGTGTGTGTGTGTGTGTGGTGGAGAATTAGCATGGAATAAAACACACACTCATAAACGGCTTCATGTTTCCTTGCAGGTTCAGCACTGTGTTGATTGTGCACTACTAAAGCCACGAGATACAACCAAGTATAATTAAGGAGGATTATATGATATCCAGAAAGAGCGAACAGTTAGCATTCCCATCCATTTCAATAGCAGATGCTCTGATAGCGCAGGACTCTCTCAGAAACACACAAAGTAAAATCTTTGCTTATGCTGTTCGGTTCTGTGTGTTTTGAGTCTGAGCTGTAAATGATGTTACTATTCGCCACTGACATGATGAGAATAATGATTGGCTGATGACACCACAAAAACACACACTCAGACCTCAGCAGACGGGAAATATCAATACATTTCATTCAAAGCCCTCCAAAAATGATCTATCACTGTTAAGACATCTACTATAATATAATGAAACTCTTGTAATTTATATTCTGCTTGCAAATTAATACTTTTGAATGGCCATCAATGGAGAAGAACTCCAGCATGCACTAACTGGCTCAAACCTCGACCCTCCACGCATAACCTAATCTCAGCGGTTATTTTAAAGACAAATAATGGGGAAAGAGAGAGTTAGGAGAGATATAACTGTAAATGAGCCCTGAACGCTGCTCTTGGCTCGTTGGTTGGCACCGGCTCACATGCACCAGTGGGCTCAAACTTGCTGAGCTATGAACTCCCACCAACACACACACACACACGAAAACACAGAGAACTACACTGCCACTCGAAGGTTTGAAGTCAAAAAAGAAAGAAATTATACTTTTATTCAGCAAGGACACATTAAATTGATCAAAAATGGCATCTATAATGTTACAAAATATTTTCAAATAAATGCTGTTCTATTGAACATTCCATTCATCAAAGAATCCTGAAAACAAAATGTATCACAATTTCCACATAAATATGAAGCAGAAGAACTATTTTCAATATTGATAACAAGTAGTATTTCTTGGTGAGCAAATCTGCATATTAGAATGATTTCTGAAGGATCATGTGACACTGAAGACTGGAGTAATGATGCTGAAAATTGATCCCAGGAATAAATTACTTTTAAAATATATATATATATATATATATATATATATATATATATATATATATATATATATATATATATATATATATAATTTATTTAAATTTGTATTTATTTCTTAATTTGTAATACTATTATTTCACAGTATTATTATTTTAACTGTATTTTTGATCAAATGAATGTTGCCGTGGAAAGCATAAAAGAGGCTTCTTTTAAAATACATTAAAAAATAAGCGTTTTTCTACATGAATGTGGACATGTCTATCAAATAAGAAAAATTAAAGAGAACAATCTAATAGATTTGGCTTATTTTACTGAGTTCAAGAAACACCCTCCAACAGGTTTTTGTGTGTTTTGTTCCAGCGAATTGAATAAAAGAAGCTAAAAGACGACTGCTGTGAACACAGCAATTCATTATGATTATTTATTGGACTCGTCCCCAATGATTTACGTTTGTAAATTCTTCATTCTTCCAATTTAAATTCTGCTGAAATTAGATGTTACGTGTGTCATCATTATGTTCATTGGGTGTAGATGGTATTGTGGGCGGAGCCTGTGCGCTGCTGAGAGTTTAATGATGCATAAGATTAAACTGAAGCGCTCAGCTGTGGTGCAGTTCTCTCTCTCTCTCTCTCTCTCTCTCACACACACACACACACACACACACACACACACTTGCTTGTTCTTCTGCCTTCTCGCACCTGAACACACGTGTGTGTTCCACAAGAAGTCCATGACAACAACATCATGCTTCTAAAGTATCTAATAAAGGTCTTAACGGGCAGGAGGTTAACCTTTTCCCAGAGTACAGGATGGATCCTCTGACCGGCGCATGATGTCTGCCATCGCACTTTCTGTTCATTAGTGTCCTGACGCCCATCAGCCGAAACCCCCACGCTGGACTCCTCTGCTCTCAGCACAGCCCTCCCTATTCCCAGCGGACAGATCCCAGGCAAAAAACTAATTCTGCTTTTAATAATGTGTCAGGAGAAAGCGGGTAGCTCATAAATTATGTGTCTGCGCCGGTGCAGAGCCGGCCACCAGGGGAAAATCAGGCCGGGGAGGGGAAAAAAATCAAAGCCTTGGTTTGACAAACTTTTGTGGAAGATAAATAATAACTTACACATTGGATTAGGTGTTAAGTCATGGGCGAGGGGAGCCAGGAGAGCTGCTCCTATCAGACCTGTGCAGGGTGAGGAACTTACACGAGGAATCTGTCATTTGTTTTTGTCCTTTTTTTATATGCATTTTCTCCCAGATGTGCCGGAGAGCCGTCTGCCTGCTAGACCTGCACTGCTGTCTTTGTTTCGGTCACTTTTCCGGCCTCTGTCACTACATTAGCTTATTGCTATAATCTGCATTTACTATATTTCATTGTAAATGAAAAGCAATGGTAATCTCTTTTGAAAGAATTCACGCTCGTGCTGGGTGGTACGACCAAAAATCTGTATCAAGGTTTATTTTTGCAATTCTGCCGGTTTCACGGTGTATCACACAAACATTGTGGTGTCATATACAAGTTTATTATCGAAAATAGTGGTAATCAAAACCATTTTTAAAACTTTGAATAATGTAAAACTTGCTTTTATTTTGGCAAAGTGCTGCACAACAGAGATTTAATGTTTAAATTAAAACATGGACAATTTTTTTTTTTTGATATTGTGTGATATTCCTTAAAAAATGTTTTAATAAACTGTATTCATTTTACTCTGAGAAGTATATTCTACACATTATACTGTAGTAATAGCCTATATTTCTCCGATAAATTCTAACTTTTATTTTGGTGTTTTATTTAGATTTTTACGATCATCCGCCATATTTACGACCACCAGCAGGGCAAAGTAATGGCGTTCAATACAAAAACATACGGACAGAAACACCAAGAAAAACGCTGACCATTGGACTTCATTCATCCGAAAAACTCAAGCAAAGACCCTGTCATAATTAACATTCGGTGACTTTTAAAAATGTTTGCACGATCCACCTCTATACTGACACTGGATTAGGCCTAATCATGGATTAAATATACTTATAAATGAATGCGTAGGCTATATTAGATTTGTGGCTAATGAATAGACACAGCAATTGTTTCAGCTACACACTGGTATAGCGGCATTTGAAAAATGCTTGCAAAATTAAAACCGCAGCACTAATTCACTTATTTTTTAGTGAGAAAACGCATAAATTAAGATATAAACCGCGCTATCGTTCTAGGCTGTTCGCCTGTGTGTCCATGTGTAAAATGGTGAGGTTATAAGAAGTGCAGTCTCGCTCTTTGACCCCGTGTCAATATCTTCACAAACGATCAACATGTATCATAACTGTGGTCTTCTATCACGCACTGACTAAAGAACAATCTCTATTAGCTGACAGCAGGCGGCTGCCGTGATAAATGTTCCCTGACCAAACGGAAGGAATTGCGTGAAATAAAGAGGCATGTTCCAACAAGTCGTGTCAAAATGGTATTGATTCAATCATCTCCAGAAATACACACTCTTGGGCAGCGTAGCGTGCAGCAGATCTGATATGCTCCGCAGAGGTGTGCGACAGTGATTGCAAACTCTTGCCGCTTCAATTTTGGCACACACTTTCCTTCATTGAGCTTCCAGGTGATGAAACGCGTAGTGAGACGCTGACTGATTTTCCCAGCGATTCTCTCTTAGATGTTATTCTTAAGACGTGTCAAAGATGCCATTCTATCTGCGCCTGAAAGACGTGTCATTATGAAACAGGTGTGCGAGGCAGCGTATAGCCGCTTGTCCGATACGAGAGGAGAGAAGCAGTGGTGTTCCATCATTCAGACACACTGCTGGAGCCCTGCAGCTGACCACAGAAGTGGAAATGTTTACATTAACTGAGCATGGCCAGCGTGCTCCTGCTGCATGTGCAAAAACCTAATGATGAGAAAAAACACATTAGTGGCTGCCGTGACGGTTGGCATAGATGAAGGGAACACAGGACCTTCCAAAACATACACTGTAGGAATAAGGTTTACAGACATTTCCTTTAACCTTAAAGGGTTAGTTCACCCAAAAATGACAATTCTGTCTTTAGTTACTCATCCTTATGTCGTTCCAAACCCGTAAGACTTTCGTTTATCTTCAGAACTCATCTTTTTGATGAAATCTGAGAGATTTCTGTCCCTCCGTTGCCAGCTATGCAACTTTGACGCTTCAAAAAGTTCACAAAGACAGCGTAAAAGTAATCCATATAAATTGAGCGGTTTAATCCAAATTTTCTGAAGAGACACGATCGTTTTACATGATGAACAGATTTAATTTAGGTTTTTATTCACATACAAAGTACAAACCTTCATCAATTCACACTTCAGTTGTGGTAAACGGACGCTCAAGCATGTTCGCTTGACGCGTGAGAACCAATGAGGTTAATTCTCGTCTCACGCAAGTACTTACGAAGTACCAAAAACTAAATCTACTGTAAACCACCATGAAACAGCTAGTAGGAATTGGCTGCTTATAGTCTTTCCTCCTGGAATACTTGCAGTTGTTGCTCGAGTCCTTGAAATTGTGATTTCTAGTGTTAATTTCAAGGCATCATAGATTTGCTCCCAACATGAAGGCTGTTCCAAAATTGATGATTATGTAGCCTTTTAAGTTACTTTCCTTTGGCAAAAGGCAGCATTGCTCCAGTGCATTGGAACAAGCTCAGCGAAAAAAAATACATCCAGGATAGTGGATGAAGTGAATTACAAAATAAATATAATTAGAAATATAATTAAAGTATAAAAAAAATAAGTATTTTTTTATACAAAAAAAAAGAAAAAAAGAAAGAAATATAATTTAAGTAGACTTAAAAATAGTTAATCTAATTAAAAAAATATATATTTTAACATTACCATTTTATTGTTTGCAGTGTGCTAATTCCAACGTATTTGCCTTTGTTAAATATTCAAGATCTGTCATTCATGAGGTTACATTTTAGTTAGGTTGATGCTTTAAATGTAGCTGCCTAAATAGATAGTAAGGGAGTTCTCTAGGTTTTTGAACACACACACACACACACACACACACACACACACACACACACACACACACACACACAGAGAGAGAGAGAGAGAGCAGTGAGAGGGTGTTCTGACCTTGACTCTGTGGTCTGGTGGGTGTTGAGAGGGTAATACCTCATCATATCCAGGGCAACTTTAGATGCGGTGGGGAAAACCTCATAAAACAAAAGTATAGCAGGTTAAATAAACCAAACCACCCACACAAACACACACTCACTCGGGCCACTGTGAGCCTGACCCCCAGTACAGGAGGGTTAATTCAGTTTTCACAGTCCTCATGCATACATCATGCACGCATCATGCATACAGCTGAAGTTGGCTGGAAACATGATGCACAAAAAAAGTTTGTTTTAATCAATTCTATTCATATTAAATATTATTTAGTGATCACACTAACTTCATTCTTCGCTTGTGACTCTGTGAAAATTTGCAATATAATCATCATTATATGACATCAGTGAGATTGTTGTGCAGGTGAACACATTGTTTGTCCAGATTTCTTCATGTTCATCACAAAAACTTGTGCAAAAGCGTGTAAACACGGGCTCTTCAACACTGACCAGCATTACCTGGATCATTTCATGTGCACAGTCCATACCAAATGTTCTAGCAATTTCTGTTCATATTTTAAGGTTTTCTTAAATGTCTTCAAAATTTCAGTGCATATCTACTGTAAACCACAATGAAACCGCAAGTACGAATTGGCTGCTTATAGTCATTTTTCCTGGAATACCTGAAGTTGTTGCTCGAGTCCTTGGAATTGTGATTTCCACATCACACATTAAAGAATCTTCATAAATGCAAAACTCGACAAGCCTGACATTCACAGACAGCAGTGATCCGTCAAACAGGCCAAAAGAGACAGAGTTAGCTGGTCACGCAGGAAAAGAAATTGAGGTAAATATATGCCTCTGCTCTCCGCAGCAAGGACAAAGACAATGAAGATGACTGCACCTGCCAAAGACCAACCAACTGAGACATTTAACACACACCAACACAGGCAGCCTTCTATCACCACACTCAACACTGCCTTCAGTGTGTTAAAGATGTAAATAGATGCTTATAATCAGATAATTGCATCGCAGACTGAAAGCAATCAATTCAATTTCGGATGGATGGATGGATGGATGGATGGATGGATGGATGGATGGATGGATGGATGGATGGATGGATGGATGGAGACAGACAGACAGACAGACAGACAGACAGACAGACAGACAGACAGACAGACAGATAGATAGATAGACAGACAGACAGACAGATAGATAGATACAGAGATAGATAGATAGATAGATAGATAGATAGATAGATAGATAGATAGATAGATAGATAGATAGATAGATAGATAGATAGATAGATAGATAGATAGATAGATAGATAGATAGATAGATAGATAGATAGATGCACTGATGCTGTACGCCAGTCTAAGGCCCATTTAACCTTTACAGATGTCGGACCTGGAGCATATTGCTTAATAAACCATATCATGTGACAGATTTCCTGCTTGCTCAGCCAAATAGTGCATATCTGAACTACCGCCGTCCGTGTCAGATTTGTCACACATGCAGGTGCAAATTCTGTCTCAGATCAAAGAACAAGGTGTAAAAAGAAAACCGTCCATGTGTGTCATGTAGATTTTACCAGAGCATATGAGAAGCTTGCTAATTTTCTAATCAAACAGAAAATAACACAGGAATGTTTGATAAGGTTTTCAGTCAGACTTGATCTTTGAGTCAATAACAAGTGTTCCCACTCCGAGTAATTAATAAGAACGTCAGGGAAATTTTATTAATTGTATCTTGTATAACATCAATTTAGTTCAGATTGCCTTTCTGACAAGCCATTTTAATTAAAAATATCAAGAGCAACATTGAAGAAGTACTGCAGTCGTTTTAGGAAAATATCAGATAATACTGCCATCTGGCACTTAAAGCGTCTCTTGTTTCAGGACTAATTAGAAGCAATGCCGTGAAGTCAGTAACAGACTCAGAATAATGGCAGCCAGCGCGAGAACTGAAGCGCAGCTGAGATTTTAGGCCTGATGGTTTTCATAATGATTAAAAATAGACGTGCACATCTCTGCACACCTGTACATCTGCAGTGTCTTTGGCTTTAGGATGCATTAACACAACTGAATATATGAACTGATAAATGACTACATCCCAATTGCATCGTGATCTCAGTATTCTAAGGTATAAAAAGTGTGCTTCTGCCACACATACATGTTGTACATATGGATATTCAAATGTAAATTATCAAAATATTTACATCATATACAGCATAGAAATGAAGAACTTTAGATGAAGACAAAGCTGCCATAGTGGCTTTTAAATGTCCAAGACAGGATAAACGTTTACAAGAGTCTTATGAAGATGTTTATGAAATGATATTAAGTAGTTCAGCAGATAGTGAGCAAGAACAGCATGTAAATTGTGAGTGTGTGTGTGTGTGTGTGTGTGTGTATGTGTGCTTGTTGACCCCGCTGCTGGCTCGTGTCTCTAGTCACTTTCCTCGGTAACTATGAGTCATGCTTTGTTTCACCTGACGTGTAATTATTTTTTCCATTAAACACAGAGTCATATTTCAGTTTGTCGGTAAAATTTCAATCAGGGTGCACTAATGCACACTAGACAGGGAAACTTTAGAACAATAACAAGATGCATGCGCAAAGAAAATATAACACGTCAATAAGGAGAGAGAACGCGTACAAGAAAAAAAATCATTTGCAATCTGAGGGTGATGTATACGTTAAAGTGTCAGCAACTGATGAAAAAAAATTAATAGCTTTCTGCCAAGAGAGAAACATTCTTTGATGGATATGCGCTCATTTGCATATTTTCCTTTACACTTGGATTGGCGCTTGAGTGATATTTAAATCTTCACCTTGACTGCATAATGAGGGGCGGAGCTTTGCTCTACACAAGCTTTCATTATTGACCCGCATGTCAACACACTGTAAACATGTTCTGTACAGTAACAGAGCTGTGTGTCTCCTTCAGAGGAATGAATTACAAGAAAACTTATTTCTGAATGAAATAATGGTGGGTAATGAACCTCATTTTCAAAGTGGCTGAAAACTTGGCTGTATGGGAATGGTTGAAGAACCTGTCATTATTTACTCTGGAAAGTTTACATCTTTAAATGATAGTTTTGTGTGAAAAACAGATTGAAATGTAATCGAATAAGAAACTCCTCTAAATCTGAAGATCACTATTACTGATTAACCTTAACTGATCAAAAATGAGTTACTGTCTGTCTTGATGGAGTTGGCTGAAGATTGCGACGTGCGGCTGCAGTGATGAAGCCTTGAATATAGAGATCACTCCATTTCTCAGGCCCTGATATGACTGGCTTTCCCCTCACTGTAGTAATGGGCAGTTGAGGGGATCTGATGCGTGACATTTGGAGCGTTCAGTCTAGAGGTAAGTGACAGAGAAATGATCACGCCTCGGAGTTAATCTAAAGTCCTGATACCTGCGCAGATGTGTGCATGTGTGCTGTTATAGAGAGACTCCGCTGCGGGCTGTCACTGATTTCTATCAAGAGCTGTCAGATAATTACATGACCGAGAGAACCTGAGCACTACTGTGGTCCATCAGCCCAGAGGAGTCACCGCGCACCTCAGCCGTCTCGAACCACGGGCCAGATTATAAACCGTTATCTCGTTTCTGAACCGAAACTGAGCTGGTAAGAGTTTATTGCAGATTTCAACAAAACATCAAATCAAATCATCAACAAACATTCCTCTCATGAAAGAATTTACTTTTATGTCAGCTACTTTTTTGGAGCTTGACAGCTACTGGTCAGCTTCTTTCATTATAAGGAAAAGATCAGCCTGGAAATTCTTTCCTTTATTTATATGGGTTTTGAATCAGATTGTTAACCTCTGGGTGAGCTATTCTTTAAATTGTGGCTATAATAAAGAAGCATTTCATAAATAAAACTGTAAGATGTATATACTCAGTGTGTTTGTGTGTAGTTCTGCTTCCCTTGTTAGTTTCCTTGGTTACTGATTATGTTGCGCACCTGTTTCCGTTTCTTTTGATTATTCCCTGTGTATTTAAGACCTTGTCCACACTAATACATTTTTGTATTAGAGGTATTCGTAAACTATGATGCATTTTTTTGTCATATGACTCGTATTGTACCAATAGATATCTATGTTTATACTGATATTGTGCCTGTGCAATTCACTTTCACAGTGTTGCTGGAGATATGTTACTTTGTACACTCTTCATATCACAGTCCTGCAAAGATGACACAAAATTTACTCGCATTTGCTGTCCTGCGGCAAAACATGATGGCAGTTGTGTTTTAGACCAAACATATAATGGTGAATGAGTGCGACCTGGACACATCAGTCAATGGTGAGAGATTTTGCTAAATAAAATGATCCTGCTAGAAGAATAACATGAGAACTTTGTTATGTCTGTATAAATCAAGTTAGCATTAGTGAAGTTTTTGCACAATAAGGTTAATTTGGTATTTTCCGATGTTACAGAGTGGATGTGTAACTTTTGGAGGATGCTATTGTGGATGGAGAACGTTTTGAAACGAAAACGGCATTAAACTCCATCGTCGTGCAATTCATTGCAACTACCCGTGACAAAAACAATGCCGATTTATTTTTGATTACAGAATGTCAACAGCACTGATTATTGTAAAGCTGAAATAAAGCAAAATATAAATATTTGATGAAAAATTAAACAAAAATTTGAAATGTTGCCATGGCAAGTACTTGGTAAGTTAAAGTACTATAATTACTCAAACGAAATTTGACCTAAAAAATATAAAAACCTAAAGCCTAAATTAACAAAAAAATAAAAAATAAAAATCCAATTAAAAAAATATCAATAAACACTGATAGTATGCTATATAAATAATACTAAAGTACTGTTCAATGCTCTAGCCAGCCGGGCTGCTCTGGCCTTCAAGGGAGAACAACCTATCGAAGCCCAACAAATCATCCTGTAATCACCCTTTCTGTCCTGGATCACCCATGCATGCCCAACGTCCCATTCCAGCGAGGCCCAGGTGACCCCACACTACTGCTGACCTCATCTGCCCCCCTCCCAACGCCCGTGAGACACCCTCTACTGCTCACAACACCTTATGAGTGTCTTTCACATAAAGTGTTAGAATTATTATGTTAAGCTTTATTATAAAACTATGATTTTTTTCAGCTTTACAGTACTGTGTAAAAGTCTTAGGCACATTAGTATTTTTAAGACGGTATTTTTAAGTGGTTTTAAGCCAGTTATTTATATATTTTGCTGTAGTGTGTCAGTAGGAAATATCACTTTACATTTCCAATGTTTGGAAATGTAAAGTGATATTTCCTACTGACACATTACAGCAAAATATATAAATAACTGGCTTAAAACCATTTTTGTGTTTGAAAATACTAATGTGCCTAAGACTTTTACACAGTACTGTATATAAATTTGTTTATTATAAATACAGAAAAAATAAACAGAATGTACTTGTTGCAAACAGGGATATTTTGCATACTTTGTGCTACAAAGTATGATAAATATGATAATACATCTATTATTGTATTATTATGTATTATTAACAATACAAAACTTGCCAAACATGCTTCTACCTTTTCAGAAACTTGACATGGCGGCTTAAATATGCAGAAATCCTGAAATCTTTTTTTACACATACATTCATAACAGTTATAATATTGTTAACAACAAAGGGCAGGAATGCTCTATCAATTCATTTATCTTTCTTTACTTTTATCAGTTTGGTCATATCAAGTTCTTCCTCCAAGACCTTAAGCCCCTGAAGCAAAGCTAACAAAGGAAGATAAATTCCTCCATTTTCCTGTCAAGCCATCACTCTCTAAGGTGCCTCGTACAAAGAGAGACGGTAGAAAAGGTGTCACAGCTGTAGTCGGGTCACTTGAAGGGGTTCTGAGGTGATTGAGCATGTGTTCATGAGCTCAAGGCCACACAATACAGAACAGTACAGTTCCAAACACAAGGTCACACACACACACACACACACACACAACAAGGACAACTCTATATTGATTATGACATATCAACAATATGTGCTTAGAATGCTTGGAGAGATCATCGAGATGGATGGCGGTGGACTGCTTTGATACAGAACGAGTGTTTGATCAGTTCACTACAGAAGTGACTCATGATGCGGAGACACGGTCAGTTGAGCAGTCACAGATCTAATGCTCCTGTTTCCAGTTACTCACACCGGCTCTCATAAGGTTTATTTCCTCCATGCATGAGTGTTCACTTCATTTGTAATGTCTGGACAACTCATTAGCGGTTGCTTTATAATTGCAGAGAGATTATAAAAAAGGATAGCCCTATACTGTGCACACTAACACTGACTCTGAAGTGGCACTGGAATGAATGAAACCCGTATATGCCCCTATGCTGTTCATTTACTCCATGGACTGTGAGGAAATCTTTCTACAGTGTTCAATAGGTTATAAAGTTTTTAACTTTGCTGTGGATCGCTAAGCCTGGCACAACATTGAAAATGTCTTTTCAAAACAATTCCTAAGGATAAAAATACCTAAAAACTGAACATTGGAACAGACTGTATGTTTATCCCTCACAGTTTCGTTTTCATTTGCAAAAATTAAATGATTGAATACAAATTAAATAACACTACCCCAAGGTCTAGGTCTATATATTAGTTAGATTATCCGTGAATCATAATTTTAATTTTAGCCTGCTCTTCACTAAGCTATCATGTGGCTTTGGCAGATTAAAATAGTGCATGATTTGTGACAAAGCTGCTTTATATTATGTCAACTGGCAATTGATTTTATGTACAGTAAAAGAACAAGCAGATTTTTTTGTGGAGGCCGATTAAAAAAAATTGCAGGATGTTTTTATAGGCTATATTTACTGGTAATTATGCTCACATACACAAATGATACCCACTGATATGTAAATGCTCTTGATAGGCTAATTAATGATGCACTATAATCTCTCCTACCACCAATAAAACACCTGTCAAATAGTCAAACAACCAAACAAATCACATGGACTATCCTATATACGGACTTATAGCCCTTATAAACATTAATACATGAACGGAGAGCCCCATTTCATCCATCTACTCAACTATGTAAAAATTAATCTCATATATATAATCCTGACGATCCATCTCACTTGTTTTGAGATTAGTCAATAATTTGCATTTCATTGATATTTGGTATAAACTTTTCTAATCAACTGTGGTCTTATAGGGGCCAGTTGAGGCCTAATGGTTAGAGAGTCGGAGGAAATATAGGTGTGTGGAGTGAATGAACAGCGCTCTCTTCCACTCTCAATACCCACAACTGAGGTGTCCTTGAGCAAGACACCTAAGATTAGAAATCGTGTGTTATACTCACTGCTGTGTGTGTGCACTTGGATGGGTGAAATGCAGAGCACAAATTCCAGGTATGGGACATCATACTTGGCTACACCTCACTTCACTTAACCTCAGACACTACTGTGATACTGAAAGCTGATTGGTTTGAATGGTTACCTTTGACAGTGATTGGTTGTATATACATGTAACCGGTGGCTCGCGACGCCAAGCGTGATGTGCGTGAGTTTTTGGACACGGGACAGCAGGCGGTGGTTCACCTGGATCTTTTATTCATCCACCCTGATATAACACACAAACAAGTTACAATGCAAAATGGATGCAAAAAAAGACTGAGAAACTGAGAAAACATACCTGATATAAAACTCAATCAAGCCACCTCTTTAAGAGTGAATTGCCTTTGTTCCCTATAAAATAAATATGTACATTGATCACCATGTGCTCTCATTTCCACATATTTGGGTGGAAGACAAAAATATAACTCAAAAAAGGGTAAAATGACACAAATAATCACACAGGTAAGTAAAATGACACTGCACATGTGAATTGGAGTGAAAATATAGATATAAAAGCAATAATTACAATAAAGATTAAATGAGATTATCAGGAAGTCAAAAGAAACCTACCACGAGGTTACAATGCTAAAAGAAAAAGGAGGAGCCTGAACAGGAAGTTATGTAGATTCGTGACATCACAACAATTAAAGGGGAAAGCACTAATTTCAGTTGCATCAGGTATATATAAATGAACAATTTTGTGAGAATTCTAGTTAACAATCAGTGTTGGGAGTAACGCGTTACTAAAGTAATTAATTACTGTAATGCATTGCTTTTTGCTGTAACGCGGTAATGTAAGGCATTACAGGGGGGAAAAAAGTAATATTTTACTCGGTACAAATGTCAGTAACGCGCGTTACAAGCATTGTTAGTTAACCTGGAATAAAGTGGTAGTTTTTTTTTTTTTTCATACAAATTCGCCAAAATCACCGCGAGATCAGCAGAGGAGAAACGTCCGCGCAAAATGTTTCACTTGTACGTTAATCAGACAGAGTCGAGATGAGTGTACATAGTACATTCTCAACAGCGAGAGAGGGAGTTTCCTGCTTACCAGTCGCAGTGGTCCAGCACCGTTTCCATGGCAACTCTGCGCCGCGGCCGCTCCAGTGTTTGAAAGCGACATAAATGTTCAAAGTTCACGCGCACGGCCATTGATTAAACCACGTCAAAATCATGCAGCATTTACAAACATTTAGAATTAGAACATTACTTAAATAAAAATCTCATTAATATTAAATTATACATTTAAAACTGATTTTGGAGATCTATGACTCGTTCATAGAGCAAATGGCCTATGCCCACACTACTGCAGTCACTCACAATAATAATAAAAATAAAATAAAAATATTTGGCTTAGTTGTTATTCATTAGTTATTTTTATTTTTGCTAAAGTTTAAGCCTAAAGTTTACCCCGGGCTTAAAGTAAAAAGATGTCTGTACCATGCGTCCATGCAAAGTACCATGGTAATATTTGAGGTACCATGGTTATATCTGAGGTAGTATGTACCATGGTAATATGTACGGCAGAATGTACCATGGTTATATCTGAGGTACTAGGGCATGTACCATGGTAAATCTGAGGTACCATACTATGTACCATAGTAACATACTGTACAGTATAGTACTTCAGATATTATCATGGTACCATGATAATATCTGAAGTACTATAAAGTATGTACCATGGTTATATCTGAGGTACTATGGTATGTACCATGGTAGGTACCATGGTAAATCTGAGGTACCATACTATGTACCATAGTAACATCTACAGTACCATGCAATGTACCATGGTACCATGATAATATCTGAAGTACTATATAGTATGTACCATGGTTATGTAAGGTACCATGGTACTACCATGGTACTACTATGGTATACCATGGTATGTACTATAGTACATCATGGTAAAATTTCTTATGGGTCCAAGCTCAGTCGGATACCACATCACCTTCTACTGGATGTGTAATGAGCTAATTGAGCATCATACGCTACATTTAGATTGCCAAATCCATATTTGCAGTTATTTTGGTGAGAGTAACTTAAAAGTAATGCAATAGTAGTGTAATGCCTTACATTTTAAATACAGTAATATTGTAATGTAACGAATTACTTTGAAATGACAGTAACAAGTAATAAATAACGCATTACAGTTTCGAAGTAACTTGCCCAACACTGTTAACAATACATATATTTAACAGTATCATTTCTATACTGATTACATACAGAAAAGAGACAAATTTAGCAGACAATTTTGCATCATTTTAATATCTATGATTGGTCAGATTAGTAATAATAAGAAGAGTCTTTATGCTGTCAGCTCCTGCAGTAATTTAAACTCGGCTACTGTGCATAGAGAAACACTGAATATTTGGTATTGATAATATACATAAAGCTATAGAAAAACACAGACTGATCTGAAGTTTTGTCATCTGGGGTTTTGCCCGTTAAATGCCTATAATGATTCCACAGCCACACTGTTGTGATAAATCAAGTTATTACACATAATGTTCTTGCATAAATAATACTGATTAATTAGCCAGTCAGACCAAGTGAGGATGAAGGGTGTAATATATATCACTGTCAAAAGCCCTGAACAAATCATTTACACTGCTATGATTTTAATTAACTAACTAGAAACCTCTCCACGTCAAGAGGAAATTAAAAGGAATTATGATCTCGGGGTCTAATTGTGCTCTCAGGTTCACAAATCTTATGAGAAACGTTCAGATTTATAAGTATTTATCAGTGTCATCAATATGTTTGGATTATATTTGATGAACTAATGCACCACACTAGACAAGCTATTTAAATAAAAAGACCACTTTCTGTTATTGTGTGAGAATGTTTATTTTAAGTGAAGTGTGTTTTCTGAGCCACTAGTGGCACCATACAGAAATGTAATCTGTTTTTGTTCGCTTGTTTGCTTGTTTTTTGAGAAAGAGAGACCCAACATGCATACTTTGGCACTAGGTAAAGGTGCCTTAACGTTGTACAAATCCTATTACAATAATCAAACACACCCTCTTGCAATTAAGAGTTGTGGTTCCAATAATTCTTAAAGGAATAAAGATCTTCCATGGAACAGAAATGGAGCAACGATAGACAGAACAAAAACACAAATGCTAAATGGGTCAGTCTGAGAGATTCCCATCTCAATGCCGCAGAAGATAAGACATTATCATACTAAAGCCATTACAGGTTAGAATTATCGTGATGATCATACAGAGCTACAGTATGGCATAAAACACAAATAGCGCACCTAGCTCTCTGGAAAATGAAAGTCACACTTGAGTTGAGTAGGTTAATTAAACCTCTCTAATGAGGCTACTAAACCAGGATCTAATGTAGCTTCTCGGCAATGCTCGTGGGGAATTGTGGTACTTTGGTTTAATAGCGGCGGATATGTTTTGCCCTGCCGAGGCTGTCCGTGGTAATGGAGCCTGTGCATGGCACATAAAAGCCATTGTCTTTGTTCTTTATGGACGACCCGTGTCTTCTGCTCAACATTCATCCATTACGCACAAAAGAAGGAGGGCTGTCCTGCGCTGCCTTATAAATCTCAATAACGAACGACACCCAAATGTCCACAGTCTCAAAAAGGTTTAATTACGGTGACTCTTAGAATCCCTCCTCATATTCAACTTGATTACAGTACAATTGATACCCAGGTAATTGATAATGCCTGGGTGAATAATGTTGTCAATTTTCTCCCTAAATCCCATTTTGGTAGCCATCTGGGCCACGTAAACAGCTCCCGAGGGAGGAGAGCTATTAGACAATAATTACTCAGAAGTCATTTATTCTTGAGGAGTGTTTAGCGTTTATCTGTTTTACAATTAAAATGGAAAACAGGCCTCTCCGCACACTTATTCTCAATATACGGAGTGTTCCACCTCCTCTGACAGCACTTGAACTCTTGACACACTCTCATTGTCTCTTGATAAGAAGATCTGGGACGGCCCGCATCCACAATGTTATGTTACTGTGCAGCCAGTACTGGCTAATAAAATAATGATTATTAAAATGGCGAACATAGTAAAGTGACTATTTTGTTGGAAGATTAGGTAATTACGAAACTAGTTGGATGATTTCACAAGGATATGCACCTTTGCCTTGATTTCTTTAAAACAGCAAAGTCCACACTGAGGTTGGCTGAGCAAGGTAATTAAGAATGTTTATGACTTCTGGGCACTTTTGCGCAAACTGCCCATTTATTCATTCAACCTTACAGTTTGCTGACTCGCAAAAAAATAATAATTTTCTCACTTTGAATATATGTATTAAGGGAGAGATATTATTTAATTATTATTTGCAGGTAACAACAGATTATTTCATGATTTATATGGGTTTCATGTTTGCATAACTTTGCATTTAAAGTGGCAAGAATCATAGGTGTGATCATGTGACATTTTTACATGTTTCCATGCTGGATAGAGAGACGGAGCAAGGAGTTCATTTTAGTATCAAATTGAGTTCTGCATTTTAAACCTGGCCTATAATGTCAAGTTAGATCAAGTCACATTTATTTAAATAGTGCTTTACATAATACAAATTGTTGTAGACCCTGTTTACACATTTTGGTCGATCGGATCACAAGTGGACGACACTAAATACAGGTAAACGTGGTCTAAAATGTTTTGAGCTTGTCCACTTTCGACTACTTCACATTCGACCAGATTGCTTTCGTAGTGTAGACCCTCATGTGGTCGAATGTGTTCAAACAGCCACAAAAGACCTCCTTCTCTCCACCTATACTGTCCTACTGCATAAATATTATGGGAAGCGCTCTAGCCAGACGCGATCTAAACTGTGTTGACTGAAGACCCAAGTTTGGTTTGAAGATGAAAAACGTACCAAGCTCAATGTTCTCTCGCCATTCCTGATAAACACACACTCACAGTGTTCGGCGTGATCTCTCAGCTGTCAGAGCAGAAAAGAAAGCTGCTGCTCTCTGTAAGCTTTTCCGTCATCTCCGTGCTCGCTCAAATGTAAATTGCGTGAGCTTATTTCGCCCATTAGATCGAAAGATCTGGAAAAAGAAACATACATTTACCCGCCCATGGAGACTCCCCTCGAAGAAATCAGGACAGAAGTGGTTGAAAGTGGACAAAAGAAACGGATTAAAACACCATGTGTAAACAGGAATGTGTCTCCCTCGTCTAACTGTGATCCGATCGACTAAAATGCATCTTAATACCAAGTGTAAAAAGGGCCTAATAGCAGCGTCACAGTAATAAACAGGAAATTACAGTATTAATGTTGCAAAGTTCTTCAATTATGAAACAAACACAGTTTTCAGTTGAAAAAGCAGCTCTAAAAGGACAATAGTGTCACTATTCAGCTCAGTTACGTTCAATGCTGATTCAATTTAGTTCAGTAACAGTGTGAATGTCATATGTATAGTAGCCTACCATATTAATGCATTTACTTACTTTTATGATGTTCACAAAGCCATTAAAATAATTACATTGGGTTGTGTGCCATTCACAACTGAATTGAGCCCTTGAAGATTTAAACGTCTTGCAGATGATTTCAACTATAGGAATGTATATTTCAACATTTGAATAAACTTTTAACTGTAGTAAACTATTTCAGTAAACTTTTGTGGATCAGGATGGAAGAACACTTCATTTCCCAGAATGCATTCACTGTGTTGAATTGATTCAGTTCAGTACTGATTCGAAATAACCTGTTAACTTGGTCGTGTGATCGATCTTTCTTCTCTCCTCGGACTGCATGACTGTCTCACACACACAGCGGGGTTCACAGCCATCAGGAGTCGTCACACACTGCACATAATGTCCGACTTAGGAAAGGAAAACACCACTCAGCCAAAAGCACCTCGTGTCACCTCTTCTAGGGCAGCATATTTTAATTCCTCACAGTGTTAAAGATTTAATCCTCATTTGCCTGAGGCCTCTGGGCACGAATCACTGACATTTATAATAACTGTTGTTTTGGGGTAATCTCACGAGAGTTCACAGAGGCAGAGAGAGGATCTGCGCGAAGGACTATGTCAGCTTTTATTTATTTGCACAGGAATCGCCAGAGGCATCTCCTCTCCTCATCACAATTATGAAGCTGGTCCTGAGAGAGAGAGACTGCGAAGAAAGAGCTGACACTTACCAGGGCTTGCTAAACAAATGGCCATGTAAGTACATCGGTTCAATGCGAATTGTATCCTGCATCAACAAAACGTCACTCTGGCGCCATATTCAAATCATTTCCATAGGATTCCATTACTTCACTCAACGCTAAACTTTTACACTAAATGCTAACACTGATAGTAAATGCATAAATGCCTTTAGTTTTTGAAATAGCAATATTTCAGCTTGATGCAAATGTACCATTTCATTTAATCTTCTAATCACTCACTCCCTGAAAACCACATGTCCACAGTTATTAGTTTTTGAAGTCTCTTCTGCTCACCAAGGCTGCATTTATTTGATCAAAAATGCAGTAAAAACAGTAATATTGTGAAATATTATTATAATTTAAAATAACTGTTTTCTATGTGAATATATTGTAAAAATGTAATTTATTCCAGTGATCAAAGCTGAATTTTCAGCATCATTACTCCAGTCTTCAGTGTTACGTGAATACAAATTCTATTATTTAGAATAATAGAAATTATTCTAATATGATGATTTGCTGCTCAAGAAACATTTTTGGTTGTGCTGCTTCATTTTTTTGTGGAAACCGTGATACATTGTTTTTTTCAGTATATTTTGATGAGTAGAAAGTTAAATAGAACAGCATTTATTTGAATTAGAAATCTTTTATCAAATTAAAAGATTCGGTCTTGCTGAATAAAATTAACCATTTCTATCTTTTCTTTTTTAAAACTTTACTAATTCCTAAATTCCTAACTTTTGAACGGTGTATCAGGCTATATACAAGCCAACATGTATACAGTATTTTGAGTTCTGACCCAAAAAATGCAGCATGAAAACAAGCCTGAGAAGGATGGTGGAGTCAAACTCTGTAAGTAATTCGAACCAAGTGTGCAACTTCCAAAACTTTTCAGTGTGTATTTACCAAAAACAGCTGAGGTATTAGTGATACCCAGGGCCTCCGCAAGAATGTGTAATCCTCACAGGCCTGTTCCCCCCTCACCATTGAAGCGCTCCGTCCCATTGTCTGCCGCCCTCAAAGGGAAAAGTGGGAGGAAGCTTTGGATTGGGAATCCCACACGGTCTGTTACTGGCCCTCTCTCTGAAAACACCCCAAGCTTTTGTCCAAATATTACAATAACACTTTTTTGATCTATTGTGCCTTCTGTTGACTGTGCCTACTGACCAAACGGACTGGACACGGAAAGGAAGTGACCCTCCCAAGCAAATGAAAAAGTAAAAATCTCTTTCTTCTTGTTTGTAAGTGGCCCCTCGCATGAGGGGAGGGGGGGGGGGGGGGGGGGTCCAGGTTTAAATGTTGAATTAAACTTAAAAGAAGGCTTAAGAGGGCACATCGAGCCCCCTGAGACAGGCCATAGAGAAATAACGATAGCTGAGAGGAGGAAATAATAGAAGGATCCAGAAGAAAGAAAGAAGACGGTCTGTTTCATGATCATTTTTTCATTCCTCTATCTGCCCCCTAAGCAGATGCTGAAGCAGATGGCGGAAAATGAGCTGAAAGTTTATGAGGAGGAGGTGAGAGATTGCAGGAGGGCAGCTGGGAAGGTGAATCAGAGAAAAGCCAAAGAATCAGGGCTTTTTCAGAGGAAATGATGTCATCATCTGCAGAACTGCTCACTTTAAGCCATTTCTGAACAAAACCGGTGTTTAAATGGGCAGTTGACAATAAAAAAGGCCAATCATTCTGCATCCTATCATATTCATATCTTATATTGTCATCATTTGGCTAGAAAACTAAAATAATAAAATGTTTCATTCGAATTATTAATATTTGGTTAGCTATAAATAAAATGTGGCAATTACTGCAATATTGCAAACCTCTCATGAACTGTGAAATACAGATTATAATTAATGCAAGAAATACTATGCAGGACTATTGAGATGAGCTAGTGAAATCAAAGACTTGATTAGAGAGGAAAAATCTAAACATCTAAAATATAATGCAGGTAATGTCCAAAAAGTGGCCCCAACAATATTAGGAAAAAATCAAACCAAGCAACGTCACTATTATTCACTCGTTTAAACTTTATCCTATGACTTTTTATTTAATGTCATTTTTTTTATTAGATATTTTTTCTTTCTTTAAAACATTTAGATCTAATATAAAACTATATTTTATTATACTTTTAAACTTAGTTTTTCTTAAAAAATAAATAAATAAATGGTTTGATATTTTGTTGTCTGATGCATTGAAATTCAATTATTTTAAAGACTGGTTTCAGTGTTCAGATGCATTTTAGGGGCCACTATATGGTAGTAATGCTTTTCCTTCCTTTAAAACAAAAAGGTTTAACCTGTAAAATTGAACGCATAGCAGATCTCTCAGGGCTGCGGAGACACAGGGATCACATGCAATTGCATTAAAAGATGCGATTCCAGCTGCCTGAGAGATGGATGTGGTTCAGGCAGGGCCATCAAACCTCCTCTATCCTCAAACAGCAAAACAGCATCTCACACGCTCCCTCTCCAGAGGGGCCGCAATCGCTGTTTTTACATTTCACCATCATTTCTGCCCATGAGGAATATGGATGTGAAATGAAATATTCAACCCTATTGTCTGATTTATTTGCTACATTATCCAGCGGTATCACCTCGGCAGTTTAAAGGATCGTTCCTCTCCATTCAGGACCTGCCCGCTGGGGGTCCGACAGCCTATCTGCTTCCTCCCGCATAAACAGGCCCGGTTTGTCTGAGCACTTCAATATGTTCTACTTGAAGGTTTTCAGCATGCAGAATTTCTAAGTAGAGACCGAGCGGACAAACCTTGGGGGAATAAGGTGGTGGGGCTCTGAAATGATAAATTTGCACGCCATCCGTTCTTGAAATGGGCGAACAAAATGTTATTAATTTACAAACTGATGGCAGGGCAGCGTGTAACACTATCCCAGACTGTAAGTAATACTCCTGTCAAGAGAAGGTGAGTGACAGTGGCTATTTCTCTTAAATATGTGTCAGCTCTTGTGTGGCATCTTCTGTTCAGTATGAAGACACATTTGCAAGACTAATTTAACCCTGTGTACTAACTAACCACAGATATAAAGATTATAGTCATCCCTCGCTCACATGCACGGATCACAATTAATTCATAAATTCATATATTTATCTCCAACTGAAAATAATAATTGTTATATATAAATATATATATGGAGAGAGAGAGTTCACCCAAAAAAAATTCTGCCATCATTTACCCATCCTCATGTCGTTCCAAACTCCATTAATTTTATAATTTAAATATTTTAATGAAATCTGAAAGATTTCTGTCCCTCCATTGACAGCCTACACAACTACCACTTTTGACGCTCTTGCTGAAGCTCAAACGCGCTGCATAACAGGAGAATGAACCTCATTGGTTCTTGCTGAAGCTCAAACGTGATGTGTAACACAAGAATGAACCTCATTGGTTCTTGCTGAAGCTCAAACGTGATGTGTAACACAAGAATGAACCTCATTGGTTCTTGCTGAAGCTCAAACGTGATGCGTAACACGAGAATGAACCTCATTGGTTCTTGCTGAAGCTCAAACGAGCTGCGTAACACAAGAATGAACCTCATTGGTTCTTGCTGAAGCTCAAACGAGCTGCGTAACACAAGAATGAACCTCATTGGTTCTTGCTGAAACTCAAACGTGATGCGTAACACAAGAATGAACCTCATTGGTTCTTGCAGAAGCTCAAACGAGCTGCGTAACACAAGAATGAACCTCATTGGTTCTTGCTGAAGCTCAAACGTGATGCGTAACACTAGAATGAACCTCATTGGTTCTTGCTGAAGCTCAAACATGATGCGTAACACAAGAATGAACCTCATTGGTTCTTGCAGAAGCTCAAACGAGCTGCGTAACACAAGAATGAACCTCATTGGTTCTTGCTGAAGCTCAAACGTGATGCGTAACACTAGAATGAACCTCATTGGTTCTTGCTGAAGCTCAAACATGATGCGTAACACAAGAATGAACCTCATTGGTTCTTGCAGAAGCTCAAACGAGCTGCGTAACACAAGAATGAACCTCATTGGTTCTTGCTGAAGCTCAAACGTGATGCGTAACACTAGAATGAACCTCATTGGTTCTTGCTGAAGCTCAAACGTGATGCGTAACACAAGAATGAACCTCACTGGTTCTTGCTGAAGCTCAAACGTGATGCGTAACACTAGAATGAACCTCATTGGTTCTTGCTGAAGCTCAAACGTGATGCGTAACACTAGAATGAACCTCATTGGTTCTTGCTGAAGCTCAAACGAGCTGCGTAACACAAGAATGAACCTCATTGGTCCTTGCTGAAGCTCAAACGTGATGCGTAACACAAGAATGAACCTCATTGGTTCTTGCTGAAGCTCAAACGAGCTGCGTAACACAAGAATGAACCTCATTGGTTCTTGCTGAAGCTCAAACGAGCTGCGTAACACAAGAATGAACCTCATTGGTTCTTGCAGAAGCTCAAACGAGCTGCGTAACACAAGAATGAACCTCATTGGTTCTTGCTGAAGCTCAAACGTGATGCGTAACACTAGAATGAACCTCATTGGTTCTTGCTGAAGCTCAAACGAGCTGCGTAACACAAGAATGAACCTCATTGGTTCTTGCTGAAGCTCAAACGTGATGCGTAACACTAGAATGAACCTCATTGGTTCTTGCTGAAGCTCAAACATGATGCGTAACACAAGAACCTCATTGGTTCTTGCAGAAGCTCAAACGAGCTGCGTAACACAAGAATGAACCTCATTGGTTCTTGCAGAAGCTCAAACGAGATGCGTAACACAAGAATGAACCTCACTGGTTCTTGCTAAAGCTCAAACGTGATGCGTAACACTAGAATGAACCTCATTGGTTCTTGCTGAAGCTCAAACATGATGCGTAACACAAGAACCTCATTGGTTCTTGCAGAAGCTCAAACGAGCTGCGTAACACAAGAATGAACCTCATTGGTTCTTGCTGAAGCTCAAACGCGCTGCGTAACACAAGAATGAATCTCATTGGTTCTTGCTGAAGCTCAAACGTGATGCGTAACACGAGAATGAACATCATTGGTTCTTGCTGAAGCTCAAACATGATGCGTAACACGAGAATGAATCTCATTGGTTCTTGCTGAAGCTCAAACGTGATGCGTAACACTAGAATGAACCTCATTGGTTCTTGCTGAAGCTCAAACATGATGCGTAACACAAGAACCTCATTGGTTCTTGCAGAAGCTCAAACGAGCTGCGTAACACAAGAATGAACCTCATTGGTTCTTGCTGAAGCTCAAACGCGCTGCGTAACACAAGAATGAATCTCATTGGTTCTTGCTGAAGCTCAAACATGATGCGTAACACGAGAATGAACCTCATTGGTTCTTGCTGAAACTCAAACGTGATGCGTAACACGAGAATGAATCTCACTGGTTCTTGCTGAAGCTCAAACATGATGCGTAACACGAGAATGAATCTCATTGGTTCTTGCTGAAGCTCAAATGTGATGCGTAACACGAGAATGAACCTCATTGGTTCTTGCTGAAACTCAAACGTGATGCGTAACACGAGAATGAATCTCACTGGTTCTTGCTGAAACTCAAACGTGCTGCGTAACATGAGAATGAACCTCAGTGGTTTTCACACATCAAGTGAACATGCTTGAGCTTTCGTTTACTGTAACTGAGGTGATGAATGTTTATATGTGAATAAAAGCTTAAATTCAATCTGTTCATCATATGAAGTGTTTGTGTTTCTTCAGAAAATTTGGACTAAACCGCACAATTCATTTGGATTAGTTTTACAATCTCTTTATGAACATTTTGAATTGTCAATGTGGAAGTTGCGTGGACTGTCAACATAGACATTAGAATTTATCTGAAGCAGTAGTCCTTTATATATTTATATCATTTGTAATAATTTGTATGTAACTTTTAATACGTTGACAGCCCTTTACCCTTAACAGAATAAAAAATAAACTCTAAAAAGTTTATCCTCACAAAGTAATTGCACACCCAAATACATTGCATGTTGTGTAATTTTTTAGGACAATAAATACTTTTATCTCCCTGTTGTTTTCCAAATGCAGTGAGATAATCATGTCATATTTAATATGACTCTGCTTGTAAACTGATATGTGCCAGTTTGTCCTTGCAGGCCAAATAAAACATTGTTTCATCGTTGGTGCTAAATAACGGTTGCAAATTTACAGCAGGCTTCCGGAGCTCGTCGTAAGCACAGGACGCTTCGTAAAAACACCTCGCCATAAGTTTCAGAGGAACAGATTTACCTATGTGACCTTGAAACAGGTTCTCTCTCTCTCTCTCTCTCTCTCTCTCTCTCTCGCTCTCTCTCTCTCTCTCTCTCTCTCTCTCTCTCTCTCTCTCTCTCGCTCTCGCTCTCGCTCTCTCTCTCTCTCTCTCTCTCTCTCTCTCTCTCTCTCTCTCTCTCTCTCTCTCTCTCTCTCTCTCTCTCTCTCTCTCTCTCTCTCTCTCTCTCTCTCTCCTCAGCAGGAGCACCAGACAAGTTCAGACTCACATAAAGCAGAATAATATCAGGCAGAACCTCTAGATGTCAGACTTATGCAAAACACACAAAAGTTCATGAAAATACTGGCATCATTAATTCACCCTTTTGTAAGAACCTGTTTGCTTTTGTTTTGCCTGTGGAACAATTTTTGAAGAAACAACTCAATTTTTAAAGTGACCACATCTCTCATGCTCCAAAAAAGACAACTTTTGCACTATATACTAAAGATTCTGCATGATCTGTATGCAAACCCATTCAAACCTTCATCAAGAAAATTTGAGTTTACAGCCGGTGCAAAGCAGAAGTGATGTGCACTCAGAATATTTTAATATGCTATCAAGCTGCAACTTCAATTTCGTTTTATGAATATTTTCCTTAGGGGTGGCAGGCATCAGCAGAGAAAGATAGAAATTTAAAAAAGATAAATAGCGCCATTAATCCAGAGTGTTTCACTTTCATTATCCTTGAAAACGAGGAGCTATTTTTCCAAATGAAATGCTCCTAATTAGCTCCTTACATCTGATTCGCTAGCTAGAAAATGACCATGTTCAGAAAATTTTAATTTGTAATTAAGTGCCGTTGTTCAGAAAATTTTAATTTGTAATTAAGTGTCGTTCAACATAATGTAATTTATCTTTATATACAGTTGATCTGACAAGCCACAGTCTGGATGTTGGTAAAGCTTTCGGTGGACAAACTAACTACAATGTCTTATAATTTACATGAATATGCCTGAGATGCATTCATGAAAAATATAAGAAGTAACACGAGGAAAACAAATTACATTTGGTGAACAATAACATTTCTTCTGGATGATTTAGGGGAAAATTGATTTCCTGCAAGTCTAACTTTTAAAAACTGCCCTCGTCGCTCATATATCTATAGAAAATCATCTCGATAGCAAAGCTCAGCTCTGGAACAATCAAAATCTTCAAAGATTCACTGAATTATGAGCTGATGAAGAAGATGTTGGAGCAGTCCGAAAATGTTTGCCATAAATGTATCTTTAGAAATCACACATTTGCATTTCACTCAACTCAATCAACAAAAACTGAAACTCCTTCCTAATGTTGCAGTTTGTGTTAAATTAGTGTCTGCAATGATAATGTGTGCTTTTTCTAATAAACATACATTTAATAAAGAAAAAATATTAAGTATTCATTATTAAATATTCTGTATTCTTTTTATTGTATTGTATGTGTCAAAAACTTGTGAAGCAGAATACACAAATGAGTGAGAGAACATCCTCTTAAAACACCTGGACATAATAAGAAATCATTTGATGTTATCTGACAACTTTCACTTGTTTAAATGCCATAATCAAAATAAAGTGTATTTCTTCTGCTTGTATCAATGAAAGCACAGAACAGTGTCCCGAATCATTCATCAGAGCAAATGTGGAGAGAAATGGAGATCATAATGAGCCTGAGTCATTTTCCACAGCTCCCATTACTGAACTGCATTCAGATATTATTTCCTCCGAGTCAGAAAACAACATGTGTCGTGCTTTACTCTGCTCTTTTCCTGCCATTCCTTTACTCACTAAACACAGGGAATTTAGCATGAGATGTGAGGACGACAGCACCATTACTATCCCTACACTTACAGTTGGTAAAATGTACTCAACCCTGGCATGGCACGACATTTCTGTGGCATCGTCTGCACTACAGGCATGAACGCAGCATTAAATCATGTGTGCTGTTACTTTACTAAGGGATCAGGCTTTCAATTTCCATGAGATTATCTAGGGATGACAATATCATTCAGAATTGATAGAAAATTTGAATTGTACAATTAGTAATTTTTTAAATTGTGGACCTGCACACCAAGTGATATTACTGCAAGTCACCAGATGCATCCATCTCTCTCTCTCTCTCTCTCTCTTTCTGCCCTCCCTCATTTTTATGGATGGATAGAACAGGAGTGTGTGTCAGGGATAATGGTTTGCGAAGAGTGAAATAGCAGAGAAAAGGCTAATCAGCATGTGACCTCAGCTGACGGGTCGTTCATCTTCCCATCCGTCTGAATTATTTCCTCAGAAACTCTCACAAAGGGAAGCAGGACAATTTGTTTGCCTCGCAGTTGCAGTTTTTCTATAATCTGTTTCCTTTCCATTCCATCAAACTCTATCTTTTTTTCTTTTCTTTTTTTAAAGATGCAGTTCTTACAAACCAGGAGGACTGATGACACACGAAATAATGTGAAGTATAACACCCAATACAGACTCACTGACCTGAGCTCAGTCTGATATAATCATCCGAGAACACTCAAAAAGAACAGGACAAATATTTGGGAATTCCTGGTGTGATGTCACTGACGCAAATTGTCATTGGTTCTTGTGTAACCAAATATGTCATCAGGGAACGCTCCCACAACTTCCACTAACGTTTGGGAAAGGTTATGCAAATGTTAAGATAAAACGTTCTTTAAATAACATTTCTGGAACATTCTTATAACATTGTTAATATTTAATATGCGTTCTCAGGATGTTGAGAGAAAACATTCTTAGAACGTCTTTATGATGTTTTTACATGAACGTTCTTATAATGTTGAGAGAACATTCTGAAGAACAACATTTTCAGAACTTCCTTATGATGTTATTGATGTCAAAATTCTTGGAATATTTTTTTTTTTTTCTTTTTTCTTTTTTTTTTTTCAAAGAATGTTATATTGTGAGTAAAAATAAGGTTATGTGAATGTTTTACTAACCTTTTACATAACGTTCTAATCACGACAAGAAAACTGGACATTTTAGAAACATTGCAAATCACTGTTCCCACGTTTTTTGAACATAAATGTCTTAGTTTGGATAGTGCTTTTATGCCTTTTTATGGTCAACATAAGCTGTCAAAGTATGAAAAAGAATATTGCAAAGATTCCTTCCTCTCCGTATACATTGAAACTTGAGTCAGGCTGTGATATTTTGATATTCTAGTGTTGATATTAGCCGATGAAATCAGCAAACACACGTGCACGCTCAGAGGAACATGGAGCATTTGTCAGGACACGGTGATAATGGGGTGGTGTGGGGGGGCTTATTCACACTATTCACAGACGATTTGTTTGGCGCTCTGTGGAAGCTGGGCCGCAGACACCAGAACAGCTGGGGGTTCTGGGAGATAGATACACGTGAGCTGCAAGCGGTCCATTTCAATCTGAATGAAGACAAAAGAAGCACAGACGCAGAGAGTGTGTGTCCCGTAAAAGCCATTAGGTGACGGTTTGAGGCGACCCAGAGCTCTCGGCTGTAAACACACACACACACACACATTCACAAGGTTAAATAGGAGTTCATAACCCTGGGCTAATTAGCATTTTTATGTAATTTCAAGTAAATGCTCTTTTAGTCAACAGCTCCATAATTAATTTCCCCTTCAGCCCTGACATGAGTAAACCGACACAGAGCCACAAAGTAAACACGTTTAGGTTAAAAACCCTAATTACTCATGTAAAGTTTTCTTTCAACTTTATGTAAAACATGTCAAATGAGTGAGTAATGCAGAAATAAAATAAATATTGTTCAACTGGGAAGCTACAATTTCATCTGTAGTAACAGGGGCAGAACGTATAAAACAATAGAAGTAAATGGAAAGTGTCTGTCATGATAAATAAAATGGGATGGGTGAACGTGATTTCCTTGTTGATCCTCCTGGAACAACATTCCAATCAACCAATCAGATTTGAGGGATAGGTTTACAGTTAATGTCAAGTTTAGGTTTACAACAAGGGTTATGGACTTCTACACCATTGTTATTTATCTATCATTTTTAGGGATAAGTTATGGGTAGGGTTAGGTTTGCAAAAAATGTTAATCCATGAACATGTCTTACTTGGCAAAATCAAAATAAAGTGTTTGCAGACATCAAGCATTAAGACAGTAATGAGAGTTAGTTGACATGTAGGTGCAAAGTTACTTATGCTTAGTAGAATGTCTAAAGTGGACCATCAAAATAAAGTGTTACCCAAGGAAGTGTTCAGACAAGGAAAACATATTAATGTAGGCAAACATGAATAAACTCACTCTCTCTCTCTCTCACACACACACACACGCACACAAAGCGAGGCATCATCTCTGGAGGTCCCTGTTGGACAGTGATGTATTTAAGGCTCTTTGGGGTCAGATGGACTATGTCCAGCACATCACCTGCAATCAATAGTGTTAGTAAAACAGCTCAGACTGACACACACACACAAGCACACACACACACACACACACACACACACACACACACACATTGGGTTTCCATGTTTAATGGGGACATAATCCATCGACATAATGATTTCTAAACTGTATATTCTGTCCCTTTACACTAACCCTAACCCTAAACCTACCCGTCACACAAAACTTTCTGCATTTTGACATTTTGAAAAAACATTACTTAGTATGATTTATAAGCTGTTTTCCTCATGGAGACCAGAAATGTCCCCAAGGATATTGGATTTTGCCATCTTTATGGGACATTTTGTCCCCATAATGTAGGGTTTACCAGGCCACACACTCACACACACACAGGGATAGAGAGAGAGACACACACACACACACACACACACACACACACACACACACACACACACACACACACACACACACACACACACACACACACACACACACACACACACACACACACACACACACACACACACACACACACACATGATTCTACTAAAGCTTCACATAACATTTTGGTCTTTTGGTCAATTTATTATTTTAAACTGATGGCTTCTTTCTATGAACTGCTTTCCTTTTTGTCTAATAACTTGCACTTGCTTTGATATTTTCTTGATTAATGCAATTTATTCTGCTTACCAATGCTGCATTTATTTGATTAAAATACAGTAAAAACTGTACAATTGTGAAATATTATTAGAGTTTAAAATAACCTTTTTTTGTGAATATGTTTAAAAATGTAATGTGTTCCTGTGATCAAAGCTGAATGTTCAGCATCATTACTCCAGTCTTCAGTGTCACATGATCCTTCAGAAATCAGTCTAATATGATGATTTGATGCTCAAGAAACATTTCTGATTATTATCAATGTTGAAAACAGTTTTGCTGCTTCATATTTTGTGGAAACCGTGATACTTTTTCACCCAGGATTCTTTCAGAGCTTTTATTTTAAATAGAAAATGCCTAGAAGAAAAGTGCCTTTCCCATCACTTTTGATTAATTTAATACATCCTTGCTTAAAATAATAAATTCTTCAAACTTTTGAACAGTAGTCTATATGCCAGTTTGGCTTCAACTGCGTTTTTTCTATTGGATGATAATATCAGTGGGTGGAGCTTAATGACATCAATTATTCTCTTTCTTCAGGCTAGCAGGGTTGATGCCTCGAGTGTGCCAGTCCTGCCCTGTTTACCTGTTAATAACTCTCCCAGTCCCTCATGCCCGCCGGTGCCGAGCACACCACACCCTCACCCAGAGCAATGCCTGCTGGGAGCCTGGCAGATGTTTACCTGGCACAGGTGAGGCCCTGAGATGAGACGAGAACAGCAAACAAGTGTTAAAGCATGTGTACACACACACACACACAGGATACAGCTGTGCTGAGATGCCTGTCAGACTGCGCACTGAGCCGTTCACAGCGCTGAACAGATTCACCACAAATACACAATACCTCAGAAAAGAGACACGTTTGTATGAGAAAGAGAGCGGTGTACGTGAGCCCGCTGAGGCCTGAGACTCGCCGTAATGGGCTGTTTATGTGTTTATTTGTTTGTTTGTGTGAGTTGGGAGTGAGGGAGGAATGATAAACGAGATCTGCTTTCCTCCGACGGCCTGCGTGTCACAGGATGGATGAGAGCGAAGAGGCCGATGCGTTTAATTACTCGTGATGGACTGATCGCGCCACAGAGAGCCGCCCGCTCTGGGGTTCACAGGTTACATTCACAGTTTATGGGATATTGCAGTATTTATTATAAATGAATAATCCGTGCACATCTTTTTTTTTTCATGTGGCCTCATAATCTTGAATCAGAATAACTTCCCCTCCCTCTTGCAGCATCTCTTCTCTTCTCTGATGACGGGGGCGGAGCAACCTGTCACTCACATGAGATCAGCCAATAGCAAACCACAACCATCCAATCAAATCCCCATGGACAAAATCAAGCCCCGCCCTACATTTGTTCTCGGGTTTACGTCACAATAGGGAATAAATGACTATCACAACTTCCATTTCATGATGACTTTAAGTATGCAAGTATTGTAAAATGAACTTAATGCAGATTCAGTTTAAACAGTGAAGGCAGTGGAGCCAGTGTGCACACTCCAAAACCTAGTGAGTGTCTATGTAAGCACTACATGTCATGCACACTTCTGATAAGTTCTGATAACTCTCTATTTCAAAAGGTGGGCAGCCAAATTCTTATGTTGTAATACATGACAAGCTATTTTAAGTGAATCTTTTAACTGAAAATGTTTACTTAAAATGAATGAAATATTTGAAAGTATACATAAACTAGTCAAATCATCATATTAGAATGATTTCTGAAGGATCGTGTGACACTGAAGACTGGAGTAATGATGCTGAACATTCAGCTTTGATCACAGGAATAAATTACACTTTAATATATATTTAAATAGAAGACAGTTATTTTAAATTAAATAATATTTCACTATATTGCTGTTTTTACTGTATTTTTGATCAAACAAATGCAGCCTTGGTGAGCAGCTAAGACAAAATAAAAATAGAAACAAATAAGTAAATTTTAAGTAAATAAAATGCTGTAAAACGATGAATTTCAAATTGTTAAGATCACATCCTCTTTTTCTCAGGAGAAAAATCTTAGAAGTTTAAAACTTCAGCAAAAGTCAATATTACCACTAAGAATAATGTTTTGACATGGAGTGTCAACAATTTGAAATATTTATGAGATTTTTATTTCTTATCGTATCTCATAATAAACATTGTTTGTCTTATGACGAGCATATGATGTGTGCAAATATGAGAGCTACATGAGAAACGGGGAAAGAGCCCAAATATTCATTTGCACTGAAAAACACATGCATTTCTGAACCTGTGAAAGCCTGATCTCTCAGTTAGGGGTGGAGGACACTCTTCTACTCTCCCTTTCAAAGGATTCACACAACAGTGGAATGTGTGTGTCCGGATAAATGATGAGCGTATTAGCATAACTACAGGCTGTAGAAGAGAGTGTGTGTGATCCACGGGGCCACGGGGCCGCAGGGATGAGAGATTGTGCCCAAGGGCCGACTTGGACAGACGGGCTGGTTCCCATATTGCACAAGGGTGCAAAAAAGCTGTTTTTTGTCGCTTCAGAGCAGCGCAGCTGTGTGACACACACACACACACACACACACACACTCACTCACTCACTATGGACCTGCTTTAGGGCATGCACTGGGAAAACTGGTCTGTCACCATCTTCAAACTTGAGATCATTAGCTAGTGACTACAGTCAATGTAAAACGCAGAGCCGTTTAATCTAATGTCTGGTTTGAGATATGCAAAGAATAGATCTGCTCATTTTACAAGAACACTTTTTTTAGTTCTGATGAGAGACAAATTTGACCAGTAAAGCGTGAACGGTTTAAGGACTTATAATTTTCCATTTTCCCTTGACAGCAGCAATGAAAAACCCAGGCATAACCCCAACACTATTTATATTTAAACACTTCAGGGCACATTTAGGAATTCTTTCTAAATCTGCATATTGTATGAACCACTGACTCTCATGTGCTGGATTTTACCTCTCGTGTGTGTCTAATATCAGACATATTAACCTGATTATTAGCCTGTGGGACATTTCAGGATGAGATATATAAAATATATATATATATTTTAAACAAGCTGTAAGTTACACTATAGTTGTTTGTTTTCTTCTTATTAATATGATTATTATTATTTATTATTATTATTTAAAAGTTGTTTTTCTACCTATGCCCAACATGTCACAAAAAGAGAAAATAAGCACATGCATATAATATAATATAATATAATATAATATAATATAATATAATATAATATAATATAATATAATATAATATAATATACATAGAATGATTTTACGAGGTTTTATGTAGGCTACTATGATTTGGAGTACTGAAGACATAAAAGAGAGCGAGAAGGAGGGACAGAGAGACAGAATCGTCATCCTGCTGTTGTTTCATCTGTGAAGAATTTCTCATTTCGTTTTCTAATTTATATTTTCAGCGTGTTGCGTTTTACGACTGGGCTCTAAAAGGCATATTTCTGCAAAATCAGGTTTATGATCTAAAACGTGGGCTGAACAGTAGTAAAGTTAAATATTGAACCTTCATTTCGCAGCGGAATTTTTGAAATGTTTTTCATGGGCGGCAGTAACTTTCAATAGCCTGTGAATGTTAGTCGACGCACGCGGACCACACACACTCCTCACGACAAAAACACACACCACTGCGTATTAAAAATATGGAGGAATAAAATACGTTCATTATAAAGTGTTGTAACGAGTTCAACTTTTAACTGATCAGGGGTAGGCTTAATAATAATAATAATAATTATTATTATTATTATCATCATTATTATTTACAATTTAACATACATTTCACACATTTTCTTATTCCTTTACAAAGTTGTAAGATTGCAAATTCCGCTGAATATTAGAATAAATAATTTTTCATAATATAGGGAATGAATGAATGAACCCAATGAATGAATGAAGTGTGCCATAAATCACATTATTCGTCACATTAATATTTTTTGGTATAACCTATATATATATATATATATATATATATATATATATATATATATATATATATATATATATATATATATATATATGGCATAGCATTTAGGTCTACAAACGCATCGCATACGCATGCGCGCGCGCGCGTGTGTGTGTGTGTGTGTGCACGCGTGCTTCCATTTACTTACTAATATGCCTTTTTTAATAGACAACATATATCTAACAGCTAACCGATTCACCTTTTAATTTTGGGCCTAAATGGCAAGATCAATGGAAAACTGTTGTAATGATCTAATTAATTATGTCGAAATTAAAAGCGCGCGCAGAATCAATCTCTCGCGTGAAGCCTCCATCTGTCCCCTCACAACACAAGCTCAAGGGCCAAATCCCTTTATTCTACACTTTCCTCTTTGAGCTTATGGGTTTTATTATGGGCTATATTTTTGTGCCACGCGTTTTATTGTATAGCAAAAATAAATTTGTTAAAAGATTGTAACATCACTTCAAAGTTTAAAAAGGTCTTTGTTTAGTCAAAAACCCAGCAATGTATTATGTTGGTAATGTATTGTGGAATAACTGTTACTAAAATATTTCATAAAATAAACACATTAATACAATTTATAAATAATTTAACGAATTGTTATCATAAATTACAAACGGAATAAAACTCGAAAACATCTGAAATCTATTTATATCTCAGAATTTATATTTTATTATTTTTATTTATTTATTTATTGATATAGGCTACAGTTATATTGTAAATATGACTTTTGGCACAGCGTTTAAACAGATATGCGTATGACGAGTCATATGATATTAAGCTAACGTTGTAAACTTAAAAGGACAAAACAGAACGGACGAATAATAACTCAAAACATAAGATGTCATGCATGACTATTAATGATAGAGCTGAACCGAGTTTCAGAGAGAGATAGGCTCTGTGTTTTGGAGTAGACTCTCTTCTGATGCTCCGTAATGAAGTGCTCGCGCTCTGATCGATCAGTGACGTTACCATGAGAACGGGAGGCTGAGAGAAGGAGGAAACATCTTCACCTCTGAAGAAATGAGCTTCATCAATGCTCACACTCACAGAACGAGCCGGGAGAACAGAGGAGATCCGGAACACAGAGATTCATCTTCAGGATGCGTGCGTGCGTGCGTGCGTGCGTGCGTGTGTGTGTGTGCGCGCGCGGTTCGGTTCTGTCTGTGTTTGGAGAAGCTCATGGGAGAAGATGGATTACTCACTGTCAGCTCGCAAGGCCCTAATGAAATCAAGACCCAATATGTTTGATTTTTTAAAAAACATTTTACTTCGCATCGCGTGTAAACTTTCAAGGTGGGATTATCAGAGCTTTCGGATATAGGCTACACAAAGTTGTATTTATAGAGTGATTTTAAACTGGTAAATATATAGGCTAACTTGCTTTATATATTTATTTTTAATGTGTGTTTATGTGTAATAGATATATTAGTCTGTTTGAATGCTTTTAACAAGAACATTTGTTTGGCTTCATCATGTCTCTAAAACCCTGACGGACTCAAATACATAACGCCTACTATGATTTACAATGTCTACTCAAATTCAGTGTGAAATTTCTCCAAGGGTGACAAAAACACTAACACTTAATTTTAGAAGTCTACAAAAAAGCAAGAGCGCAGAGAGCAGAAGGGCAGGGGAAGGCGGAGGGGTCTCGCAGAAAAACCCTAGCTTTGGGGAAGCTGTGCAGCGGAGGGTGAAATTAGAGCCCGCAGTGCTACATATTGTACCAGAAGCTCCTCCAAAAACACCAGGAGAAAGAAAAATCATCCTCTAACCTAACTAGAGGCAGATAGCCGAGCTGAGTCCCTCAGAGACCCGTCCAAAACACCCACACTTTACCGACGCTCGCGCCAGTCTTCATAATAAACATGCTAGTGTTTCAGTCTTTGTTTATAAAACACTATATATCAATAAGTAAACATACAATATATATATTTTTTTAAAACTGTCGTATTGTTAAATATTGTATGATGTCATTTTGTGTGCATTAATATTTCAAATAAAATTATATTTTCATCTTAACCCTTCCTAATCTTTAAATTACATTTTTATTTAAATAATGTATCACACACACACACACACACACATACACACACACATATATATATATATATACAATTTATTTATTTATTTATTTATTTATTATTTATTTAAGAATGACACCCATCAAAAAAAAAACAAAAAAAACAATTTAGTCCTTTAATTATATTACTCAGAAATAAAAAAGTGGTTTTATTGCCGATCACAAATAAAGCGATTCTCTCCTGTGAATTACCAGGAACAAAACTAAACCTAAAATACAGGCTACCTACAAAAAGGTTACTTTTAGTTTTAACCGCGATGTCAAAGTGAGAAAGTTTGTAGAAACGAGAAACGAGATCACGCGTCGCACCCGCTCCACTTTACTTTTCTTTCTGTCCAGTTTTGCGTATCTGGAAGAGGTCATTTCTTTTTTCTGAGACCGAAAAGATATTATGATATTAATATGATCAAATCTGCACACATTTGCATTTCTTAAAGGACATGTAATTGCAGCAAAATAATTATAATAATATTTACATGAAAAAATGTATTGCACCTAAAACTGAAAAACCAAAGTCTGAATGAACTAAATACTTAGATTTAGAAGAAACTCTTAAGTTAGACAGATGAACATCAATACAGAGCAGTCTTGCAATCAAGAAAAGAATAGCTACAATAGAAGAGAATAATTTCAAAATTGTTTGCATCACATATAATAACGTGTGTGTATGTGTGTGTATACAGTATATATGATGCATAGTACAGTTTTGATATTACACACATATTATGTAAACACAAACTTTGATGTTATATGCGATTAATCGCGATTAATAACATAATATAGTTTTGCTGTCTCAGGAGAGACGATATAGCGCCACCTAGAGTCAGTCTCAGTCACTCTGACCCGATCCAGAGCCGCTCACCGCAGAGACGAACACAGCAAACCAAAACAAGATGGTGTTTAAATCAAACCATAATCACACCATCGACCTCTCCATAATGACATTAGAGCTGGGCTTTTCCAGCCAGAAGCTCGGGCCTATAGGCATTACAGAGCTTTACTCTGAGTGTTATTATGAGGCGTTTAAGGGCTGATGGTGACCATGTTAATACAAAAACTCATTTTACGCATGCAATTACCTGTGTGTTGTCACTATACCAACCTCGTTATTAGAATTGCAATAATTCATTGATAACATTCGCAATTCCGAATTCTCGTCTCAAACTATTATCGCAAAAAAAGCACATGATTTGCTCTCATCCTCGCTTAATTTCCACTAAACTCTCCTTCACTCGGAGGCGCCGAGTTCCTCCCTCCCCTTTCGGAGTGACAGGCGGATGGAGCTTCATCTGAGCGAATCACAAAGTGCTGGAATCTACTGCCTTTGTCTGATACACTCACCCACAGTGGCGAAAGGGGGTCCGCGTGAAGGAGGGGGCTGGAGCTTTTACAAACCAACACAAGCGACCCAAGTCCTTCAGTCCCGGGCCGTGTGCGCATGCAAACGCGTCGTGTTGTTGTTACTGAGGGAAAGGGAAAGGTGGGCACAGCAAACCCGCAGTCTCCGATGGTTCTGCTGTCTGTCATCCATGCGCAGAACGGCACCTGCTATCCGAGACCACCGGGATATAAGACTATACTATACTAACACGCGGATGGATGGGACGAACGCTGGGAAATGAGTTCTGGGGAAAGCATGCACGCTGAAAACATTTAAACAGTTTCTGCTTTGACAGCACTTTGTTCTGAGCTAGAACACACGGTCATGTCTGACACCTGACAAATCCTGCGTCCATTTGCAACTTTCCGAAGTTCCCCTCTCCTCGGCTGGATTCACGTTACATCCTCGTTTCTTTCAGTTGTTCTCTGTGTAAGAAAGACGAGACGGCGACTTCAGTTGATTATCGCTCTTTTCTCGGTTATCCGATGGATATTCACTGTAAGGCAGACCCGTTCTCCGCCATGCACCGTGAGTTACACTGGAGTTTATCTGGAGAATATGCTTCTCACATTTCAGACAATTAACATCGTCACTGGAACAAGAAATTATTAGACTACTGGATTTTTAAAAAAGGATCAAAATTGCACTCTTCTTATATTGCATTTCAGGAGCAATAAGATAGCATAAAAATAAAACAGAAACAATAAAGGACTCGGTTACTAATCAAAATAAATATGATGAGAAAATTAAAATATGCGATGTGCGTATCATTATGTATATGATTATTATTTACAAAAAAAAAATAATAATAAATTAACGCAAAAAAAGGCCCAAATATATAAGAAATTATTATGCTCATGGGTTAAAGAAAGATTCAAAATTGCACTCTTCTTATATTGCATTTCAGGAAAAATAAGATAATAAATATAATAGTATAAAACAAAAACAAATAACTCGGTTAATAATCAAAATATGAGTGCCTGTGTGTGATGAGAAAATTTAAATATCACTGTATGGTTATTATATTTAAAATTCCATTTCGCTTTACAGTAGAAAATATTATTGATTATTTTAAAAAAAGCTGTATTATAAAATGTATATGCTTAAAGCTATATGCACTTCTAATTTCATTAAAATGTAATGTTAAAAAAAAAAAAAAAACTAATCGAGATTAACAATCTGTAATTTGATCAAACAAAACTGTTTAATAATTTACATCTAGGGAATGAAAACAATAAATGCTCGTGTAATTTAATCGCTCACCTACGAGTAACAAACCCTAGTATTGTTTCAACAAGAACATGCAACCAGAATAGCAGATTAATGTACATCACCAGAAGAAATCTGTTTGAGAAACGCTTACAAACATTTCTGATAGTCATTATATTCACGCCATTGTGTTACAGATATATTGAATTTAGGCACAGCAAAATGACAGTTTAGTACTCTTTTTGTGTGTATACAATATATATATATATATAGGCTATATATATATATATATATATATATATATATATATATATATATATATATATATATATATATATATTGTATATATTGTATATATATGCATAAAACATGTTAATGTTTGAAATAATAGTATAAAATAATAAAAATTGTAAATAATAGGATTACTTTTGTGCATGTTTTCGCTGTGAAAATAATGCAGATTGTTTTTTGTAGATCATTGCATATAGGCTATTCGTTTGCGTCTGTAACTTAATGTGAGTAGACGGGAATTCACTCTCACAAACGCGTTTGGTTGCAGTTAACCTTTACGCTGCTTTACAGCTCGCGCGTGTCCATACAGAACGCGTCGCGTGTTAATTGGATGAATGTGACGGACTTGTGACGCGCGTCACCGACGGCCTGTATGTAATGTTATGTTCCGGGTGCTTGTTGCTGTTGTCTCCGGTATAGGGCACGGGGGAGTGAACCAGCTGGGCGGGGTGTTCGTCAACGGAAGGCCTTTACCTGACGTCGTGCGCCAGAGAATCGTGGAGCTCGCGCATCAAGGGGTCAGACCCTGTGACATCTCGAGACAGCTGAGGGTCAGTCACGGCTGCGTCAGCAAGATCCTGGGCAGGTGAGACCCTGTACACAACATCAGGACCACGAGAGATTTACTCGCGCAGAAATCAACCATTTCACAACAACGCATCAGTTGATGTAGCATAAGTTAGTTTTTAAGCCGTCACTAATTTACAATTAAAATAGTCTCTCAATTGAAATGAGCTCATAAAACACTGAATGCATAATAATTATGCATAGAAATAGCAAAAATGCAGCAATAGTTTTAGATTGAGAACATGAAGCACATCACTGTCCTCAAAGTAAGGAAATTTGTATAAGTAAAAAAAAAAACAATTTTAACAGCACAGAATTGAGGATCATGAACGTGTGCATATTCCCCTAATTATTATACCCAAATTTGACATAAACAAAAACTAAGCGTCACCTCGTGAGCTTTGGAAACTCATCATTATGAGATCTGTGATTATTATTTTGTCCACAAAAAAAAAAAAAAAAAAAAAAAAGTTCTCATATGTGCACACGCTGAAAAAGTTATTTGACCATTGATTTGAATGCTTTAAAATGATCAAATTATTTATTTTTTTTAATTTGTTAGTTCAGGCTATTTCAACCAGGTCAAATGCTAATGAGTTTGTTCAGACATCACTTGTCCATTTTATTAAATAATGGATTTAATAATAAATTGAAAAGTCAGGCAAAAATAGGTAAAATTCGTTTCAAACATTTTTTTATCTGAGATTAATAAGTGAGTAAAACAGATGGGCTGCTTAATGTCCTGCTGCGCAAATTTTTAAATTAGTATTCTAATCATATGATAATTTCCTACTAGTGCCGTGTTAAGTAGCTTAGATAAAACATTTTCATGGCTTTGTTAGCACGCATCTGTTGTTTATTGTCATTAGGTTTGGTCAGGTTATGAAAGTCAGATTTACAGTTGTTCCTGCAGATATTACGAGACTGGCAGCATAAAGCCCGGAGTCATCGGAGGATCCAAACCCAAAGTCGCCACGCCGAAGGTGGTGGATAAAATAGCGGACTATAAAAGACAGAATCCCACCATGTTCGCCTGGGAGATCCGGGACAGGCTGTTGGCGGACGGGATCTGTGATAACGACACCGTTCCCAGCGTCTCCTCCATAAACAGGTCAGAGGAACCGACGATAACCAGTGGCTCAGTGACTTCAGAGGGACAGTCATTTGGCGTCTCTAATATCATGCGTCTTAGACATGTTTGACAAAAACAAAAGATTTATGCGATATTCTTTTGTTGTGTGAATCTGAAGTAAAATTAGTTGACAGTAGGCTTGCGTTGTGTACCGATACTGATCCTACAGAAAGCGCACGAGCGGTTGCTATGGTTACCAGGTGAACGCAACATCGCGAGCGCTTGTTTAGCGCACCTTGACTAACTCGTAATCATGGTTTAAAAAAAAAACGCAGACATTTGAAACGTACCTATATTGAAATGAAAAACGAATTTAACATTTAACACCCCTCAACATATTAATGAAAAAAAAAAAAAAAAAAAAAAAAGGGGAAAGAGAAATAAAAACCTACCTAACAGAATAAACTGTAATAGAGCAACCTTTTCTCTTGTATACCCAGTTTGATCAGCATTCATTGAGGGGGGAAAAGTGTTATTTTAATATACAATTATTTCCACAACGTTTATTTAAATTGGCATGCTGCAAAAATCCTGGATGTTTCAACTCATGTTTGGGTCAAATAAGGACTAACACAATCATTTAAAATAATGGTAAAATATTTAAACCAATGGTTAGGTTTGTCCATATTTTACCCAAACAGGGGTTGAAACAACCCAGCATTTAAAAAAAAAAAAAAAAAAAAAAATTGGGTGAAGTAATTTTGAAATAAACAGTTCTGTATTTCATTATGGTTAATGTTTGTTGGCAGTAAAGGGGTTTGTTATGTGTCTTTGCCGGTGGTCTCATGGATGTAATTCAACCCTTTGCTCCAAACTACCTGAACAATGACAGACTGAAGCTCTCAAATCTCATCTGACCAAGTGAAAACCGATCAATGAACGGTGATCAGACCTGGAAAAAGAGACACAGAGCTGCTCGATTAGAGTTCATGCCGTCATTTATCGGTCCTTTCTATTTTCCAAAGAAGAAGACAGTCATTTGGAAGTAACTTTTCATCAGTTTTCATTCACAAAACCCAGTTAAGAGACTAAATATATGGGCTAAAGGGTGTATGCTCATGCTTGCATAATTAATAATCTAGAAAATAAATTCTTAATGACTACATTTTTAATACTGCTATGAGTGAAAATGTTCAAAATAACTTAGTTTTATTTTTAACAGTTTTTTTGTCCAACTGGAATGATGATCGATAACGTCCACCTAGGCTACAATATGGGAAATCTGCAGTTTGAATAATCCATAATCCAATATGATTCTATTTACATCCTTAAATTGGTGTTTTAGGGTGGTATGTTAGACCTGTGTGGAAAATCAAAAGGGTAAAAAGAAGCAGTGAGGCGCTGAACTTTGGTTAAGATTCACTCTTCCATAAAACCAGACTCTGCATTACATTTTAATGAGTCGATGGCAAAGAATAGAGCGCCTCACACAACAGAAGAGAAGGCTGGAAAAAAATTCATTTCATGCCTCATGGTCACCTAAAAAGGGCCATTTGAATGTCTTTTGACATGAACTTGTGAGATAAATGCAAAATGTACGTTAATGTAATTACTGAAGCCCTTAAACGTCTCTAAAATCTAATTGAATTCAGTCTGGATATTTTGAAACAGGAAACAGTTCTTTGTTTATGAGGAAAATTAAAATATGAATGCGAGCAAATGCGACTCCTTTTAAAGGAACTTTGATGAAACACAATTTATTCCATCTTTATGTCTGTTTTTATTTAACAGTATATATGTTGATATACTCATGCATGAAGCCCTGTCTGGATCACTGAATAAGGCTGCAACTCAGTCCGTTGATAGATAATTTGGGAATTTGGATTCAAGTCAGTTCTTCAAAAGCTTGCAACTTGCAAAGAAAGAGTTTGTCGGCGTGCAAGAAGAGAATCAGCTTCGCCCGTAACCTTTTGTGCTTTTTTATTTATTGCTTTATTCATTAAAGCAAAATGTTGCATGAAAGTAAAAAGCAGTGTGTGCAAACTGAGAGCGAGCCTGTTGACAGTGAGAAGATGTTCAGACTGCAAACACTTTTCTTTAACATACATTATTAAGTGTTACAGAGTTCCTGTTGTACTAAAGTGTCTCGACAGCCAACAAGTGACAGCCGGACTTATAAAAACCTCCTCGACGGCACTCAATATTATCGATTCGCATGTAAAGCATTTTTAATATTTCTTAAGAGGATTTTCAGACACGACCCAGACATTAATTCACTCTTCCAAATGACTTATTCAATAACAGAAACACAGATTCTGGATAAAGTCTGCAGATTTATTCTCCCCAGGCCATGCAAGGGGGTCAAACAATGGGTTTAAAGAGAGAAATGAAATATAATATCGATATGTTGTCACTGCGTGTGCTTTCCTTTCTCTCTCGCTCTCTATTTCAAAGCCCCGAGGACACGTCCTAAAGCTGGTGTTTATGTCTGCAGATATCAATATTAGCAGCACACTCATTTTAATGGAAATATATATATGATCTTTGAATGGTATCCGCGGTCACAATGTATATTCTAAATATTTTTACAATCAATAATCTTCATGGGGCATGAAATGAAAGCTATGGCACAGGAAAAGCATGTTTTTTGCATGCACACGGTGCATTCGATTGCATGTACAGTATGTCCGCTGAAACAGAAGCAGTGCCAACGGTGATGAATAGATCTAAAGTTTACAAATGAGCATGACAGCGGGTCCTTTCCCCAAAGTGCCGTTCAGATTAACAGAATCAAATGCTGGCGTAAGCTTGTACACCGCACTGAGCAACTATCGCTTTCCTGTCACATATAATTTATAGCTTTCCATTTGCATCCCGGCACCCATGTGGCTAATTCCCAACTTTTTATCCCAGAGTCTAGATCAATAGAACCTCATCCACACTAGAACCAAGCCTGAGGCTTTCCTCGGGACCCAAACACACACCGAGAGAGCGCCGTAAGGACGATTATCGAGGTGAATTGTTGTGATTTCATGCTTTGTTTGCGAGATCACTCAAGGCAAAAGAGCTCAGAGAGCTTTCGGCTATATCTCACCTTAAAGCAACAGCGAGTCTGCTTCTTCTCGCTCGGGTAAACAGGATCTGAACGACTGCGGTTATCCGTTCTGTCAGATCCCCCCTGCTCTGAGATATATAAAGTAAATCTGAGATTATCAGAGAGAGACAGACAGACTGAGAGAGAGAGAGAGAGAGAGAGAGAGAGAGAGAGAGAGAGAGAGAGAGAGAGAGAGAGAGAGAGAGAGAGAGAGAGAGAGAGAGAGAGACACACACACTCACTGCATTGGCTCTGGAGATCCATGTGAGTAAATGTACTGTATTTACTGTGCAGGATCATTCGGACGAAGGTTCAGCAACCGTTTCACCCTTCGCCAGATGGGACGTCTCTTTCCACCCCAGGACACACTATAGGTAAGATCACATCATTAACTCCAGGGGCCATTTCTGGACCTTTCTGGACAAGGTCATCCCTCCAAATCAAATCAAGGGCCAAACCTTTCTGCTCAGAGATGGATATTACCTGCACCTGGAGAAAAAATGAAAAAAGTCTGATGCCCTCTTATTTTATCCTATACTATTGCCCTCTTACTACTAAGTTTGAAAATATTGACACACTAATCTTTTATTCATTATAAATAAAATCTGAATCATATATAGTGGTGTGCGAAAGTCTGAGACCGCATTGAAATCCAAATACTACTTTAAACCTGCGAATGAAAAGGAAGTTTTTAAGACTTTTCTCACAATAATTGCTGTTCTTTTGAACTTTCTATTCATCAAATAAAATATTAATAATATTAATAAAAAATAATATATATTTTATTATATATAATAAAAAATACAAATATGAAGCAACACAACTGTTTTCAACATTGATAATAATCAGAAATATTTCTTGAGCGGCAAATCATCATATTTGAATGATTTCTGAAGGATCATGTGACACTGGAGACTGAGTAATGATGCTGAAAATTCAGCTTTGATCACAGGAATAAATTACATATTAACATGTATTAAAACAGAAAACAGTTTTTTTAAATTGTAATATTATTGCACAATATTACTCTGTATTTTTTTTATCAAATACATGCAGCCTCGGTGAGCAGAAGAGACTTCTTTTAAAAACGTTAAAATCTTATTTACCACAAACGTTTGAACAGTATACATATAGAATTTTCAATATTGATTTCTAATAGTCTTTGTTTAAAACAAACTGAAATATATACTGTTTTGCTATCTAAGCTATTTTCTTTACATATCTTGTAGATTTAATGCCTAAAAAAATGCTTATGGTTGCAAACCAATACCTCCTAAACACATATCCAGACTTGACTTTAGACTAAATGACATTATATAAATAAATATGAAAGATTCTGCACTATTTTAGGTGTCAAATCAAATGCACGTAAATTGATCATGTGACAGACGGTCAAACTTCCTTGCTCCCATTCCAGATCTTAAGATGCTCTAAAATCATGGAGAACATGATCATCAGGTTTAGTTGCTGCAACTATTAATGCAAAACATGAGCTTCATGTTCATTTTTACACTTAAATTGTCATGTTTTTAGTGTCATTTGTAACGAAAAAAAGTGCAATAATTTAGAAAACATTTTCTCTAGTGGTCTTTTGAACTGAAACTGTTTATCTTGGAAAGAGTGAGATGCTATAAACCTGTTTTCCTGTAATCAGACTCTGATGTTCTACACATGGGAAGAGTTCTGATCGTTTCTCTCTCTCTCTCTAGTCTCCAGTACAGCGTCTCCTCCTGTCTCCAGTTCTTCCATTGACCCTGTGGGCTCCTACTCCATCAACGGCATTCTGGGAATCCCTCGCTCCAATGGAGAAAAGAGGAAAAGAGATGCTGGTGAGTCTGCGGTTTCTGCTTTTTTGGGGGGAGGATGTGCACAATATTTCTGAAGCCATGCAGGGCTGCAAACAGCATAATTCCAACTTTAATTAACAACAACAATAATAAAAACAATAATAATATTAATTGTTAAATGTATACATTCATAATTATTCATATATATTTTCTTGTTTAATTATTACTACATTTTGTATTATTATTATTATTATTGAGAAGAGAAGTACCTGTACCTGATGACTCGCACTGTCTATGTGCTTTTGAATTATGCATTCACACTCAGTTTGGGGTTTATATTTGGCATACAATATTCTGAGCAGACTTCTCTCGGATGTGTAATGATTGGGTACAGAGAGGGTTTTGATGTGGTCATGTGACCCTCACCCCTGTTATTAATCTGCACTGCAGTGATTAAGAGAGCTTCAGTAATTACATGTCAAGATGATGTAGCCAACTAACAAACTCAGTCAAACAAGAGCGAGTCTTCAGAGGACGTTTAGCTCAACGACCTCTTTCTCTACGACACTTACTTCACTGTCGCCATGTCTGCAGTTTCTGACCCACAATCACTGATCTACAGTCAGCCTGACATGCAAGGCAACCAACAGTTTGTTTCGTTTTATGGTGAAGAATTTATCCAAAAGTATAAATGCTATTTTATAAAATACACTTTCTAATATACTACTGTTCAAACATGCTTTTATTCAGCAAACTTTCTATTCACCAAAAAATCCTGAAAACAAAATGTATAACAACTGTTTTCAACATTGATAACAATAATCAGAAATGTTTTTGAGCATCAAATCATCATATTATACTGATTTCTGGAGGATCATGTGACACTGAAGACTGGAGTAATGATGCTGAACATTCAGCTTTGATCACAGGAATAAATTACAGTTTTAAACATATTCACATAGAAACCAGTTATTTTGATTTGTAATAATATTTCACAATATCACTGCAGTATTTTTGATCAAAGAAATGCAGCCTTGGTGAGCAGAAGAGACTTCCTTCAAAAAAAATTTGAACAGTAGTGTATATATAAAATATTTTCTATAATATTTTTGAATATATATTGTTTTCTCCAAAAACACAGATGAACTGCTAAAAATCTTTGTGCCCTTACATACAGAAGTAGTGTACAGTTTACAGATTTCCAGTTTTGTGTGCAATCGTACAGTGTGTGTTGATTTGGAGTGGTGTGTGAGACTCAGATCATCGCCTCTCCTCGAGATAATGCACTTGCGTGTTTCTCTGTCTCCTGACTTTGACGTCACAGCTCACAGTCTCCACCAGCGAGCGTTTCGTGTGCTGTGTTCATTCTTGCGGTTGTGATGACGTCATTTTCCTGTGGCTAAAGAGAGATTATTTATGGCATACATTACGATGGCAATAGGTGATTACCTAAAAAGCAAAGCAAAGATAGCAGCATGCAGGTGTGTGTGTGTGTCAGCCGTGCAACTCGACACGTAACTGATGCGGTGTGTTTGGCATCCAGTGTCCACGTGATCCGCTCATAGAAAGAGTCGTTCTTGTGATTAGAGCGCGTTACACACAGTCATTGTGTTGCATTGGGGTTCATTGGTTTTCTTGCTGTCAGACGCTGCAAGGGCGCAGGGTCGACATCAGCGGCGGCAGGAATGATGGGAGACTTCAGATCTGTGTGTGCGTGTGTGTGTGTGTCTTTAAGATGATTGACTGTTTTGGGGGTTGTTCTCAGGCCCAAATGATCCTCTTGATGTGTGGCCATTTTCTTGATTTAAGCGCTGGGGATGAAGAGGTGGAGGAGAGAGAAAGAGAGGAGGAGGGCAGTGTATGTTATGTATAACTTCACAAACGGTCATGTGATGCACACACACACACACTCACACACACACACACACACAAGCACACATAGCTCATGGACTGTAGACACCTGGAATCCAGAATAGATGTATTTTATCTTTGCCAGACGAACCTGCAGCCACACACACACACACACACACACACACACACACACACACACACACACACACACACACACACACACACACACACACACACACACACACACACACACACACACACACACACACACACACACACACACACACACACACACACACACACACAGTTGCCTGCTACTATGCTTTTAAAACAATGCCTTCCCTGTAGCAAAATCTAGTAAATATAGAATCTAAAATCCCATAATACACTGGGGAAAAATAATTTTTCAAAGTTGTAAACGAAACAAACATTATTGGTGTACGAAAAAAAAAAAAAAAAAATATATATATATTTCAGTATTTCTACTTCACAATTTCATGTTTAATTTAATGTGTTACTTGCTGTTTCTTTGTAATTACTTGTGAACTTTACTAGCAAATTTTTTCTACGTCAAATTTCTTAGTGTAAAAATGGTTTTCAAATTGTTTCTACACTATTTTGTTTTCAGTGTACTTAGAAAGATAATGCTGCATTTTTAAAGTCAACATGAATTGCTGTTTCCAAATGCACTGAAACAAATTTGTCGAAGGCAAAATATATCACATAATGGAAATAAAATAAGTAAATAATTATAGAAACGTCAAGTAACACTGAACTGAGCTTGGAACTATGGAGTAGAAAAACTGAAATAGTATTTACTTGCAAAACAGTAATCTTTGTTTTATTTGAAATGAAATTATCTGAAATGAAATTGAAATTGAAATGAAATTATCAAAAAATGTTTTTTTACAGTGCTTAAATTTTTACTTCAATAATGTGATAACATGCATGAATGTGCATTAAGGAAGTAAAGTCGGTTTTGATTTCACTGGGTGCTTTGAACAGTTTCTTAAAACACCACACAAACACAAACAACTATCTTCTCAGAAAACCACAGTGATATTTTAAACGGCGCGCTGTCAGATGCAACATAACAGATCTATAGTGGTAAAAGGAGTGTGTTTTTTGTGCCCCGGTTGTGGTGATACGCATGCCAAGAGAGGCCAACAGTGTATGCAGTTCCTCCAGCGCGCTCGGGTCCACAGCGGCCTCAGACGAGCCCATTACGAGCCCAGCAGAGAGATAATGTGCTGTGACACGCGTTATGTACACGGCGGAGCTGAGAGAGCACAGGTGTCACACCAGCCATTAATCTGACAGCGCTACTGTATTACTGCAAATTAAAAGTAGCACGATACAGAGAGAGAGAGAGAGAGAGCGCGCTAGTATCCGCACGGACCCTGGCTGTCTGAGCTACGAAGCTGCAAGTGACATTTAAGAGAATTTGCAATTCCGCCGAGAAAAGCTATTACGGCACAAATTAACATCTAACATCCACACATCCCAGAACCCCCCCTCCACAGCTGTCTCATAAGAGCACACCATTAAAAAGATGAGAGCAGTTTCACGCCGGCCAACCCAAGACACCACTGATGCTCAAATTGGGCTTGCGTTTTAACATTAACCTGATTGTCTTGTGTTTATGCTGGGAAATGCATGTTTAATTTTTAGCTGTAAAATTCCACTTCACAATGATTATTGTCATGAACATGATGGCATGGATTTCATATACTGTAGTCTTGAGGCTGGAGAATCCTACAAATGAGATATTAACTAATAAACATAAGAACTATAAAACGTAATGCATTAAAATCATGTCCTTCAAATAGAAGCTTATAATACCACATCGCCACACTTTTATTGTTGTAACAATAACTGTGAAAACACCATGTAAACTATGGTTACCATGGTAAACTTCGTTATAGACACATGCACTACAATTTTCCGCAATATTATTATTGTTATTTTCAAAATTTGCTCTTTTTAATCCGTATTATCTATTTTTGTAAGTGTATATTAGTTTTATTTTTCAACATACTATAATATGTACAATAATACATTTTATACATACTACACTAAATGTATTTGATGCAACGTGACAAAACCAGAACATTCCTGTTATTACCAAAAACTGTGCATTATAACAGGGGAGGTACAATTCACATACTATCTATCTAATACCTAAATAGTATGCAAGATGAAAAGCCCCAATTATAGTACACTGAAAACAGCATGCTAAAGGATCTGGATCATATAACCTTTCCGGTGGATTTTCAAAGAGTGCACAGTTACATACATTTTAGGCAAGGTTTACCATCAGTGAAGAAGAGGAAAACTTTCTTTTTCAGGGATAAACTTGAGGCTGAAACTTAGAGGGCATGTAATACAAGATGCTTACATGCGAATACAAACCCTACATGAAAGTGTCATTATCCCTGCATACATTCTTTTTACACAGCCAAACTATGGGAAATACATACTTCAAGTCTGTAAGTATGCAAATTGGTACCAGCCCTAGTTTGCATTTATACATTGTAAAAAAATGAAAAAGTTGCTCAAAAATCTCAAATTCAAATTACATTAACCCAACTTAAAAAATGAGTTGAATCTTGCTTAACTTATTTTGATGAGTTAAAGCAATGTAAAAACATTTTTGATCACATCATTTTAATAATAAACAATTTTGGTACTGTGTTGGTTCTGCGCTTGAAAAGTCATGTCAGATTTGTGTCCTAAAGCGAGACGAATGAAAATCTCTAGTGCAGACCCAGTATTTCTCTCTCTTTCCCATGGGGTCAGGCCCTGTGGGTGTGAATCCTGCGGTGTTATGGAGTTCTTATCTGCTCTGATAGAGCGGCTCCCTCGTTACCTCAGTCTTAATACTGACTCACGTCAGAAGGAATCCGCTCCACTCAGTTTCAGATCAATACCACAGCAGCAGGACAGCACACATCGCAACTGTGCAGCAGCGCCTCAAAGCCTCCAGGTGAACGCATTACATAAGCACCAATGGGAGAAAACAGTCTCAGTTTGTGACAGAAGCAAGAAACTCAAATGCACACTTTAACTTTGGTAACCTAATAGACAGAAGAAAGTGAAGAGAGTAAAGCAATAGTAAATTGCTTAGTAAAAATCTCACCCATTGCATGTTGTTGCAAATGTGCATGTTTTAAGGAAATATATCGCCATAATGGAGACTGAGCTCAAGTATCTTAAAGGGGTGGTTGATTATGAATTCACTTTTCTAGCTTTAGTTAGTGTGTAATGTTGCTGTTTGAGCATAAACAACATCTGCAAAGTTACAACGCTCAAAGTTCAAAGCAAATGGAGATATTTGCTTTTAAAGAAATTGCTTTTTAAGGACTACAACAAACGACTGGTAGAGACTACACAAGCTTCCTCCCGGGTTAGTGACATCACAAACCCTAACATTTACATAAACCCCGCCCCCGGGAACGTGATTTATAGATTATCATGACAGAATATGCCTATCAATGACTAGAAGATAACTACACATCAGCTACATAAATTAATCAATTAACCATTCAGAAATGTCCTGTTGCTTCTACATGTTGTCACTTCTTAAAACATAAAAGGCTAAAAGTTTTGGAAATTTTCAGTACATGTGTGTGTGAGGTAAAAGGACACAAGCTGTTGAAACTCCGCCCTCTGTGCCGGGAGCAGCAGCTCATTTGCATTTAAAGGTACACATAAGAACGGTGCGATTTTGCTCACCCTCAAAAAGTGACAATTTTTACATGATATATAAAAATATCTGTGGGGTATTTTGAGCTAAAACTTCACATGCACACTCTGGGGACATCAGAGACTTATTTTACATCTTGTGAAAAGGGCATTATACCACCCCTTTAAAAATAGTCAATATGACATGCATGCTATATTAAAATGATTCTAAAGTCATATGAAATCTCATTTGCACTTCTGCATATGTGGACAAACTAGATTTGAAATATTTTTACAGACCTAAAACGTCTCATCTTGCCCCCATATATTGATTCAGTTCTTCAGATTCAGCTGTAATATAACAATGTTGGTTTCCTGGTCACAGTAAGAGTCATGCGTGGATTCAGTAGTTGATTTTCTCTAAGCAGTTGAAGCGTTACGTTCATTGCTCCTGCCAAACGGCACAGAAATGCAGAGCAGTAATGGGCGCACATGTGTGTGTTGCTCATCCAGTGAGTGGGAAGCTGTTGTCACAGGAGTAAATGACAAATGCAGTTGTATTGATCAGGTTTGTGGCCCAGGCTCCCTAATGGCACCTAATTAATGACTTCATTTGCCCCTGCGCCCGATACAGCAAATACCCACTCCACCTCAAGGACCCCCATGGGAGCCGTCCAAACAGAGCGCCTGCTCAGAAACATGCAGCTTTAAAAGGCTGAAGTGGGAAAAACACATGGCAAAGTCATCACTATTGCTATTGCTCATAGAACTGAAGTTGTGACTAATTGTGTTTTCCGTTAGTGAGATACTATAAAAAAAAAAATCCTGATCGCCTTAGCAACTGTCTTTGCAAACACCTGGAACCCTCTATAAACAAAATTAAATATTATAGCAACCACGAAGAACACCCTAACAACAGTATAGCAATTAAGCCCTAACAACCACCTAGATCACCCAGTCAATCATATACATAGCAATGCATCAACCACGAAATTCCTTAGCAATCAAATTGTAACATGTTAACAACCACCCAGAACACCCTACAAACGGCATAGCAACGGCCTAACAATCACCTAGATCACCTTATCAATCATATAGCAATGCATTGCCCACTAATACCCTAGCAATCACAAAACAATAGGTAAACAACCACCCAGAACACCATATAAACAACATAACAACACCCTAGCAACTATTCAGAACACCCTAGTGACAGCATAGCAACACCCTAACAACCGCCTAGATCACCTAATCAATTGTATAGCAATGCATTGCCTACTAAATACCCTAGCAATCACATAGCAATAGGTAATCAACCACCCAGAACACCATATAAACAACATAACAACACCCTAGCAACTATTCATAACACCCTAGCGACAGCATAGCAACACCCTAACAACCGCCTAGATCACCTAATCAATTGTATAGCAATGCATTGCCTACTAAATACCCTAGCAATCACATAGCAACAGGTAAACAAACACCCTGAACACCCTACAGTATAAATTACATAATGCCCGAGCAACTATTTAGAACACCCTAGCAACAGCATAGCAACACCCTTACAACTCCCTAGATCACCCAATCAAGCAATGCATTGCCCACTAAATACCCTAGCAATCACATAGCAACAGGTAAACAACCACCAGAACACCCTATAAACAACATTACACCCTGGTAACTATTCATAACACCCTAGCAACAGTATAGCAACGCCTAACAATCACCTAGATCACCCAATCACACAGCAATGCATTTCCTACAAAATACCCTAGCAACAACATAGCATCAGGTAAAAACTACCCTGAACACTCTACAAACCGCATAACAATGCCCTAGCAACTATTCAAAACACCCTAGCAACAGCACAGAAATGCCCTAACAACCACCTAGAACACACACTCAATTGTATAGCAATGCAATGTAACTAAATACCCTAGCAATCACATAGCAATAAGTTAACAACTACCCATAACACCCTAGAAATAGCATAATTATACCCCAGCAACTATTCAAAACACCATAGCAACAACATAGCAACGTACTAAAAACTACTCAGAACCCCTTAATAACCTAACCTTAATACCATTCAGCAACCATTCATAAAATTGTAGCATTGTAGTTTTGCAAGCTTCAGAAAAAATCTACTGGGATACACACACACACACACACACACACACACACACACACACACACACACACACACACACACACACACACACACAGAGAGAGCAAGTGTCCAGTGTGTGTGTGTGTGTGTGTGTGTGTGTGTGTGTGTGTGTGTGCGTGTGTGTAAAACCGTGCTGTGCAGAAAGAAAAGGTCACCGTGACAAGCGCAGTGGTAATAACCAGCTGAAATGGTGCCATCAGACAGACATGATTGATCAATTGAATTCAGCGGCAGTGAAAAATGTGCGATCAAGAAGAGTATTACAGACACGATGAGCTGGGACAGGATACTCATCAAGACTTCATTCCAGCCTGAGCCTCTATCACTCCATCCATCCATCCATCCCTCTCTCTTTCGCCTTCATCCCCTCTGCATTTATCCCCTCATCTCTCTTCTCACTGATTCTTGAGGAAACCAGGCTATAAAACAGAAAAAAAGGATTTTTATATAAAAACATGTTCAATGATATTTCCCCATTTGGGTGCAACCTTCTGTTTTTCTTTGCCTATAGCTCACAAGACTGGATTAAAATGAGAGAAATTGTCAAAAAATACCAAACAACTTCTTTGTAAATTGTCTTTATAAAGAAAAGTAGGCAATAGTTGTGACAGATAATATTACAAATAAATACACCGGCCACTTTATTAGGTACACCTGTTAACTGTTCATTAATCAGCCAATCACATGGCAGCATGTAGACATGGTCAAGATGATCTGCTGAAGTTCAAACTGAGCATCAGAATGGGGAAGAAATATGATCAAAGAGACTTTGAAATGTGGCATGGTTGTTGGTGTCAGACGGGCTGGTCTGAGTATTTCAGAAACTACTGATCTACTGGGATTTTCACGCACAATCATCTCTAGGGTTTACAGAGAATGGTCTGAAAAAAGAGAAAATATCCAGTGAGCAGAAGTTCTGTGAGCGAAAATGCCTTGTTGATGCCAGAGGAGAATGACCAGACTGGTTCAGCTGATAGAAAGGCAGCACTTACTCAAATAACCACACGTTATAATCAAGGTCTGCAGAAGAGCATCTCTGAACACACAACACGTCCAACTTTGAAGCAAACGGGCTCCAGCAGCAGAAAACACACCAATGACGCTCCTGTCAGCTGAGAACAGAAAACTTGGCTACAACTCACACACGCTCACCAAAACTGGACAATAGAATATGTCTGATGAGTCTCAATTTCTTCTGCAACATTCAGATGTTTAAACAACATGAAAGCACGGATCCGTCCTGCCTTGTATGAATGGTCAACTGCTGGTGTAATGATGTGAGGGATATTTTCTTGGCACACTTTGGGTCTCTTAGTACCAACTGAGCATCGTTTAAACACCACAGCGGACCTGAGCATTGGCTACTTCATCTAGCTCAAATCATCTCAAACTGGTTTCTTGAACATGACAGTAGCCGCGTTTCCATTACCCTTCAAATTGCGCAAATTGAAATTACAAATTGAAAATACGCCCAATGGAAACACGTCAATTTCGCAAAAACTCCCATTTATCGCAAAAAAGTTTTTATGCTCGCATGAAGTGGTTTTTCAGGCAATTCGAAAAAGAAATATTTCGCAAAACTGCAATGGATTTTGCGCATTTACAGTCACCTGACGTAGGTGACGCGGTATGTTTGGACAGAATACGAGACGGAGTTCTTTATTAAATTCATATAAGACAAAAGAATTACAGGAATAATGGATTCTAAACCTCAAATAAATGCCACAATCAAGACCTCGAAGCAGATATGAGGGAGAAACACCCAGAAACACATATGTGTCGCTCACAAGTATAATAAGGGTCGTTCCTTATCATTAATGCTTGGAAAACACACATACATCTCCTTCGATTAATAATAATGGCCAGTGCAGTGGCTGGGATATAGTACATAAACCTACCAACGTCCGTCGCCATGATTTTTGGAATGATTTTACTTATCGCGAGAGGAAAAAATTAAATTTAGTCGCATAACATTGGTTAATGGAAACAACATCATTTTACAATCGTTTTTTGTCGACATTTAGAAAAAAGCGCAAAAGTTTTGCATAAATCTGTAATGGAAACGCGCCAAGTGAGTTCACTAAACTCAAACGGCCTCCAGTCACCAGATCTCAGTCCAATAGAGCACTTTTGGGATGCGGTGGAACAACTATATTATTAAATAATACTTTTTCGCAGGTCATCTCTCTAACTCTTCATCCACTCTCTCTCTAAGTCAGGTCAATCAATACAGGCAGAGCGTGTCATACATCACGGTGCCTGTGGGCCGCACTGAGAACATAATATGCTGCGAATGCAGAGTGACAGATTTGTAAGGGAGACACGACTTTCCAGAGAAGGCGAGATGTGAAGATATTTAAAGGAGCTCTAAAGGGGGTTGGCAGGGTGAAAGAGAGAAGAGAAGGAGAGAGAGAGGAAGGTGTGAGAGAGTCTTTTACTCAGCACAAGGGTAATCAGGTCAGAGGAAAACCAAGAGAAAGTGCTGTGTTTGTGGAGCGTTGTTTAACCGGTAAAGAGATTGAACAATAACGGCAGAGGTTTTCTTCAGGTGTGTGTTTGTCGGGTTCAGTGTACAGAGGTTTTGGGGAAATCAAATCAGCCTTACACATGCCTGGAGAAAACATGAGCATCCAATGCAGTGCAATACAGATAATATAGGATGTGTGAAATTACCAAAGATTTCCTCATGCAAAATAAATCAACTGGAATTGAGTTAAAGTATTTAATTTAATTTAATGGATTATAAGATTTATATCATGGAAAGAGTCCTGATACATACCTTTTTTTGCCTGGAAAATCATATAAATGATTTATATATTAAACAACCATCTAGTAATGCCTATCAATATATAATAAATCAACTAAATATTTTAGAAATGAAAGGTACTTAATCCCAGTTGATTTACTTGATGGACACAAACCATAAAATCAGATTATCCTTAACAAATCAATAACTCTGACATAAATGCACAAACAGCTTCATATTATGTGATGCTTGAGTTTTGACATTTATCTATTTCCCTTTTTACAGATTATGATCTAGAAATATTGTCCTATTTTAACTTTACATATATTTGAGAAATATTCCTGGTTAAATGCAGATTTAAATTAATTTAATCATTTAAGACAAAATTTTTACTAAAAATTGCATTTAGTAGGCCAATTTTGAAAGCATAGCCTCATTGTTAGACTAGTCTTTCTGTGTCTGTGTAAAATGATATCCAACTCCGGTCATGACCATCTAAACCTGGGAAACTTCTGCATGATACATGCAAAGATGTGTTGTTTACTCCCAAGAGCAGATTTCAGAGCTAAAAAGCTAAAAAGACCATTTAAAATTCCCCATTATGCTTTTTCGAATACCTTCAATGCAGTGTGTAATAAAGCTGTTTGTGAATGCAAAAGCTTTGTAAAGTTTTAAAGATCAAAAGTGCATGATAAGTTATTGTCTGCTAAAAGAAAGTAGCTTCCTGTAGCTCATACAGTAGAGCGTTGACGCTTGCAACACCAAGGTCAGTGGTTCGATTCCCAGGGAAAGCAAGAAATTTGTCCTTAGAAATGCAAAGTAGGTCGCTTTGGATAAAAGCGTCTGCCAAATTTGTAAATGTAAATGTAAGAAAGACTGCTGAAATGAGTTATCAGCAATTCCAGCCTCACTTCCGCAATATATACCTACAGTCAAATAACGTAAGTTTTGTGTGGAAGAACATAAGTCCTTCAACAAAAATACAAGTTGCACATTAGCTTATGTTTAATCTACTTGAGCAAAGCAATGAAATACAGTATAGTTTGCTTTCGTATGAGGAAAACTCAAAACAACCTGAAATGTTACCTCACTTGGCTCCTAGATTGTGGAATATTCTGTTGTTGTAGAATGTTGCTCTCAGCCCAGACGAGTAGAAAGCTGTTTTTGGGTGTCTGTAGATGGCTCTGAGGGTTCAGCGCAGAGCAGTGATTCTCAGGGCAGTGTGGAGAGCCTGAGGAAACATCTGCGAGCCGATGCCTTCACACAGCAGCAGTTAGAAGCTCTGGACCGAGTGTTCGAGAGGCCGGCGTTCCCAGACGTCTTTCCCACTTCTGAACACGTCAAACCAGAGCAGGTGAGTGACGTTCCCTTCTGCCTCTCTGTGCGCGCCTGCAACGAAACATGTCGGCATTTAGGCCTGTGTATACTTACCAAAAATACAGTACAATGATGGCATCAGATGCTAATACCATACTACAGTATTTTAGGGATGCTCCCAATTGTGTAACACATTTATTCTTCAGGATAAAAATCCCAATTCTATGTTGGTTTTACTTATGGTTGTGTGTGTGCTAGCATTGCAGTGAGGATTAAATAGCAGAACTCCCTCGGTTTATTGATTTTCTGATGAAAATAAAAATACATTCTTAGGAAAAACAACATGAGATGAGCTAGCACCCACTCACTGGCCATAGACAACCTGAGCAATGATGTCATTTCCTGTAAGGTTCCTGTTTACAAAAGCTAAATGTGGCAAAACACTCACAAAAGAACACACACACATATAAACAGCACCATATGAAACCACAAATTTATTCTTCAGGATAAACCCCTATTAAAGAACAATGTTAGCAATTAACACACACACCCACACACACATCCAAACAGCACCATATGAAACCCTTTACGAACAATTTCGTATTAAAAGTGTTGGATTTATTATAATGGATAACCTTTATTTACTTTCACTACTAAACAACAAGTGACGATTAATTTCTCTCCCCGAAAGAGCGAGTCGGAGCCATAAAGCAAAGGGAACAGCCTAATTGAGTTGATTTTAATTTGGGTGCGATCGGGAGACATTACTCCAGCGATTAATCAGGCCGACAGCACTCACCTCCAGAAGAAGGCCTAATTTGCAGCTAATTACAAAACTGATTTTCACTGCAAGATCAATACCGAAATGAATTGGAAATGACTCGCAATCACAAAGGCCGTCAAAGAGGGTATTAAAAAAGGAGGAAAAAAGACGAAGGAAACACAGAAAGCCTTTTGAAGGAAAAATGGACGAACGGAACGCTCTAGAAAAATCAGTTTTAATTTAAACCAATATTAATCAGACTATTTTCTCCCTTCATAGACCTTTTTTTTCTCCTTCGCAATCCCTAAACCAGACGACCGGTCTATTCTCTTTCTCTCTATGTCGGGCTATTAGTATTAGTGGCTTTGTTCCAAAACTAAGCCTTGCAGTCTACTCAGTTAGCTGTCTTCTAAGGATGCACACTCACTGCGATGGAACACTCTACAATCGACTAATTTAATGTATCAAACAAAACGCACACTTCATGTGAATTGCACATAACGCGACTCAGTGTTGTTGTTTTTTAATTCTCCATGGATATTGCAGATTTTTTGTTGTTGAATACACTGTTTTTTCATTACGAAAGCGAAATGTTTCGAATCACATGTATATTTATTTGAAAGCATATTTTTTGCACCCCCCCCCACACACATACACACACACACACTGTAAAAAATAAATAAAATTGCTGCCATACATTTTTAAGTACAATCAACTTAGATTTTTAAGTCATTTCAACTTTAATTAAATTACACTGACTTAGAAATAAAAATAGTTGAATCTTGTATAACTTATAAAAGTTACTTAACTTATTTTGATGAGTTAATGCGATGTAAAAACATATGTTGTTACTTAAAACAATGTAAAAACATTGTTGTAACTTATTGATCATATCATTTTTTACAGTGCACCTATTATAAACTGCCTGTTATGCTGCTTGATATTGCAAATTGGTATTTCTTATCATATTATTTTAACTAATTATATTCATAAACACACTGGTTTGTATAGGCTTGTATTGGCTTGTCTAGTTTAACCATTTACTGCACTTTGTAATGCTTTGGTTATTTACCTAGTGACCAATGATCGAAATTCTCTCACATTCACAGAAAATAGCTTACTTTTGTGTTGCAAAATATAATATACTATATTTCACTGAGGTCATTGCAAAGCATTATGGTATGGTATTGCCTTCGAATTCGCCCCAAAGACTGCCTTTTTGAAGCAGCCTCCGCTTTCCAGAGCTTGCCTATGATGTCTAAAACACTGTCTACATAGGCAGCTCATAGGTTCTGGAACAGAGCCAGTGTTTTGGATGTGTTTAGAGGCATTAAAAAGCCATTCTGGAGATGCTAAATGTGACAGGCTCTCCTCCCACACTTCTGCCAGCCATGTGCTCGTCCTTTTCACTCTCCCCTCCATCTGCATGAGAAAAGCCCTGTTCTGCTCCACGACCTCCACCGAAAAGAGCCCAACATCAGCCGCGAACAGTTGTAGCCCACAATTAGAGTTTATCTGTGATAGAGACAGACATGGCTGGGGTCAGGGGCCTCCCCTGTGACACACACACACACACACACATTTACTTTGGACAGACATTCTCAACATGCAGACGCCGGAAGTCTCATCTCATTAAATAACAAAAGAGTTTAAGAAAAAAATCCCCCCCATCTGCTGACACGGTCTGAGGAGCATGTCTGTGATGGAAGGGGGTTGTGGAAATCATAAATCTTATCAATGTCATTTCTGAAGGCTTTGCAACTATAAGTGATTTAGCAAATGCGAAAACATCAGAAATTATCTTATTTATACGAGGTGAACTAATCAGTAAGGCCTTATTTTAAATTTATAACAACATATATCATCATTTTTAGTCTCTAAAGATGGCTTGTTGTAGCCAGAAATTGTCATCCCCTATTTTATTAGACGCTAAGATATATTCTAGGATGCTGTGAGTTGTTGGCAGGTTATTATCATTAAATAAAACTATTAAAAACATTTCTGTTAATTGAAATGAAGCTGAAATAAATGAAAATATAAATATTAGATGAAAAATTAGAAATGCTGCCTTGTCAAACGACTGAAATAAGTTTTAGTTGGAGCACTAAAATTACTAACTGGAATTTTTTTTTTTTATTATTATATTTTTTTTTACCTAAATAGTAATATTTAAAACTGAAAGAAAAAAGAAAAAATAATAATAATAAAAAAGAAAATAATAATAATAATAATAATAATGATTATATATATATATATATATATATATATATATATATATATATATATATATATATATATATATATATATATATATATATATATATATAAAAGCTAATTAAATACATTTTTTATATAAATTGTATTAACACTCGTCATTGCTATACAGTTTTTGGGGTGTTTTTTTTTTTTTTTTTATATACATTTATTATAATTGTTGTTAATTACTGGCCCAAGTGAAAAGAGACCAACCTTAAGTCACTGATATTCTGGTCTGTAGATATGGTTTCATACCCATATTTCATACCAATATTTATGATTAGGGCTTACGTAATGACCAATTAACTCAAAATATGAGAAATAGTAATAGTAATAACATATATATATATATTTATACACTGTATAAACAAACAAATACAAATTCAAGGCATAATAATATTAAAAGAAAAAGCGCATACAGTTGAGTGAGTTGTTAGTTTGATTTGAACGTCTTGAACGATTTGAACGTCTGTCCGTAACATCATAAAGGCTGCTAGGCTGAGCTGATGTTGACCTGATCTTGATCTTCTTGATCTGCAGGCGAGTGAGTACAGTCTCCCTGCATTAAACACAGGCCTGGATGAAGTCAAGCCCAGTTTATCCTCCGGCACGACCTCTGACCTGGGCGCCAGCGTGTCACAGAGCTACTCTGTAGGTAAGATCACCTGATCCATGTCACCAACCTTAATGACCGTTTACGCCCTCAAAGTCAGCTCAAATGGATAATTAAAGGGGTCCTTCTTTACATTCAGCTTTCTTTAGTGTGTAATGTTGCTGTTTGAGCATGAAAAAGCTCTACAAAGTCCCTCCAGCGGGAGTTCTTCTCTATATCAGTGTCAGTGTTTCTGAACTCCCTGAAACGCCTCCATTGTAGTCTTGAGTTTCTTCCGGGAACAGACACGTCACAATATTCCTCATTTAAATAATTAAATCGCAGAATAAAGGGGCGGGGCCTGGTTGAGTTAGTTAGTAGTGTGTTAAACTGGCGGTTATGGTAAGTGGCGGGACATTTTCCAAACACGCTCGAAAAGCTTGACCAATCACATCACACTGCTCCAGCTGACCAATCAGAGCACATTATGCTTTTCAGAAGGAGGGGCTTCATAGAGACAGGAACTAAACAGAGCGTTACTAACAGACTGGGAAGAGAGGAGCTGCAACAATGGAGAATATGAGGAACATAATCAACATTCAAGCTGGAAAACCAGTTCTAGTAGAGCTAAAAACAAAATCCAGACTTTTCATAACTAAATGCATTTAAAAGAACTAAACCGAGATAAACTGGGTAATCTGAGGGTTTGCGCTCAGATTTGACTATGCTGGTCTTTGTAATATTCAAAATGCAATAATAACTTGCTCCACTTCTGAAATTAGTTTGATTATATAATGCAAGTATATTTAATAATGCATTGAATATGCTTGGAAGTAAATTCGAACTCAAATGCTGCTAATAAATGTGTCAGTCATGTTTTATTTACATGCATGTAGAAGATTAGATCTCATGTGTAGTGATATTGGTCTTATAACGGACATAATTAAACCAACTTCAGACTAACGAGCTGTTGCACAGAGGACGTTTGTTCCTTAACTGCTCTATCACAGCGCTGAGCTTCAAAATGATATCAAATATTAACATTTACATAAACAAATTCATCATTTGCTCATGACAGACAGGGAATGTGGGGTATTTGTTTCTCTCTCTCTCTTTCTCTCTCTCTCGCTCATGTGCTCTTGTTAATAATAAATGATGGGACGGTTAATTAAAACGTAGTGTGCTTGTTGTGCCAGTTATTAATATGAAATGTGTGAAGTTTACTGACAGTTTTACGATCGTCTTCAGGTCAAAGATAAATATACACCGCTTTTATTAAAATGCACATAATTATGTGGAAGCCATTATGGCCATTACTGTGTTTGTGTGTGTTTGGCTGGTGACAGAAAGCAATAGAGAGAGAGAGAGAGAGAGAGAGAGAGAGAGAGAGAGAGAGAGAGAGAGAGAGAGAGAGAGAGAGAGAGAGAGAGAGAGAGAGAGAGAGAGAGAGAGACTGATTATCTGTTTCATGACAGTTTCACATCACCACAGATTTGTGCGTTGTTTGTATTAATCAGGTATGAATATAATAAGCATGCTAATCTTTCAGCGTTTGCTGACCTTCATGACCCTCAAACCAAAGCCATAAGACTTCCTTTCTTCTGTGGAACACAAAAGGAGATGTTAGGAAGAATATTCATAGTCTTTTCTACACAATGAAAGCAAATGGGGATGAATGCTTTCAAGCTTAAAAAATAAGATAAAAGCACCTGAACACTAGTCCACACGACTACAATGCACAAGTTTGGAACAAACTGAGGATGAGCACAACATTTTTGGTCGAACTAGCACTGAATGTATTCCTGTTTAAACATTCACGATAAGCGTACCAAATATTCTGAAGCAAAACAAAAATATTTAAATGATTTCCACTGGGTAGGCTGAGATCCAGTGTTCAGATGAATAGTTCCTTTAATGGAAAAGAAACACAGATTACACTCATCCTTAAAATGTTTTCCAACCCCAATTAAAATGCCCACAGTTATTGATCTTGTTGATTTTATGCATGGAAATTTGCATAATCTATTAAAAATGAATGATTCATGAAGCAGTCTGTGCCAGAGGAGATGCGAGTTCTTGGTGAACTGTGAATACCTCACAGATAGACATCTTTTATGTCCTTGGCTTTTTCTATTAAAAACTAATCAATCAACCAACTAATATACATACATACAGTACATACTAAAGATATTGCCCCTTTAAATAGCTTCAATGCTAGATGTTGGAAAGCTCTGGTTCATTGCTTCTGCTAAACTTGGTCCAGTTATATGGAAAAAGCTGTTGGGAAATGCAATGAATTTGTAAAGAAGCAATAGTTTCTCTTTCTCTCTCTCTCTCCCGACACACTGGCTACCCGTGTCCGCACCTGAGGGCACCACGCTCCTAGTCACACAAATTAATGCTTATTCCATCTTCACAAAAAGCAAACTAACCTTTGAGCACACATTTGATAACAAACGACTTTCACCGAGCATCCAGGGAATTAGGGCAATTTGGCTCTCCAAACATCCTTTGCTTAGTTGTAATTAATTAGGGTGCCGTGTTTTTTGGCTGGTGATAAATTGCTGCATCCTGAATGTAGAAAATAGAGGTCAAACGTTTCCCGTAGCCTCGTTGTTGGAACATTAAGGTGTCCCTGTCGTGGCGGATTTAATACAGCTGTGAAGCAAGTGTTTGCACTCAACCCTTTCGACTTCTTCAGATGATACTAAGGTCACCCTGATTTTCAGCATCAGGTGTTGAGTGTTTCTTGTATGTTGACAGATTGATGAGGATGGTAAAAAGCTGAAGTCCAGCAGTGCAATTTAACAGCAATTCTTATACCTGAAATATTCTTAATATGCAAACTAACATTTGAATGCTTGCTCAATGCATTGAAGCATGGCTCTCTTTTACACACGTGTACACACTTTTTTACATACTAACAGTGGCCCTATTATGCTTTTTTCAGATATTACCTTTCATGTAATGTATAATATAGCTGTTTGTGAATGTAAAAGGTCTGCACAGTTTCAGAATCAAAGTGCAGATAAATGGAGTAATTCCAGACTCACTTCCTGCTGAACATGCGTAGGTTTTTAACAAATTTGCATAATGCTAGTCTCTGGTCTTGATTGGCTGTCGGCGAACAGCGTCTGCTTTGTCCCGCCCTCAAACACTATAGTTGTATCTGAGACTGGGAGAGTTTGGTTCGTGTTGATCATGTCGAGAAGACGCTGTTTTCTGCTGCTAAACTAAATCCACTTTGATAAGATTGATACGGTAAAACCGACGCCATCGTTCATGTTCATATCACTGTGTATCAAGTGCTGAGGAAAAGTTGAATTTCAGATATGGCTGTTTGGTTTCTGATACACCCTGCAAGCGGTCGACCAATCACAACAGACTGGGCCATCTGACCAATCAGAGCAGAGCAGGCTCACGGAAACGAGAGGTTAGAGAGACCGAATCCTTGATCGAACCATTTCACACACTGTGAGAAAAGAGCTGATGCTGCATTATAGTATGCTGTATATTATAAGAAAATTAAAGTGTTTTTTGACCTTGGATGCATGTAAACCTGTGGTAGGAGACTCCAAAACAACATTAGGAGCCTTTAAAATAGCGTACCAGGCACTTTTACGTGTATTCTTTTGGCCCTAACAATAAATAAATACTACAGTCAACAGTTTAACTAACTTCAACAGCAAGTTTTTCCTCAAACTGCTTCTCTGCCATAAAAGAGAAAACCTACAGTATAAAAAGATGCTAATGGTCCCCTTGTGGCAATTACTGAAAATGCAATGCATACTTGCGCTGCATTATTGACACATTTCACAAGTTGTCCATCATAAATCTCTGGAACTGAAACAAACAGACATCATTCAACACATCCTTCATTTCGCCAAGACACCAACATCCAAGAAATAATTGATTAATAATAATAATAATCCAGCCAACATAGTTAGTCAGCCTAATTAAAGGCTATTTACGTTGATTTAATGGTTTATTGCTTAAGAAGCATAAATTTCAGATTTTAGAGTAACAATATCCATTTTATAATTGCACGTTAATTTTTTTTTTTTTTAATGACGCTTTTGTTCAATCTTAAGTTCATTTTTAGCCTGCATGTTTTTTCTGGTCATTGGCAAGTGTCCTGGTCCACACAGGATTACACTCGCTGAGCTCTGATGGACACTGTCCTGCTCATTAGAATTGAACCGATGGCCAAGTTTCCCCCAGCGTCCCCAGTAAACCCTCCACAGCCCCCCTTACTTGAACAAAAACATTAGTCTGTGAGGGGTGTCAGGCTCCAGCGCTCGGCTGGGTCCGGGCTTTGCGTTGTTGGGTAGGACAGCCAAGCGTCAGACCCAATTACTGCTCTGAATGTGGAGCTTCTTGGTGCTAAGAAGAGACATTGACTGTTCAGTGGAGGCCGGTATGGGCCGGTCGGTATGACCCAGGCTTACATCTGTTCTCTGTTCTGACCTCGAAAGGACAAGAATAAATCCTTTGATACGCAATGCTTTTCCTTTTCTTTTCTTGAACAAAAACGGATTCCATTTAAAATCATTATTTCTACAGTTCAAAATGCATTTGCAATCAATTGCATGTCAGCTTGTTCATGCATGGAACAGCCAGTGAGTGTAGTTGTGTTTTGTGTGTGCAGGTCGGGATATGGCCAACACAACCTTACCTGGATATCCCCCTCACGTCCCGCCCACCGGACAGGGCAGCTACCCAACGTCCACACTGGCTGGGATGGTTCCTGGTGAGCATCTCGAGATAATAAACAAGTGTTTGCAATTGACAAAATTGAAAATGAGAACTTTGTGAAGACATTTGTTTTTTTCAATGCACAGAACAAAAATCAATGCAGTTGAGTTTATATTTACCTTGAAATGCATTAAAAACATAAGTGTAGTTATTATGATTTCCCTTTATGAAAGCTGTCTTTGTGCCATGTGCCAATGGTTCCATCTGCCGTTGGTCAAACAAACTCACCCCAAACTCACTGAGTCACTGTTGAGATTCTCAAACAAATACACTACCATTCAAAAGTTTGGATTAATACGATTTTATTGTATTTTAAAGTGATTAATACTTTTATTCGGCATTAAATTGATCAAAAGTGACAGTAAAGACATTTATAATGTTACAAAAGATTTAGTATTTCAAATAAATTTCTATTCATCAAATATATTAACCAGCACACTGATAATAATCAGAAATGTTTCTTAAGCATATTAGAATGATTTCTGAAGGATCATGTGACACTGAAGACTGGAGTAATGATGCTGAAAATTCAGATTTAAGGAATAAATTACATTTTAAAACATATTGTAATTGAAAATAGAAAATGTTTACTGTATTTTTGACCAAATTAATGCCGCATTGGTGAGCAAAAGACACTTCTGTACAGTAAAAACATTCATAAAATCATACCGACCCCAAACTTTTGAATGTTAGCATAGTTTAGTCTATGCGATTAAAACAGTATTTTAACTTTTAAAATGCCACACTTCACTTTTAACATCTATGCATTGATGAAAGCTCAAATAGTAAAATATTAGAGTGGCTTACATTTACGAACTGACCAGACACCATTACCAATAAATAGTGTTTACAACGGCCTGCAGACACGCATAGAAGCAGCATTTCACTGCTGTGTGAATGCAGGAAACCTTTAACTATTGACCATCAAACCTCAATTGACTAAAGAATTAACTGGTCCAGCAGACCTCCAGACGAAAGGCATTCTGAGATCACTGAGCTCAAACTAGTTTGTAAAATGTGGTTCGATCTTGCATTATTTTTAGCAGCTCCATGTAATACGAGCAGCAGCAGGTCTCGGCAGACGTGTCCATTATACCTGCTGCTTCACAGAGATTTACTGACAGACCGCAGATAAAAACACCTCTTTATTATCCCATAAAGGACAAACTGTGCTGGACCAACACAAAGGCTTTCTTCCAGCTCAAATTCCACAATAGAGAAATAAACTTTGGAGAAGGAAAAAAGGGACACAGTAGTGCACTCATTCAACAGGACACAATGGGTTTTAGAAATCAGACTGAGAATATATTGTGACATTTTCTGAACAAGTTTGAGGTTTTATCATAAACTGCCAAAGTTACAGCAAATGTGATGTAAAATTGCCTGTATGTTTCCATTTCAGGGAGTGAATTTTCAGGGAATCCCTACAGCCATCCACAGTACACGACCTACAATGAAGCCTGGAGATTCAGCAACCCAGCAATACTGAGTGAGTGCCATTACAATAATGTGCCATGGTCAACATCGCTACTGTCAAAATATCATCAGTGCTACAGTACAATCCCCTTATTTTGTATTAGACAGCACTGTCATGGAAAAAATTATACAAATCAAATTGAAACTGCACAACACAACAAAATATGTTTTACTTTTTTGTGTAAACTATACTGTAAATAAAAACAGCACTTTGTATTCACAGAGTCATTTACGTAATCAGTTCAATTTGATTGGTTTGTAATTCATGGTGCATGCTAAAGTTTATGCTATATGCAAAAATAAGACAAAATTTGGGTGGGATTTGCATTAATTGTTGTGATAGCAAAATCATAGAAGGACTGGCATACATTAAATCAATACTATATGATGCAAAAAATGCAGACATTTTCATGGTGTATTGAAATGGTACATTCCTTTCTTATTAACTTTCAGGTTCCCCCTATTATTATAGTGCATCCAGAGGCTCCGCCCCCCCAACTGCTGCCACTGCCTATGACCGCCACTAGTTACCACGGAAACCAGTTTAGGCGGCACACCCATGGACTCGGACTTCATATTCTGCCAGTGTGAGCAGTGCAGCTGATTGGACACAGTGGTTTCGTGCGGTCACATAATGAAGAACAGACCAATCAGGAACAAAAACATCTCAATGACAGTTCAGCCATTCACACAGGCCTCAATGGGCTTCCACACGTGACGAGGGAAAACTCATAAAAATGAACAATAAATGTATATCTCATGGAGTGAGGGTAAATAGGATTTTTAAAACGTACAATGGAATTAGCATCTGCTTTTATAATACTTTTTATATGTTGTCCTCATTTATATTCATAGGTATTCATACATAAAGTGGTTCTTTTCATTCATTTGGATAGACACTGAAATGAACAATATAACGTATTACAATATAATAATTATACAATATAACATGCATAACAACATAACACACAACACAACATAACACACAACATAACACAACACAACATACTACATAACAACATAACACATAACACACATAACATAACATAACACAAAACATAACATAACACAACATTACACATAACACAACATTACACATAACACAACATAACATAACATAACATTACACAAAACATAACATAACACAACATTACACATAACACAACATTACACATAATATAACACATAACACAACATAACATAACACAACATAACACATAACACAACATAACATAACATTACACATAATATAACACAACATAACATAACATAACATAACATAACATAACATAACACATAACACAACATAACATAACATAACATAACATAACATAACATAACATAACATAACATAACATAACATAACATAACATAACATAACAACAATAAACACTGAAATGAACAATATGGCGTATTACAATACAATACAATACAATAAGTCTTGTTCATATGTAAAAGCATTTACATTTCAGATTCTGTCAGTGTGCAGATAATGTATTTTTCAGTGTCTATCCAAATGTATCCAAATGTCTGTGTACACTTTATTTATGAATACCTACAATACGAGCAAGATCACCTGGACGATCACATCCGGAGAGTCTCTGACAGGGAAAACCTTTCCAGCGCATGGTAGCAGATTCTCCAAACACGTTTCTCTATCTGTGTGTGTGTGTGTCTGTGGACAGCGCAAAAACGAACAGTAAAACTCACACAGATTCAAAACGTGACGCTCAACTCAACACACAGCAAACTATTACTCAATTCAGTACGTCCTCAAACTCAGCATGGAAATCAAAGCAGGCGTACTCCTCCTGTCAGCGCCAGCAGACGCTAGCAAACTTCTGTGAGAAACAATCAGAGACGAACCTCAAAGAAGAGACGAGGAGACAAATATCTCATCAGAGAAGTCTGACCTGCTGTCAATCCTGGTCCTACTGACACCAGATATGACTATAAGTGGAAATATTCGAAGATGCATTTTTGTATGTCGTTTTTATAATGACAAGGACACTACAGTATGCATGAATTATTTTCATTCATTATGCATTTTTATGTGTTTATCATAGATCAGATTCTCAGGAGGGAGTTGAACTGAACCACTGAAATGATCGTTTTACACCGGATTTTCCTGCTGAAATGCAAAAGTGGTTTAGTGAATTCACCCCTCCGTGTTATTTTTTGCACTATGGGTTGTGCTCTTTATAAGATGAATATCGTCAGTCTTGACTGAATAAACAGTGAACTTACTCAGTCTTCAGTCAGATTGGACGCTTGGTAAGATTTTGAGAAAAACAAACATGTACTACTGATCATTCGAAGCACTTAAACCTCCAAATGTGTTTACAGAAGAGTTAGCAACTGTTCAATTAATCAACAGATGGGTTGCTCACTGGTTATCGGCTTTATGGTTTACTTTTCAGAACTCAAAAACATTTTGGGATTGTCAAGCTGTTTCAGTAACGCAAAAAAAAAAAAAAAAAATTGTTTAATGCTTTACAACAAGTGCAATTCAGCAAAACATTTCTCATAATTATGTACTGTACACTCCAGTTTTAGTTCATGTTGTGATAAACTTTAGTTTTCATCATTTACGTTACAGTTGAGAGAATGTACTTGTATCACATTTGCCAAAGACTTTTTGTTCATGTGTATTTTTTTAATTTACAGTCTGCTGTCGCATTGTACAAACAGTATTATAGTAAAAACATTTTCAATATATGTACAAATCCTATGCAGAGCAAAGAAAAAACTGTTGTATGCATAACTATAAAACTACTGACATGTTGGTTTTGTTCATTATTTATGTTATTTTGTGAAATAATAATTTTTAAAATAATTTTGTGTGAAATGTCATTTCTGTACTGTAAATACATTCTGATCGAATCTGGTCCGTCTCTCTGGTTTCATCATCTGTAGAGAAGTAAAATAACTTTAACAGTGTGAGACACGCATGGGTCGAATACAAACAGGAAGACTCTGATATCTATGAACTTCTAAATCAAAGCAACACTATTTACTTTATGGCCTCAAACATCTCTGCCAGACCGTACACACACACCGACTGCAATTACTGCCAACCAGAAACAACTTTACAAATCTCCCAGACTTCACAAAGAAACAAATGCCATCTGGCTGATTTGACTCTTCATGTAATGCTTATTTATAACATCAATTTCTCGTTAAATTAATATTAAAAGCAAAACTCAAATTGGAAACAAATAAAAATGTGAATTTTAAAGAAGTCATGTAGTGTCATTCATATGTTACTGGTTTAAAATGATTATAGTTAATCTCTAAATCAGTAATATTTCATGCAAAATAGTTCAGCATTATATAATATATTATAGTTAATCTATATATCTATCCATCCATCCATCCATCCATCTTATTTCTTAGTGTACAGTACATTCTTTGAAACAAATGTTCATTGGTGTTCTCTATGGAACTCTAGGGTTCTAGACTCAACTTTAAAGAACCATTTAAGGCCAAAAATGTTCTATATAAGGAGAAATGTCTTAAATGATTGCATAATGCTTTAAGGTTTAAGCGGTGATTTAATTTTTTCTATTGATAAAGTACATTTACAATCTGTTTAATTCAGAAAATGTAATCAAAATATATATTTTTTTATTAAAACTAAATCCCTAAATTTATCCCATGAAGGGAACCCCTAAAAGTTATAGATAAGGCGCCTGACAGAACCCTTTAAGCTCTAAATATAACCTTTTCTTCTAATAGTGTAGCATTGATCTGACATTGATCTGATGTTGACAGTGTTGGGGAAAAGCATGCCAAGCAACACAAGTTATGTAAACAGATTACTTTTAAGTAGCTAGTAAAGTAATACATTACTTTTAATTTTACAACAAAATAAATATTATGAAAACCTAATTAAAAAATGTTAAATTATGCAAATTTACTTTAGGTATTTAATCTCACTTTATTAACCAATGTATTTGCTGCTGTCCTTCGATGATCCAATTCAACCATACTAATAAGCAAAATGACTTTAGATAAACATCACATTTGTGTTTTTTAACTTTTTTTATTTATTTATTTTTTTGGGGGGGGGGGTATTGAAGTAAGAGTGTTGAACTTTCTTGTAACAAATGTTATTCTTTAGGATAAGGCCCTTGAGATGCATCATGTCGTTTTCAAGGGGGTCCTAATACACTAAAGTTAAATAACATAACACAACACAAAACAAAACAAAAACAATAGTCACCTAATTCAAAACAACACACCACTACAAAAATTACTTTTTTGCCTAGCATTAATAAATTTAATCATAGATATATCATCAAAAGCAATTACAACAAGTTTCAAAACAACGAAACAAACCATTTTTAAACATGTAAAATGAAGTCAAAGATCGTACATTTAAAGGTTAATTATTCCAGTCTGCAGGAGCCGCAAACCTAAATGCTTTCTTCCCAGACACTTTTTTAACTAAAGGGATAAGAAAAAAATTATGTGAAGAATGTCTTAAATTATATGATGAAGAATATAATATTAAATACTGTCTTAAATAATTAGGGTAATTAAAACGTACACATTTGAAAATAAATTGCATCCAGTGAAGATGCCTTCTAATATTAAGTGGAGACCATTTGAGTAAGTCATACATATATGGTGCGTACACAATTTATTATAAGCGGTAGTAAGAGGCAAAAGATTAGTTTTAGATGCATTCTGATAAACTACATCTGCATAATCAAAGAAGGGTAATATAAGTTGTGTAGCAAGTCTTTTTCGAACATTAAATGTAAAACAAGTTTCTTCTCCTGTCCTGTTCTTCTGCGACAGGTTTGAGCAGCGCCCTCTACTTTACAGGTGTGGATTTACATTTCCTTCAGCCTGAGGCTTATTCATTTAAACTTTAGTGAAAGGGAAGGGCCTTTACATTTACCAAAAATAGAACTTATGATTATTTGTTATTAAAAACAAACAAACAAGCCCAGCCCAGGTGAGAACAAGTAACACAAAAGTAACGCAGCAAGTAAAAAACAATTAGTTACTTTTTAGGGAGTAATGCAATGTTGTATATTGTTGACAACTATGAGAATGTGCAAATACAGAACAGGCCATGTGTTAGTCTGTAAATAAAACTTAAAATTAATTCACTTTCAAATCTCTTTCAGAAGCAGTTGCGAGGCTTTCCTGAGAACGATCCCCTGAGGCTTTTTAAGCACCTACTGCTTAATGGACTGAAATCTATTTAGTTCATTCACAAAAAAAGTCATTAGGGAATTTAGAGATGAACTTCTTTAAGGGCGCGAGAGATCACAATGTGGCTGGGAAGAGCGCCAGAGAATGTTTTCTTTATGATTTGGATCACTGAGCATATAAAATGTATAACCTTCTCCAGGCCCTGAAAAGCAGAAGTATTATTTCGAGAAATAGGGATGAATTCAATTAGCGGAGACCTCACAAAAAGATGGAGTCAGTTCTGCAGGAATTCTCACGCAGGATGCAATGACTTTTTTTTCTTTTTTTTTTTTTTGGGAAATGAGATTCCTCCATTTCTTAATCCTGCAGGCTTATGGAGAATTGTTTTGTGTTTCATTATTGATTGTGAATAAAGGAGAGAAGAGATTGACTGAGGTAAGTTCATTGAACAGAATCACTAGCCCTAGGAGAGATTTTTTTATTTGTCAACAAAATATGACCGTTACACTACTTTATCTTTTGTGAAGCTCTTTATAAGATGAGGCCTTTTGTTGGCTTTTAACAATATGGAAACTGTTGTTGATTTCAACTCTTATACCATTTATTTATTAATAAACTCTTATACATTTAATTATTAATAAACTATATACTTGCAAACAGAAGACACATGACTCTATCTTAGAGTTGTTAACCATTATCAGTTCTGTTTTGGGTTTTTTTATTAATTATTATTACGCATCTCCCTCAAACAGTGTAAGAAGCGCCCATATTACCATGGTAAATCTGTGTAAGGGTTTAGCTGACAAGAGAGTCTCATCTTTTCAGCTGGTGTTTCTCTCTCTCTCTCTCTCTCTCTCTCTCTCTCTCTCTCTCTCTCTCTCTCTCTCTCTCTCTCTCGGCCGTTCTGTCAGCCTCTTTACTGCTGTATATGTTTGTCATTCAGGCCTTGTTAGGAGAAGAAAAACCCCACTGTTGACTCTTTCCCTCCCTTCTCTGAGCGGAGAATTCCCTGTGGTAAAATTATTCCATTTAGATGGAAACTTTTTGTCACTCCTGTCTAAATTGGCATTTCTGGCTCTTTCAGTGAAACCAGTAAACTGTGAACCTGGATGCAGCTGTCAATCAAACGGAGCGTTTCTTCAGCGTGCCAGATGACGCGATACGGAGAGAGCTGCGAGCTGATTGGCTCTCATCAGAACGGCAGAAAAAAGCACCTGCCACTGTCAGAGCTTTTCAAATATTGCAACACACACACACACACACACACAAATATATAGACTGTTTGACAGCTGCTGATTATCTATAGCCTATCCATTCTGTTTTGCAACTTGGAAGCAAGATATTTTCTTTGAATGCGTGAGGCTTCCAATTCATTTGCTGCTCTCTCCGCCTTATTTTGCAATGCGGAAGTATAAGCTATTTTCTGTGAATGTGTGTAATGTGAACTTCCGATTCATTAGCCGCTACAGGTAAATAACTGGAAGAGTAACAAAACGTAGTAAACAGAAAAACGATTTGCACTACAAACCAGTCTGCTTATGATTATGATAATAAAATAATATGATAACAAATACCAGTTTGCCATTTTATAATAAATGACAGTTTTTGCACAGGTAAAATAACTGGAAGTGAATGACACTGGAAGCCTCACAGTTAAAAATGGCCACACCACTATTACAATTGATTACTTTCACTTATATACTTGTATTATTTGTATTATTGTATTATCTTAGGTAGAAAAGGTAATATGTAAATTATAACTAATGTTTGATTTTTTCTTCCTATTTTAAAAAAAAATATGACAGTCTAAACAAAGGTGTCATTTTGATGAATTAACAAGCCATGCATGATTCAAACAATGTCATTTTAGCAGCATTAGTTTCCCATCAGGTCATAAATGTGTCTCAGTTTCACAAGCCAGTGCACACCGACCGCCAGTTAACAGCGTCTATCCACAGCTTGTTTAAAATAAACCACCGTTACGGCATAATTACAGATTTCGTTATCATTTCGTCCTCTCGGTGAATCTCATAAGCTCATTTTCATTGTGAATCGGAAACAAAGAAAATCATGTTTCATGTCCTCCTATCAGGACTAACCCAACAGCAAAGCTGTCACTTTAATACTGAGAATTTAATTGGATTTGGCGATAAATAATGGGCCTCTTAGGGAACCATCATGCCCAGCCGTGGCCCCGCATGGTGAAGGGCGTTAGCAGGGCGTCCCAGGCCTGATGGATGAACAACAGTTATGCATGATTTTAGACCGAGGAGATGCGAGGTCTTCCAGGAGGATGGAGCTAATGAGCAAACATTCAGTGATCAGACTAATGCATGAGCAGAAAAAAGCTCTGAGCTGCCTTGCTGTCTAAATAAACCCTTATAAGTGACTTGACTTGAAACACTCTACATAGGCAGAAAACCGTGTGCTGTACAGATAGGGCTCCAAATGCAAAGTGCATGAGAAGCTCCACTTACAATTGTAATAAGCTGCTAAAGTCACAATAGTCACAATATTCCTCATTTAAATAATTCATACGTTGAGTTAGTTAGTAGTGTGTTAAACTGGCGGTTATGGTAAGGGGCGGGACATTTCCCAAACATTGACCAATCACAGCACACTGCTCCAGCTGACCAATCAGAACACATTATGCTTTTCAGAAGGAGGGGCTTCATAGAGACAGGAACTAAACAGAGCGTTACTGACAGACTGGGAAGAGAGGAGCTGCAACAATGGAGAATATGGGGAAAATAATCAACATGAAAACCAGTTCTAGAGCCCAAAAACAAAATCAAGACTTTGTAAAAGGGCATATCATGGCCTTCGAGATGCCTTAAATGTGTTTTGCATGTGATGCCTATTTAAGCAGCTCATGCTAAACGTAAAAGTATTTCAAAATGGAGCAAATGAGCAGTTATCATCACAGGTGAAAGTTGTCCACAGTTAATACAGCAAAAGAAAAGGAGAGAGCGATAGAGAGAGAATTAAACGACTTCAGCACTGCCGACATGTTGCCCAGTCCATCCAGTGCCAAGCGTCTCTCCCTCACCACTCAATAATTAGCCCTAATGGCTATTGTGTGATACATGATGCAATTAAAAGCTAATGTTATGCACGTATGTGATTACCACAGGCAGAATGACAGGCAGTCAGGGGTCCTGAATGTCAACACGCGTGCTGCATTAATCGTCCAATCACGTGCAGATCTCTCCAGAGAACTCACAGTTATCACTTTGGTCACGGTAAAAACTTCTATGTGAAGTCTTATTACTGAAATTAAAGAAATAGTTCACCCAGAACATCATTTACTCACTCTTACATTGTGCCATATCCATCTCTTCTATGAAATACAAACATTTTAAGTACACTGTAAAAAAAAAAAATTCTTAGGGTGGCAGAAAAAAATCTGTGAAATAATGGAAAATATCGTAAAAATACAGTAATTTTCTATAATTAAAATACAGTTTGTAACTTTAATTTTACATATGTTTTTTTTAATAGCTTTTTAGAATTGTTAAACTACTTAGAATTAGAAATGCACATAAGTCTTAAAAAGTGCAAAAGAGTGTTGTCATTTTGGGTATATTACACAATTTAATGAAAAAAAACATATTTAGATCTTTAAAAGTGTTAAAAACTTAGAAGTGTCTAAAAAAAGCTGTAAAAGCTAGAAACGCTTAAAGTTCACGCAGAAATTAAAATCCTGTCATCATTTACTCAACCTCATGTTGTTCTTTTCAGTGAAACAGAAACATTTAACTTAAACAAAAGTATCATAAAATGTATCCAAATGACTATCACAAGCCTTCTAAAGTTATATGATAGCAAATAGTGACAATAAGACAGAAAAGTCATTATGCACTAATCTTGCCCTCCACTGCAGCTCTAAAATCTCAATCTCCATCCAGCATATTCATGTTGGCTCATTGTGTTTGGTGTCAATGATGTCCAACCTGCCACCAACCGTCAAGGCATCATTCGATTGTATGAGATCCCAAATGAGATTTCAGAGCTGAGATTTTCAGAGGGGAAGGGGAAAATAAGATCCTTTATTAGTACTCTTTACCCTCTTCTGAAGCTCAACAGTGTCCATCCTCATTCAGTTTTATTAAATGAAAAACAGCAGTGAGAATATCCTACTTTTGTTTCCCATGGAAGTAAATGTAATACAGGTTTGGAACAACATGAAGGTGAGTAAATGATTTTAATTTTGCTGAATTATCCGTTTAACAGGGAGAGAAAGAGCCGAATTATCAACCTCCATCCTCCCACTTCCCACTCTTTCCTCCTGTATATCTCTCCTCTCCTCCCCCTCTCTCTGTCAGAGTAAACTCATGATGAATTACCCTGTCAACTGAATTCATTCAGGGACCAATTAATCCAGCAGAAATAAACTAGAGCCATCAGACACAGAAAAACCCAGAGCAGAGAGAGAGAGAGAGAGAGAGAGAGAGAGAGAGAGAGAGAGAGAACCAGGAGCTAAGGAGGAGAGAAGGAACAGAGACCAAAACTAGCAAGTGTTGCTCTTTCAGAAGAGAAACTGAAGGAAATTGCACAAAAGCCGGTGGTCTCCAGGGATGGCAATGGGAGTTAGCCTGACAGGAGTTGGTCATTTAATGCTTTAGTGCACCGGAGACAGGTCCTGTCATAGCGGACAGTATCGCGGGACTCCCCTGCCACTGCCTTTATTAATTATAGTGAACAGAGCAGGGGCGTCCCGCAGCCAAACTCAGACTCCGTCACTTCCATCCCCATAAACACTTCCTTCTACGTGCTTTAAAGAGGGAAATTTCCTCATGTGTTTTGGAGAAATTTTCCCACTCAACATGAACTCAAATAGGGTCACGATCAGGGTGTGATAACCAGGAGCGTGTTGCGTGAGCTTCCGTCCTCCATATGGCTGACGCCGGTGAGCAGGGAACTCTATAGGCCTGTTGTCCTGAAGTAAGTTCCCCTCTATTGTGTTGAGGCTGATCAGGGAGTGAATATTTCATGGCTCTTTTTCTGGTCCTGCAGATGAAGGGGGGATCGGACAGCTGGAAGGCAGCTGAGTGTGACAGGTGTCCTTTACCTGGAGCAGGTGGATGGAGACGCTGCACCTGATTACTTTATGGGTGCTATCACTGAAGAACATTTTACCGGTTCATTTTACAGTGAACTATGTCAGCTGAGAGCCTAGGAATATTCTAACTTAATGTTTAATGTCTGCCATAAAAATATGCATGTGAAATGCATTTATAGTAAATGCACCAAAGTTAGGTTTAGCAAACGTTTATCAGAGAAATGAAACAGAAAATGTTGAATATGCATCTATCACACCATTTTATAACCCTAAACCAACTTTATAACAGGGCTTGATATTAACTTTTTTTTGCTCACCGGCCACTGTGGCTAGTGGTTTTCCCAAAGTTACTAGCCAATCAGCAATTTCACTGGCCAAAATTTGGGGAAAAACTGCCATATAGATATTTTTAATATTACCTCATAATTTAGCAGCAGGAATATTAGGCTGCTGTCACTTTAAGACCTGACGCACGGATCCATTATACTGTTACACATGCGTTTTCTTTCTCAACTGTTTACGTTCACTTAAAACATAACTGACTGCGTTTACGTGAATACTCACCAAGAATGACATTATGACATTTTGTGTGTGTTTGACAGTTTAAGCGCAATAAGCAGCAAAATAAGAACTCAATTTAGTACTGAGAGGAGGCTTTATGTGCGCGCACCTTGAGTTTGAGCACAAATCTGTGAAATTCAGGCCCTGTAACACCAACAATATTCATCCAGAGCAAAAGAAATGAGTGAGTGAGTGAGTGAGTGAGTGAGTGAGTGAGTGAGTGAGTGAGTGGAGGCGGGTTTGTGTATCACTAGCTGTCGGAGAGATCGTGTCTATTCTGCGGAAAATGAGTATTGGAAGCGTTTCAGATATTTCAGTATCAATATGTATTGAAAAATATATATTTTTGACAACACTTTTGACAAAAAAATTATAACATTAGGAGTTGCCTAAACTAAAGTGTTACCTAAATTACATTTTAAAATATATTACAATAGAACCCCTGCCAAAATAAAAAGTCACCTTTTGGATTTAAATAAGCAAATAATCTATGATCGGATACTTGTTGCAGGGATGTTGTTGCATGTTTGACAACAATTCTTTTAACCCTAAATGATGCAATGTGTAGCTTTTTATTTCTTAAATGTATTTCATGTCGGAAGACGTTATCCCATGGCCATATTCCAGGATGACAATGCCAAGAATAATCGGGCTCAAACAGTGAAAGAATGGTTCAGGGAGCACGAGGAATCATTTTCACACATGAATGGCCATCACAAAATCCTGACATTAACCCCATTGAAAGTCTATGGGATGTGCTGGAGTAGACTTTACAGAGTGATTCTACTTTCACATTGTCAATACAAGATCTCAAAAATGAATGCAACTCTTGACGGAAATAAATGTGGTGATGTTGCATAAGGTTGTTGAAACATGCCTCAACGAATGCACTCTGAAATCAGAGCTAAAGGCCATCCAACTAAATATTAGAGTGTGTGACTAATTTTTTTTGGCCAGGCAGTTTATTTCAGAAAATTACTGTTTTTAATTAGATCAAAAAATGCAGCCTTGGTGAGCAGAAGAATACCTTAAAAATCTCACTGACCCCAAACGTCTGAACGGTAGCGTACAGTAGAGCCCAGCGGGACTGTTTTCTTCATCCCGCTCCCGCCCGCGCCCGCCGAATTTCTGACCATTACCGCCCGCTCCCGCAACGTATGTGTTACACTCCCGCCCGCTCCCGCAATATGTATGTCCACTCCCGCCCGCACCCGCAAAACTCTGAGAATTTATTCCCGCACAATAATAGAGATGCATTGATTTTGTGTCTTCTCCCATCCCGCAGGAAAAAACACGTATTTGTATTGCTATTATTAAAGAGATTCATGCGGTTGTTTGTTTCGTTTCCCTGGCCGGCATGTATTCTGGACACATACACACAGGACAATGGAGGAAATCGAGTGTATGCTGTTTTTGGATGGTTTTGTTTTCGTTTTTGCTGTTTTTTATTCAGGATACTCTGTCTGGCGCGTGCAATGATGACAGTGAATAGTGATGATTCTCTCTAAACAATCAGCAGTCTGCCGTTTATTCACGTCACATTTTAGTATCGCCTCAGCTCGCCCAGAACCTCGCCGGAGGTGGTACGAAAAAAAGTACCTGGAAGCAGATACAGTTACAACTTTTACACAGTGGAAAACCAAACAAAGGCGAGTCGAGTCGAGCAGAGCCGAGCTGGTACTGTGTAGTGGAAAAGCGCCATTATTGACATCTCCATCATGTTGCTAGGCTACCTCCCGATCCCGCAGTGTTTTTTTTTAGCCGCCCATTCCCGCCCGCTCCCGCGAGATTTGCGTTGGGTCCCGCGGGACCCGGCGGGACTCAATCCCAATGCAGCCCTCTAGCGTACAGTAAATCACAAGTAATGTGTTGCAATGTGGTGTGAATTTCATTTAGTGCCCTATCTTGCACCCAGCGCAATTGACTTTGTACACCGACGCGTGTATCATTCCTATTGTGCATCCGACGCACAGCTGACTTTTCCCTCCACAGACGCACGTCGGTAAATAAGGGAATGAACTTGCGCTCCCGGGGGCGGTTCAGCGAAAAGAGGAGGCGTGTTCCGGCGCAAATGTTCCCTGGTGCTATTTTGCAGTTTCAGAAAACCATTCCGTCACAGACCAGGAAAAACCTAGTCTAAAGTCAGTGGCACGTTATTCAGATGCTATTTTAAGGGCGCATGCTTGGCCATAATGTAGCGTGTGCACAACGCGCATACACTTTGCTTCTCTCATCTACACAGACGCAGCAGTTCACATTTTTACAAACCATACATAATTACAAGGAAAAATATTACCACATGAGGGAAATCATTGTGGTGTCCATGAAGATGTGAAAAAATAGGCATAAATCTAGCTCACACATTTACCCAAATTATTATACGCCTGTTTAACCGAAGCTAATTTGGGTGGGTTTCTCCATCCCATACAATGTCACTTCTCTGTGTCTTACAGCCCTGACGAGAACGTCGGTCTCCTCGGCTGTGAACCGCTCCTGGTGTGCGCCTGGCAAATCCACCGTTATAATAGCAATCCGCCATGGAACAAGCGTGCCTGCTCTTAAAGGGAATGTGAGATGATGCCCTGATTGGGTTATTGCACGTTACGCCCAAACCACACCTATGAGTAATGAAGCTACTTCAGACCAACCCATTTTAGATTTGCATCGGGCGCAATTTATCCCGCCGGTATAATAGCAACAGCGAGATCCGTCCACAAACTTACTTGCGTTTCGCGTTTGATACTTGCATTTCAGATCGTTAAAATAGGGCCGTTAATGTTGAAAGTTCACATGTTAGTTAGTCTGGTGTGATTTGAATTATAACCTCCTTTACAAAGTTATATCCAATCAAGAGGAAACCATGAAAGGAAGTATGATTACTGATTGCATGTATGCATTAGGCAGACACTTTTATCCAAAGCGACTGTTTTATGATATGCATTTCCTTGAAATCAAACCCACAACCTTAATGTTGCTAAAGTCATTCTCTACCAGTTGAGCAACAGAAACAGCTCTTGCAGACTCATTTTAATGTTGCTGAATGCTAATATTCCCTTCAGTACTTTAACTGTTACACTAAAAAGCAGAAAAAGCCTACAACTTGTAGAGCCTCTGAACAAAAGAAGCCAATGAAAGAGCGCTCGCCGGTTGCTGTGCTGCGGAATATAATTAATTAAACAAGTCTAATTAGGAATGTGAGAGCAGGTGCAGACTGTGTGTTGACAGCACAGACAGCGACTGGCGATGGAAAAAACCTCAGCTTATAAAGGTACAGCGTGACCAAACAACTTTCTGCAGTTTGTCATGTGAAACCTCAGAGGAATACAGCATGACAGAGAGAAAAGACCTCGGCAACACGCGGGTCAGCCGTCGACGTTTCTGAGCACGTTAAACACACATCTGCGCGCGTGAGGTGCTCCTCAAATCATTACACACACATATGCTCAACATCATGATGGCTGCTAGATCTCCACTGATAATAACATGATGCAACACTTTCTCGAGAGGTTTGCGCTCCATCATTCACTGTGATTGAGATTCTTTGTTTAAATGAGCGGTTTCTTGTGCAGATGAAGCCTAATGAAAAATTGTCTAAATTGTTTGTAAAGTCATATATTTTGGTCAAATTTTTAAACCATTTTCAACAATGTTTTTGATGGTCGTCATGAAATTCAAGGAGAATGAATTTCTGAGTAACTTGTTAATAAATCCATTCACATTCAGTTCAATGCAACACTTTACATGAAAATGGTTGGTAACACTTTACAATAAGGTTCCATTACTAGTTAAATGAAATGCATTAACTAACATTAACAATTAGCAATGCATTTGTTACAGTATTTATTAATCTTTGTTAACATTAGTTAATAAAAATGCATTTTATTCCATTATGTAATAATAATAGATACAACTTTTGATTTTTAATATTGCATTAGTAAATGTTGAAATTAACATTAACCAAGATCAGTAAATACCAAATATTTTTCATTGTTAGTTCATGTTAACTAATGGAATCATATTATAAAGTGTTTCCAAAATGTTTTACAAAAAAATACATATCTGCTTTTGTATATCAAGAATAAGGGACACTGACAAAACTGACAAAAAATAGTATTCATGGAAATAATATGTTTTTTAGGGGTTTTGACAGTGGAGAACGTGAATTAAACTTGTCATGTCATAAAATGTCATTTTTTCTGCTATTATTGACAGTCATGAGGGTCTACAGTCATCTCTCTGAACACATGTTCGGTTTTATGGATTTCTTGTCAACAAATGGCAACAAAAAGCCTTCCTGCATGTTCACATCAATAACCAAAGTAAAATCACCAACTCTCATCGTAAATGACCCTGTTACTGAAAATACTGTCAGTGTAAATACTTAAATTGACCCTAATTTATTTCTCAATTAATATTTCTGATATTATTGTGCTTGATTCATCGGTGCACATTATACCAGAGAAACATAATGTATAATATTACCAAATATACATAAATTCCTGTGTCATGTTGACTGTAAAAGTTTGGTTCACTAACAGTCTTTCTGCTGAAAGGGACGAGAGGTAATAAGAAAGGCTGGCGACAGAGTATTTTGTGTGTGTTAAGAGACAGTCCAGTTTGTTAAGAGAGAGGCCACGCTCCATTTTATCACAATTTGCTCCCTAACAGAGTACAAATGTGGCATGTGATGACAATAATGAGGCCTGATATCTCAGAATGAGTGTGGTTTGAGCAGAATAGCTAAGCAGAGAGAGAGAGAGAGAGAGAGAGAGAGAGAGGGAGGGAGAGAGAGAGAGAGAGAGAGAGAGAGAGAGAGAGAGAGAGAGAGAGAGAGAGAGAGAGAGAGAGAGAGAGAGAGAGTGAGAGTGAGAGTGAGAGTGTGTGTGTGTGTGTGTGTGTGTGTGTGTGTGTGTGTGTGTGTGTGTGTGTGTGTGTGTGTGTGTGTGTATTCTGAGGAGGCAATAGATTTTCTTTACACTGTTAAAAATAAAGGTTCCAAAAGTGTTTTATTTCACAGCATTTTTTGGTTCCACAAAGAACCTTTAAGTGAATCATTTTTTCTTTGTTTGAAGAACATAATAATATTAAATTAAATCAAATTAAATTAAATAAAGTACTTTTTTTCACTATAAAGAACCTGTTATGGAATGGAAGGTTCCATGTATGTTCAAGGTTCTTCATGGAAGAAGAAATGCCTGTATTATATATATATACACACACACACACACACACACAGTATAATCATTTGGAAAACACAAAATGAATATTAAAACATTCACTAGTTCATTTATCAGTATTTTCTGATGAATATCATGTGGTTTAATGAATGAACAAGGCAGTCTTTAATTGGCTGTTACAAAAGCGGTATAATTGGCCAGTGAATTAATTGTGTTTAAAATGTAAGCATCATTATTACTATTGCTCATAATTTAAATTGGGTTAGCGATTTGAATGCCTAACCCTGATCATTTCAATTTGTTGATTATACAGAGATAAATAATATGGGTGTGAATGAAATTCTACAGCTTTTTGAGACAAGGTGTGCCGTGACGCAATGACGTGATTTTTTGTATGACGGATGATAAAAATGAGATTAAAAAATCCCACAGATTTGCATAGAATGTCATGAAACCAGCCGTCTAGCAACTACATAGCTACACCCTGACAACCACCCAGAACGGCCTAGCAACCACTTAGCAACCAGCTACCCACAACAACAGCATTGTGATAGTGACTTTTGCACAGGCAAGCAACAGAAAATAGATCTTAAACTAAAGTACAAAGTCGAGCACAAGCAATTAGACTATACACTGATAAACTGCTCGATATTTTTTGAGTGTGTGAGTCAGTTGTGGCTAGTATTCACATTGATGTTTTTTTTTTTTCTTTCCTTTTAATTATCAAGGGATGTTTGACACGGTGAATCATCATTAGCCTGTGTGAACACTCACAGTCAGAGGCTTTCACTGAGGTAAACGGCACAATTAGCAGTACGGGGAACAGAGGAGAACTCAATTTGACATCCATCTGTCTTGATCCATCTCTTTTGATCATGCGAAATGCTGAACTAGAGACTTTAACATTCAATTACGTTCATCAGGTTAATCCTGAGTAAAGAGTCAATGTTCTAATCATGAATTAGCAAACTCTGGTGAAAACAGCTGGCTCCAGGTGACGGCAGGGCTTTCCCCCCGAACAAGATTTTTCCTCATTGAAGAGGAGCATAACTACATAGCTATAGATTTATTCACTTGTTTATTTAATGCCATATCAGCATTTTAACGCCATTATCAGCCATTTCAACTCAGAGTAGCAGGAATTAAAATAATCATAATAACAATAAAACTAAAATAAACAAAGAAAACAATAAAACTAAAATAAACAAAGAAAACAATAAAACTATAATAAACAAAGAAGAAAGAAAAAAGAAAGAAAGAAAAAGAAGAAAAATAAATAAAGGAAATCATGCATAATAATTTAACAACCTTTGCTGCAACAATAGAAAAAAATATCTTATATATAATTGCAATTATATAAGCTCTTTCAATTTAATACTACCGGTAGATAAAATCAAAAATTGTATCATGATAGGTATTTTTAAAATATCCATTAATAACATTTATGAACGAAACCATTGACTAATATCAAATTCAAATATATAAGATGAAATTCAAATATATAAGATGGAAAATTCAAAAATAAAATGGGGGAAACTAGGACTAGTTGTCAGCTTTATACTCCATCCATCCATCCATCCATTTTTGACCATTTAATTTAACGTCAAATATCAGTAATTAGCCATTAAAATATGCTAAAATAGGTTAAGCAATAAATTATATAAACAATAAATTAATTCTGAAACACAAAAGTATCAAGCTATTTGGCAATCAAGCAAAATCTATTTTAACTAGCATAAGCATAAAAGTAGCATAAAATGACACATAAACTTATTGTCTTGAGAACAAGCTTTCAGTTAAAGTCTACTTTATATACAGTATAGTTGGTTTTATTTTGCTCACATGCTACCCAAAAATATTATGGTACTGGTATTCTACTTTTGAGGACAGAATACACAAAAATCATAATTTAATACATCTTAATTCTAAAGATGTTCAAAGCAACCCAAAAACACTGTTAAAAAGCAAACAAGTATTTGAGCATTTAGACTTTTACCTTTAAATCCTCATAGTTACTGAGATAAAGAGCTTGAGACGAAGCCATCAAGTGACAACTAGCCCCGGCCTCCTCTACTAAAGTTAAAATCTCTTGTAGGGCTACACAAATATGATGACAACAATTATAATTGTCGATTATTCCCTTGAAATTGTAATTGTGATTATTAATAACGATTATCACAATTTACACTGAATGATGTTTTGAATAGCTTTATGCCACTGTTTGAAGCCACTGCATGCCATATTGTTATATCAAAATAAACAAGCTGAAAACACTCTTCCTGAATTTTTTTTTGCTTTTCTATAGCATTAAGCCTCAAATGTCACATATACTGTGTATATATATATATAAAATATTTCAAGAAACCAAACCAAAGTAAATATATGCATGGTATTATAATGTTATATTAAAACTAAAATAAAAACAATGGGGGGGGGGGGGGGGGACCCTTAAGATAAGCTGTAGAAAGAAAAACAACACATCTTAAGCACACAGAATAATGTAAGTGAACTTTTTTTTTTGTAATTGCGCCTTTAAACGATTACATAATTGTGGCATCCGTAATTGTAATCGCGATTACAAATTCGATTAATTGTGCAGCCCTAATCTCTTGCATGTTGTATACAGATGCAGCAATCTCACAGCAAACGCAGACATAACGCACGGTGATGAAATTTAACGTCCTGTGCACAATATGTATAGAAGCAAACAGCAAACCAAAGCCTTTCTGCCTAAGCCTCAGTGTTATTCTGAATGATTTGTGTGTGTTTGACGTCCACAGGTGCAGCAGAGTCATAAACACAGCTGGTGTGATTCAGTCTTTAAACTGAGCCAGTCCTCACACAGCCTTTCTAACCTCCTGAACCGTGCAATGCAACCCCTGAACCTCCAACACACAGCCAGACCTTCATTATCAATGTGCTCTAATGCTTTACAACTCAGACCTGATCCACTACCCAATTAAAATGCCAGTTATTGTTATAGTTCCATTTTCTGCTCTTGTTAATCTTGAACAGGCCGTATTAAGCCAAAGAATTACAATATACAATAGAAAGAACATTTACATGCTGCATTACAGGAGCATAAGAGCTGAAACTGACACTCAGGAGAAACATTACTGCAGTGAATTTGATCAAAACGTTGCTCAGAGTTTGGAGGATTATGTCAAGTCTTGTCTATCTTTAGGTATTATCACGTGTTTGAATTACATATGGAATTTAATTGTAAATATACAAAACATGGACGTAGCTTCAACCGCAATATGCAGAGATGAAGCCATTGGACAGCACTGTGAAGAACAGAAAGAGATTTAGCACATTCACTTTTGTGCAATAATTATGCCAAACACACTTTATTTAAATGTGACGTAGTTACACTGTATTTGCTCAAATAAGTACTGAGTAATGAGTAATGCAACGTTCTTATATGAGGGTTACACTTTATTTTAAGGTGTCATTGTTACAGTGTAATTATATATTTAAGCACTGAGTAATATTAATTAACTACATGTACTTACTACAGGGTTATGGTAGGATTAGGATTTGGTTGAGGGTTAGTTGCATGTAATTATGCATAATTTACTGTTAAAAGAAAACTATAAATAAACTAAATGAAACTAAATAAAGCTTAAAACTAAACTTGAAAGATAAAAAGTAATACTAATAAAACGAATAAAATGACAAAACTAAACTAAAATTAAAACTGAAAGTATATAAAAGGTCATTTAAAATATTAGCTACTACAACAGAGTACAAAAAATACTAAAATAACACTAATGCTGCGTTGCTTTCCAAATAAAGGATTTAAAGCTGTTAATATTCGTGAATCATTCTTACATTTCAGTCTGTTTCTCACACAAACAGTAGGCATTATTTCACAATAAAAAGTACACTAAAATATATAAAAAAATGCAATGCAAGATTGTTGTCACATGACCTCAGTGAAGTCAAGTGCATTGTGGGATATGTGAGGTCTGTTGCAGACTGCACGTTTCGTCAAACATAAGCATGCATTCAGAGTAGTGTGCTATATACAGCCAGAGAGCATATCGTGTCAAATATAATCGCTCATTTCCCCAATCATTTGCATGCCTCAGAATGCGCTGCGACGATGATTTACGCTCATTGTCAGGCGTTTTCTGCCAAGCTCTGCGTTTTCTCCATATTGATGATCAGTGTGTGTGTGAGTCTGCCTGATGCTGCTCGTGATTATACAGGACTCTCGCTGTTAATCAGCCTGGACAGAGGTTACAACAGCTCAATACCAGAGATGCTCCAGCTTTGATCCGAACAGCCATGCAGAACATTCCGGCCAAACCGTCAGAAACTGTGCTGTCAGGCCTTTTGGATTTAAATTAAACCCTGTTAACCCAGAGAGGAAGGCGAAGGAAGACGGAGAGCACGAGTCAGGGATGTGCCATTTTCTCTGACATTCCGAGTGGACGACCATTAACAATTTGTGTGCACAGCAGAAAGAAATAAGTGCTTGCTGACAGCTGGATCAATCCTGCGTTTCAGGTAGAGAATTCTTAACTACAGAAGTTCAACACCTCAGCAATGAGTTATATTAGGAATGCATAAACTACCAGCTCTTTAGCTTTAGGCCTGCAAAGCAACCGTTTACACAAAGAATGTGAATCCTGTCATGCATAACATGCATAACCCTGACAAATACATAACATGTTCTTCCATGAAGGGCTCATATGTGGTGCTTTTAACATCACTGATCTCAAACAAATCTTGAGATGCATCTTTGTGCTCCACAGAAGAACGTTATACAGGTCACCGGCAACACGACATGAGTAAATGACGACAGAATGTGAATTGTGAACTATGAACTTGAAACAATTAAGAACTTGATTTTTACATTTTCTGAATCGAAATGATTAGTGGGTTGCTATGTGGTTGCATACTAACTTAAATCTCAATGATATTCTGATCTGCAAAAAAAAAAAACTTTTTGTCTTTTTGTTTTCTGGTACAAATAAACATTCTCAAGTCAAAATTCTGTACATTATACTGGAGGAGCAAAATGACATACTATATTAAATTTCAAATTAAGAAAATATCAATATCTGGGGTTAGAAAAATAAACTTATTTCAAAGAGAAAACAGAATAATTTGTCTAACCCTACTGACAGATATTTTTCTTGTTTTAAGCATAATCTCACTTCATTTCAACACTTTTCTGAAGTCATTTTCCTTCCCAAGTAAGTGTAGCGTGATTTAAGAATCTTTAGATATTTATAATGAAAGACAAAAATACTAATAAAATGATTGTGTTAAGTTTAGCAGGGTTATTATCGCTACCTAAAACTAAAATCAGAACATTAAAAACATTAAATGAAGAAAAATGTTTTTAAAATGTAACATTTTCTTTCAAGCTAGTTGCCAGTTTAAGCTAAAATAACTAAAGCTAAAACTAGAACTAGAAAAACAAAACAAAAAAAAAACAGAGCAACTTTACTAAAACAAAAATAAAAGAAAAATACAAAAATATTTTATTTTATTTAATATTTCTACAAATGTCCAACAACCATAAAGTTGTTGCAATAGCAATGGAGATTCAGCTAAATATGACTTTTTCATTAAATTACCTCATAAGATTCCTATTCAAAACCACATCATCACGCATCTAAACACTAATCCTGTCAGACTGGGCGGATTCATCTCAGAATTTCCCAACGGATTTCAAAGTGCGAAACAAATCTACAATCACGAGCGGCTGTATCTAATGCCTTAATGAAGGAACACGCCTTTAATTAACAAACCTCTTATGATCCTGATTAGGTTGTAAGGGGTTCTTAAGTCCAGAAACTGATAATTGATCAGAAATAAACTCAGATGATGAATCGCATGTTGTGGGTCACTGGAGGCGTATGATGTTCTGTCTATTACATCCAAACACACCTCGGGCACAATGATTTCCAGATCACAATTAAAACACTCTTGATTCGTTCATTTACATATTTGAGTTTCCTCCACTCTGAGCTGGAGGAAGAGAATAGAGATGGGTTGAAGTTAGAGATTTTTCCTATGTTTTCCCATTGTGTTCCAGTGGAGACAGATAGTCATACAGGATTGGAACAACATGAGGGCGCGTAAATAATGACAGAAGTTTCATTTTTGGGTGAACTATCTCTTTAAATGAGATGAGATGAGACTAGATAGATGAAAGCCCTGTGAGTTTCTCCTAGAGAGAGGCAGCCGAGGCCCATGGGACAATTAACTGAGATTTAATAAAATCCTGTTTGTTTCCCCGCAGATTCCTTTTGCTTTTTAGTTGACTTGCACTTGTCTTTCTTCCCACTTTTGCTCTGAGATGAAAGCAGATCTTTAGTTAACAGGCCCTGTGTGATCAGATTGGTCTATTAGGGGAATAATTTGAGAGAGAACGAGACACTGGAGTCGGTCTACGGGCTATTTAGGGTCAAATCTGAGCTTCACGTAATGGCCACTTCAGGTCTTTACCTTGATAATCAGATTTCTGATCTGCAAAACCACGGATTTTATGCAAAGAAAGACGAGAGTAATGCTTCACAAGGATCTGTTAAAGACATGCTAACATTTAGAAATGCAATATAAGGCACATGGACATTTTTAGCAGCCTTGATTCTGGGGTAAAGAATAATTGTACAAAATCTAATCTTTCTCAGTTCACAGTTACACAAATTTATGAAGCAGCACACCTGTTTTCAACATTGAAATGTTTCTTGAGCAGCAAATCATCATATTATAAAGATTTCTGAAGGATCATGTGACACTGAAGACTGAAGTAATGATGCTGAACATTCAGCTTTGATCACAGGAATACATGTATATATATATATATATATATATATATATATATATATATATATATATATATATAAAAAAAAAACTGCACTAAAAAGAGCGTGAGTTTTACCACTGAACCGAGATAAAGTTCTATGTGTGAAATGGGAAGATAGTGTGAATATTTTTTCCGTAGCCTATATGGTCAGTAAACGACCATTTGTGAGGAAATGGAATACACCCGCTTTGTAATAGTTTGTTTTGCTCTCTCACGTCAGAATAGACGATCGTGGTTCCCACAGTTGCAAAAAGCAGAGATTTGATCCAGTCCGTTCCGCCACACGCAGGGAAGCATCGTTTCCAGCGATAGACACCCTCCCTGTGCGAGAAATGAGCAATTGACCCCGGCTGCTACTCTCAAACTGGCGCGTTATCAGAACCTGGGGGAATGTGTTGTCATCTGAATGAGATAGGTTTATTTTCTTCCGTCCGGCATTTGTTCCGATACGCAGGGAGTCTGCATGGAGAGAGGAGGAGCAGCGGGGAACCCGTCACCGACACACGCTGCGAAAAACAAGAAACGGCCGTGAACGTTTGGCCATCACCCAAATCTCTGCCTCCACCTTCTGTGCGGCCCGCCAGCCTCGGAGAGAAACAGGAGGCGGCAATATTGTGGAACAAATTTCCCCTAATGTGAACCTGCTGGTGGGACTCAAGGGAGGAAGGTGGACTCTTCTGTGTCACTGCTACTCTACGCACACACACACACATTCATCTTCAAATCCCGCTCGCTGCTTGTATCTCTGACTGTGTGATGGTGTGTTGTTTTTGGGGGAGTTTCTGACCAATCACAGCACTACCTGATGCGCCAGTCAAACCCCTGCTGTGTCTGACGCGCCTGGCCAAGAGAAGTGTCGTGCTGCCCTTGTTTTGTGCTTTACTTTGCCCTTGAGGTTTGAGAACACTAGCACACGTGTGCCAATACATAAATGCTAATGGCCTATTCATATATTTGTGTTGAATTCAGCTTCAGGGATTCAAGGAACAGTTAACCCAAAAATTTGATTTGCTCACCCTCATGTCGGTCCAAACCTGCATGACTTTTCTGTCTTCACTCAAAAGGAGATGCTAGCATGCTCTTCTTTTCCTTACCAGAAAAGTAAATGTGGACTTAGGCTGCGGACAAAAAGTTTCATATATAAATAAAAGTTCATACAACTTATGCACTATTGTAATATAACACAGGGGTCTTGAAACATGTTTTTAAAAGTTCTGATGCTTTAAAGATTACATTGTCTTGACCTGATGCTAAAACAAATATAGCAAGACTCACTGCATTAGTTAAAACTCATCCGTCTAGTGTTTACATGATATAGAGTGAATGTTAAAAGAAAAAACATGCAGGCAGAAGAGAGATCTCACATCAAGAACATGTCCAGATAATACTGATATTCGAAATGGGAAATAATCAACAAAACATTTTTAGACCGGTAAGATTTTTGTATTATGACATTTTTAGATTTAAAAAATCTTACTTTTGTTACTATAATATGGGAAAAATGTCAATTGTAAAGTATTTATACATCATGGTTGCATTTGTTGTACTAATGTAAATAAAATGCATTAAATAAAAAATAATAATACTGATGGGGACAGGGGTGTTTAAATGTTATTAAAATAAATGCCAAAATCTAAAATGCGCCATGATCCTGAAAATAGGCATCAATCATGCACTGATCATAAATAAATAACTGCATACATAAATACATGCATGCAGGGATGTTTAAATGTTATGAAAATAAATGCAAAAATCTAAAAGGTGTCATGAAAATAGGCATCATGCATGCATTGATTCATAAATAAATAAAAATGCATAAATAAATAATTGCATAAATAAACAAATAACTGCATAAATACATAAATACAAAAACTGTATAAATAAATAAATGCATACATACAGTACATGCATGCATACATTAACTAACTAACTAACTAACTAATTAACTGACTAATAAGGTGAAATGTGACCAGGACATGTTTTTTGTTTTTTTGTTTTTTTAATCAAATTCCACCTTTTAGTTGATTATGATAAGAGGTCAGGTAGAGAAAGACTCTTCTCTTAATCTAGACTGGCATAGCAGCGCTGACGAGTCCAAACACTCTCCTTTTAGCAGTAAAACCCTTATGAAACACTCTAGACCAGCAGTGAAAAGCAGACCTGTTAGCAGTAAAAGACGATATGGACCCTCATACATGCTATTGTTACATGAGCAGGAAGGCGCATTATCAATCTGAAGTGTGTGTGTGTGTGTGTGTGTGTGTGTGTGTGTGTGTGTGTGTGTGTGTGTGTGTGTGTGTGTGTGTGTGTGTGTGTGTGTGTGTGTGTGTGTGTGTGTGTGTGTGTGTGTGTGTGTGCGTGTGTGTGTGTGCGTGTGTGCGTGCGTGCATGTGCGTGCGTGTGTGTGTTTTGGGGGGGAATGGAGTTAGTGAATGTCAATGATTTCCATAGCAACAGTGGGGTCCCCAGCTGTCACGTCTGGGCAGAGATATGTGTCATGAGCCTGGGGACCACTTAACCTAAACGGGGCTTTAACTCTGGGAGTTCAGGGTCTGTCTGCGCAGATTTCTGCTTAAAATGCAAAGATGGGGACCCAAGGGGACCCGCAGCACCAGGGCCCGTGTCATCTAAGAAATACAGGCGATGCGCACTTGCTCTTTGGATATAATTAAGCCTCAACTTCAAGCAAATGAACTGGAGAAGAGACGGAAAACATGGAATTAGAAGAGATTCCCACGTCTGAGCAAATACTGCATGTGAACAACATCAAACTGTTTGAGATGTAATTTGAGACTTTTAATACCAAGATACCAATGTCTGCAATCAAATCCTATAAAACTGAAGAATTTTAAGAGAAAAATCTGTTGATTTATAAGTTGATACATAAATTAAACACAAGCCTCCTTTTAAAGAGCAACTTCTGAGTGAAATAAAAAATGCTTTTGTTTGCTTCTACAAATAAAAAGAAAATGATATCACTAAAAGTCTGCTTATTCAAAGCTCATTAAACTTATGGAGTTCTCAGTTATTTTTCATTTAAACATTAACTCAATAACTGGTGTTAATAATAGAAATTCCTTAAAACACATGCAAAGACACTATAAGAGTATAAAGCAATAAAATTAGAGAGTTTTGTCTCACAAAACCCATGAACATGTCCAGATCATATTTAACTGCAAAATCAAAAGTAAAAAAAAAAAATCACAATTATATTTCACTTATAATATAATAGATTTAGACAAGTGAGACATTATGGCATTAATTTACCAATTAAGCTCTTTTGGGGGGAAAAAAACACTCATTACTATATAATGTGAAATACACACACACACACACACACACACACACACACACACACACACACACACACAAAACTATAGAATAAATGTGGATAGCAGCTAAGATCAAGGATAATTTGATGAGAAATATTTCATAAATGTTGAGTTCGTACTGAGAACAATCTGAGCAAACTTGCATAAGCAAAAATCTCCTTTTGCTCTCCCTTTAATCTCATTGCAGTCTAGGAGCAACTATAGAGATATTAAAGACATGCAATTTATCATTTTTTCTTTCTGAAGGTATGCTCACTAATTCTGACTGACGCTCATATCAATACCCTCTATGTTTAGTGTCCGCTGCTCTCATATAGATCATTATAAACTTGTGAAAGTGATGTTCAGCTATGCATTATTAATCTGCCTTCATTCTAATTACCAGATCGATAATTTCAGTCCGGGATAAGTAGAGTGTTTGGTCGGGTCAGCGGAGGCAACCTCTCTTTGAATGCGCAGAGTGTGTGTTTTTTCCCTGACACACCAGCGACGGCTCCGACTTAATGCCCCTGTTGTTTCTGAAAGGGAAAACGCTGCATTGTTCCGGACGGTCCCCTTCTGGACGGGAAGGCCTGGCTAATCAAATGCCTGTTTTTCTCCGCAGCTGGTTTTCAGGAGGTAAAAGAGAGCTGACCTCCACCTCCCTCCATCCGTATGCTCCGTCTCGCTCCCCCCAGGGACCCTTCAGCCGGCTTTAGGGGCAAAATGAGGTGTAAGTCTATTAAAAGGGTGTTTGTGCCCCAGTCAATGTCCCAGTGGGAGTCCCTGCTTTCTCATTCAGGTGCAGCTAATTTCCCTTATTCTCCTCATGGCCTGACATACGGCCGCCACGCTGAGACAAGGCATTAATAAACGATTATAGAGATTAAAGATGAAGGCCTAGAGCACACTTCAAAAGACGAAGAGCACTAAAATCTGCTGCTCACATACGCTACCAAGCACACAGAACACTTCTGCAGAGCAATGTGCTAAAAACAACATTCAAGCATTCACTTAACAACACCACAGAAACCAAGCAACCACATATCAACAAGCTAAAAACATTCAGAACATATTAGAAGACATTCATGCCATCCTTTCAAAATACCTAAAAAAAAAGCATAGCGAGCGGCGCATTAAAAACACTCAAAATACCTCAGCAAGGAACAACATTTCCCACAACATATGACCACATGACAAAACAGCTAGAATATTATCATTGTAAAATACTGCAATGCCCTCTTTGCAGGAAAGGGAAAGTCCAATTCAGAGTATTCCTGATTGATTTCAAACTAACCCTTATGAAAAAGAAGTTTATTCAAGTGTGTTATTATTAGTATACTTCTACTTTTTATTTACTCCTCAGAAATATTAATATTGCGCTTCAGTATACTTGACTTATACTTCCTCTGTTGATTGAGTAGCCTATATTGAATATTTGTCTAGGCTAGTCCACTGTACATATAAATTTACTTCAAATCTACTTCACTCTTTCTCCTCCACTGACTGAATTTTCCAGCTATCCGTGTTTTCACTGTTATACGGTAGGGGGCGCTGTTACAATTATAATTTTTCTTCTTCTGAAAGAGTTCAGAATCTCCGGATCAAAACACAGGCGAAGAAGAAGCAGAAACGTGATAGAAAATTGCTTACGCAAATGTAAAATAAATCGATCATCAAACATTGAACAGCGAATACATATCAAAACTGCCAAATGTTACCGAATTAATTTTCGGCCCAGGAAGGGTTAACGACTGTTTTGTCTTTGACAAAATGTTTTCGTTTTAAATGATGCTTTTTTAATGAAACTTACCCACATTCAATTGTTGATTAAAAAGAAAGAATGAATGGAGCTAGAATAAAATGTTTTTAAAATAGAAATAATAAAAGTACAGTTAAAGGTATACTTCAAGTATCACTAATTAATACCTAAATAAGAACATAGTATATACCCAAAGCGCATAAATGACATATAAATAGTAAACTATAAGCATAATGTTATGTTCACTTAAAGAAAACTTACAAGTATACTTGCAGTATAAAACTACTAAGTTTACTGAGAGTAGGCTACTTCAAAGTGTACTTTGATAAACCAAAAAATGTGCTATAGTCAGAGTATTTGACTATAGTAAACCATCAGGACACCTGTAAGTTCACTTGTAGTATAGTTGCAGTACAAACGGAAAACTTTTTTGTTTTGAGTAAGTTGTGTACTCAAGTTGTGTACTCAAAGTTTACTACTGTTACACATGGGACTAAATTGTATGTGAAATGTATAAGTAGCCTAAGTAGTATTGAAACTGTACACTTATGAGTATATACTTCTAATACATTGATATTAGTATACTTAAAACATAAAGTAGGCCTATACTTACTTCAATTTCACTGAAGTATACTTAATAAAATGAACTTGAAGGATACTTATTTTTTTGTAAGGGAACCCTCTTACTCATCCCTATCCATTAAACGCTTCCTCAAAGATGTCACTATATTGCACAAGCAGCATAAAATGGAACTAAAAGCATGGTTAAATTAACCAAAATATGCAATATAAAAAAAAAGAAAGACAGACCCAAGTAGCCAAAGTTTCAATTATTTTGCTCAATAACAAAAGAGATACAACTTAACTCCCATTACCTCGTCCTTTAAGCACAACATTAGAAGTTATTCATTCTCTCGCTCTCTCAGATGAACACGTAACACACATTCAGAGCACATGAAACGTGAGGGCTTGAAACATACTGATAATATCATTCCATCATTGGTGAAAGGAAGTGAGAGGGGGGGAAAGCACATTTATCAAGGCGGAAAAGTGTAAATGGAGGCGGTCCTCATTCAGCCTTCGCCCTGAAATGGGATCCCTGCTTTATCAAAATGAAACGGCTGCCAAGATTGGGAAAGTAACAATTGCATTCATGGACTCTCTTCTTCACGAAAAGAGCTAATTAAGGCCTGGCAATTTTAGCGTCGCACATTCAGACTCTTTAATTGAAAAGAAAATAAATACGACCAGGAAGGAGAACGTAAGTGACTGTGGAAGGAAGGGTGAATTCAGTTACGGAGGCAGATGGCAACAAATAGCAGCGAATTATAAAGTCAATGGCTTTGTGCGCACTGATGACTTAAGGGCCGACTCCGTATGGTATCAAAAAGCCAATTGAACCTTTTTGAATTTGAGCTCCAATCTGGCAGAAGTTCAACTTTAATTGAAAAGTTTTCAATTTCAGAGTCTGGTTTTCAAAGACGTGCGAAGACAGAGTTTGCGAAGGCCTCGTTTCTAATAAACGGCAGAATGTTTTCGCCCCATCTTTTTTGGCTCAGTCTTGACTGTGTAATTGTTTGATCATTCATCTCGGAGGTCTAATTTACCCCCTGTTGGGTGGGCTGTATGTTGCTCTGTTTTTTCCGCTGACTCTGATAAGAACTAGCAGAGAGATGGCTGGGCTCTGTAGGTGGCCGTCTATTTAAACACGTAACAGTTTGCATTTCGTTCATGTTAACCCTTTAGGCAATCGCCATTTGTATGCTAAACTTACAGAGAGTTCGAGGCGGCACTTTAACAAAGTTTGAAAAACATGGCTTGTCTTTGCACATGGCCCATTTTAATGTCAGTATTTACTCTTTTTCATGTTGAGTTAACTCTTTATACTTGTTTTCTTCCATAAAATACAGATTTAAGACAGAATATCTGATATGACACCTTATGCACTATTTTTGGGATATATTTTTTGTCATTTGGAGCTTTGCTGTATAAATCTCTACCCTTTGCATATTTGATTTTAGGATTCAGTGTTGCCATTTCACGTTCTAACTTGTCTTTTTTGACTGGAGAACCCTGCTGTTCGTTTCCTTTCACCTGTCAATCAAGCTATCAGACGTAGGCCACACCCACATTTGGCTTTTTGTCTGAACCACAGGAGGCCTATTTAAGTGAACTGAATCATACACTCAAATCTCATTCAGCTCTACTGTTATCACCCAATCACATCAATGACCTCTAATTTGATGTCAGTTTGTCTCTGATTTAACTGATAAATTTAGTGTCCACACACACAGAATATATTCATTTCCTTTGCTAGTTGGGTTTGTTAATAAGATTTCAAAAGCAAAGCCAGAATCAACACTCCATGCTGACACTTAATGTAAATAGCAAAGACCAGTGTAACGAGATTTTGCATGCATGCATGTTTTATCATCTACCAGGCAAAAGAACTACAAAACAACACAACTAATACACAAGCAAGTGGCTGTGCAAGAATATAAACAGCAAACAACTACCACGGAGGGATCAAACCAGTGTTTGCTCCTGTAGTAGCCGCGGGCAGATGGAGAGAATCACTCAGCCAAACTAACAGCTGCCAATTCCTGGAAACTTCTGATTGCTTCAATAGTTGAGTTTTCAGCAGTCTGCGATAACGACAGCAGCTCTCCAGCTATATGATCACACAGATTGTGTTATCTGGAATTTACATTACAGGACAATAATAATTCTACACTCAATATAGAGAACATTTCAACAGCTTGTGTCTAAATAGAAACATGTAATATAATTTCAATAACTCCTATAACAGGCCGTGCTATTGACACCAGCGGATCCAGTGAATGCATGAAAAACTAGAATCCAGTCAGTTAAGGTTGCATATATATATAGGGTTGGGTATTGACACAAATTTCATGATTCAATTGCAAACAATCTTGCATTTCGATTCATTTGGATACATACAGTATACATCATGTACAGTAGGCCAACATGTGAATTTTTCTGTCAGTTGGTACTGTACAATAATATTAGGCAACACCTTCAAATTAAAAAATTTGTTTGCAAACATTTAAAACAGCAATGCAATTTTATAATTATAAAGTTATAATAACTATTTGTTATGAAATATAAACATTTAAACAGTGGTTTGTTTTCATGACAGATTCAAAAACTATAAAATAGTAAAAATATAATGGATAGGCCTATCTAATGCAGTGTATATATTTAGCCAAACGCTGCTCTATAGAGGTAATTTTTTTTCAAGCTAACTATCCAGTTAATGTTATGGTCACTGAATTGCTTTTCTGAGGTAAATGTAAGGTGTCATATTGTTTACAAGCTATTGACGTCTTTCCTCGGTTGAAACACTGATTGAGCGATTACATGAGACATGATACATTTCAGTAAGTTGTACTGTATTTTTAAACATACCTTCAGATGTTCATTCAAGTTTATTTCCTGAGGTAACTAGTAGTAAATCGGGAGAGATTATGTTCTCCGCGCTTCCTTCCCTTCAACTGCGGCGTTACGGCGACCTATCACACACATTAAAGAGCAGCAAAGAGCATTTATTGTTTGAATTTCATACTACAACTTACATAATTATAAAGGTGAGACTTTCTTCCATATCATAAGTAACAGAGAACAAAGCTTACTGTGATTTATTGGATGGTAGGCATGACAAATAACAGTCAGAGAAGTTGTGTTTGCGCTGAAAACTGAAAACAGCATCGACTAAAAAAAATTTATTTTCAACATTGTGGTACCAACTTCGACCAATAGGGGGACCCGTCTGAACCCTATATATTCAGATGGGTTTGTTGTATATCATTTGCCTGATAACATTTTATTCCTAAAAACTAGGGGTGTAATGGTTCACAAAATTCACGGTTCGGTTCGATACTGGTGTCACGGTTGAAAGAAATGCCAGAGAAATTTCCATGATTTATTTTTTTATTTTTTTTAACTAAAACTAACATCATAAAGTATGGTCATTTTTTACTTTGAGCAATGGAGCTATACTTGACTCTTCTTAGGAGCATATACAACAAAAACAGCTCCTTATAAAAAATTATATGGAATATATAAAATTAAATGTAATATTGTAGGCTAGTAGAAATAAAAGGTTTATTTTATTTCAGATTAACATTTGAGGGCAGCAATTTTATTCATAATGTCGAAATAAAACCGATGTTTCTTCCTGTTTTCCACGTCAGCGCTAGCTGTTTGATCCGTAAATAACGGAGAAATGCTTCTCACTAGATCTCGCAGCAATATTATTACTTCAGTGGCGAATTCAAATGCTTTCTTTACTGGATCTCTTAGCGCTGTGTAATAACAGTGTCGCTTGATCAAGATCGGCTCGCGCTGCATTGGTCCAAACTGATAAACGGTCCGTGAAGCACAAAATTTCGTTCCGCTTTCATTACGTTTGTCATTTGAAGTTGGGCAATGTTGTGGTCGATTATGAGCCTACATTTGAAATAACGAAATGTTGTTCGGCAGGAAAAATGGTCCAGCGAACCGTTCGGTTTGTAATGCGTAGCCTACCGAACGGTTCAATACGAATACGTGTATCCTTACACCCCTACTAAAAACATGGTGTTTTTTCTGGCTGTTAAAGGTAGGCCTATATTTTGATGTATGGAGCCATCCCCTCTGTAAAATCCCAAAACCCTAATAGGCTACGTCAACAAAATGAAACAAGAATTTTGAACATGGCTTTATCCAATTGTTATATTTCTGTTCTGGAAATTGTTTCAAATTAGTATGCTATATGTAATCCCTCAGTTGCATATCAAAACATACAAAAAAAAATAAAAATAATAATAATATAAAACAATGTGATTATCAACAGGGGGGAAGTGATATCTATAAGTTAAATTTGTATTTTACCCTACTCACACAGTACTGTCTTGCATTACTGCAGTGTCTTGCCTTAAATTATTTTCTTGAATATCTGAATATTTTATTAAATTCTGTAATTTTCTACCACAAAAAACAGGCTTCAACTCAAAAGTGCAGCTTCTCAGGCCTCATTATCAGTGATCTAAGAGACACAGACTCAGGCTGCATGTGTGTCCTGAATCCTGATGTTGAGCTGAATCGTCCTCTCAGGAGACTCTTCTGTGAGTGTCTTTGATAGAGCGGAGAGGTGACGCTGTGTTCACTCCTCAGACAGACTTTATGCAGCGCGTGTTGAGGAACGGGGCAGATTTTCCCATGAGTCTCTTTCACACAGCTCTTCCCTGAATTCTGAACTCAGTGGAAATGTAACGGGAAGATTCAGTTAATGGAACTACCATGCTGGGAATGAATAGGCATGCGTTCACACACACAGAAAAATACATTACTGCGAATGTGATAATATGTAAAGTCAGTTTCATTATGAAACCTTATGGAACACAGAATAACGTGAAGCAAAGGACAACCTGCCACAATGTAAGAGTGGAAAATGGCCATAAAAAACCTTGGGTGTATAAGGTGGACCCTAAAAATAATGCTACTGTACATAAAGAGTACTAAATGAAGAAATACAGTGATTTTAACTACTGTAGGTCAAAAGGTGCATTTGGCATGAAAATCAGGGTAGCACACAGCCCTGAGTGCATTATTGATTTAATAAAACAATGACAAACACAGTATAAGACACCAGTGTTCAAAGCTTAAATGTATAATAAAAACAAGTGAGATACTACACTTCAAAGTTGTGTGTGGCGTGTTTGAGTCTCTTCTGCTCACCAAGACTGCATTTATTTGACAAAAATGTATACAGTAAAAACAGTAATATTATGAAATATTTTTACAATATAAAATAACTTTTTGTGATAGACTGTCAAATGTAATTTATTCCTGTGATCAAAGCTGTATTTTAGCACGATTACTCCAGTCTTCAGTGTCACATGATCCTTAATATGATGATTTGCTGCTCAAGAAACATTTCTGATAATTATCAGTGTTGAAAACAGTTGAGCTGCTTCATGTTTGTGCGGAAACAATGATACAATTTGTCAGGATTCTTTGATGAATAGAAAGTTTCATTTATCAAGAAAAAAATTATTTATTTTAAATAGAAATCTTTTGTAACATTATAAATGTCTACTGCCGTTTATAATGTCAATTTAAGGGATTCTTGATGGATAAAAGTATCAATTTAAAAAAAAAAGAAATCTTAGACTAAATTTACAATGCCAGCAAAATTTTCCAGGTTTTATCCAGATTGGGTTTTTTAAAAAGTCTGGACAGCCAAACCAAAACAAAAAACATGAAATCAGAATTCTTTTCAGATCTGGAAGTGGTTTGAAATGCGATTTCCAATCAGTTTTTACAGATGTGTCTCAGTCTGGATGCTCTGGCTGCTCAAATTGTATTTCAAATGGTCTTTTGCATCACTCTTAACACGAGACTTCGGCTGGGTATCGATTCAGATGTTCCAATTCGATTCGATTTCGATTCGCAAGCTCTAAATTTGATTCGATTTTGATTCTCGATTTGATTTAGATTCTAAATTCGATTTCAATTCTAAATTCGATTTCGATTCCTGATTCGACTCAATGAATATAGATTTAATACAAATCCTATATTTATAAAAAAAAGAACGGTGAACATAAGTTTATAAGTGGTTAATTAATAAACAGAAATTAAGAGCCACAAACCTGTATGTTAAACTTTATTTTAGGTTCACTTGGGTATATTAAAACCCAACTTCAAATGCATACAATGAATAGACAGGATTTGATGCAAGATGAAAAACTGATGCTGAAAATTGACAAGTCAGAACAGTCGCATGCCTTGATCAATCAGGATCAGGTTATTTTATGTTTAAGATAAAACACACATAATCTCACAGCATTAGCTGTAACATGGAGACTGCAAGGCTATGGACAGTGCTAATACTGGCTTTTGGGTGATAGATAAATAAATATGGAAAGAAATCGATTTGTGGCCTTTGAGAATCGATTTTGAATCGACCATATTTAAAAAAAAACGATTAATCGAAAAACCCAGCCCTACTGGACGGAAATGCCGGAAGTATTCACACAGTGTTCAAATGGGGTGTCTAAAGATTTCGGCATTTTGCTTCAAAGTTCTTCAGCAAAACTCGACAAGAGAGCGATATAGCAACTCTATTATTCCTGCATCCGTTTTGAAAGCCTCGTCACATCCGTTGTTACGCCTACTTTGTTACCAATGCAACACATGTAGATATTTGGTTATGTCTGGACACACAAATCTTATTTAATCACTTGCAATTATGAGTGCGGGCAATCTGCCTGAACAAGTCCGAATGTAGCCTTACTGTGCTGTCGTTCATTAGCCTAACTGTAAGCAACATCGCACATGTTCAGTATCTTTATACATTCAAAGGTGGCTTATTCAATCAGAATGTATTGTCAAACTATCTGTTGTATAATATCCATTTGAGACTTAATCAAAACTACAAATAAATTGATTGTTTTGCTCAACTGTTTAAGTTATTAGCAACAGCATATTGTGAAACTAATAAAATACACTGCCGGTGAAAAAAAAAAAAAAATGATTTGGAAAGAGATACAATTCTAATGCCCCCTTGATGAGCATGAAATGGTTGGCTCCACCTGAAGATGAACTGTGTCTGGAACAAAAGAGGGGCGTCCCACTGTTTGTCATTCAGCCAGAGACGGTCAATGTGTGTGTTGCTGATCAGCTGGCAGTGTCAGCATATGTGTGCCATTTCTGGGGCTCAACCTGAGCGTATTATTGATCCTTCAGTTCATTTCAACTTAATTGTCCTTGAAATGAGGTTCGCACAAACGTCTACCTGCACGAGAAACCCTGATGGATTGATTGATTGATTTGTTTGGAAGTTTTAACTGTGCTTTGTTTTTTATCTATTCATTCATTCAATACAAATGAACACAGTCTGACATGTGTGGAGCAATTACAGATATTCCCACACAGCAATTAATGTAATTATGCTAAAACAAAATTAAACTACTAACAAGCTCAAAACCACAGAAGCCTAGAGTTAAGGGAATAGTTTGCACAAAAGTGGAAATATTACTCACCCTCATCATGTCATTCCAGCCTTTTCTTATTAGATGTTAGGCAAAAATGACAGAAACACCTTAAAAGTGCTTCATGCAACTCTTCCAAGTCATATGAGGAAATAAAATGTATCTGTATCACTGATTTTCAGTGAGTACTATATTTTGTGCTTTTTTTTTTAGCCTGACTGCTACTGTATATGGCTTAAAATTACTTGAAATATAATGCACAAATCATATGGATTACTGTTGTGGAGCTTGAGCTTTTTAGAGCTTGGCGATGCAAATCATCATTTTCATTTGCATGCATGAAAAACATTAAATAAGAGCTTGGATATTATTTCTAACATCTAATTTTGTGTTTCACAGAAGAAATGCAAGGTTGGAAGGACATGAGGATAAGTGTTGTTATTACTGTAAACTAAAACTATCAAAATTGAAATCAAATGCTAAATATTAGATGAAAATTTTACACCTAAAAACTTAAATGAAAATTAGAAATGTTGCCTTGTCATTTAACTGAAACAAAACAAACAAACAAAAAAGAGTTGAAACACAAAAAATAAAAAATCATATATTAAAGCTGTAGAAAAAAATGACAAGCACAAAACAAAACTACTAAAACTTAAACTAAAAGGGAAATGAAAACTGAAAATATAACAATAAAAGCTAAATATTATAATAGCATACACATAATACTAGAAATCACACTGCTAAACTAGATGTACCGCATCGCGGTACAAAATATGACCGCCGCTCAGGCCTGCACTGGCTTTCCACAAAAATAAATGACGTGGAGTAATTTGGCTGTATTGCGTGTTTATGTATATACCTAAAAAAAGTAATAGTATGTGCATGTCTGTCTGTGTGTGTGTGTGTGTGTGTGTGTGTGTGTGTGTGTGTGTGTGTGTGTGTGTGTGTGTGTGTGTATGTGTGTGTGTTTGTGTATGTGTGTGTCTGTGTGTGTGTGTGTGTCTGTCTGTGCGTGTATGTATGTGTGCGTACATGTGTGCGCGTGTGTGTGTGTGTGTCTGTGCATGTGGATTTGTATGTGTGTGTATAGGTGTGTGTCTGTGCGTGTGGATGTCAGTGTGTGTGCATGCTTGCGTTTGTTTGTATTCCTGCATGTGTGTGTGTGACAGTATCATCCTAAACCAGCAACCCTTCGCTCAACAGCACCATCTACAGGCCGATGAGTGTACAGTCACTAAATGTGCACATAAATGAATTTATTTTATACCCCCCCATGGATGAAATTCTACAAAACTTAGCAGAGGATACCCCCAGAGGATGTCAAGTTAATCATACACATGAAATATGGTGCAGTTCTGAACATCTCCACTGAAGATAGGGGCGATTAAAGCAGAATAATATTGCATTTTCATTTTTTATGGGAGGGGCGCAAATCACAAATGAGTGATTATGGGCTAGGTTGATGTGGGCCCTTAAGAGCAACATACCATAAAAATTTCTTCATCCTCGGTGCCACGGTTCAGGTAGTTATTTAGGAAAAACTGCATTTTTTTGGGTTTGGGGGGGCCCAGCGCGGGGGGGGGGGGGAGTGGCCCCCGGGGACCAAACGAAATTTTTCCGTAGAAGTGTAGTGGGGCTACATGCCCACCAAATTTCATGTTCCCCGGTGCTTCGGTGTCCCTGGTATCGTTGACGAAAAATTTACGGGGGCCCCAGCGCGGGGGGGAAGTGGCCCCCGGGGACCAAACGAAATTTTTCCGTAAAAGTCTAGTAGACGAACATACCATAAAAATTTCTTCATCCTCGGTGCCACGGTTCAGGTAGTTATTTAGGAAAAACTGCATTTTTTTGGGTTTGGGGGGGCCCAGCGCGGGGGGGGGAGTGGCCCCCGGGGACCAAACGAAATTTTTCCGTACAAGTCTAGTGGGGCTACATGCCCACCAAATTTCATGTTCCCCGGTGTTTCGGTGTCCCTGGTATCGTTGACGAAAAATTTACGGGGGCCCCAGCGCGGGGGGGGGAGTGGCCCCCGGGGACCAAACGAAATTTTTCCGTAAAAGTCTAGTAGACCAACATACCATAAAAATTTCTTCATCCTCGGTGCCACGGTTCAGGTAGTTATTTAGGAAAAACTGCATTTTGGGGGGTTTGGGGGGGCCCAGCGCGGGGGGGGGGAGTGGCCCCCGGGGACCAAACGAAATTTTTCCTTAGAAGTCTAGTGGGGCTACATGCCCACCAAATTTCATGTTCCCCGGTGCTTCGGTGTCCCTGGTATCGTTGACGAAAAATTCAGTAAGGTGACGAAAAAAATAAAAAAATAAAAACTTTGACAATCACTATATGACCGCTTTCGCTAGCTACGCTAGCGGCGGTCATAATGATGACCTTACAGTGACCCACATCTTCTAATTTCTAAGCCTAATCAACACAACCGCACACATAACCACACATTCACACGCATCTCAAACATAGACATAAACATGTGCATAAACAGCACAAACGGCAAACCACTCTCTCTCTCCTTCACATGCACGGTTCACAGTTTATTGATTGTGTCTTGATTACAGTATATCTACCAGGAAAATGTCTGAATGTCAGGATGTGAATGAACAAGGTAAAGTTAACCATTTCTCAGTGAGGAACTGGAATCAAACACAAATCTAACACCCTTTGATATGCTGATTTTATGGGATTAAAAATAGTCACAAAAACAAACTATAGCACACAATTCAAAATAGTAGTCTCATACACTTACTAAAGTTTGTGCTGTTGTTCCCTCCAAAATGATGTCACTTCCTGCATGGTGCATGATGTCACTGAGGAACTTTAAAGGAATATTACACACACACACACACACACACACACACACACACACACACACACACACAAGATGTAAGTGACATTGAGAACAGATGAAAACCCTAAAAATGATCAAAAAACCATGAAAGGATTGTGGATTTGGATCAACATAAGGGTGAGTAAATTATTATTATTATTTTTTTTTATTAATATATATGCTGTAAATATTATTTAATATCAAATACGTTACATATATTAAATATTGATATATTTTACATATTTTTCTTATGCACTCAAAATCAAAATTATTTTAGATGTTACTATAAATATGATGTTAAATCACGGCCTCATGTGTAACACATTTTGAATGCCATGCAAGGGCCACGTGTCCTGCACTAACGGACATAAATAAGTCAAAACATGTAATAGGGAAATGTTAACACACACCAGGGGAAAGATTTAATTTGCATGGCAGATTAGAGGCCTTGTGTGAGTCGGTGCCGCAGGACGGCCTCGGAAGTAATGGGATCTAGTCTCCGAAAATCCGTTAAAACAATTGAGTAAAACCAAATACAATCTCACAGCCCACCATGAGAACGTTTGACTGGTGTCCCACTGCGTCTCTGGAGAGAGATACACACACACACACCGTAACGCCTGAGGCACACACACACTACCAGACGAGTGGAGAAGAGAGGATGGAGAGACAGAGAATGAGGGAAGACACACAAGACTGATTAACTAGACAAAGGTCACATTTCAATATTTTTGAGCATTTGTCACATTTCTGATCCAGTTTGACAGGACAAGTCAAAATCATGCATATTTACAAGACACAAGATTGTGTGTTGTAGTTGTTGCATGGTTTATTTTAGATTTTGCATGGTTAAAATAACGTTCATCTTTAATGAACGTCGAATTTAACAAGGTAAAATGTCATTGCATTGGGATATTTTCTCAAAACAAAATTTCTTCATGATTTTTGCTCATTGTATTTGAATCAGATGGTGTTTTCTACTGGATGTTTGAACCCTAGATCTATTGTTATATTATTTTAAACCTAATTAGCTTTTTTTGTGTGTGTGTGAAATGTGTTGCTGGAAATTTGATATTATGTTTTCTAATGCAGAATGATGTTTTTAAGTGTACACTTATTGGTGGCACCGTACAGTGTGTAACAAAAACATGTAACAGCACTGTTCATTTACAGATAAAAATAAAGTATAAAATTAAATTCATGATGAAGGGAGAGAAGCGGTGTTGGTGATTGACCTATATCTGTGTTTGCAGAGATCATGGATCTCATGCATGAGGGAAAGAAAACACAAGCACAAAACAATGACTTGGAGAAAAGAGAGGACTGAGAGAAGATTAAATGACCAGTAGCGCCACCACATGGAATAACGAAAATAATGACTTTTTCAAACAGGTTTCCTAAAGAAAGCCCCTCCCCCTATCATCATTGGTCAGATAAATAGATAGCCACGCCCCCAAAGTAACTTCATTGGTTGAGCCAAACAACATTTAAACACTTATAGTTGTATTGGCACATTAAAATAGAAAAATAGAAGTTAGTCTGACACTGGAAAAAATACTAACTTCACATTTAAATAAAAAGGATCTACAAACAAGTGAAAACACATTCTTTTTTATTTTAAATATATATCTTTGTACATTCTATGGAAACATGTTGGGTTTCCATGTTTTATGGGGACTTTCAAGATGAAATTTATACTGTACAAACTGTATATTGTATTCTCTAACCCTACCCATCACAGAAAGCTTTCTGCATTTTTACACTTTCAAAAAACATTATTCTGTATGATTTTTTTAAGCTGTTTTCCGCATGGGGACCAAACAAATACTACACACACACACACACACACATCTCTCTGGCGCTTACAGTAGATGGCTGGGATTTAATTTGTAAAAACACCTTCCTCTGAAACTCCACAGCGGGAAGTAATTAGCGAGTTTTCTTTAGCTAGCCGCTAATGCTGGAGGATCTCTGTGGGCCTCCCTTTCAAAACCAGCGGAAAAACCCTTTCAGAGGATTTAGCCATTTATGTAACTCTCCAATTATCAAAGTTTTCTGACCGGGCTGTGTTTATATGACTCATAAAGATCTGGCACAGAGAGAAGCATAACACCAGCCTCCCCACATGACATACACACACACACACACACACACACACACACACACACACACACACACACACACACACTGCTTTATGCACCACTGCATTGCGTTTGTGGTAGTAGAAAAGCTGAAAATGTTAGGAAAGGCAGAGACAGAAAGAATATCTTCCTACAAAAAAAAAAGCTCTATTTTTTTTATTTAAAATTTTTAGAAGTTTGTATTTTTTAGAAGCTTTATTTTTCCCCCTAAAAACCTGACAGCTGGTCACGGTCGGCTTTCATTCTGATCAATTTCTAATTTTGTGTTTTACAAAAAAAAAGAAAGTCAAACTGTATAAGTTTGGAACGACATGAGTAACTTTTACTTGACCATCTGAATGACAATTGGCCAGTGTGTGTGTGTGTGTCTGTGTGTGTGTGTATGTGCGTGCGTGTGCGTGTGTGTGTAACACCTGATCCACTTGCTATGACTTTCAAATGCCAGACATTCAGTAGTTTCACACAGAGATAAAGCCCAGAGTGTGTGCGTGTGTGTGTGTGTGTGTGTGTGTGTGTGTGTGTGTGTGTGTGTGTGTGTGTGTGTGTGTGTGTGTGTGTGTGTGTGTGTGTGTGTGTACCTGTTTCTGGGTGGTCTAAGATCTCAGCTTCTCTTGTGTAGACTTCTCTAGAGCTCAGAGTGAGGTTCTCCATTACCTGTGAGACCCCCGGAGACATAAGAGGAACTCATATCTCCCTCCATCTCTCTCTCTCTCTCTGTTAATATTCATAAAAGATGCAGTCCATAAAGCTCATATGTATCAACATCATCATTTCAACATGAATGTAACATGTAAATAAATGTATAATAGGATCTGCAACAATGAACGAACCACCAAATAAATAAAGTGATGGACTGAGACCCCAGCAGAGGACATGTGGAAAGTCATTGCTTGTGTTTTGTTGGAGGTTTTCTCTGTAGTGTCGTCATATCTGCACTCATCCTGTGGAAAGCATGTCCTCAACTGGCCACTGATGGAACTGCATGCATGTGGCTCATACTCATCTCAGTGCGGTTCTCGTTGGGAGAAACAAGCTGAAGTGTGTGAGATCACTGGGAGGTTTAACAGAGGAACCCAAGGCCTCAGCTGGAGCCCAGTCCAGCCATATGGCAGCGTCCCCCGACAGGTCTGTGTGTGTTGTGCAGTCCGACCCTCCTCCTCTTTTATATAAAGGATGAATGGAGCCTCTTTTCTGAAGGGCCACTTCCCGAGAGCCGTTTAGTGTTTGTAATGACCGCTGAGTGACATGAACAGGGTTAAACCTCCTCTCGCTCACTCCGACTCTGTTTGTGAGTTAGCCTGTTTGTTCGACTCCTCTCAGCTTGTAGACTTTGTCGTTGGGATTTCCAGCAGGAAGTTTCATTCCTAATCCGCTGGCGTAAGTGGATTCCCTTTGTGTGTTCAAGGCAACAACATATTTAAAGCTTGAGTCACAAAACCCATTCATGAAGCAAAAGACCACAGCGAGAGATAAATGTGTGCTTTTAAACAGCCTCATATCTGGGATTCCTCACACAGCAGGAGCCAGTGAATGATGTCGGTCCCGTCTTCTGTTTTAACCAACACATGATCATCCGCCGGGGTCCCTGTCGACCTCCATTAGGACCCAGGTACATGTATTTTCAGACACATGTCTGCCTGCGCACACTAGCTTAAATTAAACAGAAGTTATGAGGGACTTACTTTTACTTGTTAAACACATGCTGTGCACCAAATAGAGTTGCTTCGCTTTAAAGAAGCTGTTCACAAATTAAACTAAGCAAATTGATCATGAATCGGTGGCTTAAAGAGCTGTATTATTTTTGCATGTTAAATGTGTAAAATGAATGTCTAGGATCATGTGAAGACATAAAAACAACAATGAATTGTTTGTCGGGTAACACTTTGCAACAAGATCCCATTAGTTAAGTGTTACAACGTTTCATCATCTTTGTTAACATTAGCTACAACTGTTCACTGTTAGTTCATGTCAACTCAGGTCCATTAAATAATATTAACTGATTCAACTTTTGATTTAAATATAGTTTTTAAGTAAATGTTGACATAACATATATACTTTAGAAGTATTTTTCATTGTAAGTTCATAGCTAATGTTAACAAGAACCTTATTGTAAAGGGTTGCCACAAATTGTCTTCACTGGAACGATGATAGTTCTGTTCTGCAGGCTTTAATGAAGCTCCCCCAAACACACAGTCATGTGACTTTCCACACGGACACCTCAGTCCACCTCCAAACTCACCTCTGACCACTATACACACCGAGGGCAACATGCCAGACCCAACATTTAAGACATGAAAACAACAACTATAACTATAACATATTTATGATTTCAATGATTTCATTTTTCCCTATATTTTGCTGAACACAGTTCTGGACTTCACACTGAACACAGCAATATTCCCTTTTACTAATTTGTTTATATTATATATATATATATATATATATATATATATGAAGAGTTCAGATGCAAAAGCCTCTAAGTGCCATCTTAAATTTTCTTCTAGAATGATCATTTTTATCAAGCTCGTATATTTAATTTCAGTAATTTCACTTAAATGGCAAATTACCTATGAATTGTCATTTAAGTGAAATTACTGAACTTAAATATACAAGCTTGATAAAAATGATCATTCTAGAAGAAAATTTAAGATGGCACTTAGAGGCTTTTGCATCTGAACTTCAACGCTAAAAGTATTTTATATCTTCTTTTTTGTTGCAAAATCTAGTGAAATGCTGCAGTCCTTCAAAATAATTTTGACTCAGAATTAGTTTGTTTTTATTATTCATTTATTATTTATATTTTTATTACACTGTTATATGATCAATAGGTTATGACAACATGTTTATACCTGTATATTGCTTTAACATTATACATTGCTCATCAAAATAAGTAATTTTCAACTTTTATATTATACCAGATTCAACACATTAAAGTCAGGTTAATGTAATTTAAGTTGAAATGACTTAAACATCCAAGTTGATTGTACTTAAAAATGTAACTTTTTTTACAACTTTTTAGCAACTTTTTAGTTTACAGTGTAGTTGTATTCAGTGCAAAATTATCTTACCAAGTTGCTTTTCTGTCATACCATTTGGGATTCATATTGTTTTTGTGCCAGATAAACACTGCATTAATTGTAAATTAATTAATTCATTTTTTTTTTTTTATCTCTGCATATGTACATTTTTGTACATAGCAATTATGTTATCTGTCTTAATGGTCTGTGGTGAAGCATTCAAGTTAGATTTTAATTGTAGTTGTACACATTACTTGTACATACGACAATAAACACCTTTAACCTAAGAAAGAAAGACAAGACAGAAAGAAGCTTTTCAGAACACAGATTTCTTCACAGAGTTTACCAACCATAAATTCAGAAATATAATTCCAGAAATAACATCATCAACTGAGGACTATAAGTAAAATTCAGTGAACCCTATAAATAACAAGAAATGTTCAGTATCAATGTATTGCTGTGAGAGCACACATACACACACATCGTGCCTGTTTGACTCAATCACACACACACTCACTGCTGGAGACAGATGCTTTGGCAGTTGTTGACAGAATTCAGTCGTGTCTGTGTGATTACTGGACTATCACGCTGTACACGCATCAGTGTGTATGAATTAATGAGAGAAACTGCCGCCACAGAGACTGTGTGTGCGTAACACTACACGTCACTCATATATAACACACAAACACATACATACTTGTTTATATAAAACTATACGGCTCTTTTCAAGATTGTTGCCGCTGACATTTCGTGTGTGTGTTTGCTTTAGATGAGGTGAACTGGGCCAGGTTTTGTATGTAAGTGTGTTGGTTAAACTGCTGGCCCTAATTAAACCAGCATTAATCTGTCATTAACCCAAAGATCAGAATCATTAGCCCTTTCATAGATGCACATGCACACAAACACACGTGCAAAATCACAACAGACCTGAATATAGTCAGAACACTTTTGGTTGCTTTTATTCAATTCAATTCAATTCAAATTTATTTGTATAGCGCTTTTCACAATACATATTGTTTCAAAGCAGCTTTACAGAAAGTGCATTTCAGAAATGTACATAGAAAAAAAAAATAGTTAGTTAAACATGCATTAATTTAGGGCATAATTGTACATAGAAAAAGACATAGAAATGTACATAGAAAAATACAGTTAGTTAAACATGCAATAATTTAGGGCATAAACATATCGCCAGCGTCGAGTCGTCTCTTCACAGGCTTCGAGTCGTCTCTGCACGGGTGTTGGGGCATCTGTAGTTTCCATGGGAGGCTGGATATTATATATTAGAAAATTGCATTAAACACCCAACCTAAAGTCCTTATGTTGTCTGTATTTCTCTTTCCTTGATAAAGGACAAGACAAAACTTTGAGATGTGTGTCAGAGAAAGTCTTACTGAAGTAAAATGTGTGACAACTAGCCCCAGTCTCTTATATCCCTTTATTTTAGAAAAAAAAGAAAGAAAGAAAAACGTTTACATATGAAAGAGAGAAATCGCAGTGGCGCTTGCTGCTGAACTTTGACCTTCGCTTGTTTGAGGACACAAGTTCACGTCAGAAAAGAATGAGACTAAAAATAAAAGATGAGTTAAAATCCAGTTAAAAACACTTCCAGCGTGCAGCGAAAAGGCAAAACACTGCAATGCAAACGTGGTAGCTATCCTAACCCTTTTCTGAAGGAGAGTTTCATAACCCAGAGTAAAAAGTGGACAGTATTTATCCATCAGCGAGTCAGTTACAGTGTGTTTTCAGAGGGTGATGGACTCACATGTGCTCTCTGAATGCGGTCATTATTCCCACTATGAAAACACTCCTGTTTTAAGTGTGTCTGGTGCCTCGGGGCTCTTGTTCACACACACTTCTAAATGTCAAAATGTTTTGTGTTACTGAACTGCTCTCAAGTGCCATTTACTCAACAGCAGCAACGAGAGAACGAGAGACAGCCGTCATGATCGACAGAATACTCTTCACAGCCAGAGCTCAACACTGAAACACAGAGAAAAACAAAGTTAAAACAACAACAGCAACGTGACTGTTTAACATGAACGAATTAACACAACTTTACTTTCATCCATCCATCCATCCATCCATCCATCCATCCATCCATCCATCCATCCATCCATCCATCCATCTATCTATCTATCTATCTATCTATCTATCTATCTATCTATCTATCTATCTATCTATCTATCTATCTATCTATCTATCTGTCTCCATCCATCCATCCACTGCTATTTATATTTTGCTGTTTATAGTTTTCTAAGTCTGATTTGTTCATTAGGACCTTGGTCAAAAATAATGAACTATAGCCTGCCTTAGAGAAAGTAAATTAATCAAAAAGATGAATTAGTTCACAAACAATTTCACTCATAAGTAAGAATGAATTCTCATTACTGCATATTGCATATTTTGGTCAAGTTACCCTGATTGCAGTAAGATTTAATTAAATTATAAACGGCAGGATTTAGGTCAGATGTGTTTTTGTAAAATAAGATATTGATTTTGATTAAACTAACATAGCAAGAACACAAAAGGCTGAAATGCGTCCTGCATTCTGATTACAAATCAAATGTTTGCATCAAAAAAGAGAGAAAAATCATAAAGGTATGCCTTCCTGCATGTGACTATAATAGTTACTTAAAAAATTACTTAAAATAAAAAATAAAATTGCAAACACTGAAAGAAATGAATCTCACAAAACCAGTCAAAAACATACATGCCACATTTCACCCTGAATTCAGAATAAATAAATAATAAAAAACTATATTTATGAAATAAAAAAAATAAAAAAAGATTGCATTGTTACATTATTTTCAGGACAATTAAGCATTTTCACCCTCAATTCTCATTAACATAATACAAAATAATCATCTTACTGTGAAACAATTTTTTCTCAATAATGTACTAAAAAAGAAATATATACCTGCATGTATAATTATACTTATCAAGGACAGTGATAATAATGATTATACACATACATACAGTACATATATTCTTCACCCAAAGAGGTTTTAGTGAAAAGTAGTTTGGGAAAGTGTCTGTGTGTTTTCATGCCTGTTAAAGTGTGTAAACTGACCACAGACCTGCAGGAACTGACCACATCATTAGACACATCAGACAGAGAAACCGATGTGACTTTAATTAGACAGCACAGGCTGGGGGAGTTGTGTCCCAGTGTCACACACTCGCTCAAAACCTCTTTATCCGAGAAAGACAAAGAGACAGAGAGAGAGACGAGGTCACATGAGGGAAACCTGTCTGGTGTGAGGTCTGCAGATTAAACAAATCAGCGATTTAATGAGTAGCACACTTGCTTGAGTTCCTCTTCATCTTCAGAGCCACAAAGCGCAGGATCTCGTCAGAAAAGAGAAAAGGAAAACATTTTTGGGGCGAAAACTAAGCGTTTAAAGACCCCGTGTGCTTATTCATGCGTACTGTAGAATCCTAGATTATTTCTTGCTTGGTTAATCCATATCCGGTGGCCTCGTACACAAAGGCGGACTAATGTTGTCATTAGTTCTGCTTCTCTGGTGGCCAAAAGCTGAATCGAGAGCCGGCCGAAACACAGAGGGTCTGAGCGAGTGCTGTCTGGAGATAAAACACATCCCGTCCCGTGAACACGCGCGGAGGAGTTCATTAGAAATATGAAGATGAACCAAGCACCTGTGACACTGAGCAGTGTGACGTGAGGTTCACTCAGACTGGACTGGAAATGTTCAATAGCTTCAAGCGAAGCTGTTTGAAGAACTCTTAGATTAAAACTACATCTATGGGCCGATCCACGGGATTTTCATCAGAACAAAATCTCTAAAACAAATGAAAAAAAAGTAGTTAAACACCTGAAGTGCAGCGCTTTGTCTTGTAAAATATCATTTAACGTCTATCTATCTATCTATCTATCTATCTATCTATCTATCTATCTATCTATCTATCTATCTATCTATCTATCTATCTATCTATCTATCTATCTATCTATCTATCTATCTATCTCTATCTATATCTCTCTCCCTCTCTCTCTATCATCCATCCATCCATCCATCCCTCTCCATTTCTCTCTCTCTCTCTCTCTATCTCTCTCTCTCTCTCTCTCTCTCTCTCTCTCTGTCTATTTATCAATTAATCTATCTATCTATCTATCTATCTATCTATCTATCTATCTATCTATCTTGTGTGTTTGTGGAGGACCACAGTAACCCAGACGGGGTGTTCCTCATTTCAGATGCTAATGTTGTGAGAGATTTGAGTTGACAGAAGACAAATGACCACATGACCTGGACACCAGAGTAAAGAGTAAAGACTCGCTTTATCAGTTAGTGTTTCCAGTGGCTGGAATTTTGTCAGTCAAAAGTAGTCGATCTCCGAATGCAACGTAACACGAGGAGAGTAAAGGTTGCATTCGGAGATCGACTACTTTTGACTGACAAAATTCCAGCCACCGGAAACACTAGCTGATAAAGTGAGCCTCCTTTAGTGTTTTAAATATAGCGATGTTGATGCTAACACTGTAGTGCCCCTAGCACTCCCATTCAAAAGGCATTTTGACCGAAAACGAAAATACGGTCAATCTTAAAAGTGGCGTTTCCATTCTAATTATGCTTTTACACGAAGGTTTGACTCGGGTAGATTAACAAAAAGAGCCTAGGTTGCAATTTTGGCAAGAGTTACCGTTTAATCTCATTGCCATCTAGAAGAAACTGTTGAGTTATTAAAGAGATCTCTCTTGTGCTTTTTCTTCCATGAGCACAATTGCTTATCCATTTCAGAAATCATTCTTCACTCCTAATAAGAGTAAAATCCAGCTGATTCTGTGAACATTTTATACAATGAACATATAAAACAAGCCGCACAGAAATTATAAAAGCATTAGCGTCACTACAGTGTGTAAGCAGTGCTTAACAGACTCAATGAATCAAAACAAATTACAGTCTACACACACAGAGACTGATTAATTTGCACCAAATAAATAATTATTATATTGTTAAATACACTCAGTCGAGAGCTGACGGCCCACACGCACGCCAGATGTTTCTTCTCGTCTGACAGGAATCGCTCCGTGCTTCTCTTCCCAACAGTCACACACTTCAGTGAAACTCAAAAAAAATCCACAAAATTAAACCATTACATATGACATGGAATAATCACATTTATGGGTGTTTCTTTCTGTCATTTCTGCTGCATCTGGAGTGATGGATCGTGTTTGACAGCATCAAGCAAGTAATGTTTTGAATATTATTTTAAACTTCATCATGCTAAGGCTAATTTCATATTTCATAAATACACATAATTAAATATTTTCACAGTTTTTACTTAATTTGGCAAAATAACAGCTTGAGTGGGAATCAAATGCAATAATATTCTATACACAAGTGATATTTATCTTGATTTCTCTTCTTTTTTTTTTTTGTTCACACATCTGATCTGATTCATATTCCATGCTCTTCACTGATAATGTCTAAATACACGAAGACGTCATGATGGGCAAAACTGTTTGGTGTTGTTGAAATGATGCCACAGCTGACAGACAGATGTGATTTATGTATAAATAAAATAAATAAATATATTTTTTACTCAATAACTATCAATTGATTTATGCTCCTACTTGATGAGATTAAATGAAATAATAATTATTATTATTTTGATAGATTTTCATAGTTTGAGATTAAAAATGTAGTACAAAGATTTAAGTCTAGGAAATAAAACATATCTATAGATACTAAAAGGTCTTTTAATGCATTTCCAAGACATTCAGAAATGTAAATGTATTAGTTTTCATTAAAAGAAAATCTACCCAAAAGTGCTCTTAGTTGAAGAAACACTCAAATATAAGCAAGAAATTAACAAATAGTAAGATTTTATGATAATTAAAAAGTAAGTTGAGTCCAGATCTGTGTTATTTTAGAATCACTAATTTGAGATACTATTATAGATTTTATTAATATTTTGAATTAGATTTTATGGTAACACTTTACAAGGTGGTCTCATTTGTTGACATTATTTAATGCATTAACTAACATGAACTAACAATGAGCAATACATCTGTTACAGTATTTATTAATCTTTGTTAATGTTAGTTAAAAATACAGTCGTTCATTGTTTGTTAGTTCACAGTGCATTAAATGCAATACAACTTTTGATTTTAATAGTGTATTAGCAAATGTTGAAAATAACATTAACTGAGATTAATGAATGCTGTAGAAATGCAGTTCACTCTTAGGTCATGTTAACTAAAGTAGTTCACTAATGTTAACTAATGAAACCGTATGGTAAATTATTACTGATTTTATATTTGATGTTTTCATTTTAAATTAATTTAACGTTTTAGTAACTTTAGTAAGGTTTTTTTTTTTTTTTTTTTTGTAGGTACATAAAGTTAAAATAATTTAAAATATGAAATGTTAACTTGGCAAACTTACATTTTATTTATTATTGATTATTTTATTTCAAGTATGGAAACTGTTTTTAGTTTTAGCTTCAGTTCTAATAACAGCCCAGGTCCAGATATCTTCTTCAGTGCACTCCGCTTCCAGCCGTGATTGATCCGTGATTTGCACAAGTGTCATGTTATTGACAGGAAGACAGACGGCGAGTGTGTTTCCACGCCAGGGCAGATGCAGCAGTTCACTCCATCACCCTGTAGAAATTGCTTGCTGGGATATAACAATAACAGCATGTTATTTTTATCCTCAGTGTAGATCAATGGTAATGTAAAGAGGACTGCGGATGATGGATGAACTTCACTGGGTTTTTAGCTCTGGCAGAGATTCGGCTTTACAGGGCCCTTCGGTTCCTGCATGCACAGATATATGCTCAACTGCTATGAGGCTTTTATAATATGAGAAATACATGACATGCACATCTACAAACGAGTCTGCAAAGAGAATCTTTCATAGCATTGCAAAATAGCATTTGCACACTGGAGATCTGAATGTCATATCAAAGCAGTGGCACTCAAAATAATATGTGAAATCTTGTGTGATAAAACACACAATATACAGTACAATAGCAGCCAAAAGTGATGTCCAGAGGGTATATTTGTTTTTAATGATCCTACGAGTTCAATTAAACCATCAAATTATGAGGAAAATCTTTTATATTTTCAAATATGAGGGAAGAACAAAACACTAAGCTTGGTTTAGGTGTTTATCTGACTTAATTATTTGGCAAAAAAAGGTCTGCCAAAAAAAAAAAAAAAACATGTAAGCATACAATGATTACAATATTATTAATATTTATTAATATACCCAGTGTAAATATTTACACAGTTATTAATATTTTGTTGTTTTTGCATGTGTTCATAATTTCTTTTTATGACAGCATGGCCAAAAATGATGTCCACAATTGACTCCAAGCACAACTACACAATATGCTTACAAAATCGTTAACACATATATATATATATATATATATATATATATATATATATATATATATATATATATATATATATATATATATATATATATATAATATTTGAATAAAGGGAGAAGAACTTATTTTCCCTCTGCTGTATCTATTCCTCAGTCCCCATTGAGCAGCACTGGATTCATAAATCACATCTCAGGCGCGAGGATACATCATTCGCTCTTTGTCAGATGTGGTTATAACTCTTCGTAGCGTGTGTGTTGAGGTTATGAAACTGATGATACAGTGAGGTGCAGGGCTGATGTCCGAACATGAGGAGATAAATCTGTCTCACAACACTGAGATCAATCTAACCTGCACTACAGCTGCTCTGATGGCTTGATAAAAGTCTTGTTTCATTTACTTGAGATGATAAACAAAGCAGACCAATAGCAAAGCTATTAAATGGCAATTTGCAATGCTAATTTAGTAAGAAATCAGTTATTTTACACTATGTAACTTTTGACCCTCTAGCAGTTAAAAAACGAAACCAGGCTAAATGCATTTCGCGGAAGAACATTGTTTTGGTCGTGCTTCGGCTCTGCGTGACTGTGCGGATGAATATGACCCTTCACTAACTAATAGATCATGCATTACATTGAATTATTTAAGAGAGCTACACATGGCAATTTATCTGTTAGATCAAATACATTACTCACCTGTCCTGTTGAGCAATAAAAACGCCATCTCCACCTTGCTTTTACAGCATTTCAAATCCCTCAGTTTTTCTGAAAAGCCAAACCAAGGTTGATTCTGGTTTTATTACGAGCTCTGTCTCGTTCTCCTCGTTGTGACAACTAACCCCAGCAACTCAAAACACCAGACACGAGGCACAGCAGCCGGAGCAACTTTACTCTGTTTACGGATATGACGAGACAGATATGAGCGAGTGATGTATGTAGGCCTACGCAAGTTCCTGTGAAAACCATCCCGACATAGGCTTACCCAGAGCTTACCATAGTAAATAGGCTTTTTAATAGGCTTACCATAGTAAATCAGGGTAAGACAAAATACATTTTAGAAGAAGTATTGATGATGTTTTGATTCATTTGCTAATTAAAAAAAGGTATATGTAGCCTACCTTTGTAAATGTTCTGGGTTATGCTTCATAGAGAGCATTTGGGACGAATAGCTCAGAAAATAATTTCATTTTGTCTCTCACTTTGTAAAAACAAACCAAAACCTTAGTGATAGTGGCATACACTTCAAGTCAAAGGAGGTTTAAGGGGCATAAATACATTTAAAATACACATTGTTTTGAAAGAATAACCACAATAGGCATAGGCCTAACGTGATACTCAAATAACATATTTTGTTCAGAATAATGAATAGAAGTGTGTTGACATTTAACATGAAAATAAGTGATTTTGCTTTTAAATACGAGCTGTACATTTGTGCTTCTACTCTCTCCAAAATATCTTGCCCCATAGACTATAGCATTGTGCACTACAATAGCTACACATTTTTGTTTGTGATAAACAGATCAAAATTATTGTTTTAAATGTATAAAAATGAACATAATTAAGCTTTAACCCACTCAAATTGCACACAAATTAGCAAATGCGTATTATAATTTGAATTATGCGATATGCTCCAATTATTGTTTGCGATTACAATACTTTATAGTCTCTCTATAATCTTCTCACTCGCCGCACAGCAGTTTAGCCCTAATGAACCACTGCCAGGTTTCAAAAGCATTAATTATAAAGGCAGAAATAATGACAGCGTACAAGTTCAGGCCCAATATTCAGAGCTCTCTGACCTCACGATGGCATATGAAGCAATTACAGCCGTTTCAGTACAACTGAGATATTTCACCGAAGAGAAGAGTTACATTAAATGCAGTGCCCCACATTTCAGCCAGAAACATGCAAATGCTCGTGTACTGACAGCAGAAACATCTAGAACATGTGCTGTAGTGAGCAGGTCATTATAAGCTGCTCGAATCGACAGTCAGATGCGATTAAGAAAGCAGGAAATCAGTGTGTGTCTCTGTGGAGAGAAACAGGCCCGTGCAAAGGGCACAGAAGACATTTCATGGTTCACATGTACAGTAGGCTATGATGAATTCTAAAGTCTGTAATCAAACTTACGTAACTGTATTTTACAGTCTATAATTAATAGAATGGGTGTATTCTATACAACAACTGGCTACACATGCTACTTTCTGTTATGATTTGTGAGGCACAGCTCTGTTTTATTTGCATCAGCGTCTGCTTAAATGACTGTTTCAGTCTCTAAATCAGTGCTGGAGTGACTGTACAATACTGACATCTAGTGGAGAATCAAGGCCAACACCTGCAGAAAAATAGAATGGAATTCTATCTCTTATATGACTTAAAACTATCTATCTATCTATCTATCTATCTATCTATCTATCTATCTATCTATCTATCTATCTATCTATCTATCTATCTATCTATCTATCTATCTATCCATCCATCCATCCATCCATCCATCCATCCATCCATCCATCCATCCATCGTCTGTTTGTCTATTCATTTATTCTGAATTCAGATCTAATTTAATGAGTGAGTCTGGCTGTGGAGGGATAACTCATGAAAACTGATAAAATTCTCATAAATATTTGATAATTAAATAAAGATAATGTCAGGTTGCACAAAATATTAATATTTCCTCTATATATACTCAATCATACACTCACTCACTCACTCACTCACTCACACACACACACACACACACACACACACACACACACACACACACACACACACACACACACACACACACACACACACACACACACACTCACTCATACTCACACTCTCTCTCTCACACACACACACACACACACACACACACACACACACACACACACACACACACACACACACACACACACTCACTCATACTCATATTCACACACACACACACACACACACACACACACACACACACACACACACACACACACACACACACACACACACACACACACACACACACACACACATACACACACTCACTCACTCACACACTCATTTACTCACACACAACACACACACACACACACACACACACACACACACACACACACACACACACACTCACTCACAAAAAAACGAAAAATCCTTGTTTTTTGCAATTGATGAGGTCTCAAATTAATACTTAATTTTAGTTTCTCATTTAAACCAGGGCTATTATAGTTTAACTAAAACTGAAACTAAAACTTTCATTACTTGAAATGAAATAAACATTGACTAAAGTATTATGCGAGCTAATTGCCAAGGCAACATTTGTCATTTGACATTTAGTTTATATACAGTACCAGTCAAAAGTTTGTAAACGTTACTATTTTTAATGTTTTTGAAAGAAGTCTCTTATGCTCATCAAGCCTGCAGTTAAAAAAAACAACAACAAAAAACAGTAATATTATGAAATATTATTACAATTTAAAATAATGGTTCTCTTTTTTAATATATTTTAAAATGTAATTTATTTTTGTGATGCAAAGCTGAATTTTCATCAGCAAGTACTCCAGTCTTTGGTGTCTTATGATCCTTCAGAAATCATTCTAATATGCTGATTTATGATCAATGTTGGAAACAGTTGTGCTGCTTAATATTTTTTTTATAACCTGAGATACTTTTTTCAGGATTATTTGATGAATAAAAAGTTAAAAAGAACTGTATTTATTTAGAATAGAAATCTTTTGTAACAATATACACTACCGTTCAAAAGTTTGGGAACAATAACTATTTTTTTTTTTAAGAAATTAGTACTTTAATTCAACAAGGATGCGTTAAATTGATAAAAGGTGATGGTAACGATTTATATTGTTAGAAATGTTTTTATTTTGAATAAATGCTGTTTTTATGAATAAATGCTGTTAACGTTTTACTCAATGAATCCTGAAAAAAGTATTCCAAAAAAGTATATTAAACAGCACAACTGTTTCCATCATTGATAATAACTGAGTATCAAATCATCATATTAGAATGATTTCTGAAGGATCATAAGACACCAAAGACTGGAGTACTTGCTGATGAAAATTCAGCTTTGCATCACAAAAATAAATTACATTTTAAAATATATTAAAAAAGAGAACCATTATTTTAAATTGTAATAATATTTCATAATATTACTGGTTTTTTTTTGTTTGTTTGTTTTTTAACTGCAGGCTTGATGAGCATAAGAGACTTCTTTCAAAAACATTAAAAATAGTAACGTTTCCAAACTTTTGACTGGTACTGTAACTCGATGTACTAAAATAACTAAAATTAAAAATGAATAAAAACATATAGACATTTTTTTTTTAACTATTAAAAAAGACACAACAAAATTACCAAAACTTTAACTAAAATTAAAAGGAAAATATTCAAAATATAAATAAAAACTATATTAATATTTCAATAATTCTAAAAATAAAGCTGATTTAGCTTTCAGCATCCAAATAAATCAATGGGACACGTGTAGAGTTGAAAGCATCTTTACTGTTGTCATGGTAACGGTGACATCAGTGAGGCGATCTCGGGTCAGGAGGAGATCTGAGTGAATGCACTGAAGATCAGATCTACTCTTCCCGCTTCAGATCCAGCTCAGCTGCCGGACAGCATTTCCTGAGGGATCGTCACTGTTCCGCCTCACAATCACAACCTGAACCTGAACCCGAATCCAAACCCGTCCTGTAGAGACATAGTGGCTGGTGAACCCTATGGGTGAACCAGCCTTTCTCACGACAGGCGTCTGGCATTCTGAGTTCTGTGCGGAATTTAGATCCAATTTGACAAGACTGGACGTGGAACAGTGAATCTCATGAAACAATAAAATTACATCCCAGGTCAATTTACCAATTCCCAATTTTCACCCCAAAAAACAAAAAATAATAATATATAATTTTAAAAAGAAAATGAAGCCTATTCTAGGACTATTAAATTTGTTTTTTTTCATGACAATTACACACATCCTGCACTGTAAAAATTACATGATCAAATATTTTTACATTGCTTTAACTCGTCAAAATAAGTTACGCAATTTTCAACTTTTTTTTATAAGTTATACAAAATTTAACTAATTTTTTAAAGTCAGTTTAATGTAATTTAAGTTGAAATGACTTAAAGATCCAAGTTGATTGTACTTAATTTAAGGCAGCAACTTTTTATTTACAGTGTGCTAAATGCTTCTAAAAGTTTTTATTATTATTATTATTAAACTGCCATAAATTAAAGACAGTATAACAATGATAAAGTATACATTCTTTACCACTTTCAGTAATGTATCATTATTTTAGAATGACAACAATGAGAATTTGGGGGGGAAATGTTCTTAATTGTCATGAAAATGTCAATGAAAATTGTCAGAATGCACAAATAATTATGATCCTAAAATAACAAACATATTGATTTTGAAGTGAAATATGTTTCACAAGTTTCATGAGATTCACTCATATTCACATCTTTGAAGTCTGAATGGATCTAGGTAAGTGGAAGAAGTTGAATCTGAATGAATCCAGACAGACAGTGGCCGCTGAGCTGGAATCATAATCAGACAGCTGGTTATGAATGTGTTATGATTTATGTCTTCCCTGCAGAAGCGCTGTAATGTCCCGCTCCACCTCTTCAAACGGACAATGAAGATCATACCTGAAATGGACAATCCAGCTGTTATAGATGATACTGTAGGCCTATTTGTTCATGAATTACTTTGCTCTGTGAAATACTTGATTCTGATTGGTCAGACAGTGAACACTAAACTGTAGTTTCATGTCTCTCGTAATCCACACTTTCTGTCTTCCTTTATTTTGGACATGACATGCAAATCACACTGAATGTGTGAGTATATCTACCGTTTGTAAGGAACTCCGTCTGCAGTGATGAGAAACTTCTCGAAGTTCCATCGGATGTCATTGACTTTAATGGGAGACCAGTAGAGCTTCCTGATGTCTCCAATCACAGGGTTGACAAACGGAAGAGTTTCCTGGAAGAACAAAGTCATTGTAACTTTGCTAGAACTGAATTACTCTGGCTTAAAGCGTTAGTTCACCCAATAATGAAAATTCTGTCAGTAATTACTCTCCCTTATGTTGTTCCAACCCCGTAAGACTTTCGTTCATCTTCGGAACACAAATTACTGTAAGATATTTTTGATGAAATCTGAGAGCTGTCTCACTTCTTTATAGGCTTCTCTGTTATTGACAATAAGACAATGTTTAAAATAGTTCAAGTGACTCAACAAGTGGCTCAACCTTAAGTTTATCAAGCGACGAGAATACTTTTTGTGCACAAAAAATAACAACTTTATTCAACTATTAATTTTCTTCTGGGTGGGCCTGAGTGAGGTCACGTAGTGTAACAGCGCAGCGCTTCTGGGTTGTGCGTCAGAACGTAGGCTCACTATTGGCCAGCATCACACACATCACACACATGACCAGCATCGGCCAATAGTGAGCCTACGTTCTGACGTACAACCCAGAAGCGCTGCGCTGTTACACTACGTGAACTCACTCAGAGAAACACAGAAGAAAATGAAGAGTTGAATAAAGTCGTTCTTTTTGTGCACAAAAAGTATTCTCGTCGCTTGATAAACTTAAGGTTGAGCCACTGTAGTCACTTAGACTATTTTAAACATTGTCTTTACTAACTTTCTGGGCCAGCAAGTTTCAATTACAGAGACCAATCTCTCTGACCAAAAGGCTCTCAGATTTCATTCAAAATATCCTAATTTGTGTTTCGAAGATGAACGAAGGTTCTCTTACGAGAGGTTCTCTCGTATTGCGTAAGCTTGCTTACGCTGCGGGAAAGTCTTCTTTTCTCGAGATACTGAAGCCAAAATTATCCTTAATTTCATTTTTTGTCAACGCAGTGCAGCTGCGGGCAGCTGAGCTAGAGCGGCATACTGCGCGCTCATTGGCTGCCGCGCGGCAACTGCTTAAGCCTACCAGTGAGCCTGGCGTGACGTCACGCCCAATGAGGGCGCGCGCGCCCTCGCGCGTCACAGCCCGCCAGAATGGGCGGCGTCAGAGCGTATATAAGGAAGGCTCGTAGGCTATATTCTCTGATTTCTGTCTTTTCAGCGAAGCACTCGCATCGCTGATCTCGGAGAGGAAGCCGTCGCCGTTGTCCTTTAAGGCCCAGCTAACGAGCCAGCTTAGGTCAGCCTGAGGAAGCCGGACGATTTTCGCCGCCTTCAGCCTGCCGTGCCAGCTCAGCTATCCGGCGAATATCCTTTGCAAGCTCTTTTGTGTGTGTTCTTGCTTCCGCAGCACTTTTCTAAAAGAGCAGAGGCGTTGTTGCAAATGCCTCGCACCACGTGCGGCTCATGCCGCTCCGCGCTCAGCGAGGGAGACCGCCATCTTAACTGCGCTCTCTGCCTGGGCCGGGACCACGCAGCCGTCGCGCTTTCCACGGGCGGCTGCGCTTTCTGTGAAGAGCTGCCGATGTCGACCCTGCGGGCTCGACTCGCCCTCTTCACGGAACCTGCTCCAACTGTCCTCGGGCCGCGTAAGAAGAAACGCCGCTCGCAGCGACCACCGGAGCCCGAGACTCGAGCCAAGGCCTCGCCGGAGCCTCTCCCGCGAGCCTCGCTCTCTCCTTCTCCGCCCCCGCTTCCCGACGCGCAGCCGACGGCTCACGCCCTCGATGCCGTCGCCTCAGGGGATGAAGCGGATGATGACGCGCTACTGGACACGTGCTCACTAATGGCGTCGGACAGCGAGGAATGGTCCGGTTCTGTCCGCTCCGCCTCCTCCACCAGAGCGTCCAGCAGGACTCACGCCAGTGTGGACGCCGAGCTTCTCCGCCTCCTCACGGCAGCAGTCGAACACCTGGGCCTCGAATGGTCCCCGCCAGCGGCGACCCCGCCCAACAGACTCGACGGGTGCTTCCTGCCCGCCAGTCGACGAGCTCCAGTGTCCAGGCCAGCGCCTTTTTCTGCCGGAGCTTCACGAGGAGCTTACCATATGACCGGATCCCACCGGTCGAACCAGCGGTTGCAGCGCATCTTTGCCCCCCATCCGCGAGATGGCGCTCAAAGACTGCCCTCCCGTCCAAGGCCTGCAGGACTACTTCGGCGTTTGCCAGCCGCGCTTTCTCCGCCGCTGGGCAAGCCGCCTCAGCCCTGCACACAATGGCGGTTTTACAAGTTTTCCAAGCCGACCTCCTCAGCCAGCTCGACGAGGGAAAACTTGATAAATCTGCTTTGACCGACCTGCGCAGTGCGACGGATCTCTCCCTTCGCACGACGAAAACAGCAGCCCAAGCGATCGGACGATCTATGGCTTCGCTGACTGTCATTGAGCGCCACCTCTGGCTAACGCTAGCCGACATGGGAGAGCAAGAGCGGTCCGTCTTTCTCAACGCCCCGCTCTCACCCGCCGGCCTCTTCGGCCCCGCGGTAAGTGGCCTCGTGGACAGCTTCTCGGAAGTTCAGAAGGCGTCACAGGCCATGAACCTCTTCCTGCCCCGCCGCTCGAGCTCCGCTGCAGGCCGCTCTAAAACTCAGCCTCCTGCACGCAGCCCCACGCGGCGCCCCTCCCGACCTCCAGCATCGCAGCAGCGTCAGCGCGGCCGACCCAGGTCCCGCTCCACCAGCCAACACAGGCCGCCACCCCCGCGGGGTCCCCGGCCTAGAGTTTCGCTGAAAACCGAGCCTGCGAAATCCTCCTAGCACTCGCAAGGAGGAAAAGACGGTTGAGTCCCGCCGCGGCCGGACCGCCGTCGAAGCTAACCTGTATCCCTCTGCCAGTCCCCTTGATAAAGGCTACTGCAGTAGTGTCCACCGCAGCCAACGAGCCAGTTTCTCAACTCTCTCGCCTGCACACAAACGCCGTTTTTACGGCGACCCAGATAAATCGAATAAAGAGTGTAAAATCTGGTCATCCGGCTCACGCCGTCAGTGCTATGAGTGTAGTAAACATGCCCACACCCCAGTGTTCATCACTACACACAAGCACAATCCCCCCTGTGTACCCCACAGAGTGCACTCACATAAAGCGCGCTACGGCCGCTCGAGTGTTAGCTGTAGGTCACGTGCCCACAACCCAGTGCTCACACCTACACAGTGCCCGCTCTGCCTCACACATTCGGGGACGAAAGCACTCCACCGCCGGCTGTGCGTTAATAAAGAGTCCTGTGCCCGCTATACAGCACGCACGCTCTCATGTACACACTCACGAGCCCGCCCCGCTTCCGCGCCGCGAGCCGTCGCTCAAAACGCTCTCTCACAGCGTCATTCAGCCGGCTGCCGCTATCAGCGAGCCCCCGTCTCCCCTCACTGTCACTGCGCGACTCGCGCACATACCGCCACAGGCTCCCCGTCCCGCGCTGTGCGGCGGGCGGGACCCGGAGGCAATCCGACCCCTAGCTATGAGTGCGAATGCATGGAAAGCTATTCCGGGAATGTCGGAATGGGTATTAAACACAGTGATAAAGGGCTATTCGCTTCAATTCGCTCGCCGCCCCCCGCGTTTTCGCGCCCGGGTCGAGACACAAGTGAAAGCAGATGCAGCCCATCTGCTTCACACAGAGATAGCGAATTTACTGCACAAAGGTGCGATAGAACGGGTTCACCCTCTGGCTGCCGAGGCAGGCTTATACAGCCGCTATTTCCTCGTACCCAAGAAGGGCGGAGCGCTCAGACCTATACTAGATCTGAGATATTTGAACAAAGCGCTCGTGAAACGACCGTTCAAAATGCTCACGACCGGTCAAATCCTCGCGCAGATTCGCCCGGGGGACTGGTTCATCTCTCTCGATCTGAAAGACGCGTATTTTCAGATTCAGATTATTCCCCGTCACAGGCCATTCTTGAGATTCGCCTTCGACGGTCAGGCATATCAGTACACCGTCCTGCCGTTCGGCTTGTCCCTGGCACCCCGTACTTTTACGAAGTGCATGGACGCGGCCCTCGCACCCCTGAGATCGAAAGGGATGCGAATTCTGAACTATCTGGACGATTGGCTCATTATAGCGCAGTCAACAGAGGAACTAGTTTCTCACAAGAAAGCGCTTCTCGGTCATTTGGAAAGCCTGGGTCTTTCCGTGAACTGGGACAAGAGCTCTCTAACCCCCAGCCAGTCTATCACTTTCCTGGGTATAGATCTGGATTCGGCGGCGATGACGGCCAGACTGTCAACACAGCGCGCGCGCCGTGTTCGGCACCTCGCCGCTTCCGTTCAGGTGGGAAAAGTTTTTCCCCTAAAAACCTTTCAGAGGCTTTTGGGCCATATGGCGTCAGCCGCAGCGGTCCTGCAGCTGGGTTTACTTCGAATGCGCCCGCTTCAGTGCTGGCTAAAGTCGGAAGTGTCCCGCAAAGCATGGATTTCGGGCCGTGCACCAGTCAGAGTGACTCAGCGCTGCGTCTCAGCCCTGCAGCCCTGGCTGGCGGCCGAATGGTTTCAGCGGGGAGTGTCGATGGGGGTCATCGCACACCGCAAAGTGGTCTCGACAGATGCGTCCAACATGGGTTGGGGAGCGACTCACGAGGGCAGTCCGATTTGCGGCCGGTGGTCGAATACGGAGAAAAGCCTTCACATAAACTGTCTAGAGATGCTGGCGGTCGAGAAAGCGCTGAAGCACTTTCTACCACTCCTACGGGGACACCATGTGCTAGTCCGCTCGGACAACATGTCAGTAGTGTCTTACGTGAACCGCCAGGGCGGAATCAGATCCAGAGCCCTGCGCGCTCTCACAGAGCGCCTCCTATCCTGGGCTCAGGGCCCGCTGCGCTCCCTAAGGGCAGCTCATGTACCCGGTCGTTTCAACGACGGCCCGGACAGACTGTCCAGGGACAACGTTCCCCCAGGGGAATGGTCTCTACACCGCCAGACGGTCCAAGCGCTTTGGCATCGCTTTGGCAAAGCGGAGATCGACCTCTTCGCCGCGAGCGAGAACGCTCAGTGCCAGAGGTTTTTCTCGAAACACGAGGACGCGCTGGCCCAGACCTGGCCCAGCGTTCCGCTGTATGCGTTCCCCCCGATCTCGATGCTGCCTCAAGTGCTAGCGAGGATCAGGGAGACGAACTGCGCAGCGCTCCTCATAGCCCCGCGCTGGGAAAACCAACCATGGTTTCCCGAGCTAATGAGGCTGACAGACACAGCCCCATGGCCGATCCCGGTGAGGAGAGATCTTCTCTCTCAAGCTCGAGGATCGATTCTGCATCCCCATCCAGAGCACTGGTCTCTGCATGCGTGGGAAATCAACGGATATTCGTTGATCTGCCAGAAGGGGTAATTAACACGATCACGCAGTCCAGAGCCCCCTCGACGAGGCGGCTCTATGCGTCTAAATGGTCAGTGTTTAACAAATGGTGTGTGAAAATGGGTTCTAATGCTCAGTCCTGTGGAGTCCCACAGGTATTGAACTTTCTCCAAGAGATGTTGGACGCGGGCAGGTCCCCCTCCACGCTCAAGGTTTACGTCGCGGCCATAGCAGCGTTCGCCGATTCGGCGCGCGGCCGCTCACTGGGCAGGGATGAACTCATCACCCGTTTTCTGCGCGGGGCCAGGAGGATGAACCCTCCCCGGCCCCCGTCAGTCCCTATTTGGGACCTGTCCCTGGTCCTAGAGTCCCTGAAAGTGCATCCGTTCGAGCCTTTGGACTCTGTGGAGTTGAAATACTTGACGCTTAAAACCGTTTTTCTGCTAGCTCTGGCTTCAGTCAAACGAGTGGGTGATTTGCATGCGCTGTCTGTCAGCGCGTCGTGCCTCGAGTTTGGACCTAACGACTCGTTAGCCATTCTCAAACCGAAGCACGGCTATGTCCCCAAAGTGTTAGGTACTCCCTTTAGGGCTCAAGTCATTACCCTATCGGCCCTGCCGTCATCCGGCAGTGAGGAGGGTGTCAACCGCCTTTGCCCGGTCAGGGCGTTAAGGTGTTATGTCACGCGCTCTGCAGCCTTCAGGCTCTCAGAACAGCTTTTCGTTTCGTTTGGAGGGCGCGCTAAGGGTCGCGCCGCCTCGAAACAGACGCTATCCAGATGGATAGTGGACGCTATTGCGGCAGCATATGCGTCAAAAGACCTGCAATGTCCGTTGGGCATACGGGCTCATTCCACCAGAGGCATGGCCTCATCGTGGGCATGGTCCAGCGGGATTTCCATTCATGACATTTGTATGGCGGCGGGCTGGGCGTCCCCCTCCACTTTTGTTAGGTTTTATAACCTGGAAGTTCCCGCTCTGCAGGCAAAACTTCTGTCAGTCTAGTCGTGTTCATGTCCTGCCCATATGCGCAGGTTGTACTATTGACTAGCTTGTCTGTTGAGCTGCACGCTCAGGGTCAGTATACATAGACCGGCCTTGCCGTTCTTGCGTTCCCTAGATGTGCTTATGAACATGTGTTGGCCCGCACCGCTGGCCACCTGTTTTTCACCTCTATGCTCTTCATAGGGTCATATGTGATTGTTAGGCTCGCACGGCGTGGACAAGGGGTTCCCGCAGCGTAAGCAAGCTTACGCAATACGAGAGAACCTCTCGTAAGAGAACGATACTCGGTTACTCACGTAACCTCGGTTCTCTCTAGAGAGGGAACGAGTATTGCGTTCCCTGCCGTGCTTGAAGCCTGTAGCTCGTGTCGCTTCATTCGACAGAAAACAGAGAATATAGCCTACGAGCCTTCCTTATATACGCTCTGACGCCGCCCATTCTGGCGGGCTGTGACGCGCGAGGGCGCGCGCGCCCTCATTGGGCGTGACGTCACGCCAGGCTCACTGGTAGGCTTAAGCAGTTGCCGCGCGGCAGCCAATGAGCGCGCAGTATGCCGCTCTAGCTCAGCTGCCCGCAGCTGCACTGCGTTGACAAAAAATGAAATTAAGGATAATTTTGGCTTCAGTATCTCGAGAAAAGAAGACTTTCCCGCAGCGTAAGCAAGCTTACGCAATACTCGTTCCCTCTCTAGAGAGAACCGAGGTTACGTGAGTAACCGAGTATCGTTTTACGGGGTTGGAACAACATAAGGGAGAGTAATTACTGACAGAATTTTCATTATTGGGTGAACTAACCCTTTAACCTGTAACTTATTAGCAACAGTAATTTATTAATCTGCTAGAAGAATAGTCATAAGACGTGTTCTGACCTTTATTTTGAAATAATCATGATCATGATCATCAAAATCATGAAAAAAACTTCCAATTAATTAATTTTCTAAATGTTTTATAGGCTAAATAAGTGATTTGTGATGCGGCACCGAACTGAGCTTCAGGAACCCTCTCAGATCTACTGATAAACTCATTTATGTGACTGTTTTGTTAGATTAAAAAAAAAAAAAGTTTAAAAATGAGAAATTGTGGGGAAGAAATGTCTATAATCGTGATGAAAATCATGTCAAAAAGTCTCAAAATAGACTTTATTTTGTTCATGCAAATGCTAATCTCCGATATGCTGTGCAGAGTTGCACTGGACTGAGAGCTGAATGCTGTACCTTCAGGAAGGCGTACAGAGGGTGTTCGTCTGCACCGTTCACCTCAATCCTGCTGAACACGGGGAACTGTGGGAGGAACCCTGCTCCTGGTCTCACATACTGCAGAACATTCAGGATTTCATGGTTCTCTTCTGGGAAGACCAAAGGGAAGAGGAAAATCTTACTGACCCTAAACTTTAAAACACTGCTTTAAAATCTTTCAGGTCTTTGAACTAGAATGTTCAAACCAAAGATTGTACAACTTGCCACAGTCTCCCTTATTTAATAAACATCCAATGCTGGATTCAGAACCAGTAATACGCTGGTCTTACCTGGAGCCTGAAGGCCAAACTGATTGCAGGGGAATCCAAGCACAGTGAAGTTCAGTCCTCCATACATGTCCATGAGTGCATTCATCCTGTGATACTGCAGCATTCGTTTCAGTTAGGATTACTTACATACATACATTTCTATTTATTAATTAATGTTCAAATAAAGTTACATAGGTTTTGATTGACAGCTGCATCACATTAAATTAAAACATTTGTTGTAAATGGTTGAAAAAAAAATCATTTTCCGAGCTCAAGGATGCTTCACAACATCATACAGTCATACAATGAATCAACCAGACAATATGGACAATGGACATTTGCCCAGTCCAGAACAAGAGCCAATGCAGATGCACAGCGGTTATGTCAATTATCAAGACATTATCATAATACAAATACATATAAAAACATTCAAATCCATAACAAAGAACACATAATGTAGGCAGCATAGAAAGGTAGACCAAGCATACAGTATATTGTAGTCTATATATATGCCGTGTGTGTGTGTGTGTGTGTGTGTGTGTGTGTGTGTGTGTGTGTGTGTGTGTGTGTGTGTGTGTGTGTAACCTACTCATTGCATTAAATGATTTATTAAAACTCTTCTACTTCACAAGCCATACCTCTTCGATGGTGGACCCTCAGAAGGTCGCCACGTTCACGATGAGAAGAACTTTTCCTCTGAAGATGTTGAGTGGCGCGGCCTTCCCCTCCAGGGTCTCCATGGTGAAGTCATACACTGAATTTGCAGCCATATTTGCTGTTGATTCTCAGTGTGCACTGGTGTCTCAGTGATGTTACACACTAACCTCTGGCTCTCGGCTGCGTTTCATTCAGCGTTCTGTATCTCTTGGCTCAGCAGAGGTTCTGCATGAATGACTCTTTTGTTTTTGAGCCATTCATGTTTTTTTTTTGTCCCAGGTTTGCAAAGGCATGCTGACCCTGATGGTCATGTGAGTGTTCTCATTTCAATGGCCATGTGATTGTAACAGTGTCATTGACCAACAGAAGCCCTCCAGATCAGCAGCTGATCAATCAGGTTTATATATGTTTGTTTGTTTATCTTATAGGTCCCTCTTAGAAATAATCTTAATTATAAATTACTGCCATATAAATAAAGCAAACAAAATGCATGCATTTACTGAAGGTTGTTGGTATCATATAAATAAATTAGCATGTGCTAATTTATCTCATGGGGATGTTTGAAAACCTGTCGCTTGGTTTGTAGGACTAGGCTATCTATAAAGATGTCATTCTTGTGTAGGCTATCTCTGTTTGCCTGTCTATCGATCGGTCTATCTGTTATTTCTAGACGTGCACTGCACACATTCAAGTTATTTATGATCGTTAGATGGCAGCAGTGAGTCGCGAGTGTCCCGTTGATTCCGCATCATCTGTGTAGAAGAACCCGGATGAGCCGGTCAGCTGTTTATCAATCATGATAAATAATGTGCGTGGATCAAAGGACAGTATCGGCATGGATCAAAACCATGATGAACGCATGCAAAGCCACAGGTATATTTTATAAAGAGTGATCCAGGTGTGCATGGATTTAGAGAAACATGCGCGTACCGTTCCTCTGACTAGCATGCGCACAAACAGACGTTTGCATTCAGAAATGCATCCATGCAAACAGCAGCAGAACATCTGTACTGTACATATAAACATCATTTTCTATCAGACAGTGGCTGCACTGGTTTGCACGCATGCATGCATATTGAAAACAGGAAGCATTTGTTTTGTGTAATCAGTCTTTTACTAGTTGACATGTTCGTATTATAACATTTAGTCTGTAAAACTGTTGTTTTGTGCGCATGCATGCTACTCGTCCTGAAAGCAGGGATTTTGACGTGTACGAACACTGTAGTCTTCGTCAATTTTGATAACAGTATGTCTAATACAGTTGCTCAGTATTCGCGCTGCATGCATTTAAAATTTCGTGGTTAATATTTGGCCAAGTCATTCACATGGTTTTATACATTAGCAATTCCCCAACATGTATGATGTTTATATTTTTAGTCATGTTTTTTTTTCTATATACTGTATTAAGGGGATGACACACTTACCACTGACATCTTGCCTAACTCTCCCCTTCGCATTGATGTCAGTTGGTGTCATATTGATGTGTGTGTGTTGTGACAGGTGTCATCTGCTGGACCTGCCCTGGGAGGATGTGTTAGTGACACACGTGTTCTGTTACCTGCCTCTGCGTCACCTGGTCAGCCTGCAGCGCGTCAGCAGGAGCTTTCGTTCTCTCATACAGGTGTACCTGGCCAACTGCCGTAAGTTTGACCCTGCGCAGGTGAGAGAAAAAACGTGGACACGGTTCAGTCGCTGGAATATTGTCCGTTCTGTTGCACTGTATTTCATACTATTCCTCCTGTGTTTCTCCTCAGACGGGTCCTCACATTCCCAAAGAAGCCTTCTGCTCCATGCTTCGCCACAATCAAGTCCTCCACCACCTCTGTGTCAGCAACTGCTCTGATTGGATCTCTGATAAAGAGCTTCTGCCTGTGATTGGTCAGAACCAGCACCTGCTGCGCGTGGACCTGCGCGGCTGTGTTCACCTGAGCCGTCACGCTCTGGTGGCGGTGTCTCTGAGCTGCCCGCGTCTCACACACCTGAGCCTGGCACACTGCGAGTGGGTGGACAGCCTGGCACTGCGCAGTCTGGCGGATCACTGCTCGGACCTGCGCTCTCTGGACGTCACCGCCTGCCGCCAGCTGAAGGACGAGGTTGTGTGTTACGTGGCGGGGAAGTGCCCGGCGCTGCGCTCGCTCTCAGTGGCGGTTAATGCCAACATCACGGACACGGCGGTCGAGGAAGTGGCCAAGAAGTGCAGAGAGCTGGAGGAGCTGGACCTCACGGGGTGTCTGCGCGTGCGAAACCAAGCCATCAGGTGTGTGTCGTGTGTTTGAGCTGAGAAGCAGACGCTTGCAGGAGTTTGGTTTAAAGCTCAGATCAGATCAGGGCTGCGTGATTTGGGGAAACACATTTTATTGCTTTTTATTTATTTATTTAATTTATTTTCCTGGAAAAGAATAAAAAATAACTCCAGATCCTGCTTGTTTGTAAGACTACACAATTCAGTCAAGAATATTGTGATTATAACAGTCTTATTTATATATAATCACAATATTTTGGCCAGATCGTCTTACAAATAAGCAATTTTTTCTTATTTTTTTCTTAAATACTTGAGGTTCTTATTTTACAGGGAAATACTAAAATAGTAATATTTATTATTGTGTTTAATATTTTATTTTTGTAATAATAGTAATAATAAATACACAATAAATAGTAATAATTATAACATTAGTAATAATAATATTAATACAAAATTTTACTTTTTATTTTAATAAAAAAAATTGTGATTTTATATATAAATATGACTATATAAAAATAATAATAATAATAATATATTGTCATATTTATGTATAATGACATTCATTTTATATATATATATATATATATATATATATAATATATGTATATATTATTAAATTGTACTAAAAAGAAGAAATATTACTATTGTATTGTATTAGTATTGTAGTAATACTAACATTTATGGCTGTCTTAATTTCTTAATTTTATTTGATTTCTAACTTTTGTGGAAAAACTCAAGGATCCTTAAAGCTTCTCCGCTGTTGACAACAGCTGGTTTATAAGTGCTTCGAGAATTGAGAATGATTGTGCATGTTTCATTCCCAAATGCACAAGTGGCTGAAAGTCAGAGCAAACGCCGAGATGAACTTCATGTTGAGCAGCTTTTACTGTGAACTGAGACGCTACAAACACCAAATCATGAGCTGCTCATGTGGTGTAAATGAACACAGTACCGCGCTTCACTCTGAAACATGCAGCGCTTATATTCATCTGCTATTTGATGATCACACTAAGCCATATTGCGCATTCCGGTTTTATTTCGATTAATCCCACAGCCCTATCTGGTAAATCATTAGCAATATTTAGATGAGAGATTGTTTGGGGAAGTTGGCCTCATTGTGTCTGACATTTTGAAAACAGAGACTATTAATAATTGTTTATTTGTGTGTTTAGGACGTTAGCAGAGTACTGCCCCAAACTGCAGTCGCTCAAAGTCAATCACTGTCACAACGTAACCGAGTCCAGTCTGGGTGTTCTGCGCCGGCGTAACGTGGACATCGATGTGGAGCCTCCCCTGCAGAGGGCGCTAGTGCTCCTTCAGGACGTCGTGGGATTCGCTCCGTTTATTAACCTGCAGATTTAACACATCAGGAGCATCCAGAAGAGGTGAGCCAAAACCTTATAATACTTTTTGTGTGTATGATTAGTGCAAATTTCATCAATGTGTAGTGCCTCTGGTTAGTGACTTTGCTTGTAATGTGTGAAATGTTTGCTTTGTTTCATAGGTCCTCTCATCATACATGATCTCTCTCTGGATGGCTTACATTTGAAACAACACATTTTTACACCAATGCAATATCACAGAAGACACACCACCAATCCACATCTCAAGTGCTTGATTGTTTTAGTGTATTTTAGCATTTAAAAAGAAACACTACGATTTATTTGGTTTTCAGAATGGGGCTTGATCTAATCTGGTCCTTTATGAAAATCACCTGAAATATCTTATTTATTGATGCCAAGCATTTCTATGTTTTACATGCACCAAATGTTGTATCATTTTGCACTTGTGAAATACTGAAATATTTGCACTTTTTTTCAGTACATCTGAACATTCAGTCCTGGAGCATCAGATTTTCTCAGCTTCATTAGACAAATCCTTCCTCAGAATCATCAAGTGATGTTTTACAGACAAAATAATGGAAGAAGCTGGAAAATTAATATTGTTTCTGATTTACTTCATGGTTTCGCAGTTTGTTTGCATAAGACAAATCTTTTCATATATTTTATCTGCACATATGTGCACTGAATATTGCTGTCAAATTAGACTATTTGTTGGTATTGCGCTATATGTTGCATTGATAATATGTCATCAAGACCCAATTTGCAGAATTGAAACATGTTTATAAATGTTACAACATTTATCACATGGTAAGTTTGTGGTATTGTTTTAACTTGAACTGACCACAAGAGGGCAGTGTAGCCTCTGCTGTCAGATTGATGGATCTGTGATTAATTGCAGAATTGAGTGGGAAATTGATTTGGTTTTGCATTGATATGAAAACGCTGGGTTTCTGTAATGCATGTGTTTTAACTATGAAAAGTCTTTATTTATGGAGTTGAGTTATGGAGATTGCTGACAAGTCAAGGTGTTTGACTTGAATTCCTGTACAGGTTCAATAAAAAGAGGTGTAGCCTACTCTTGATTCATACACGCAAAATCTTGCTTGATATTTCAGGAACTACACAAGCCTAGTCATTATTAAGAGTAACTGGTTCTCCACATGAATAGAGAGAAGGTTTGTGTCCTAATGACCTGAATTACAGAATTATTAATCATATACCTTTATTATCCCTGTTGATCCCTGAAACTCAAACTGGTTCTGGATTGTGAAACTCCTTTTGTGTAGAAATCGGAATGAATTTGTTATGCATCATCGGAAAGACGTCTATCATTTTTTTATTTAGCATATTATAGAGTTAGCAGTATGTTAAAATGGAGAGAATAAAAATGGTTCATTTAAAATGAAGAAAATGGATAAATGAAAAGACAATAGAATTGTCTTATCCACTGTTGCAGTGACATTTTTATATCTATGAGCTCCAAAAATCAATAGAAATAATAAAACTGAATTAGGTGCAAGATAAAAAAAGTAGGCCTATTTAAAAAATCCAAGCTGTGTGTGTGTGTGTATGTGGGCATGCTTAGCTATACTTGTGAGGACCAAATATCCCCACAAGGATAGTAAACTTCAGATTCCCTACTTTGAGAGGACTTTTTGCTGGTCCTCACAATAAACATAATAAAATGTGTGTGTGTTTTTTTTTTTTTTTTTTTAATGTAAAAATGCAGAAAGTTTTGTGTGATGGGTAGGTTTTGGGGTATGTAAGTGGACAGTAAAAACCATTACGTCTATGGAGGTCCTCACAAGTATAGCTAAACAAACAAGTAAATGTGTGTGTGTGTGTGTGTGTGTGTGTGTGTGTGTGTGTGTGTGTGTGTGTGTGTGTGTGTTCTATTGATGCACAGACAGGACAGACATGAAATCAAATTGAAAAACAGTTTTCAGGTTTTGTGTGTCTCTGCAATTCGATATAGATCAGAAACAAATATCTTATATCAGTAGTAAATATCTATTTAGCCTTTATTTTCATAGACTCGGTTATTAAATTGGGATCACAGCGCTTGTTTGCCTCTTGAGACTCGACCTGAAAAACTCGTCACACCTGTCATTAATGTCAGCACGCGAGCACTGCGCATGCGCGCTGCGTCTCACTGCCTACTATAGAGCGAGCAGGTGGAATGGCATTTACCATGAAACGGCTGGCGGGAATGGCATTTACCATGAAACGGCTGGCGAGAATGGGCGGGGCTTAGCGGACCAGACGCTGTCTCTAATTGGTCAGTAGTTTTACTCAAACTCAACGGAAAATATACGTCTTTATTTATAAAGAATATTAAACAGATAAACAATTATATAGATGCAATTTCTTCTCTTCCTCTTATCTCCCTACCTGTTTATCTTTATATGTGTGATTTTTCCATTTGTACAAATATTTTATTTTTCTCTTTAATGATCACGAGGTACCTGTTACTTTTTCCAGCGCTGCTCATAAAGGACCAATCACAATCCTCAATTGTGGTGGATACAGGGTAAGTTTTATATTGTAATCATTTTTATAGACTAAAGGACAAAACTAGGACGAATTTCAATGTGCACAACAGGTAATGTGTTTTACAAGTAAACGGTTATACTGTTTAGCATACCAACGTCTCCAATAATTTTGAATTAAATCTGACTGCAGCGCGAGGATTGATCTATATGAGCCACAACGCGCCCTCTGGAGGAGTCTTCTACTAAATGTAACAGGTAACAGCAGCGCTCTCCAGCTACCACGCGTACTGGCACTGCACTACTAGTAGGAGTAGTGTGGTAGAGCGTCATTGAGAACACAACTCGTGTCCTACCGGCGGGGCTGATGTCTGACTGTTAGTTAGAAACACTCTGTTCTCTGCTGTCCTTTTAATTCCCCCCCCCAAAAAACACGAATGCAAGACAGTGTCGAGGAGCTGTCCACTTCAGCACCGCCAGACAAACCCAGGCAGAGCCTCATGATGAAGATGATGATGATGATGATGAAGATGATGATGCTGATGAGTGCATGCGGACTGCAGTAACACACCAGCAGCAGCAGCAACAGCCCCGCATTCCTCCACCTGAGCCTCCGGTAAGAGTTTCTCCTGTTTCCATGTGTGTCTGCTGGGTTTTATGTGGTCCTGATGTCCTGATGCATTGACATGCTGTTGCATTGCTGCATGCAGAAACATTGCAGTCGGGCTTGGGGAGAATGTCCCATTCAAACACATGCTGGATCAGTGTTGATTTCAGAGATGTGGCCTTAGATTCCTTGAGCTAAAGGACATCGGACAGGGGAATTTGTAATGGTGAAATTAAAGCCTAAATTCCTGGAATATTGAGGATTTGTTTGTTTTTTATCTTTCTATAATACAATCATTTAGTAAGTTCTTGACTGAAAGTGTTGGAATCAACCAGTTGATCATTTTAGGACGTTGAGGTCATCACTCGGATGCTCTGCATCTCTGTTAGTATGAATGATCTGATGTGGTTCAGTGCTGTTTTGATATATTTGATGTTAATGAATATCCTTTTCTTTTTTTCTGGTGTGTTACTGGTGTTTGGACACAAAACAATACATAAGTTTCTATGAAATTAGTTTTTGTGTGCTCAGTGAGTGCTGTTTAATATCAGATATGGCTGATAATATTGTTTGATGAGACCTAATGATGAGAAAATGAAATGTAGCTATACATAAATACATCAAGTAAACTCTTATTTAACACATTTTCCCTCACATTTACTCTGATATACCAATCAAGCCCATTCATTAGCCAGTATTTGACTCTCTTGAGATTTTCTGACAAGAACTGCAATGTAAAAAATAAATAAAAAAATTTCAAAGTTGTACATAAAACAAAGATTATTGAGTCTTTCTACTTCAAAATATCACTTTTTAATTCAATGTGTTACTTGCCATTTCTTTGTAATTATTTGTGGAATTTACTAGCAATTTCTGAGTGGAAATTTAATTAAATGTTTTTCAGTGTGTACCAATTTGGCAAATTAATACATTGTAATAAGTTTTCTTCACAATTGTATAACTTCCCAAATTTACCAACAGCCTTGCCAGTGGATAATAAACATGTATTTAAGAAAATAATGGGTTTTGAGTCACAAAATGGGGGAACATTTTTCGATTTGAATCCCATTTCCTGCATTTACATACATTTAGGGACTATGGTGAAAGAAAATAATTAATAATAATAATCTTGAAAATAATTAAGTTGATTATAATGATAAATTCTGCCAAAAACTATAGTAGGCTACTAAACTATGTATAACAAAAAGATGTCGTACTTTTTTATTGTTTAATAGGGGCCGTTTGCCAAGATTTGAGAGAATCATTTTATAGTCAAAAATGTTCACTATTAATGTTTTGTGTGTAAATAAAATTGAAATATTGACACGATCCCAGTCGAGAAATAAGGGTCTTATCTAGTGAAACGATCGGGCATTTCTAAAAAAAAAAAAAGTACCATGTACCATCTCTGAGATGCGCCACGTATTACGTCATCACGTTGGAAAGGTCACAAAAAAAAATAAAAAAAATAATAATAATAAATTAAAACAAAGATGTCGGACGATTTTGAAGTTGGAGAAAATAAAATGGAATTTTTCACCCTTCCTTGCCTTTTTGAACTGGAGTATACAGACAAATAACTTAGATGACGTGAAGCGTGACCTTTCCAACGTGATGACGCAATCTCAGAGATGGTACAAGACGGGCATTTGTGGTTAAAAAGTATATAATTTTAAAAAAAAATTATTGGTATAGTTGGTTGCAATTGAAGTCCATTCTGTGTAGAAAAATCCTGGAATGTTTTCCTCAAAAACCTTAATTTCTTTTCGACTGAAGAAAGAAAGACATGGATATCTTGGATGACATCGGGGTGAGTAAATTATCAGCAAAAATTGTGTTTGAAAGTGAACTAATCCTTTAACGTTACTGACAGAGAGAATTAGTGGCTGCTGTCACTTTAAGATCTGGCGCTGAGAGGATCTCACGCATTTAATTTTCTCATTTACTCTTGACTTTCATTTAAGATTTTATTTACCTCATTTAAGACTGTTCTTGTGAGGATACTCGACAAAACGGGCATTTTGGTATAAATGTGTGTTAGGGTGACCACCCGTGCCGCTTTGCGTTTTACTGCACAGTATTTTTACCCCTTGTCCCGCACGTCGCATATTGAGAAAATGTCCCGCATTTTCATCAGTCTATTGGTTTTTAATTATCATATTAAGAAAACGTGCATGTGTTTTCTTTTGCCTTTTTAAGAAAGCGGTGTAGTTTTTCACCTATATTTAACAGCGCTTCGTCAGAAGTACAAACACAACAGCCATTTTTTAAATCCTATCCAATGGTTGAAAAGAAAGGAGTAAACATGGTCACTAGTAGGTTGTGACGGCTGTCAATCAAAATGTGGACTGGTGATTCGTTCCATGTGTTCCCTGTCAGGAAACAAATGGATAATACGGTCAATTTAACAGAATTGATCAACTTGTTGCCTGCTGTGGTTGTTTTAATTCAATAATAATTTAATTTAATTTTAATTTAGTTTTTGGTTTAATATATTCTTAATATATAAGACTGTCAATAATCTAATTTCATGTTGTTTTATTTTTTATTTTTTATTTGTTCATTGTTTATTTTATTGGATTTTAGTTGGACTTGGTCAGAACTGTTTCAAAAAATAGTTATCTGCATGATGCCTGCTGCCTTTGGGCTCAGTGATGTTGAATTTAAATGACATGTAAAATAAAGACACGTTATGTTACATTGTGATGTGATGGTGTTTTCTGAAACTTTTATCAGCTGAAAGGCAGAATACAAATGTTTTTTTTATTAAGTTAGACATTATATAACAGTTTCAGGTTATGTTTTAGTGTTGGTAACATGTCCCACATTGTCCCACACAAACTTATAATCGTCCCACATTTGGTTTGTTTGATGGTGGTCACCCTAATGTGTGTGTTATTGTTCGTTCAAGCGCGAAAGAGAACTGGATTCTGGCGCTATCTGCTCATTAGGACTTTCAGTGAGCTTGTGGACGCGACGTTCCTGGACACGGACGCGCGAATCGGCAGAGGCTCTCTGTGTCCTGCTCCTTCGTGGCGATGACGGTGTGCGATTTTTTTTTTTTATAACAAACGAATTTGAAAGTGGGGGGGACACAAACGGGATTTTGAAAAGTCATGTCATGACATGTCCCCCCCATCCCCATAGGAAATTACGCCCATTACATTTGCTCTCATACTCAAGTTGTATTGCCATTATATCAGCCTTCATAGTCTGGAAATCCAGACCTAAATCTGAAAGATTAATGGTCTGGCGTCGACTAATGAAAATCAGCCAGCTCGAGGGGCGGCACCAAGCATGCATTTGAAAATCTCACTGCACGCAATTGGATAACACTACAACCAATCACAACAAGTTATCACTTAGCTACCAGCGGAGCTAACTGGTAGATTAGACTCTTACCGTATCCGGTCGGCAAAAAAGCAAAAAACGCCCTTCTTGCAAAGGAACGATTCGAGCGGCGTCTTCTGTTCCTCTTTTAGAGAAAAATTCAAAATCTTTCATTGTAGCGGCCAAAGCCGTTTCAAACAACTGGTGTTCATCCATAGCCATCTTGCAATGTTTACTAATGACTTCGACGTCGCAGCGCTGTCATCATCTGTTTAGCTCGCCTCTGGCCCGCCTATATCAGATAACCCGATGTGATTGGTGCAGCTCAGATCGAGGGGCATATTTAATGAGCATCATTACTCGACACCAGAGTAACTCGCTGAGCAAATTCAACGTGTGCTCTCGCGAGAACTCTGGATTACCTGGGTACGGCCTTCATGCATCAATGTCGGAATATAAATCAAATGAGACTTATACAAGCTTTTGAATGTTTTGGTACACAATAGTCACTTGTAATTCACTCTAAACATCAAGCAGAAGTTGTATATTATTGGTTGACAAGGCTCTGGTAGATTTGTGGATTGGCACAGACAGTAACTTGTTAACAGCTGATGCGATAACCTCAGATTGTCTGTAAAGTGCCTGATTTATCAGCCTGGACAATATATCATTAGTGCTGTTAAAAGCTGTTGTGTCTCGTTCAGTCTCTGTCTGGTTTTGGCGGTTAGAGCAGATGCTGTCCTGAGAAAGACGTTCGACTCCATAAGGATGATGAATTCTAGTGTCTGACGCTAAAGCTGCAGGTGCCGTGACGGTTCGGGATGCGAATGCCACGTCCTTTAGCACGACGAGAGAAAGAGCGAGGAAGCAAAGAAGAGATGACTGAGAAAGATGAAATTGGGGAATTATGAGTCATGGCTTGTGTTGTCTGTCTGTGATGTGTTGTCTTCATCAGCTGATGTTTCATAGAGACAGCGTGAAGAAAGACATGTTATCCTGTCATCCTCTGTTTAATAAAGCTCTCACTCTTTGTTCTGTTTGACCTCTAAAACCCCTCACATGAGACACTTGTGATGTTTACTCCTTTTTATCATGACATGCTTATCATATTTTGTATCTTGAAGGTCAGTTTTGACTTCATTCGGGTGTAAAAGACGTTTATTTGCTCCACAGCTATTGGAATATAGATATCAGCTGACGACATGCATATTTTCTCTCCGCTATTATCTGTTGGTAATATTTGAGATGCATGCTATTGCATTGTTAGTAATTTTGCATAGTAATTTAATCAAGTCATTAATTTCCATTAAAGGCACACTATGTAAGATTTTGGGATTCAAATATCCAAAAACCACTTGAAGAATGTTATAGGCTATATTTTGTTGACTTGTGTACTTACATCATCCCAGATGTTATCAAGAATATTTAAATCCAGAGAAATAAGCAGTTTTAACCTATCAATGGCATCATACCCGCGTTACCCTCGATTTCTGTTGTTTTATTTTGTAGAAACTAGGGCGGCACAATATATCGAAAAATTATCATTATTGCGATAATAGTATATGCGATATCCGTATCGCAGAGAGGTGCGATAAACTGCATTTATTTTATGTGCCAAGCATTTGTGTGATGCATGCATAGGTTGTTTATCCAAATTCGACCAATCAAATGTGGCCTTACTATCTTTATACCCGCCTCCCCAGTAGGTGCTATTATGCTATTGGCTAGATCGGAGTTATTATGCTATTGCGTCTGTCGTTGCTATGCAACCATGACCTGCGTGAGCTTGCGGAATTCTGAAAAGTTGAGATGTTCTCATCTCGTCACGGCATAGGCGGGCAGGCCTGGAAAAATGTGCTTCCATTTTGCGCGCAAAAAACGCGATATGTGAACATAAGTGACGGTGTCACTAAGTCGTGCCGAAAATTGTTGGCCACACCGAGAGGAAACTAATCTCCACAGTCATCTGGAACGCAATCTCAGGGAGCTATATGAAGACTTCAAAAAGTGTAAGCCCAAATCTACCAAAACTGCTAACGAAATGACATGTAACAATAACAGAGTCTCACAGACAACATTTAATCAAAGTGTTGCATGTGTAACGTTAACTCTTTATGAAAAGATCAGAAGAATATCTATTAGCCTACCTGTTTATTTTAGTATGATCATTACATACATAAATGCTAAAAAAAAAAACTTAATAAAAATAGCATTTCACTAGGGAAATGTAATATCACAAGAAATATTGTTATCGCAATACTACAGTATCGCATATCGCATATTTTCCCAGTATCGTGCAGCACTAGTAGAAACCATGGAAACACCAAAGACGCTTTAATATATTATGTGTTTTATTAGACAGGTGAGCGACTGTTCTACTGTATTAATGGATACATTAATCGACAGAAAACGAATCATTCTTATACAGCTCAACAGTCTTTTTGTTTAAATCTCGTTTTCTTGATTTACATGCGAGTACCATGTTTTACCATGCCTAATATCGATCTCGCTCACTGCAGTGTGCAACAAGTGTGTCATAGTAGCGAACGCACAGAGTAGCATTATAACATAACTTTCAGCTCACTCAAATGTATCTAAATACCCAGATATATGACGGGAAGAAGCGGAAGAGTTCGTCTGCGGTGTAATGAAACTCCACTGCTCTCGACGAGCTACGCCTTCGCTTTGAATAAGAGCCCTCTAGCGGCGAAACATTACATAGTGTGCCTTTAATGTCTTTAAAGCTGAAGTGTGCAATTTTTTTGCCATTTTAAACATTTTCCCATTTTAAAGTGAACAATTTTTGGTTGAAAAGTGGCACATTCGGGGCACATTCAACTGGTTTTATTTGATTGTCAGACACAAGGAGTTGTATAGGAAGCCTGTTGAAGTCATTATTTTTGCAGTTTTCTTTTGGTGGTGCTTATGATTACACACTTCAGCTTTTAAAAAAATAATAGACAAGTGTGCAATGAATTGCATCTTTTTACTTTTTATTCATCAAAGAATCCTGAAAAAAAAGTATTACGGTTTCCACAAAATTAGTAAAAACTATTTTCAACATTGATAATAATATTAAATGTTTCTTGAGCATCAAATCATCATATTAGAATGATTTCTGAAGGATCATGTGACTCTGAAGCCTGGAGGAATGATGCTGAACATTCAGATTTGATCACAGGAATAAATCACATTTTAAAATATATTTGATCAAATAAATGTGCATTAGAGACTTCTTTCAAATTTTTTTAAAAAGTCTTACAGACCCCAAGATTTTTAACAATAGTGTATATTTTTTAGTTAGAAAAAAATATATATATGATATTGATATGCCAGGCAAATATTTAGCTATTTTGTAATATTCGGCTGAAAACATTCCTCATTTTGCCTTATTTATGAAGTGTTTTGTGTCAGTACATCATTTACCAACAGCCTTGAGAATGGATACAGCAATTCTGTTTTACTTTTTTTTTTTTTTTGTCATCTTGAGTAAATATTATAAAATAACTCTTCATTTATATTCAGCAAATGTTATTTGACATCATTACGCTCTATAAAGGTCATTCGCTACCCTGCTGTCTAGATCATTATCAGCCATTAAAAAACCATATCCTAGTTTGCATGAGCGAAAACTCAGATTAATACAGGCATATATCTGCTGTTTATTCCAGAAACCGGATTATCTTTAGGTTGGTCAGTTCTTTACACTGGCATCTTCTCCTCTCTTTCTCGTTCTGTCTGTCCGATTAGTATTTTCTGTCGTTCTCTCATGTAACAAGCTTCTTACGAGAGTCACTGAGAAACTCTTTCATCTCTCCGCCTGTTGCCCACTCATGCTTTTTCTTCCTACAATCTCTTTCTTCTTTACACCCTCAACAACCTTTCATACATCTCCTTTCACACGCTCTTCTCTTTCTCCCACTCTCTCCATCTGTCCCTAAATGAAATGAACACAGCATTTCTCATGGAATCTGTAATTCAGCTCTGAAATGCTGTAAATATATACGCCATGAGATCAAATGTTTGATATTTCACAGATGCATTAGCAGGCGAGCGTAATCTGCTAGCATTTCCATTCAAGTCAATTGAAAAAGACTTGCATGTACCTTGTTTCTGTTTTCAGACCACCTGATCTCAAGAAAACATGCCCTTTGCATGTGTGTGTCTTAAGTTAGTTTAAGACCATTAGTGAGCTTGTACCATTAAATTATGCTGTACTAATTTGATTCAGATTCCATTTTAGAGACTATTTGAGTTTGAAATGTGATTTATTCTTAATGTTATTTAATGCCTGAGATTGTCAATCATGCAGGGCCATTAACATCAACTGTATGATCCAGAACTCATTGACAAAAAGGGTTTGGAAATGTCTTTGTCTGAGTATTATGCATAATGGCGTCCAGCTAAGTGGATAACTGTGTTCATTTGAGTAGATGACGGTTGAACTGATTATTGTGTATCATGAGGATTGAATTACAGTAATGTAGTTTATGTGTGTATGTCCTCGAGGTTGTAAAGGTGATGATTTAAGGGCTGTGCAACTGGGATAAGGAAGGTCACGTGTCGTGATGTTTTGGTTTATGATTTATAATTTTCACTCACGCTCTGAGCTTCACTTTATCACTATAAGACTCTGAGGTCCTAAGAGACATATCGTTTATTTAATAAGTGTGTGTGATGTAGTGCTTTATGTGTGAATCCTAGAGAGGTGAGTGAGTCTTAAACCTGTCGAGAACATGTCCAGGTCATAGTTCACCTCAGAATGAATAAGTACATACATGCATGTGTGTGTGTGTGTGTGTGTGTGTGTGTGAGAGAGAAAATAACAGACATTAATTATATATAATAGTATAATTTTTATTTTTATTTTCAGCATCATTACTCCAGTCTTCAGTGTCACATGATCCTTCAGAAATCATTCTAATGATGATTTGCTGCTCAAGAAACATTTCTGATTATTATTATCAATGTTGAAAATTATTTAATGCATAGAAAACGCATAGAAAGTTCAAAAGAACAGCATTTACTGTCCCTGAAATATAAATATTGTCATCATTGTCATCTTTGATCAATTTAATGCACCCCTTGCTGAATAAAATAATTCATTTCTTTAATATATATGTGTTTAATCGAATGTGTTTAATTGTCATGATAGTAAGTTCACAATGCAATTTTGATGGTCCTAAAACTAGACTCTATTTCGTTTATGCAAAAGACAAGTTCTCAAGTTTTTTTTCTTTCTCTATTGATTTAAAGGTAAATGAAGGCCTGGACATGTTTCAGTGAGATTCCCCCAATTCTTCAGATATGAAGGTGTAGAAAGGGTTCATCCGCTCCCTGAAGGTCTCAGATTAGCCGTGTTAATAGAAGGACTTGGCTCAGGACTGCAGGTGTGTGTGTTTGTGTATCACAGACTGAAGAAGATAAATCCTATTAAGTAGAGGAGGGGAAAGTAGGTCTGTAGGAGCTGTGTGTGTGTGTGTGTGTGTGTGTGTGTGTGTGTGTGTGTGTGTGTGTGTGTGTGTGTGTGTGTGTGTGTGTGTGTGTGTGTGTGTGTGTGTGTGTGTGTGTGTGTGTGTGTGTGTGTGTGTGTGTGTGTGTGTGTGTGTGTGTGTGTGTGTGAGAGAGAGAGAGCGAGAGCTAATAAGATACATTGGACCACATCAGCACTTGCTATTTTTGGCCTCTTTTAGTGGTGTTTGCTAGGCTGAGCTTCACTATTACTATCGCTCATACACACTTAGTGTGAGGGATTTGAACAAAATCCTGACACTAAGTACTAAACTTTGGCACGTAGCTCATCATCTCACATCATTTGCGTTACAGATGTGGATGATTCACGTTGCATGATTGACGCACACGCTTGTTAATGCTCAATGCAGTGTGACAGAACCCAGAGGATTCAGACTCATGGTCTTCTGATTTCTGATCTTCGGGCTTATAGTAATTATTATGGTAGTTAGTAGAGGTTAATATGAAGACTGAAAGTCACACTGTACGACAGCACAGAACTAGTGTAACAGTAGCAATTCAATGATTCGTTGTAGCTTATAAAACAGATCAGATTAATTCAAATTCTGACTGGATGATCACCATTCAAAGCCGTTGGAAAATGACAACATCTACAGTAAATATGCATATATTGATTTGATTGATTTTAGATAGATATATTTTAGATGATTAATTCATTAGTGGTGTATGTTATGTTAAGCATGACTATTCTACTGCTCGTAGCTGTGGTTAGGATTTGAAATATCGCTAAACCTAAATATAAACCCTCTGTGTGAAATTCGTCCTGACCATATTGTGAGAAAATAGAAGTTGTAAAAATAGTTTGATCAGGAGTGGGAGGCGTCTGGAAGGGTAAACACGAGGAGGAGGAGGACAAGAGCTGCTGATTCTCTGTAGGTTTCTGCAATAGTTTTTTTGGCATCTCTGTGTTCATGAAGAATATAACACACAGCTGCTGTTGTTGATCAATCTTTTCTGAATATATTTCAGGAATGAGGACAAGTCACAGCACGTTTACGATAACGAGAGCTCGGCCATCCCTCATGCACACTTTCCTCTTCTCGAGTGTCGATGATGTGATGTTTACTTCACAGCCAGATTTAGATGAGAGTATATGTCAATGTGTAGCCAAAGTGTATATTTTATGCTGCTGTGCCAATTTCTTTTCAGTTTTTCAATGTGTTTGTTTATGCATGTATTTATTAATTTTGCAATATTGTTGAACCTTTGGAGTTCATGTTAATATTAATACATTTCTTCCTCATTTTTACTTTTCTTTTCACTATACAAATGTGGGACTGTGTTGGTTCTCCACCTGATGTTGAATGTAAATGTGTCTCATGTAGTGTCACTAATGTTGAAATCCGGTGTCGAGCTCCTCACACACGACCTGTAGAGGCCTGTCCTACTGACAGCAAGCGTTTGACTTTCAGTAGCCTCCTTCATATATACGTGACAGGTGTGCCTTTCAACGCAGTGTGAATAATTGTAAGTGGCGTGAGAAAGTGAATGAGAGACGGACAGAAAGAGAAGGAGAGAGAGAGATATCTCTGTCTCTATGGCTACAGCTTTCACCTCTCAGTGCTCAATAGAACGGCTTTCTTATAATTCAGGGAAAAGTTATTAGTCAATAAATGTGCTAAATAAATCCATGTGGATCAGTTTGATCAGAAGGAGCTTTGTTGTCACGGCTGTCTTGAATTTGTATTCGTCGTCTTTTGTTCCTGTTGTCGTACTTGTGGGTGTTTTTCCTCACTTCTTAGATAGAAAGGAAACAGTGATTTGCAGAATTTGTAAATGTATTTGTTTGCCGAAAAATTTAAATTCTGCCATCATAGAATCATGTTTATATATTTGTCACATTTCAGCATATAAATGACCCCTACAGCCACACTGTAAAAATATTTTCTGAAGTTGTCAATAAAACAAAGATTAATGGAATATGTTAAACTTTTTCAACTTGTTTAATTCAATGTGTTACGTATTGTACATGCCATTTCTTTGTAATATTTATTAGTGAAATTTACTAGCAACACCAATTAAGTCCAATTTTGATTTCATAGGTCTTAAAGATATACTTCACCGATTAGCATTAAGCTTTGTATCAGTAGAAACCCGGTAATATCTTCGAATGACCGTGCTTCATGTCCCCCTGAGATGAGAGATTTCTGTATTGTGTGTCTGGAAAAAAAACTCTGATGACGCAAAAAACGTCATTTATCGTCATCTGAGGCTTTTTTGTCCAGAGGCGAGAGACTCCAGCCAGTAGGAGGAGCTCGTCCCGCATGTCTTCAACCCGCCCATAGGGGGATCTCACGATAAAACGCCGTCTTTTCAGTTTCGAGTCACTAGTAGCCTAGTTGTATCATTTCTTCCAATACTGCCCTCTGTAACCGGTAGGCGTGGCGTGGGAGTGGCCTCGTAGGGCAGCGAAGCAAGTGCATTCTGGGAGTTGTTGTCTTTCATCCACATGAGCCAAAAATACATTTCTAGAGGCAAGAAGGCACCAACTTCTAAAATAATTTCACATTTCTACTACATAAATTTAAATACACATTCATCTTTCCAGCGGTGAAATATCCCTTTAACAGTAAATAGTGTCCATTGATTTCATATAGTCATGAAAACAGTGAGCTGTGTGTTCTCTGAAGGAGAATCTGAGGACTGGGTTCAGGTAGTCATACGCTCGGCTAATATTAGCACAGATCCTGCTCTGTTGACAATAGAGATGGTTTCTGTGGCACTGGTTAATTAGACTGGGATTCTGCCTGTAAACATGCGCACCTGGGGAACATTGACTGCCGAGAGGATTCATTACGGCTGTTGCAATGTCTTATTATTTCCTCTGTGACTGTTCTATAAAGTGGATCTGTTGTTATAGTGAATGTCCCGGTGCAATTAAAACCCATCAATGTGAATCTCACCAACCCTGGCAACATGCATTTTCCTCTCATGTTTCTCAAATAAACTGCACATGGCATTTTGGAAAATAAAGTGCAGCAGATTGTGGTATTTAGCGAGACCTTTAATGAGGAAGGTTATAATAGAGTAACAGAGCTGGTGATGAAGGTGTGAAGGTGTTTAAATGGCCCGACGGCACAGATGGTTTTCAATGAATTAGCTGAGATGGCCTGTAATATTCCCGCAGTGCTGAAGGATGAGCGAGTATTTTTGGAGAGAGAAAGTCCAGGGAGAAAATGAGTGAAGGAGATACATAGCCTACATGTACGGATGTTTTCCTTACAAGAGCTAAAAAGAGTTTGACAGCAGCATATAAATAGTGATATTGCACATGTTAATTTGTGGCATATAAATACAGTTATTTCACATTATAAAAAAAATACTATTATTGCAATAACCCAGTCCACTTCACATGAGGCTCACTGCAATTGTGTGAGCAATTGTTCTGTTTACTCAAATCAAGTGCACACACAAACACTTTTTCCCCTTAACTTAAACATTACAACTTCGAGAATATGTGTACTCATAGCTTTTTTTTGTTTAAACACTTTCAAATCATGGAAACTTTGATTCATTTACAGGTTTAAATGAACAAAATTCCAGATTATTTTTTGTGGTTTCAGGCTTTTGGACACTTTTAAATGTGCACAGTTTTAAATGTTTGTTTTTTTAAATCCAGAAACAAAACATGTTTGAAACCAGCTGTTTGAAATTCTAAAACTTGACCAAATTAGTCTTGAAGTCTCAACTAACATACTGTTAAAAATGTATAGCTTGAATGTATAAATGCATAAATAAATGCATAAATAGCTATCAATGGAGGAAGATGTTTTTGGGTCCAGATGGTTTTGTTACGGCATTGACCAGCAGGGGCTAACTGGGACATGCCAACCAGCAAAACCTTGACCTGTATAGTGGTGCTGGCTTCGTAGTATAAAGACCCTTTCTTGGTGTAAACGGTGTCAGTGTATGTTTTATGCGTATGTGTGTTTCATTGATTAATTTTTGACATGAGAGCTGCTTTCATTTATCCTTCACTTGTGCTGCAACAGCAAAATCAATGACATGCACCTGCACTTTCAGATGTGTCTGTGTGTGTGTGAAACATGAGAGATACTTCAATCAATCACCGGGTATCTCAGAGGCTTCAGGAAGCACTTCCGTAGAGGAGCTTCATATTCCTAAGTAAAAATACACAATGGCTTATTTGAACTTGCCTGTGTGACGGAGAATTAGCCCTTTTTTCAAAGTTGTCAAAGCTGATGTACTTGATTCTGATTGGTCAATCATGGCATTCAGATATTTCTTTATGTAATGCCAAATTCATATGTATTTATTCCCTTATTTGAAATTTTCCTTTACATGGTTTAAAAGCTACAGTTTTGCAGTATCAGCATTTATTTATACACATTGCTAATACTTAGGCCTGAATGGGAGTTTACTGTATGAGTCACTGAGGTTTAACACATAACGTGTGTGTGTGTGCGGGGGGTGTGTGTGTGTGCACAACTATGTTGGATTTTAAGGGATTAATTTCAGTAAATAAGCCAATCCTTTCATGCAGATGGTCAATTTGGCATTTCTTATGCAGAATGGATTTGTTAAAAATAGATTTTTGCAAAAAAAAAAAGGGTAAAATACCATCAGTCGATTTCAAAATAGTATGACGGTGAAATGCAGCCTGGAAATCTCTGTTCAGTCTCTGCTGGAGAACATTTCTCTCTGTTTGGTTAGTACTATGTGTAGGCTAAATGGATGGGTGAACGATAGAAGGAGTATGTCATCAGTGAGAAAATGAGTCAGATGACCACTGCTGATATAATGGGGTCGCTGCCTCTGTAATTGGATTTCTACTGATATGTCATGACGAGAAATGCACTGTACTTCTCTGCCATATTGTTTTGTTTTCGAAAGAAAGTTTTAGATGTTGGAACAATTTGAACTGTCCTTACAGACCCTGTTGTAACATTTAATGTCAACATAGACATTCAAAATGGCATTTGTGCACTACATAGAATATTTAAGTCGTCATTTTTGTTTGTATAAACCTTTTCACATGACATGTTGTTTCAAAGAAGCTTTACAGAAAATTATGCATTAAGCTTTAAAGTCATACTGTTAACCTGAAGGTTGTGGGTTCAATTCTCAATGCCGGCAGGAGCATTTTGAGCAAGGCTCTTGCTCCCCGGGCTGCCCACTTCTCCAGGTGTGTGTGTCCACAGTTTTCCAGTGTGTGTTAACTACTCATTACTCCTAATGTGTGTGCACTAACTTGGATAGGTTTAATGCAGAGGACAAATTCGAAGTATTGGTTACCATACTTGGCCATCACGTCACTTTCACCATCACTTTATAAATCTTGAGAAAACCAACAATATTTGTGGCAAAGAGAAAAAATCCATATATTTAGGTTGCAATTCATTAATTGTCTTTTCTTCCTCATGTCTTAGGTGCAATGGTCCATGCCATCTCCATCTGTAGCTGCTGGTCTGGCAGGAGAGGGTATCTGAAAATCGGCATCTCCATGGACTAAAAATACATTCACAGGATTTCACAACCTGACCAGAACAGGAAAAGGATCTCTGTCTCTCTCTGTCTGTCTTTTCTTCAGTCTTCCTCTCAGTGTCTCTTTGTGTTGTACTGTTATGACGCCATGTCTCAAACTGGAAAAGTCCTGCATTTGTATGTGGAGGTGAGATCCCCACCAGAGCATGATGAGAAAGGTAGTTCCTGTGAAACAACAGTGGAGCAAGATGGTCCTGTTGAGGCTTTGACCAAATTAGCACAGGTGGCTTCAGGATTTTCCACACCTCCCAGCAGCACATTCAGACCAAATGTAAGCTTCCTACTACAGCCCACACACAATTATCTGGATTCCCCTCAAAGACACAGCATTCCCCAGCAGGTGTCCTCTGGCTTCAATAACAACATTGACTGTAAACAATTGAAACATGTCCACTCGTTGTCATTCTCTGGACGGACGTCTGGTCCGGGGACGCCTTGTCGAGTCTGCAGTCATCAACAGGACTCTAAACCAGAGCCCGGACAGAGGTCCGTTGTCACTTTTAGCTACATTGAGAAGCCCCACATCAAAACTGTGGAGAGTCCTTGTAACAGTCCCAGTGGAAAAAAGGAGGCAGCTGCTTGCCCACGTAAGAGGTGTAGTGATCCAAAGCGGTCTCACCCTAATGAGTCTTCCTGCAATAATAGTCCATTTCACCAGCACATGGGTTATCCAGGATTTTGTTCCTCTACTTTGGATCCCGTCGGTCAAGCAGCAACACAGCGAGCCCTGGAGGAGTTTGGCTCTCCCCAGTTGAGGTGTAAGTTTTCTCGTGGCCCAGACTGGAGTCCGGAGTTTCACCAACGGCAGAGGGCACGATGCCAGTCTTGGGCAGGTTCACCAGTGCCAAACTGCAGTGCCCACCGCCATGATCCTGACCCAGGCAGGGTCGGAGCTGCATGTGGTGTCCCCAAAAGCCCAGCATCAGATGTTTTCTCATCCCACACAGGGCATAACAACCAGCAGAAATCCACCTCCAGGTCCGGAGGATGCCCCAACCAGAACCTCCCTTCAAAGCAAGACTGTTCCACACCAGTCAGTCAAAGTTGGGGAAGCCGGGCTGAAGACAAGCCTCTGTCAGGACAAAGAACCAGCCTCACAAACACACCCACTCATGGTTTGAACCAGCTTAGTGGAAGCAATAACTCCTCAGCCCTGAACAGTCCTGAGGTAGCCCGCAAGATTGCAGAAGAGGCCACCAAGGTTTCAACTATTTTCAACGAGGTCCGCAGTTCTCCTCCTCCCACTGTTTTCAGAGGTTCATCTAATCTAAGCAGCACAAACTATGGGTATCCTTCGAGAGAAATCCAGCATGAGACCTTGCAACAGAGTCCAGTGCAGCATTTGGCTGTTAAGATGAACATACCTGTGCATGAAGACCATCCTACAACAAATGGGGTTTCTCCGCACCTGCATGAAGCAACAGCTACTAAGAGCTCAGATTTAAGAGATGACCTGGTCGATCACTCCTTCTGCTCTGTCCCAGTGGGAGCCCCTGATTCTCCAGCCCTCCCGTCTCGTCTTCTTCGTCCAAGTCTGTCCAATGCAGACGTGTGTTCTCCTCTCCGAGATCCTCGTCAGCTTAGGGCTGACCTGCCGGTCTCTAACAGCCCCACTTTACACCGTCACAAGCCTCCACAGTACACTGGAGAGGAGTGGACCTCCGGGGAACCCTGGTTCCTGGACGAGGAGGACTGGGATGACCATGTCATTGCAGAAAGCGTGGAGATCTCCAGGCGGTTGTTCATCGGTCAGAGTGTGGACGATTCTCCAGTCAGTTGGACATCTAGACAGCAGTGGATAGAGCAGGCGAAGAAAGAGGAAGTGAAGTTCAGCTTGACAGAAAAACTTGAAGGGACTCTCAAGAGCAGCAGTCCAGTGTACAAAAAAAGGGTTGAGGTCACAGAACGGGGAGAGGAGAATGTTAGCAATTCGGTATGTGGAACAAGCCACAGCCCAGGGGAAAGAGTAGAGGAGATGACCAGGATAACGCAGCAACAGAGACAGGCAGAATGGAGGAGAAGGCAGGCTTTGCTTCTAGGGCCAGTGGTATTAGAAGAGGGAGATGGGGAGAGAGGGGAGGATGAACAGGGGTTTGGAGAACACCAGGCTTTGGCTGGGTCATCCCCGAGCTCCAGTGGAGTAACGGGAAGCCTAGGAGACAGAGATTGCATCTCACCTGAGTCCAGCCAGAACAGCAACCATTCAGGTCACCCATCATCAGGAATACAGGTGAGACATTGTTCATAAAACCATTTTTACATAAACGGTCTAATTCTACCAATGATTCTACAATGGTTTAAGAACAATTTAAAGTTTCTTCCAATGAATGAGGCTGTTCACTTTTTATTATATGTTAATGTGTTTATTTTGTGTGGATGTTACAGTCCGATGGTGGTTCTTTGGTGCCAGGTCCATCTCTGCACTGTCAGAAAATTGCTCGTGCCAAGTGGGAGTTTCTGTTTGGCACTCCAGCAGAAAACACTGCCAGTGAACGAGAGAAGAGTAAGTAGCCTGTTGACCTCTTTAATGTCACTTTTAAAGATCATCTAGATTCCATAAAAAAGCAATTAATTGCTTTTTCCATGATTATTTTATGGTTGAAGTACATTAAGATCATTTCAAGTGCATGCAAGTGTTTGAGTAACTCACTCATTGAGCATTCTCATGTGAAAGTGGGATAACACTGCAATATCACTGAGCTGGAATAGTCATCAGCAAAACATTGTCAGTATCAATGGCACCAATATGGATTGATTTATTTCCCTTCATAGCTGAATGAATATTGTATGTTATCCACCTAGATGTTCCAGAAACCTCCACAGCTCCACCAAGTGGTCTTTCCACCCCAATCCCGCCCTCTTTTCTGCCACTTGAGGAGCTCGCTCTCAGAGCTAATCATGACGTTCAACATGTGGAGGTGGAGCTAGTGACTCCGCCCCCTGCCGCCCCAGGCACCTCCCCCAAAACTGGCATAATTCGGCGAACTTTAAAATACTCTGAGACCGATCTGGACGCCGTTCCGTTACGATGTTATCGGGAGACCGATATAGATGAAGTGCTGTTAGCCGAGCAAGAGGACGCTGACTCAGCGTTTGGAAGTAATCGAAGTGTCATGGGAACTTCCTGTGCTGGGAGCAGCCCTCTAGGAGAGATGCTGAATGAAAGAACAGATGGACAGGAGGATGGGGAGGAGGAGGAGGAGGAGGAGGAAGAGGAGGGTGTTGCGAGCTGGGTCACTGTCAGGATGCAGGGCGATGTGAGGAGGTTGCTGGCCGATCAGGAGCGATACGAAGAAGAGGAGTTTTACAGCATTATGCTAAAGAGGTGGGAAGTGGCAAACACGAATATTGATGTTTTCTTTCAAGAAACTTTAAATATTTAATGTGTTACTGATGCAGAATATCAGAAATAACAAGGTAATCTTTTTTTTTTTAGGCCCCGAGATCATTTCATTAACAACCACCCAGCTCTGAAATCTCCCATCCTGGTCCGTGGCCCTCGGAGAAAGTCCGGAGACAGTTTAGACACATTCAGCAGGCATTTTGAGAACATCATGGAGTCACATCGTGCCAAAGGCACCTCCTACAGTAGTCTGGACAGTCTCGACCCTCTGACCTCTAGTACTCAAACTGTTCTGACCTTTGACCTTCCCACTCTGACTCCACAAGTGCAGGGTCAGATCTACCAGAGTGTGCGGCAAATCGTGGAGCTCAGCTTTGCTCCATTGGCTCACGTAGAGATGCCCAGCCTCTCAGAGTCTGTGCTGACGATAACGGGTGACACCGATGCCACACGGGCACCATCCAGTGAACGCCTCAGCAGTGGGTCCGACGATCGCAACGGGCGGAGCTGGCAGATCAACCCACCACTTTCACTGCCCAGGTTTGTGTCATTTTCATCACTAAAGTGAGGAATTGTGTGTTTTAGGTTGGAAAACTTAGTAGTGTGCTCTGGTTGTATACTGTAAATTGTGGAAAATGTAGTAGTATGGAAGTATGCCATTCTGAGCAGCATACCTGTTATACAGATACAAATACGTTATTGCTCATAGACTCATTTAGTCTTTGCAATAGCTCAGTTTCTCCAGCAGATGGAGTTTGCAACCAACAGTCTCTTCTGAAATGAAACATACTGTACTTTGATTTACTATGACTTGAATCTTGGTGAATATTGAGGAAAAGTGCCAAAAAAAAAAAAGTTCAAAATGCCCAATATTTCAACCCATAATCAAGAAGACAAAAATTGCATAAATATATATATTTTTTAATGGCAACATATTATTTAAAATAAAATTTAAAATGGTATAATTATTGGGAGGGGAGGGGGCACTTGTAATTTCTAAGCCTATATTAATTAATATGTGATACACTTTCTATTTTCAGTTTGGTTTGACAGTATAGGTGTGAATTTCTTGAGGTGGATTGTAAGCAATATTTCGTGTGTGTGTGTGTGTGTGTGTGTGTGTGTGTGTGTGTGTGTGTGTGAGAGCGAGAGAGGACAGATGAAAGACAAAGCCGATTGCTGGCAGAGAACTGAAGTAACTGCCGCATAGATCACCTTGAGACAAACATAGAGGCTGGGAATAGTTTGAGAAATTATATTTATTTTCACAATTGGAATTTTGCTACATAAATCCTAATTTATAGGATGTATACTCATATATATTTTAAATCTGCCATGTCTCTTGTCTCATAAAACAAGTTAGCATCTGCTGTAAAATGTTATGTGTGTTTGGAGTCACCTTGCAGCACTGCACATCACTCCTGTAGTAGCTCCACTAAACCACTAGGTGGCGACAGTCGTTCATAAGTGCTATTTGTGTCACTATTAGAACCAACCAAGCTCACCATTAGAATAAAAAGCATCGCTTGTGCTCATATTGATCAAACCACGTACATTTCATCAGAAAATATTGTGTAATAAGTTGGTAATAGATCCGGTGCAACAGCTTAAGTAATCAAATGTACACTGCATAATGGATTTTCCAACCTATGAGCCAATCAAATTAGTTATCTTATAATGTGCTTGCTCAGTTGTTATGCCAATTAGAATTGTTTGTGTGTTGTTCATTCAGCATGGCAGGAACAGTAGCATCAGTGTGGAGCAGTTTAAACAATCTTTAAGCCCAGTGACACAGAAAACCTCAGTCTTTTACTCTCTCTTTCTTTCATTCCTTTTTGATTTCCGTTTTGACAGAGAAAAGGTTTATCATAAAGCTGTTTGCATGTGAATATACACTACCATTTAAATGTTTGGGGTCGTTTAGATGTTTTTGAAAAGTCTTTTCTGCTCACCAAGTCTGCAGGTGTTTGAAAAAATAAAAAATAAAAATACAGTAAAAACAGAAATATTATTAAAATTTAAATAAGAGTTTTCTATTTTAATATATTTTAAAATGTAATTGATTCCTGTGATCAAAGCTGAATTTTCAGCATTACTCCAGTCTTCAGTGTCACATGATCCTTCAGAAATCACTCTAATATGATGATTTGATGCTCAAGAAAATTACTGATTATTGAAAACAGTTGTGCTGCTTCATATTTTTATGGAAACCATGATACATATTGTTTCCAGGATTCTTTGACGAATAGAAAGTTCAAAAGAACAGTGCTTATTTGAAATCGAAATCCTTTGTAACATTATACATGTCTTTAATGTCATTTTTGAATAATTTCATGTATCCTAGATGAACAAAAGTGTTAATTTGTTTCACAAAAAATTCGTACTGACCCCAAACTTGAGCAGTATTGTGTGTATGTGTGCATATTTACAGCTGATACTTAGTTTTGTTGTCTTTGCTAGTTTTTTGTAGGTTTTAGAAGCAGTAATTATCGAATGTATGATCAGATTTATTCTGGCTTTCCCACAATGCACTGCTGATTATGTTTACCACACAACATTTTAATGCACAAGTGAATGAATAACCTTAATTATAATTCAATCTAAATGATTTTAGTTGCAGAATGTTGTTGTTACACCTGTAAATAACTAAACTGTGTGTACAGAGAAAGATTAAACACTCACTTGAGGAGGGACTTCAGCTGCAGTCGGTTCGTGACCAAATGAGTGTTCTGCTTATCATTATTCTAAAGAATCGTGAGAAATAAAACGAGATGTGTATACATTTTAAAGTGCGTGTGAGACTGAGAGATGTTACATGCCACACTGAACTGAGAAGGCCATTAGGGAGCGTCAACAAAGTTTACAAAGAGAGAGAGCGAGAGTAATCAGTGGGAAACCTATTGGGATGGAATAATCTGTCAAGTTTGTGAGCCGTACTAAACAGTTCAAGGATGGATTGGAATTTCAGGATCGTTAGAATAAACGACTAAACGACAGATTAATTTAGTCACACCGAGATTAAAACAGCAGCGGAGATGTCCACGAACACCTGAGGAGATGTTAGCTTCTCGCTGGACGAGCGCTAACACAAACATGGCTCAGATCCAGAGAGTCACGGCACAGAGGTGTTTTGGCAGAGATGGTGTGAGAAGAAAAGCCCAGCACTCAGTGTTTTGCTGGCATTGCTCTGCGCTGGAGGAGAGAAGCGTCCTGACCCGCTGCCACACACTGAACAGGTACAAGTACAAGTGGCTGGGAAAGATGCAGATCATCACTGAACTCCTGTGGTAGACATTGTCCTAATGAGTGTCATATAAAAGTATTCAGCGAAAAACTGTTGTAGAAACCTAGCAACAACCCAAAATGAGTAGGCAATACTCACATTTGAGGATCTGTGTGCATTTACTGCAGCCAAGTGATTTTTATTAATGCATTTGTCTATTTTGTTAGTGGTGATGCTTTTAATTCTAATGGTGTGCTTATTCTTCAGGCTAAAATTACGTCTGACTATCAATTTGTTCACCCTTAGATGATCCATCCAGAAATATGGAGCAGTGTTATTGATACTGTATACTAATTATAGTTTTTGTTAATATTTTGAGGTTTTTTTATATTTTCATTTTAATTGGTTACACTTCATTTAAAGGTGACGTAGTTACATTACTTACTCAAATAAGTTCTGATTCATATTTACTATAGAGTTACGGTTGTGGTTAGGGTTTGGTTTAGGGTTAGTTGCATGATTTACTGTAGTAACATGTAACTGACTATGCCACCTTAAAATAAATTGTCACCAACAATAATAACCCTGAAATGGAGTCACCACTCATTTGTCGTGCTTGTCTCTTTAAGAACTGGTCTGCTTCCAGACGTCTTTATTTGAGTTTCACACATTTCTGCCCGTGGTTTGTTTTTCGTGTGGATTTATCATGAGTCATTGATAAGAAGGTCAGAAAGAGAGAGGACTGCTGGCATTCAGCCTCCCACGTTCATTTAGAGAAACCAGGGGAAGTCGGATCAATAGGTCGCAATAACAGTTTAACAGAATTACAAAATGATTTCTGAATGTAAAGCTGTTTGTGTTCGCTATTCGGCTTGGAAAGCACAGTTTATGCCAAAATCCCACAGATACTAGAGTAACAGCACTGTCACTAGTGTAAATTAAACCTGATTTAACGTGGTCTCCTTTCAAACAATACAAGAAGCTTTCTGAATATTTTTGTCATTTAGTTTAATGTCGTATGTCGGCTATATTGAAGAACATTTGTTTTTGGTCACTATATAATTCCCACACTTTTATTTGTGATCACATTATTTAAAAATGTGGAAATTTGTAACACGGAAGAGGTTTGTCAGAACTTTTTGTATATCTTTGTATATCTTGTGATGGCTGTTGAGCTTCTTATAGGAAAGTTCCAAGGTTTAGCATGAAATAGTGTTTCTTAGTCTATTATATTTCTGTTCTCATACTGTACAGATTTCAGTACTGCAGTGGTTCTGTGATGGTGTAGTGAATGATATGATACTGAAAGATTACCATATTCATACACCATGGTAATTTTTTTTAAATAATACCACAACAACAAAAATAAATCTATTATTTTCAGTGAGGAAATTTAGTTCAGGATTTGAGTATAGTAAATGCATGTTTCCCAGCTCAGCGTTCAGAGATCACAGGTCACTTGTGATGTTCTTGTATTTGTTCAGAGAGAAATCTCCTCGCTTCGCCGCAGACCCGGAGTTGGATCAGGAACTGAGTGAGCGTTTGGGTTTAGGGAGTAATGACACTCTCAGCAACCGTGCCGACCTGGAAGCGGCCAAACGTCTGGCCAAACGCCTCTTCAACCTCGACGGCTTCAGGAAGTGTGACGTTGCACGTCATTTGGGTAAAAAGTAAGTACCGGTAAATCTTCTTCGATTCTCATGCTCGTATAGTATGTCCTGAATGTTCCCTTCAGGTGCATGACACATCAGTGTTATCTTGACACACACACACACACACACACCTGGACAAAAAATAAATAAAATTTGTCGATGTTTGGATCATTATTGCAGTGATTATTATGTTTCTAACATGTTATATGTTTGGCAACTGTTCTTCTAACCCTAAATGATGAGTGAGTGTGTAGCTTTTCATTTCTTAAACCAGGGGTTTTCAAAGTGGGGGCCGCGGCCCCCTGGGGGGCCGCCAGGGGGCGCCAGGGGGGCCGCAGCAAGTTGAAAAAAAAAGTGGGAAAAAAAAGTAAAAAAAATAAATATTTGCTAATATGAGTATTGTTATCAAATAACATAATAGTTTGTTGCATAGCCTATCTGAACATTATACTTTTAATGCTAATCTTTTAGAGATGAACTGATTAATCGGCTAGTGACAAAAATTGGCCGATTTTCACGTGATTTTCAGTCTGACATATGCCGATTTAAATGCACTCGGGCGCGCATGAATAACATCGCGCAACATCAGCATCACACATGCATACAGAACGCACATGTAGGAAATCTTGTGAATTACGGCCGTTTCAGACCGCGAGCGGCGCGTGAGCAGCGCGAATTTTTTTCGGCGTGCATGTTCAGTGAGTGCATTCACACCGCGAGCAGGAGCAGCGCGTGAGCGTCAAGCAGGAGCGTCGCATGAGCAGTAGTGAAGCGGAGGGTTTCGGCGCCGAGTCTATTTTTGCTGCGCTGCTCACTCTCAATTAAAGTGAAAGCACACTTTTGATGGACAAAATAAATATGATTTCACACAAAAAGTAGCCTACCTAAAATGCACATAATTTGCATGTATAGTGTGTTTGAACAAGAACTGGATTAGGCTATGTCAGAAAAGAAAATGAAGACAAAAATATTTATAGAAAATGTATCCATTTAAACTTGTTTTTATTAATCAGTTTGGGTAAAAGTGGTGTTTTATTTTATATATATATATATATATATATATATATAAAAAAAATATTTGTGTGTGCTGTAAAGTGGTTAGAAAAAATGAAATCAGAATCGACAGGTCAAACTCAATGAAAAATCGGAATCTGCCTTGAAAATTGTAATCGGTGCATCTCTATAATCTTTCTGATTGGCTGGTATCAAACACCATCACATAATCTGATGTTCACCTAGATGTTTTATTTATTTATTTCTATTGTCGATGGGTTCAATAACACATCCTAAGGGGGGCCTTGGCCAGAACCTAGTGGTATTTGGGGGGCCTTGGCATGGAAAAGTTTGGGAACCCCTGTCTTAAACAACCATGTAGGAAAACACATCATGACCATAGGATGACAAAGTCAAGATTCATCAGGCTCAAATTGGGAAAGAATGGTCGGGAGGAGCTTGAAGAATCATTTTAACACATGAATTTGCACTTATGAGTCTAGACCTTAAATTCATTGAAAGTCTTTGGGATGTGCTGGAGGAGACTTGACTCTTATATTGTCAATACAAGATCTTGACCAAAAAGATGCACCTCTTGATGGAAATAAATGCTGTGATGTTATTTCCATTGGTTACCGTGATTTTGCCAAGTAAGACATGTTCCTGGATCAACATATTTTGTTGATCCTGGAACAACATTCCTGTCTTAAAATTTTGTCCTATCCCTAATCCTAACTCTACCCCTAAGTTATCCCTAAAATCATAGGGAAATGACAGGTGAATAACACTGATGTAGAAGCATCTAACCCTGGTTTTAAGACTAAACTTGACATAAACTGTAAGCTTGTCCCTCAAATCTGATTGGTTGACTGGAATGTTGTTTAACACTTTTAACATGTTGCACTTGGTAAAATCACATTCACTTATTTCCATTATTATTAAATTCTGAATGGGAGTAAAAAAAAAAAGAAGAGAGATATAGTACACTTTTGAATTGTGCACAATAAAACCAGGAACATGTTAGAAAGCAAATGGAGTTGAGTTTAATTTCATGTTAACTTTAAAATCAATCTTCAGTAAGTTTGCGCATCTTCACTGTGTTTCCTGTGACCTTGTGACCTCTCCATCTCTCTCTGTCCTGCGCAGGTCTCTGCTGGAGTGTTAGTGTTATATAAAGCAGGTTTTCATGCTGCTTTTATTCTCTGGTTTTGCCTGTATTGCTCAGAGCATCTGTACTTTAAGAGCTTTTCTCTCTCTGACAGGTGCACCATGGGAATGTTCCTCCACGATGCATCTTTGACAGGCCTCGGACACGTCTGTCACCCTGCGTCCCACTTCTCCCTTGTTTGTTCTTGCATTGTCATCTTCTTTGATTGTCTTTCTTATATCTGACTCCTTTTTAGCAATGACTTCAGTCGCATGGTAGCAGAGGAATATCTGCACTACTTCAATTTTACAGGAATGACTTTGGACCAAGCGCTAAGGTCAGCACATTAAATATGCAAGTGGTAAATAATTCACCTGAAGAATACTGGACTCATATATACATTTAATTTTGTATTATAATACAAACACACACACACACAGAGAGATGTAGTATGGAATATTAATAAATACTAGTAATAAATCATGTTATGTTAGAGTTATATGTGTGTGTGTGTGTGTGTGTGTGTGTTAGTGCTGTCAAATCGATTAATCGCGATTTAATCGGTTATAAAATAAAAGTTTGTATTTATATAATATATGTGTGTATATATGTAGTATTATGTTAATGTGTGTGTGTGTGTGTGTGTGTGTGTTAGTGCTGTCAAATCGATTAATCACGATTTAATCGGTTATAAAATAAAAGTTTGTATTTATATAATATATATGTGTATATGTAGTATTATGTTAGTGTGTGTGTGTGTGTGTGTGTGTGCGCGTGCGCGTGTGTGTGCATGTACATATACACACACAAACTATATATACCGGTTATATATTTAATGGATATGCATGTGTGAATGGGATTTGAAGTCAATTTAAAAATACTGTACTCCTGTATAATTGGATCTATACATTTAATTTTGGATTATATCAATTATATTTATGACAAAGGCTTATAATATTTTGTTCATCAGCTTGTGTTTATCTCGGGGCATTTGTTTACTCTTGTTTGTTTATTTCAGGGCATTTCTAATAGAATTTTCACTGACGGGCGAGACGCAGGAGAGAGAGCGAATCTTAGCACACTTTTCCCATCGATATCAGCAGTGCAATTCATCCCTCACACTATCTGAAGGTACCTCTACCTCTAACTCTACCTCTACCTCTACCTCTCTCTCTACCTCTACCTCTACCTCTACCTCTACCTCTACCTCTACCTCTACCTCTCTCTCTACCTCTACCTCTACCTCTCTCTCTCTCTCTCTACCTCTACCTCTACCTCTCTCTCTCTCTCTCTACCTCTACCTCTACCTCTACCTCTACCTCTCTCTCTCTCTACCTCTACCTCTACCTCTCTTTCTCTCTACCTCTACCTCTCTCTCTCTCTCTCTCTCTCTCTCTCTCTATCTACCTCTACCTCTCTCTCTCTCTCTCTCTCTCTCTCTCTCTACCTCTCTCTCTACCTCTATCTCTATCTATATCTCTGTCTCTACCTCTACCTCTATCTCTCTCTCTATCTCTACCTCTATCTCTACCTCTATCTCTACCTCTATCTCTACCTCTATCTCTATCTCTATCTCTATCTCTATCTATATCTCTGTCTCTACCTCTACCTCTATCTCTACCTCTATCTCTACCTCTATCTCTCTCTCTATCTCTCTCTATCTCTATCTACCTCTATCTCTACCTCTACCTCTACCTCTACCTCTACCTTTATCTTTACCTCTTTGTGTTACATATGATAAAAAGACCATACGTGAGTGTATATGATTTTGTGTATGTTCTGTCTCGCAGACGGTGTCCACACGCTGATCTGTGCTCTTATGCTACTCAACACAGACCTGCACGGCCACGTGAGTAAACGCATGGATGAACACTTTATTATTACTTCACCATACAGACAAGTGTAATGGAGGGTGAAAATCTTCCGTCTCAACAACTGTGCAGCAGAGTCGCAGAGTTTCCACACTTTAAAGGACATTCATTGGGTTTCAGAAGTCTGAGACCTCCATTTTAAGGAGGACCTATTATGCTTTTTTACAACTTTCTCAGTTCTTCGCTTAAGGGTGGAAAGAAGTTTGAAATACCTGAGCAGCGATAAACCGTTTAAAACATCCATACGCCGTCCACACTGCTGGGAGCGGTGTTTAGATGAATGTGTAAATATGTGCACACTTTCCACTCGATAACAAAATAAACACACAACTAAAACATCCGACCTCGAGGGACTGAACAGAAGAAATGAACTGTGTGAAGAAGATTTCTGTGTCAAAGAAGGCGGAGCCTCAGAGCCACACCCACCTATTACATCATCACCACGGGCCAATGGAAGTTCGTAGATGTTTACCAGCCAGAGTGAACCGTTTCCAGAAAGTTCGCTTTGGCAAGCTGTTTCGAACTCCCAAAACTTTGCTTTGGCCTAATTTAGTTTGAACTTTCTTCACAACAGTTTGTTCTGTGATTTCAGGGCCTTAAGGAAATGAGTTCCTACCAAGTAGCTTTATAAGGACTAATATGATTCTCTGATTCTTAAAGCACATAAAATTACATCCTTAGTTTAAGTCTTTATGGTGCACTTAAGGTTTTAAAATGTTTCAAAATGTATGTTTAATGTGTGTAATTTATATTGTAGAGTTAAATATGACATATTATGCCCCTTTTCACAAGATGTAATATAAATCTATAGTGTCCCCAGAATGTGTCTGTGAAATTTCAGCTCAAAATCCCCCCCAGATAATTTATTATAGCTTGTCAAATTTGCCCCTTTTTAGGTGTGAGCAAAAACCTGCCGTTTTTGTGTGTGTGTTCCTTTAAATGCAAATGAGCTGCTGCCCCGCCTCTGTTCAGAAGAGGGCGGAGCCTTTACACGAGCTTCGGATACAATAACAAAACACGCAAATAATCTCACTCATCCAAAATCTCAGAAATAACCAGTAGCGAGTGCAGCTTTACAGAGAGACTCAGAAGAGGTTGCAACTTTTAGGCCTCGTTTACACTGCAGGTCTTAATGCCCGATTCTGATTTGTTGCCTATATCCAATTTTTTTGACCGTCCGTTTACATGTTCTTTCAACTGTGACCCATATCTGATTCATGTGTTTACTCTTGCCATACTATTTGAAACATTGTGCATGCTTAAAGGGTTCAATTATCTTGCACAGATGGACGAACGCAAAATATGATTGATGCTAGCTCTGCGATATATGCGAAGTTCGCCAAACATCACCATGATTTTGAGGTGGAGGAAGACGAAAATGGAGGACTAAAATGACGCAATGCCATCATTTCAGCCTGTGCATATGCTTCAGTTATTGTGTGCGAGAGAGATCTCAGGACCGGTGGGAGCATATTGTGGCGGGCTTTAACAAGAAGCAGTGGGTCTGAAATTTTAGGATGAGCAAGCCAACCTTTGATGTGTTGTGTCAATGTTTGTCCACATTCCTCTCCTACGACGACACAACGTTTCGTTGGGCCATCCGTCCCTTTGCAGATGTGCGTCGGGGTTTCTCTCATCATTAAACCGCGGAGACGTTGCCTAATGCCTCAGAAAATCCGATCTGCCTGTTTACATGACAGTTGCATTGGCACAAATACAATTTATATCTGATTTATTTCCACATATGAATGAGGTCTGAAACCGATCTCGAAATATCCGAATGCATGCGTTTTTTTCCAGTTTACACTGTCATAGAACACATCCGATCTGTGTCACATATGAGCAAAAAAATCGGAATTGGGTCACATTTCACTGACAGTGTTAACGAGGCCTTAGACGCACCTGGACGTTTCTGAATGGTTAGTGGATACATTTATGTAGTTGTTGTGGATTTGATTCATGTCATCGACATGTTTAACTTTTACACAGGTTGACAGTTTTGATCAAATACTAGTGTCCTGTGCTCGTCTGTGCTGCAAGGACAGAACAGTTTGCATGCTTTGCTCGTACTTTTGCCATTGTGTTAGATCTGGTTACACTGTTGTCGCTTGTGAAAACCAAATGTCGGCGCCGTGGGTGTAAACATGCAGATTAAGGGCCGGTAATATTATAATAAGATCCCCATCCTACGTCAGAAGGGGAATGAAATCTGATCGGCTTATTTTTTGACATGCTTGCAGAGAAAGGCTCACCAAAACAAAGTTACTGGGTGTTCACTCTTTTAAATCACCTGATTATAGCACTTACACACGGAAAAAGTCCGATTTTCATGATATGTCCTCTTTAACCGCTAATCTAAAAATCCATTTGAAATTCTGAGATTAGTAGCCTTCTGGCTTGAAGTCATGATTAAACAGCTCTGTATATATTTTGATTACAAACTATAATTTTGACCCCCTATCTCAGTTTGTGAAGAAGTACATAATAAAATAAAACCCCTGCGTTTAATGGAAGGCTGCTCTGGAAAAGGCAGAGTGATGATGTCCAGAGGGAACTGTGATCTGTCAATCACTGCTGTCGGTCTGCATCAGTTCCTGCTCGAGGGATATTTAGCATGGCTCCTGTGCCTTTGTTGAAGGGTTTAGGGCTGTCAGTGAACACATAACGCCTGTTATAGGCCAGACTCACTGTCGCCATGGTAACAGGTTTATGGTCCTGATGAGAACTGAGCGATTTCAGCTTTCCTGTGATGAAACTCTGCTCTTCTGTCCACAATATCAGATTATGTATTCCAGACCCTCTCTACAGCTCCAGACATTCATATATTACAAGCCTCAATCACACACTCGCAGCTTGAATGTAGGACATCCCATGCTGACTTTAAGAGGGGTAAAATGCTCAAAGTGGCCTGTTAAAATGCCTGACTCTGACTTCTCATCTGAAAATAAATTGCAAATGTGCAAACTTTTTCTGAGTACCTATAAATGCATAATAGAAATGTCCTAGACATATTTTATATCAAAATCAAAGGAAAGAACTAATATATATATATATATATTAGACATACACACACACACAGTGCATACACACACACACACACACACGTAAAAATATGCCTACATACACATCTATGCATCCTACACTTTATTGGGACATACATACATACTTTGGGGGATTTACACTACGTTTTTCTGTATTCTGACAATTCCCCCCAATTTATTATTGGCAAAATTTGAAAAAATCTCTTTCTTATTACTCCTGAACAGTTCTGGAAATCATCCTGCCCAGGTTTAAAAAGAAAAATCTGCAAAAAATAAATAAATAATAAGAAAATGATAAATTATGTGCTATATACTGTAAATAGTATATATGTTTATATACATACAGTGTGTGTGTGTGTATATATATATATATATATATATATATATATATATATATATATATATATATATATATATATATATATATATATATATATATTATAACTATATACAATTGTTCTTTACAAGTGTACATTAAAATTTAAATAATAAAAAAAAAAACTAAGTGTGCTAAATTGCATTTAAAAGTGCTTAATTGTCATGTAAATAATAATCAAATGTGTAAAATCAGTCAGTTATAATGCTTTTTCATAATGCAGTTGTGCTCATTTATCAGGTTTGTGTTGATCTTTTCTGTTGTTAGAACGTCGGCAAGCGAATGTCCTGCTCTCAGTTCATCGGGAATCTGGAAGGACTAAACAGTGGCAGTGATTTTCCTAAAGACCTCCTCAAGGTAATGTGCTGTATATTACAGACATATCTCTTACTAAACTGCATTTTGAAACCGCAGTGTTTGCATTATTGTGTTATTGATGGTAAATTGTCCACGGTGAAGTTGTTGGAGGATGTGCAAGTTTAATGGAAGTGCGTGTGCGTGTGTGTGTGTGTGTGTGTGTTGGCACAGGTTGATTGTGTAAACACCTGTGCAAGCGTGTGACAGCAGTGCTATAGCGTTCAGCGCTGCTGTTTGTTATTTGAAGCAGGAGAGATTCGTGTCCCGGTGGGAAGCGATGACTCTTTAGTAGGTCATTTATTGGTTTATATTATTAGATTAGAGCTGTAATGTCATTGGTAGGAAACTGGGGATGTTTTTCTTCCATTCATTAACCCTGCAGGCACATTCTGAAGCTGATCAGATTAGTTCTTGAGTTAATTCTAATGAGCTAAACGAGGGTTAGATTAGTTTTGGGCTGTGTGTTATCTGGCAGCTGGAGTCTGATGATGGCCACTTCATTTAAATGATCATTTAAAGAGGCCAAGATGAAAAAATCTTATTTTGATTCAGTGAGATTCAACTATATGTGATGGTTTCTCATTTAACTAGCTTTTTAAGAAAAGAAAAGGCAATTAAGAACTACAGTCTTTTAAAATGCCCCTATTATGCTTTTTTGAATATTACCTTTAATGCAGTGTGTAATATAACTGTTTATGAATGTAAAAGCTCTGCAAAGTGTTAAAGATCAAAGTGCACGACAAATAAAGATATTGTCTCCTAAAAGAAAGACTCGATTCTGAACTGCTGAAACTACTGTCTTCAGTAATTCCAGTCTCACTTCCGTAACATAGTATGTAACAAATTTGCATAATGTCAGCCCGTGGTCTTCAAATAATATCATACTTTTTAATGCATACTGACTAATATTTTTGACCACTATTATGTGAAAGATAGCAGTAATGATCCCAATGTCATGTGACCTCATGAAGTTGTATGTTTTTATCTACCATCGTCCAGTATTTCGCATTTTTATTAAATTTTTCGGATTAAACAGTTGTCAGTCAGACGAAATAATGAATCAAGAATGAGATGTTACTAATCATCACATTTGGGTGTATTTTTCACACAGGTAGTGAAAGGTCGTTGTGCATTTTGCAAAATGCATTCAGCGAATTTAATGTGGAACAGTTTTATACTACGCACATTATACAACACTCAGAAATAGAAAGAGAACTATGACAGTATGCTGTTCTGAACAATAGTGGGTTTGTGTTGGATCCAGTCTGGTTTGCACTGACCCATCCTTCAATAATGGCCTCGTTTGCGAAGCTGCATCACATTGTGACCGTAGAAAAGCCGAGAAAATCCTGTTTTTCATGGCATGAGTGCTTTGAAATCTCAGTGCTCTTATAAAGCCACAGCAGTGAGGTTTATCTGAGGAGCTGCTTGTGTTTTAGTCTTCATCTTCTTGATGAAAACACTGACTCCTCGCTGGGATAGAAGCAGTTTGACAGTCTGTGATCTTTCTGTTCATGCCAAGTGCTTTACAACAGTCTCTATAGCTCTTATGACGACCTCACTTTCTCTCTCTCTCTCTCTCTCTTTTAGTTTTCTTTCCCTCCGGCGATCCTTTTCTCTGTCCCTCGCAACATCAGTTCTCACATTCTTTCCTCCTACTCGTTCTCTTTCTCTCATTTAAACTCAACAGCTGAGCGGGGCAGCTTATATAAGCACATCTCACTCACACATTGTCATATAAAGCAAAGCTGTTATTGTGGGGTGCTAAATTACTGCATGCACAGGGTTATTGTTTATTATAAAGTGGATTGTTTTGGCTCTGAAATCTGATTGGATGAGCAACTTTCAAAGACGACACACACCCCTGATCACACATCAGAAAGATCATATTGATACGGCATGTTGCTTGACACCATCAAAACTGTAAATAGCCTAATCCTTTAACCATGGGTTCTTGTGGCTTTATTTATTTATTTATTATAAAATAAAATATAATAAATTAACTTTTATATATATTATATGCTTATTATACTTGTGTGTGTGTGTGTGTGTGTGTGTGTGTGTGTGTATATATATATATATATAAACGTAATATTATTTTATGTATACTAAATTATTAAATATATAATAATTTATATAATAATATAAATTAAATATAATATAAAATATATAATATAATATTTATGTTAAAACTATAAAAATAAATATAATAAATATTATTTATGGTAATGTTATATTGTTGTGTGTGTGTGTGTGTGTGTGATCATTTGTAAATGATTTTGTGGTCCTGTTATATTTAGTGTGTAGATTTATTTATTTACGAAGCTATTATATACTTTTTATATTTACTAATATTTACTTACTAATCGTATTTATATTATTATTTATGGTTTTATATTGTTTTATGTTAATATTATTTTATGTGTAATACATTCTTAAATAAATCTAAATATACTTAAATAAATCTAAATGTAAATATAATAAATATTATTTATGGTAATATTATATTATATAGTGTGTGTGTTATATTTAGAGTGTAGGTGTGTGTATTTATTTATTTATTTATTTATTTATTACATGATATATTGTTTTCTAAATAATTTTGTACAAGTTCCTATTATGTTTGCAATGTGTTTGTGTTTTTTTATTTGTATTTATTTACACCATAGTGGACACCATCCAAGAGTATTTTTGCACATGTATTTGTTAATTTAAAGTTGTTTTATGCTTTGTGAGTTTATATTCAGTCACATCTGTTGTGGAAAATGAGGTCAAATGCAAAGATTTTGTGCGTGTGTGCCCCGAGGAGGCATTTATTTAGTGCGGTGGTGAAAGACGATGGATTTGTAACTGCGTCTCGCACACGTGGGCTGCTTGTGGGCTTTTGCACACGCTGGTGATGAAGAGTGCTTGAAGTGCGTCGTCGTCATGGCGACGGAGGGGCGGGAACTGAGGCCCAGGCACTGATAGGGTGGTCACGGGTTGACGGCGACCCATTTTACTGCAAGTCTGTCTGTGTAGTGAGATAACGACAGACGGAGAGTGGAAACAATTAGCTTTCTCCTGTTGAGCCAACTCACTGTGCTGAGACTGAGCGTGTGTGTGTGTGTGTGTGTGTGTGTGTCCTGCACTGATCAGCTCAAACACACTGTGCACGTCATATCGTCCACAACAATTATTGCTCAGAGGTTATCAAAAATAGCCATGCACTTTTTGTTTCTTATTTGTTACAGTGAATTTTGAGTAAAGATTGTGCAAGGAAATGTTTATTTAAGTTGTTTCTAAATGCATTTCATATTTTCTTTGAAACATCTCAAATCATCCTGGAGAATCTGATCGTCAGGTTTTGTTCATTTTGCTCCAGTGTTACGGTCAGTAAATCAGAAGGGAAATTAACTGGATTTCAAAATTTATATACAGTTTTTTTTTTTTTTTTTTTGCTAAACTTTTTACACCAACATATAATAAAATTGTAGTCTTGGATATTAGGATGTTAAAACTATAAAAATGCAGATGAATTCTACCCGAGATCTTTTTTTGAATATGTATAGGAAGATGAATAATAAATGAACCATATTTCGAATTCATATGTTGTAGCTGTTATAAGGGCAAAAAGTAAATCTATTTATACTTTTTTTTTTAAATAATCAAGAAATTTAAAAAGAAGTACATGCTTCTCTTTGCAGTTGTTCATATATATATATATATATATATATATATATATATATATATATATATATATATATATATATATATACATATACATATACATACATACACACACACACACACACACACACACACACACACACACACACACACACACACACACACACACACACATATACATATATACACACACACACACACACACACACACACACACACACACACACACACACACACACACACACACACATATATATACAGTGAGGAAAAGAAGTATTTGAACACCCTGCTATTTTGCAAGTTCTCCCACTTAGAAATCATGGAGGGGTCTGAAATTGTCATCGTAGGTGCATGTCCACTGTGAGAGACATAATCTAAAAAAAAAAATCCAGAAATCACAATGTATGATTTTTTAACTATTTATTTGTATGATACAGCTGCAAATAAGTATTTGAACACCTGAGAAAATCAATGTTAATATTTGGTACAGTAGCCTTTGTTTGCAATTACAGAGGTCAAACGTTTTCTGTAGTTTTTCACCAGGTTTGCACACACTGCAGGAGGGATTTTGGCCCACTCCTCCTCACAGATCTTCTCTTGATCAGTCAGGTTTCTGGGCTGTCGCTGAGAAACACAGAGTTTGAGCTCCCTCCAAAGATTCTCTATTGGGTTTAGGTCTGGAGACTGGCTAGGCCACACCAGAACCTTGATATGCTTCTTACAGAGCCACTCCTTGGTTATCCTGGCTGTGTGCTTCGGGTCATTGTCATGTTGGAAGACCCAGCCTCGACCCATCTTCAATGCTCTAACTGAGGGAAGGAGGTTGTTCCCCAAAATCTCGCAATACATGGCCCCGGTCATCCTCTCCTTAATACAGTGCAGTCGCCCTGTCCCATGTGCAGAAAAACACCCCCAAAGCATGATGCTACCACCCCCATGCTTCACAGTAGGGATGGTGTTCTTGGGATGGTACTCATCATTCTTCTTCCTCCAAACACGTTTAGTGGAATTATGACCAAAAAGTTCTATTTTGGTCTCATCTGACCACATGACTTTCTCCCATGACTCCTCTGGATCATCCAAATGGTCATTGGCAAACTTAAGACGGGCCTTGACATGTGCTGGTTTAAGCAGGGGAACCTTCCGTGCCATGCATGATTTCAAACCATGACGTCTTAGTGTATTACCAACAGTAACCTTGGAAACGGTGGTCCCAGCTCTTTTCAGGTCATTGACCAGCTCCTCCCGTGTAGTTCTGGGCTGATTTCTCACCTTTCTTAGGATCATTGAGACCCCACGAGGTGAGATCTTGCATGGAGCCCCAGTCCGAGGGAGATTGACAGTCATGTTTAGCTTCTTCCATTTTCTAATGATTGCTCCAACAGTGGACCTTTTTTCACCAAGCTGCTTGGCAATTTCCCCGTAGCCCTTTCCAGCCTTGTGGAGGTGTACAATTTTGTCTCTAGTGTCTTTGGACAGCTCTTTGGTCTTGGCCATGTTAGTAATTGGATTCTTACTGATTGTATGGGGTGGACAGGTGTCTTTATGCAGCTAACGACCTCAAACAGGTGCATCTAATTTAGGATAATAAATGGAGTGGAGGTGGACATTTTAAAGGCAGACTAACAGGTCTTTGAGGGTCAGAATTCTAGCTGATAGACAGGTGTTCAAATACTTATTTGCAGCTGTATCATACAAATAAATAGTTAAAAAATCATATATTGTGATTTCTGGATTTTTTTTTTTAGATTATGTCTCTCACAGTAGACATGCACCTACGATGACAATTTCAGACCCCTCCATGATTTCCAAGTGGGAGAACTTGCAAAATAGCAGGGTGTTCAAATACTTATTTTCCTCACTGTATATATATATATATATATATATATATATATATATATATATATATATATATATATATATATATATATATATATATATATATATATATATATATATATAAAATTAAAACTGGTCATACTGTATTTCAATCCAAAAAAAAAAAAATCTCTATTCTGTAATGCAAAAAAATTATTATATTTCTTCTTATTTTGGTGTGAAATGTACGGTGGCCGAGAGAGCTCAACGCGCTGCAAATGAAGAAAATGCATGCAAACAGAAAAAAACGCATGCAAACAGAAAAAAACACATGCAAATAGAAAAAACACATGCAAATAGAAAAAAACACCAGCGAATAAGAAAACATCTTCATCAGTTTTACAACTCACGTGCGTCCCAATACTCACAACACAACCAAACAGAAACGCGCTGCAAATAGAACAGAACACAACGGAAATGTTTCCGGGGAACCCAATAAGTGACGGACGGACGGCTAGGACGTGCTTACAGCTGTCTACTTTTATTATTATTATTTATTTTATATTTTTTTGCAAAACATACAAAGATGACACGTTTATGACATACAACTTTGTATACAATATACAAAATGTATTTGCGATATGTTCAATGTCATAAGAATACTAAAAAGAATAATGAGCTGAAGACTAAAATAAATAAATAAATAAAAAAGATAGAGAAAAAGAACGAGGAAAAGACATTAATCTATTCATCAGTTACATTGAACACATTTTGTCATGTTATGTTAAAATAAGTTTCGTAAGAAATGTTAGAATGCAGCTAGGGTCCAAATATGAGACGGCAAGTTTTAAAGTTGAGACACTCACACAAAGATATAACACATATTTTAAAAAACTTTGTTGTATAAAATGTATATTTATTTGCAACAGTTATGTTAACAGCAATAATACTATTTTTCTGGTAAGAACAGCTATTCAGCTGATGGACACGTGCTGCGTTGTCATGGGAACATCCCAGGTGAAAATAATGAGGAAATTACGTTGTCTTTCGTTGCTCCCTTCATCAACATAATGGCACACAAGTGCCCCGCTCCCTCCAAAGTGCCCAATTCAAGGGCTCTGCCGTCTGCCCTTTTAAGAGAGTAGGGCATAGGTAAAGCCAGAGCCCGCGTCTCTCTGGTAAAGCTCGCGAGCCGTCCGTCCGTCACTTATTGGGTTCCCCGGAAACATTTCCGTTGTGTTCTGTCCTATTTGCAGCGCGTTTCTGTTTGGTTGTGTTGTGAACTTTTGCAGCGCGTTTCTGTAATTGCAGCGCGTTTCCGTATTTGGTTGTGTTGTGAGTATTGGGACGCACGTGAGTTGTAAAACTGATGAAGATGTTTTCTTATTCGCTGGTGTTTTTTTTCTATTTGCATGTGTTTTTTTCTATTTGCATGCGTTTTTTTCTGTTTGCATGTGTTTTCTTCATTTGCAGCGCGTTGAGCTCTCTCGGCCACCGTAGAAATGTGATCTGGGTGTGTTTTAAAGGGATAGTTCGCCCAAAAATGATATTTAAGCCATGATTTACTCACCCTCAAGCCGTTCGAGATGCATATGTCAATCTTTTTCCCAATCTGGCAATGGGGTCCAGCTGATTCACGTTCGAAAATGTACATGCATCCTTCTCAAAAATAATCCATCCGGCTCCAGGGGGATAAACGAAGGCCTTCTGAGGGTAATCCGTGCGGTTTTGTCGTAAAAATATACATATTTAAAACTTTCTAAACTAAAATAACTGGCTTCCGGTGGCGGTCGGCGCGTGTTCATGGAGATGAATGACGTCATGACGTAGAGCGAACGTTGAGTTTTGTTTTGCTCTGCTCTCTGGCTGCGCTGTCACGTTCGTTCTACGTCACGACGCTTCCTGCGTTACGTCTTACGTCATATGCCAGCAACCATCTCTGTGAACGCGCACCGACCGCCACCGGAAGCCAGTTATTTTAGTTTATAAAGTTTTAATTATGTATATTTTTACGACAAAACCGCACGGATTACCCTCAGAAGGCCTTCGTTTATCCCCCTGGAGCCGGATGGATTATTTTTGAGAAGGATGCATGTACATTTTCGAACGTGAATCAGCTGGACCCCATTGCTTCACATTATAAACACTGAAAGATCTAAGACATTTTCTAAAATAACTGAAAATGTGTTCGTCTGAAAAAAGATTGACATATGCATCTCGAACGGCTTGAGGGTGAGTAAATCATGGCTTAAATATCATTTTTGGGCGAACTATCCCTTTAATTAGCTTCAGGCCTTTATATCTCGTCTCGTCTCAATGCTTTTTTTATAGACTACATTTTTACTGAATATTTTCCAGTCACACTTGTAGTTTTATGATGTTCTTTGTGTTCATCTCTCCCATAATTCCATAACTCCATGTTCTCTCCCTCTCTATCCCACCTCTGAGGACAAGTGCTGAATGTTAATCAGCATTCAAAGTAAAGCAAGCCGTGCGTGTGTGTGTGTGTGTGTGTGTGTGTGTGTGTGTGTGTGTGTGTGTGTGTGTGTGTGTGTGCACGTGCGACTGTGTGTGTGTGTGTGTGTGTGTGCGCGTGCGTGCGTGTGTGTGTGTGTGCGTGTGCATGTGTGTGTGTGTGTTGGATCGCTGTGATTGGCTGCCTGAAACCTGAGGGGGGAGAGAGAGAATGAGCGAGCGAGAGAGCTTCATCCTCCTCCGAGTCTCTGAGATTTAGAGACTTTCCATCTGCGAGCCTGAAAGATAAAACAGGAGGCAGACAGACAGAACACACAGGACAGCGCGGGGCAGTGGACGTTTTCAGATCATTCGTGTGACTGTGACGGCCAGAGGGAGACCGCATCCACACACACACGGACCAAAAAATCCATCAGCTCTACCAGGACAGATGGATCCCAGATGGACTGATAGATAAACGAATGCAAAGAGGAGGGATGCACATCTTTTGAAACCGTTCGGTTGCAGACGGAAGAGAACACATCTACCTGAACATCTCATCTGAATCTCAGAAGCAACAGGCTCACAGATCCTTAACATTCTCCCGGTCTTCATGTGGGATTGTTTGTGCTGAATTTGGGACATCATTTGGAGCGGGTACAGGTGTGGGGATTGCTGTGTGTTTGGGACATCATCTGGAGCAGGGACAGGTGTGGCGATTGCTGTGTGTTTTCTGACGAGCTGACCGCCTCGTTTTTGTGAGGGCGTTTCACGTTTAATCCCGGTTTCCGTTCGCATCATTCCATCTGTCGGATCCTGGCTGTTCTTTCACACTTCTGAAAGCTTTGCTTGCCTTCTGTGCCATCGCTCAGTGTGTGTGGCATCAATGTGTAGCTTGTAGAAGTTGGCCCGATGGTGTTTGTGAGTGACCACTACATGTGTTCAGTGTCCGCGAGGGAAATATTGTCCATTTCGGGATCACTGTCATTTTTGTTTTGCTCGAACACACTCTGGTTTCAGTGGTTTATTTCTGCGTTTCCTCAGTCAGCGTCTCACAAACGTAACGTGTAGTGTGTTGAGATTAGCTAGTGAATCCCACAGATGGTCACAGACTCCCTGTTGCGTTGTTTATTACACTTTATTCACACCTATTTTTCTCATCAGTCTATCTAAGCACTTGGATTAGGTCATGTTCCGCTATTTGTAATCTGGATTTTTGTATCTTTTTTGTCTTTTGGAGTTACCTCATCGCCTTGTGGAAGAAGACATGTTGGGGTTTCTCATGTGCTTCTCATATTGAAGATATTTTTGTAAACAGTTTTTTTTCTGAAAACTCACTTCGAGATCTAAACCCCACCTGGAGTTAATAGTTTCCCATAGTGCACTGCGTTCTCGAGCATGATCGGAGTGAACAGTCTGCACTCTGCCGGGCGCTTACGCTCACGTTCGCTCTGCTCGGTCCGATACGGGCGAGATTTCCGCATGATGGACCCGTTCCGTTACCCACGAACGCCCCGATCCCGATCGCTCAAACCTCTGGTGTTCCCGGACCTCCTGGGAAAAGCTCAAGATGGAAAGAACCACCCGCAGGCCCGCAAGAGGAAGAGGGTAACCCTGTCTCACACCACTTTACCACTCATCCGATCATCAGTCATGTTTGCTGCCCCAGAGGCCAAAAAATGACATGGTTGATCCATGCAAACATTATTCTCCACTATTGTTCTGACACAATTCTGAGTTTGTTTTAAAGTGAAAGTTCACCCAAAAATGAAATTCTGTCATCATTTACTCACTCTCAAGTTGTTCCAGTGTGTATTCTGTTGAACACAAAAGAAGATATTTAGAAGAAGACAGTTGATGGTAGCCATTGACCACACACACACACACACACACACACAAACACACAGAGGCAGAGTGAGATCAAATGCTCAGACCAGGTACCGGGTAGTTGAGCCAGAAGATTCAACAACATTAAAAAAAAAAAAAAAACCTATACTGTCACAGAAATTAGTCTTTGATTAATGTCTAAATATATATCCAAATGCAATACCTGCTAAAAAATAATTATACCTGAAAACAGTGTTCCCAACATTCTTCAAAATATTGTGTTCAGCAAAAGAAAGAAACTCGCACAGGTTTGGAAGTACTTGACAGTGAGCAAATGATGACAGAATTTTCATTTTTGTGTGAACTATCACTTTAAAAACCTTATGGAAGAGTAGTGTAGTGTAGTACTTACAATAGGAGAATAGATTGACTGAAGGTTCATTTACACAAACTAAAAATAAAAACTTATTTTGATTCCAAATTTATAATACTCACTTTTTAAGTGTGTGTGTGTGTGTGTGTGTGTGTGTGTGTGTGTGTGTGTGTGTGTGTGTGTGTGTGTGTGTGTGTGTGTGTGTGTGTGTGTGTGTGTGTGTGTGTGTGTGTGTGTGTGTGTGTGTGTGTTTTTAAGGAACAAAGCCAGCACGTTCAGTTCTCAGTTTAGTACACTACACTCTTCACTCTTAATAATGGAGGTTCTTTATTGACATTGATGGTTCCATAAAGAACCTTTAACATCCACGGAACATTTCCATTCCACAAAAGGTTCTTTAAAGTGGAAAAAGATTCTTTAGATTATTAAAACTGTTGACTGAAAGGTTCTTTGATGAACCAAAAATGGTTCTTCTATGGCACTGATGCTAAAACACACATCGAGAAGCTTTATTTTGAAGAATACAGCTGAAGTTGTGTTTGAAATGAACGTTGGTTTGTTGAGAGATTATGAGCTGTTGATGCTGAGGTTTCTTCTTTCTAGATGAAAGGACATAAAGAGTGAATAATATGCTTATTAGACAGCCTCACACATGCATCATCTTACCATCTGAATAAGAACATACCATAGACTTTTATTGCTTTTATATAAATCTCATTATTATCCCCAACCCAAGCCATAGCTTTGCCTTTTTTTTGAATTTAATAAAACAAAATCACATTGATTTAATGAATCATTATCATTGAGAATGTTCTCATATGGAGGCTTTATCAAATGTAGGGACAGGATTCCACTGTGACGCAGGTGTTTTACGACTGACGTCCACACACTCGTCATTTACACTGATGATTTGTCAATGAAGTGCTAATGATCAGTAGGAAACAGCCTTCTGTGATTCTGTTTTAATAATCTCTTGTATTGAAAGTGAAGATTTTTTGTTTGTTTGTTTGTTTTTTTTATTTAATTCTTTTTTAATTATTTTGTTTTATTTTATTATTGCCTTTCTTATATTATATTAATATATAATATTTCTGTTTTATTTATTGATATTTTTGCTGATATAAAATGGAAAAAGTTTAGATTTTTAGTTGTAGATTTAAATGAATGCTTTACTGATTATTAGGTATGGCCAGAATGACTTTGCAACTGTGTTTGAGTCAGACGTGTTTATTTTGGGGTTTGTCATCTCTCACGGCCTGATTATGATGCCAGTTACAGCAGAATATATATGATGCAACTCATACGCAGCCTCTGAAACCAAACTCACAGTCATTCACAGCTTAGGTGTGAGTGTTACTGACTCTCTCTCTCTCTCTCTCTCTCTCTCTCTCTCTCTCTCTCTCTCTCTATCCACAGGCCCTGTACAACTCTATTAAAAATGAAAAGCTGCAGTGGACAATGTAAGTGTGTTTTCTTCCTGCTTTCACTGATAATAACTGGAAGGTTTTACAGTAGATGCAATGTGCTACTACCAAACTACCCACATCGAAACCCGAGTCAACTGATTCTGACTGCCCTTACTGAACACATTACCATGGTAACCATTGTTTCCTCCAAAATAGCGCAGTTTTTGTCACTATTGTAAAATCTGCAACTATATACAGTTACAGTATTTGCTCATGCAAAAGTTGCATTACCAATCATCTACCAAAGTGTTCTCGTTTGTTTTCTCTTGCTCTTGCCAATATTTAGGCCTCAATTTATTTGAATTGCATATAATATTTCCACACAGTTTTAACATTCACAAACTTAATGTGATGCATATTTATTGAAACAGGATCTCTACACACACACACACACACACACACACACACACACACACACACACACAAAAAAAAATAAAAATCATAGTGTATTTGCATATATTTGGTTTTATTTTAATATTCATATTTTCAAAATACATTTATTCAAACTGCTTAGAATCAGCATAAATCTGAACATGAAAGTATGAGCATGAGCAAATATCAATATGGCTAGCTGTGGATATTTAAGCAATAATCGGCTTGAAACCAATTGGATTTATTGATGACAAATTAGTAATATTACAGAATTCATTCCCGTTTCATCTATGCACGACTGACAAATATGCATCACATTAAGTTTATGTTAAATCTGTGTAATGCATATGAATGGAAATTGTATATGCATTTCAAATACATAATTCTACATCTTAAATTTAGGTGTATGATTTGTGTGGTGTCTAGACATTGAGTGCAAGTCTATCAGATTGATATACGTGTCCATTTTATGGTCTAGCAGGCCCGAGTGCATGTTTGATGGCTTGGAAAGTAAATTCATTGTTTAATAGTGATGCTTTATAACTGTAATAATTTTGATGTGATTGCCATTGTAAATGTTCACACGGCTGAAAGACACACGAGTGATGTCACAGGGGGAAAGTGGTTCCAAACAGTGAAACAAAAGCAGGTTTAATTCAGGCCATAAATATGTGAATTGTTTGCTAGAAACAATATTGTGTCAGAGCTGGCTATTCTCTCTCTATATATATTCACACTCACCAATTAAAGACCCTGGCTTTCCGAGCGCCGTTGCTATGGTTACGGCTCCATGGATACCGCTGCATAGTTACCGCTCAGCTCTGTTCTGTCGATATGAATTCACCCCCTCTCTCTCTCACACACACACACACACACACACACACACACACACAGAGCCCTAACCTTGTTCTCATCCACGCGCCCACACACACACACGCCAGAACGCTCTTGAAAGGGTCCCGTTCGCATCCTGAGCAAAGGTGAACCCACAGACACCTACTGCAGCTCCCAAAATAGCCTCCCCCGTCCCTCCCTGAGCTCATGAACGAGTGCGCAGCAGAGAAACGCCACTTCATCCGCATCCAGCGGCTCAAACTTTGATTCTGGGATCTTGTACACGTGTTTTTATGCCTTGCTCTGTGGTGCATTGAACATTATTTTTATACACTCACTGTTGCTGTGTCTTGCTGGCTGCCATAGATTAGTTTTTCTTGAAATTCTGAGAATGACTTGATAGTCTTGGGTTGAGAATGATAAACAAATCTCTATTATTTTGGATTTGATGCCTTTGTTGTCTAGCAAAAGCTTTTATTTATATATAGCTGTCATAATAGATTCATTCTGATTGGTCAATGGTGTGTTTGAAGTTTGAACAGTAAAAGATTTTTGTATTATGCGTGTCTTTTCACATCAGTGCGATTTATAATGTTTGATAACACTTTATTTTAAAGGGGTCCTATTATGCCCTTTTACAAAGACTTGATTTAGTTTTTGGGGTGTACTAGAATATGCTTTCATGCTTGAGTATTCAAAAAAACACATAATTTTTCACATATTTTACCTTATTACTGTAGCCTGGAAATCCAGACCTAAATCTAAAAGATTAATGGTCTGGCGTCGACTAATGAAAATCGGCCAGCTCGAGGGGCGGCACCAAGCATGCATTTGAAAATTTCACTGCACGCAATTGGATAACACTACGACCAATCACAACAATAAACCCCATACACTTAGCTACCAGCGGAGCTCACTGTTAGATTATTTCTTAGTCTTACCATATCCGGTCGGCAAAACAGCAAAAACGTCCTTGTAAAGGAACGATTCGAGCGGCGTCTTCTGTTCCTGTTTTAGATAAAAAGCCAAGTCTAACTCGTTCATTGTAGTGGCCAAAGCCGTTTCAAACAAATGGTGTTCATCCATAGCCATCTTGCAATGTTTACTAATGACTTCGACGTCGCAGCGCTGTCATCATCTCGCCTCTGGCCCGCCTATATCAGATAACCCGATGTGATTGGTGCAGCTCAGATCGAGGGGCATATTTAATGAGCATCATTACTCGACACCAGAGTAACTCGCTGAGCAAATTCAACTTGTGCTCTCGCGAGAACTCAGGGTATTATTACTGCTCCCCTCTCTGCAGTCTGTCCCGAACGCATTGTTTTCAGTGAAGCCCCTCCCTCCGAAATACAAAATGTGCTGTGATTGGTCAGCTGGCCCAGTGTGTTGTAATAGAGGGTGCAGGGATGACGTCACTTTGTAGGCCAACCGGCTGTTAGCATCACGCTGGTTCCCTTGACAAAAACCCAATAGGATTTTCCCATAGGCTTTTGGATTATCGCTAAAAACAAGCTCTGTGATCAACAAAAGTTTATGATACTTGCACGTTTTGTCCATCAAGATAATTATCACAGATGAACACAACTTTTATGAATTTTGAACCCTAAATGCAGTCGCCAGAAGTAAAAAGCTAACGGTAGGCTATAAACGCTCGACTTCAACGTCACCATCACTAAGCTTCTGACAACTCTTTCAGTTTTTATCTAAAAACATTTTCCCAGAACGTTTCAGTTAGAACAGTTTACAAGAGCACAATTATAAACATAACGAGTGTATAAACGCAGACTGAGTTTACCGGTTCAGCATGATGACGTTTAATCTCTACGACAGACTCTGTTACTCCCATTTAGCCACTTTTTTTAGCAACCGCCTTTTTCAAGACAGCTTCATAAAAATCATGAGTGGGATAAAACTGATGTCTTTTATATCAGAATAAAATGTGAAAGTGTTTTGAGTGTTCACCACAGACCTTATTTCAACCATTTAACCAAAATCCCATAAAAAACATTGACTTCGGGATTATGGAACCGGAATTGCTAAAATGCTAACTCGCTTCCGCGATTTGGCCTACAAAGTGATGTCATATCTGCACGACTCTACTGACAGCGTTTGGCGTGTGTTTGGGAATTGTCCCGCCACTCCATAATCACGAGCTCTGCTCTAGTGTAAATATAAAGGATGGTAGCAATTTCAAACCCGATTCAGACCCTGACAATGTTAACAAACAAGAGGAGCATCCAGAATGGATTTCATGCGCCGACTTTGCAAGCACGGATTTCACAGGACGTTTCAGAGTGGTATGTTTTTCTTGTACATTATAGATACAATGTTATCCACCATTTAATCATGATATTTGTCTGAAAACTATGGTCATACAAACAGTAATCGATCTCAAAACATGGTTAATTCTCCTAAAGAGCAATGAACAGCCTTGCAAAAGTGAGAGCTTACAACGCTATAGTAAACAACACTATCAACACTAATGTTGGCTAGCAGCAGAGCGTAGCAACAACACGAAACTTATAATTAGAACTGTTAATAGATGCAACTACAAATAATAAGACATCCTTACAAGTTGCGATCCATAAACAACAGATTGTCCCGACAAAGTGGAAACTGCTCCGTTTCAGGAGAAGCTTTTGTGTGTATCCTGCATTATGGTTCTGGAAGCTGTTCTCCGTAAAATGTGCAGCACACAGATAAACTTCAGGATTATAATGTTCAGGAACAGTGTTTAAAATAAATGTTAGCCACTCTAAGTTCGTCAGCCGTAGGAAGGTCAAGCATACGAGTTGTGGAAAAAACAGCAGCAGCTCATCCAGGCCTCGTTTCTGCATATTCAGAGGGCAGGGATTATTTAAATGAGAAACATTATGGATTCATAAAGCCCAGAAAAATGACTTTGTAGTCCAAAATGAGCCGTTCGTTGCAGCTCTTGAAAAGGGGATTCTGCTAAATAAAAGATCTCTTTTTGGAGTGGACTTTGATCTTTGTAACCTTGCAGATCTTTTTTATGCTCAAATGGCAACATCACACGTTGCAGTGTTCATCTTGTTGTCTATGTGGTAATGAAATATTTTTATTAGCAGAAGTTTTAATAAATTTAATATATTATTACATTTTATGCGTTTTCTTTTTGGGATCTTTATTTTTGCAATAATTACCAGCTAACTGTACACTACCATTCAGAAGTTTGGGCTATATTTATTTGATAAACTACTGTAATATTGTGAAATATTATTACTATTTAAAAGTAATAATATTTCACCTTTACTCCAGTCTTCAGTGTCACATGATCCTTTAGAAATCATTCTAATATGATGATTTGCTGCTTAAGAAACATTATTATTATCAATGTTGTGCTGCTTCATATTTTGGTGGAAACGGCAGCAGAATAAACCCGCCGTTCCTCAGCCAGGAGTGTTAATGAACTCTGATTACCCGACACAAGACTCTCATGCACCGCATTCATCACAATGTCACAAAATGATCAATATTGAAGTAAATTTCCCCCGTGTGAGATGGAGAAAGAGAAGAGAGACTGGGACAGATAGAGGCAGATTCAGAGGAGGGATAGAAGGGGGGAATGAAGCTGTTCACTGACTCTGAGGAGAAAACACTGATAACACGTGTGGTCATGATCAGATTCACTCGTATCTGCTGTTCAGGTGTGTGTGTGTGTGTGTGTGTGTGAGAGAGAGAGAGAGAGAGTGTGTGCTTACAGGATGTTGGAGAGCTGATGATGTTTGTGTGTGTGTGTGTGTGTGTGTGTGTGTGTGTGTGTGTGTGTGTGTGTGTGTGTGTGTGTGTGTGTGTGTGTGTGTGTGTGTGTGTGTGTGTGTGCGCATTATGTTAGAGAGCTGATGATGTCTGTGTGTGTGTTTGTGTTTGAGTGTGTGTTTACAGTATGTTAGAGAGCTGATGATGTTGGTGTGTGTATGTGAGTGTGTGTGTGTGAGTGTGAGTGTGTGTGAGAGAGAGTGTGAGTGCTTACAGGATGTTGGAGAGCTGTTGTTGTTAGTGTGTGTGTGTGTGTGTGTGTGTGTGTGTGTGTGTGTGTGTGTGTGTGTGTGTGTGTGTGTGTGTGTGTGTGTGTGTGTGTGTGTGTGTGTGTGTTTTTACATTATGTTAGTCGGTGATGTGTGTGTGTGTGTGTGTGTGTGTGTGTGTGTGTGTGTTTTTACATTATGTTAGTCGGTGATGTGTGTGTGTGTGTGTGTGTGTGTGTGTGTGTGTGTGTGTGTGTGTGTGTGTGAGCATACAGATGATCAGTCAATATGTGAAAATTGCTCGCTCCTCAACAGGCGCTCCTGTTTTCCCAGCATGCCGCTCTCTGAATCTAATCATTCTGCCCTTTCCTGATTACATGTTTCACCCGGTGTCTGTTCCTTTCCTCTGCTTCGACTCTTTCTCTTCCACTATTTCTGTCTTCTAGTCCTGGGTGATATATTGAAAATTCACAATATATTTATTTTTGCCTATATATATATATTTTTTTTTAGACCTTTTCAGTGACATTTAGAACATTACAACAGATTTTTTTAGTCTTTGTGTTTTTAGAGATTTAAACATATTTACGAAATTCAGCTTTAAAAGTTTAATCTTCTTGAATCAGTTCAAACTGCTCATTACAATCAATCAATTCAATTATTTATAGTCTCCACGTGGCTTTATTCAAATGTTGCAATAAAATTTTGCATTATAGTTACAAATGTAACAATTTGAAAATGTTGTAATATTAAAGTGCATTAACCTGTTAACATCCATTACATCTGTTCTAATGCTTGACGTCATAGTTTTAAACCTGCCGTTCCTCAGCCAGGAGTGATAATGAACTCTTATTACCCGACACAAGACTCTCATGCACCGCATTCATCACAATGTCACAAAATGATCAATATTCAAGTAATTTTCCCCCGTGTGAGATGGAATTTATTCCTGTGATTAAAGCTGAATGTTCAGCATCATTACTCCAGTCTTCAGTGTCACATGATCCTTCAGAAATCATTCTAATATGATGATTTGATGCTCAAGAAACATTTGATTATTATCAATGTTGAAAACAGCTGCTTCATATTTGTGGGGAAACCATTATGCATTTTTTTCAGGATTCTTTGATGAACAGAAAGTTTAAAAGAACAGCTTTTATTTTAAATGAAAATCTACTGTCACTTTTCTTTTGTCAGTTCAAAGCGTTCTTGCTGAATAAAAGTATTAATTTCTTTTAAAAAAAAAAATCTTACTGACTCCAAACTTTTGAACAATAGTGCACATTTATTATAAATTAACGTAAAATGTAAGTAGTATTTGTGCTGTATTTTACTTTTTGATCTGAATATTTTAAATCGAATTGGCTGCAAATGGAATTTTTAGTTTAAATAATGGAAACAATAAATTAAGAAAAGTTGAGTTGCATATTAAAATTGCCAAAAGGCTTTAAAATGTTGATGTACAGTTTGTTTATTTGTATCACTCATGTGTCTTTGTCAGGTTGTGAAGTCTTGATCTGGTCGTGTGTGTGTGTGTGTGTGTGTGTGTGTGTGTGTGTGTGTGTGTGTGTGAGTGTGTGATTAGTGTCATTAGTCTCTCAGTGTTTCATGAAATCATGTCTGGAGTCGAGCCGTGAGCGTCCCGCGAGCAACATCAGTCCTGCTGTAATGGCTCTGGATAAATTTATTATTTAGCTTGCGTTTCTTTCCCCACCAGTCCTCCGACCTCCGACACACACACACACACACACACACACACACACACACACACACACACACACACACACACACACACACACACACACACACACACACACACACACACACACACACACACACACACACTCTCTCTCACTCTCTCTCTCTCTCTCTCTCTCTCTCTCTCTCTCTCTCTCTCTCTCTCTCTCTCTCTCTCTCTCTCTCTCTTGTGCCGACAGTTACCAGGCAACAGGCTTTAAGTTTAATGCACATGCTCAGTACGAGACTGATTGACTGTTTTTTTTCACCCTTTTTAGAGCAACGCACACATAGTCAGGTTTGTTATTGTGCCATTTGAATGCTTATTGTTGTCATGTGATAATTTCAGAAGACCCGAAATTGTATCAAGAAGGCCATTTTGACATCTGAGAGATTCCGTATTAGAAGTAAATGTGAGATTGCATGTGCAAAAGATCACCACCATAATGCAAGATTATTGTGCATTGGGTTTCTGAAGAGGTTTTATTGCATCGGTTTTACAGTAGGTACAGTTAAAGACTTATTAAGGGATTATTAAACCATGCTTAGAGCAACAACACTTTTGGGAAAGATACTGTTTTTGTGTCTCTGTTTTTGTACAATTGGTGTCTGGTTAGGTGTTGGTTTGTGGAGGTGAGTTGAAGGATTTTGGGCTGTTTGGGCCACCGTAGCTCATGATTTCCAGGTTGGCTTCTGTCGAGTGTCTTTCCCCTGAGAAACATCACGCGGACGGGACGGCAGTGTGATGTGTGTCCTTTCTCTGAGAAAGACACCATTAAAGGGGTCTGTTAACTGACCTCAGACAATCCGAAGTGTGTTCACAAGAAATATTACACCTCTGAGTGTAGCGAATGTGTCGAGAGAACTCATAAAACAGCCGAGAAAGACTGAAACATGAACATTCACACGGACACACTCCTGCTTTTAAAGGGCATGCACTCCACATTTTATGCGTACATTCCTACTCTACTCACTCTTATTTTTATTATTTAGTTGCTATCTTATTTTTTCTCTGAAGCATCATTAATATAATTTTTTTTAAATATTTTTTTTAATTCTGTATTTTCCATGTTTGTTTTCATATATTTTTGAATTTTTTTTATTAGTTTTTGTTTTTTAAATACGTCTATATAGTTTTTAAATTATTTTTTTTTAAATTTGTATTACTTCAACAAACAAAATGTATATAAATATATAAAAATCAAACTGCTTTTTTATTTGTAGTTTAGTTAACATTTATTTTATTTCATGAAGTTTCAGTTAACGTAATAACGTGCTGAAATGTTGGTCAAGGTTTCTTGCACTAAAAACATTGCTTCATTTTTCATGGTTACTTCCACCTGTTTTTGCATCTGTTCCTTTAAGACTTCTATATGTAAATGACCTCTGTTTTGATTTGGCTATTCTAGCATTCATCATGCATCACCAATAGGCGTTGATATGTAAATGCAGGCGTCATGTGTTAAAAATCAACATTAAGTGGCATTCGTAGCCCGTTTTACTTGCGTAATGTAAAGGAGAGCTAGGTTGGGGTTTCTTTCCCATTAGAGCTGCCTGGAATTGGGAAAAATGAGCATTACATGGGGGAACGGAGGATGTACAAAGTACATCACCCCAAAAGGATATTTGTTTTGGAGGCGGAGTAAAGATTTTTTGAACATGGAATAACATGCATTGATGAATTGTTCGTTATAAGATAAGAAATGTGCAGAAAGTAAACAGAATCATGTTGAGTTAAATGTGCTCATGATTGGGAATGTGATGTTTATATTACCTTTCATGCAGTGTGTAATATTGCTGTTTATGAATGTAAAAGCTCTGCAAGTTAAGTTATTGTCTCCTAAAAGAAAGACTCAATTCTAAACTGCTGAAACGAGTCTCACTTCTGTAACATACCTATGTAACAATGTAACAAATTTGCATAATGTCAGCCTGTGGTCTTCATTGGCTGCCTGCAAACAACGTCTACTTTGCTCCGCCCTCAAACACTAGTTGTAGCTGAAGAGTTTGGATCATGTTGTCTACATGTTTTCAGCACTTCGAATCTACTTTGCATGCGCTTCTGAAGGATAAGGAGTCACACTGGAATTGATACGGTAAAATAGACCCCGTCGTTTCTGTTCGTATCACTGTGCATCAAGTGTTGAGGAAGAATGAATTTCAGATATGGTAATTGACGTTTGGTGTCCAACCAATCACAACAGACTGGGCCATCTGACCAATCAGAGCAGAGCAGCTTGAGGATGGAGGGGTTTAGAGAAACTGAATCTTTGAATGAACCATTTTCAGACTCTTTGATAAATGATGTGATGTGCAATGAATAGTATGAGAAAGTTAAAGTGTTTTTGACCTTGGATGCATGTAAACCTATCGTAGGAGACTCCAAAACAAAATGATGTACCTTTGAAATAGCATAATAAGGGCACTTTAAAGCATGTCTAAATAGTATTTTGAACATCAGTTTCCAAAAAGAAATGAGATTTTTATGAGGGCTTTAATACACCAGTGCGTTTAACCTCGGCTCACAGTGGCGTACGGTAATTGTTTGTCCTGTCGGATCAAGCCTTTCTTTGATGTGATTTCTGCAGAGAAGCATCAGACCTCTGGTGGCAGATGTGAGGGAGAAACCCGCTGGGAAGAGCACTTTACTTCAACACTCACTCGATCCATACTGTCTGCCTCTCTCTGGGGGGTTTATGGTCGGCAGGAGTGAGGTGGAAACTGTCGGGGGAAACACTTTTATTCACTCTAGGCGGGATACACAGCAGGACAGGCCTGAAATATCACAGCGAGTCTGACAGAGGGGCTGGATCCAAACTCTCATAGTCTTTAAATACCAAACACATTGTGGAGGTGGATTTCTTTCCACAGTTACTGCAGTATAAAGAACACTAGGGGCCCTATTTTAACGATCTAAGCGCATGGTCTAAAGCGCACGGCTTAAGTTCACTTAGGGCGTGTCCGAATCCACTTTTGCTAGCTTAACGACAGGAAAAATGGTCGGCGCTCCCGGCGCATGGTCTAAAAGGGTTGTGCCTATTCTCTTAATGAGTAATGGGTGTGTTTTGGGATTTACGTGCGTTAAACCAATCAGAGTTGAGTTCACGCGCGTGATCATAGGTAACTAAACCTATGCGCGTGAACTCGACAATCGATTACAATTTATTACAGGAAATAAATACAGGTATGTGCGCTGGCTGAATTAACATCATTTTTATTCATATCTTTCACATCTACTGCAGTCAGATTCACCCGTGTTCACTCTGAAGGAATCATCTAACATGGCTGTGCACTTGTAATGACACATCAAGGATGTTAAGAGGCTAAAAGCAGGTTTAAAACTTGCCCCATTGAAGTCAACAGGGTGCAAATTTTAAAAAGAGGATAACACGGTGTAGGCAACACCGATTTTTGTCGTTGTTCTCTGTATTGACAGCACTCCAAATTTACAAAAAAATGAGCTCAATGTTAAAATTGACCGGAGTTCTCCTTTAATATTTGGCATGTTTGTGTGCTGCTGTGCGTCCCTGTGTGTGTAATAAGCAGCAGAGTGTTTGCGCGTTGTGGACCCATTCTGGACCCAGTAATGTGGGCACATTACTAACGCACTCTTTAAATAAAATAAAATAAATTCTGTTGCATCAAAATAGCAACGCGCCAGAACACACCTTGTTTTCAGACCAGCAGCCCATGGGCGCACAGATGGGTGCAAATGCATTTGCTATTTAAACAACGTGGCACTGGATGTGAAAATGATAACTGCGTCGGACTGAAACTAGCAAAACACACTTGCGCCGCGCTTGGTGCTACATTGTGCCGGGTGTAAGATAGGGCCCTAGATGTGCTTTTCCTAAAAGCAGTAGCGGTGCATTCAAGCAGTCGTTTGTGGTCACGTTATCTCGATCGATCTGCATGATTTGAGGCCTCATCCATGCCTGTAACACTAATGATGTGGGATGAACTGTTTTATAGTGTTTAATGTTTAGTGTTAGTTACTGGAACAGACCCCTAACACTAAGTATAAGCAATATTAATAGAAACTAAAAGGAAAATATGAGGCGTTTCAATATAATTCCTGTTTTTGTAATAATTTCAGGCACGCCATGGTTAAAATAACACAGTGATTATCACGAACGCATCTTATCTGTGAGATCACTTTGTTTTGTATTCCTCTTTTATGCACTTCCTCCTGGTCAATACTTTCTTTTCTTTCCTTTAGTTTTGTTTGAAGAAGAGTTGCTCAAGTCGTTTCATGATGCATTCAATTATTGAATGATAGACTGATTTGTGTGCTACATTTTCAAAGTGTATTTAGTTTTCGTATTTTTATGAGTTTTAAAATTAGCCATTACTTTTTTCCCCATTCTTTTTAATTTTACATAAATAAAAAATTATAATAAAAATGTCAAATAAATAAATGTATTTCCTGCCTTGTGTATTTATGTTTACATTTCTTATTTATATATTGCAACATTTCATGACATTTTAAATATTTTATTATTATTTTTTTGCCTTAATTTGAACCCAACAGCTGTTGCATTTTTCCAAATATACAGAGTTTGATGGTAATATACGTAATGAGTTCATTGTTTCATATTCCTCTTTTATGCACTTCCTCCTGGTCAGTACTTTATTATGTTTTATTTGTTTCTTCCCTCAGCGATGAAGAAGAGTTACGCAAGTCGTTTTCGGAGCTGGGAGAGCATCGAGACGAATCAAACTCCAGAGGAATGAAGCGGACGGGCAGTGGTTTAGTTTCTCCGTCTGGTTCTCTTCTCTATAAAACGGGTTTCTTGGTGAGGAAGGTCCACGCTGACTGTGATGGAAAGAGAAGTGAGTGATAAAGAGGACGCTTCATTCCTAGATTATTACATATACCTTATTGTGAGTCGTCTTATGTAGAAATTTATATTTAGGACAGTAGCAGAAGTACTTTTTGCTCTTTTATACGGACGTTTTGGTTACTTTTGATGATCTTTTCAAATAGTATCTTTAAACTTTACCAAAAAAATGTTTGCAACACTTTATTCTAAGGTGACGTAGTTACATGTTACGACATGTACTTAATATAGTAATAACAGTAAATGATTCATAACTACAAGTAACTAACCCTAACTCTATTGTAAATACATGTAAAGTACAATGTAACTACGTCACCTTAAAATAAAGTGTAACCCATTTTTTATGCTATAATATTCTATATCCGGTATATTAGAGATTTAGAAACTTCACTGATTCTGAAATGTACAATATATGCATGTACATAGTTTAATATTATTTTACAGTAGCATACAATGTCACAAAATGTAAACAAAACAAGGTGTAAAAACATCTGGCAACAAAAAAATATTTATTTATTTAGTGTAGTGGGTTTCAATCAAAAACTCTTTAGTCAACACCAATGTATTGATGTATTTGGTCCATTTTCCTGCATAATAAAAATCTGTTTACATTTTTGTTTGTTTATTTTTCATGTGAAATGCAGCACCTCGTGGGAAAAGAGGATGGAAAACATTTTATGCTGTTCTTAAGGGACTCATCCTTTACCTGCAGAAGGTGAGTTTCTTCCTTCCTCCCTTCCTTCCTTCCTCCTGTTCTTCCTTCTTCCCATCCTTCTTTCTTCACATTCTTTTTAATTTTACATTAAAAAAACATTAAAGGTGTGGTTGATTATGATTTCACTTTTCTAACTTTAGTTAGTGTGTAATGTTGCTGTTTGAGCATAAACAACATCTGCAAAGTTACAACTCTCAAAGTTCAAAGCAAAGTGAGATATTTGCTTTTAAAGAAATCGCTTTTTAAGGTCTACAACAAACGGCTGGTTGTGACTACACGACATTCCTCCCGGGTTAGTGACATCACCAACCCTAAAATTTACATAAACTCCGCCCCCAGAACACGATTTATAGATTATCATGACATAATATGCCTATCAATGACTAGAAGATAACTACACATCAGCTACATAAATTCATCAACTAACCATTCAGAAATGTCCTGTTGCTTCTACATGTTGTCACTTCTTCTTGAGTCTCTCCATCTTTGTCTGACTCCAGTTTGAACATAAAAGGCTAAAAGTTTTTGAAATTTTCAGTACATGTGTGTGTGAGGTAAAAGGACACAAGCTGTTGAAGCTCCGCCCCCTGTGCCAGGACCAGCAGCTCATTTGCATTTTAACAGTGCGTTTTCACTCACCCTCAAAAAGTGACAATTTTAACATGTTATATAAAAATATCTGTGGGGTATTTGACCTAAAACTTCACATACACACTCTGGGGACATCAAATACATGTTTTACATCTTGTGAAAAGGGCATTATACCACCCCTTTAATACAATTTTATAAAATAAATTAATTAATGTATTTCCCTCCTTATGTATTTATGCTTACATTTAATTGTAGTTTTTTTTATTAATATTAAATATTTATTTAACTGAGTCTGTTAAATCCCTCCACATACTGTATGTGTGATTATATGTGTGATTTGTTCATTACACAGTTAAATGATAACTCATCGGTATATTAAGTATAGGGGTGTAACGATACCCTCATGTCACGATTCAATACATATCACGATACTGAACTCACGATACAATATTATTGCGATACTCCAAGACATATGGTAAAAGGTTAACCAAAAATGTACTGTTGATTAAAATGCTAAATTTTATATTACATTGTGTGTGTAAATGAATAGGCTTGGACTTGTAACCCAATGCACAGGACAATAGAGACACCAGAATAAAAATATTCATGATTCTGAAGCTGAAAATACTGAATTATTTTAGACGAATTTGCTTGCACTCTTTCACTGACTAGATACAGTGAGGAAAATAAGTATTTGAACACCCTGCTATTTTGCAAGTTCTCCCACTTGGAAATCATGGAGGGGTCTGAAATTCGGGGTCATCGTAGGTGCATGTCCACTGTGAGAGACATAATCTAAAAAAAAAAATCCAGAAATCACAATATATGATTTTTTTAACTATTTATTTGTATGATACAGCTGCAAATAAGTATTTGAACACCTGTCTATCAGCTAGAATTCTGACCCTCAAAGACCTGTTAGTCTGCCTTTAAAATGTCCACCTCCACTCCATTTATTATCCTAAATTAGATGCACCTGTTTGAGGTCGTTAGCTGCATAAAGACACCTGTCCACCCCATACAATCAGTAAGAATCAAACTACTAACATGGCCAAGACTAAAGAGCTGTCCAAAGACACTAGAGACAAAATTGTACACCTCCACAAGGCTGGAAAAGGCTACGGGGAAATTGCCAAGCAGCTTGGTGAAAAAAGGTCCACTGTTAGAACAATCATTAGAAAATGGAAGAAGCTAAACATGACTGTCAATCTCCCTCGGACTGGGGCTCCATGCAAGATCTCACCTCGTGGGGTCTCAATGATCCTAAGAAAGGTGAGAAATCAGCCCAGAACTACACGGGAGGAGCTGGTCAATGACCCGAAAAGAGCTGGGACCACCGTTTCCAAGGTTACTGTTGGTAATACACTAAGACGTCATGGTTTGAAATCATGCATGGCACGGAAGGTTCCCCTGCTTAAACCAGCACATGTCAAGGCCCATCTTAAGTTTGCCAATGACCATTTGGATGATCCAGAGGAGTCATGGGAGAAAGTCATGTGGTCAGATGAGACCAAAATAGAACTTTTTGGTCATAATTCCACTAAACGTGTTTGGAGGAAGAAGAATGATGAGTACCATCCCAAGAACACCATCCCTACTGTGAAGCATGGGGGTGGTAGCATCATGCTTTGGGGGTGTTTTTCTGCACATGGGACAGGGCGACTGCACTGTATTAAGGAGAGGATGACCGGGGCCATGTATTGCGAGATTTTGGGGAACAACCTCCTTCCCTCAGTTAGAGCATTGAAGATGGGTCGAGGCTGGGTCTTCCAACATGACAATGACCCGAAGCACACAGCCAGGATAACCAAGGAGTGGCTCTGTAAGAAGCATATCAAGGTTCTGGCGTGGCCTAGCCAGTCTCCAGACCTAAACCCAATAGAGAATCTTTGGAGGGAGCTCAAACTCCGTGTTTCCAGAAACCTGACTGATCTAGAGAAGATCTGTGTGGAGGAGTGGGCCAAAATCCCTCCTGCAGTGTGTGCAAACCTGGTGAAAAACTACAGGAAACGTTTAACCTCTGTAATTGCAAACAAAGGCTACTGTACCAAATATTAACATTGATTTTCTCAGGTGTTCAAATACTTATTTGCAGCTGTATCATACAAATAAATAGTTAAAAAATCATACATTGTGATTTCTGGATTTTTTTTTGTTTAGATTATGTCTCTCACAGTGGACATGCACCTACGATGACAATTTCAGACCCCTCCATGATTTCTAAGTGGGAGAACTTGCAAAATAGCAGGGTGTTCAAATACTTATTTTCCTCACTGTATATTTAAAATAATGTAGGCCACTTTTTACTGGTAACATAAAACATTTGGCATTATCAGGACACACAAATATTCCCCCATTGCATTATTATATATTATATTTAACATTATATATAGTATTTTAATGTAGTACTGACACTAAAACTCTGTAAACTTGATTTTTTTCATGCACAGTAATTTTCATTTTGGGTGAACTATACACAATACATATTGTCACTATCCACGATACATATCGTTATATTTTTGTATTGCGATATATTGTTACACCCCTAATTAAGTAACAGCACTTTTGCCAATATTTAGTGCCTTTCAAACAAATAATATTTGTTTGCCTTAATATAAACCCAACAGCTGTTGCATTTGTCCAGATATACACAGTTTGATGGTAATATACATAATGAGTAGAATGACAATATGATCAATAAATCAGTAATGATTACGAGAGTGTACTATGAGGTCATCTCTGATACATGTATTGAATTAATTACTGGATAATTGCTTTTCCAGGGCGAGTATCGGCCGGATAAACAGCTATCCGATGAGGATTTGAAGAATGCTGTGTCGATTCACCATTCCTTGGCCATCCGAGCCACAGACTACAGCAAACGGCCAAACGTGTTTTACCTCCGGACCGCTGACTGGAGAGTCTACCTCTTCCAGGCGCCGTGAGTTCACACAATTCCCCACAGATAAAGTCCCGTCCTACGTTTTATGATGTTCCAGTTCAAGATACTGTTTAATACTTTTTATAATGGAAATGCATTGTGTGACACAGTATTGCAAAAAGATCTCAGGAGATAAATGAGCATTCAGATGCACAAATCTGTGTCACACAATTGTGAAAATCACTTAAGCATCTATGTGTTATGTACAAAAAGCAAAAACAGTAAGCTTTAACTGGAATAAATCACTGAAATAAATCTGTACAGCACGAGGCTCAGCATTTGGCATCTTTTCGGTCCAATTTATGACAAAACACTTATGCAGTCCCGTCGGCTGTGTTTCTGTCTTTTGTGTGTGTGTGTGTATGTGTGTGTGTTCACACACATTCCCGTTCCCCAGGAGAACTCGCTCTGCTCTAGTTGAAGTTTGCCCCAGTTTCAGCTCTCATTGCTTGTGCTGGAAAATCCACTTTTTTGTGGGTACATGTTTGCACTTATACATACATAAACACTGCTTTTTTTCCTGCGATTTCACATCTTCTCGGATTGATGGAGCCGTCCTCAGGATTATAGCTAGTGTTGTTCTTCACTAGGATAATTAAACACATTTTTTTGTAAAAAAAATATATATTCATCACACTGCTTCTGTACCATCATTTAACAACCGCAGAGCTCATTCTTCAAGTGTCACTGCTTGAGAAAATTAATTCTACTAGAACCCACACTGTGTTAAAGTCTTGTACTTACCTTAGACTTTTTATTAAAGAAGTTATTTGATTTGTTTGTGTAGGAATGCTGAACAAATGCAGTCCTGGATCACACGCATCAACACAGTGGCGGCCATGTTTTCAGCCCCGCCCCTCCCTGCTGCCATTGGCTCACAGAAGAAGTTTAGTCGACCGCTGCTGCCAGGCTCCGCCTCCAAACTATCACAGGTCAAATGATCACAATAGCATACATATTGTCGTATATGTATCTTATCCTTATCAAATATAAGTCTTTAAAATATAGTTTCATTTTTTAACATCAGTTAACTACATTAGATAACATGAACTAACAATTAACAATACTTCTATTGCTTTTTTAATCTTTGTTCATGTTAATTTCTACATTTACTAATACATTTTTTTTAATCAAAGAGTATTATCTGTTAACATGAGCAAACAATGAAGAATTGTATTTATATGAACTAATATTAACAAAGGTTAATAAATGCTGTAAAAATATATTGTTCATAGTTGGTTCTTAACTGATGCATTAAATAATGTTAACAAATAAGAATAAATATAAAATATATGGTAATAAGAATATAAAATATTAATAAAACAAATATGAATAATAATTTTATAAATATTATATAATTATTTAATAAAACAATACATTTGAATAATTATTTTACCTATTTGCGTGATGTTGCTGCCTGTGTAGGCAGTAGCTCACTGTGAGTGTATGTGTGCTTGTATATGTGTTTATATAAGCTGCAGTATTATTAAGTGTGTGTGTTTGTGTGTGTGTGTGTGTGTGTGTGTAGGAGGATCAGGTACAGGCTCATGAAACCCGATTTCGCTCCATCTCCACCGAGCTCGTACAACTGCGCTCTTATCCGCCTGACCGAAAGGTCAAAGGTCGTGAACTTGAGGAGTACCGACTGAGAGAGGAATATCTAGAGTTTGAGGTAAAAAAAAAAAAAGAAAAGTACTGCTAGTGTACCGCATACTGGACAGTATGTGCCATAGCGCTCAAAAGTTTGGGGTATTTAAAAAAAAATGCAGTGTTTTTCCATTTCCTGAAAAGTAGGTTTTTTTTAGATTCATGAATCCTACTTTATATTAAGTGGCTTTAAGTACTATTTCCTTACAATGTACTTATTGTGTTCATGTTGTGTTGTAAAACACTTTTGCTGCTATTGAGTTGTGAAACGGGTGGTATGGGGTGGGTTAAGGTGTAAGGCAAGGGTCCACCGTGTAATTACATGCAGATATTTTCAAAATATAAGTACAATGAAAAAACGTGTATGTACACAATAAGTCCATTGTATCAAACTATTAATTTCAATATAAGTACATGGTACTTTAAAGCCACCTCATATAAAGTGGGACCGATTCGAGCATTTCGACCGACATCTTTATATACAGCAGAGGTGTAAAGTCCAGGGGTCAGAAAGTAAAAGTCCTGCCACGTGTTTGTTCCACCCATGAACTCATCCAGCTGATTTCACTAATTAGTTTTCCTGGCTGACAAACATACTAATTAGCAAATCCAGGTGATTGGAACAAAATACTGAGGAGGACTTTTACTTTGTGAACCTGGACTTTACACCTCTGATATACAGTACTGTGCAAAAGTCTTAGGCATGCTGGTATTTTCACCCCCAGAAATGGTTTTATGTCAGTTATTTATATCTTTTGCTGTAGTGTGTCAGTAGGAAATATCAGTTTACATTTCCAAACATTCCTGCTATTAATTGTAATAATCCAGTGAGATTTTTGTATGCACAAGGAGCCGGTATGATCTGATCTCACTGTCATTGAGTCTGTCTGTGATTACTTGAAGAAAACAGAAAAAACTGAGACTAAATCCAAAAGAACTTGGGAACGTCTCCAAGACGCTTGAAGAAACCTTCCTACAAAGCTACCTGTGCAAGTAGCCTGACGTCGTCATACTCAGATTCTAGTCAGAGTATGAGTCTGATCTGCTCCATTGGGCTTTGATTATGGGGCGTGTTTCAACCGAACCAGGAAAGAAAATGCCTCTGCACTCAATTGGATAGACCTACAACCAATCAGAGCGACGGAGTAAGTGACGTATGTTCTCCATTCATCTTTCCGATCGACAAATGCCTTGATCGCGGTTCTCTGTTCCTCTTTTAAAATGAATGCGCTGTCGATATCTTCTATAACAGACGCAATGGCGGAATCTACACCTCAATTCTCCAGTGGCAGCCATCTTAGTTGTAAACAAATTCAACCCAAGCGCTCTTGGATGATTACGTTACTGTTGATCATCTGTCCATCATCGTATAAAGCCCGCCCTGACAATTTGATTGGTCCGAACAGCTCTGGTTCGAACATAGTTGCTCCACAACGGATCAAGTCCAGACCGAACTTCCCGGCCTCAGATGTTGTGGGCGGGGCTAAGTTCGGCTGGCATCCAGGCTAATGTGCAAGTGTACCTGGACAAAAGCGGTTTTAAATGCAAAGGGTGCTCACCAAATATCGAATTGATTCAGTTAATAGAAGTTAACTGATAAATTAAATCTATTTATGACATTCGTTTTGAAAGCATCCTCACTTTACAGCATTTCTACACAAGTGCCTAAAACTTCTCACAGTGCTGTATCTTTGCTGGCAGGTTTCTTCAAGCGTCTTGGAGATGTTGCTGCAGTTCTTCTGGATTTATTCTCATTTTTTTCTGTTTCTTCATGTAATCACAGACAGACTCAACAATAGTGAGATCAGATCATACCGGCTGTCTCCTTGAGCATATAAAAATCTTACTGGATTATTACCATTAACGGCAAAAGGAGTGTTTGGAAATGTAAACTGATATTTCCTACTGACACACTACAGCAAAATATATAAATAACTGACATAAAACCATTTTTGGGGTGAAAATACTAGTATCCCTAAGACTATTGCACAGTACTGTATATAAACTCCCTGATGACCCATTACTGCTAAAATGGCTGCCCACAATGCAATGCACAGTTGAATGTTGATACAGCGTCTCTCTCTCTGTCAGAAAACGCGCTACGAGACGTACAGCATGCTCCTGCGGGCCAAGCAGCGCTGCGGGGGCGATGACCTGTCCGTGTTCGAGTCCATGCTCCTGGAGGAAGGGGCGTTACAGAGAGCTCAATCCAGTCCCACACTACAGGACAGCAGTCTGACCTGCAGCACCAGAGACGGCCCGAGCCCGAGCCAGACCAACACCGCGTGTGGCCCGCAAGAGCCCAACAACGGCTGCTCCCGCGGACAGGGCCAGAGACACAGCTACCGGCAGGCCGTCCGAAAGTGAACCCGCGGGAAGCTCGCGTTACCGGAGAGGAAGTGAGGTCTCTCTCTTTCCTGTGTGCGCCCTCCTGCTCTGTGCCATCAGGAAGTGGTGTTGATTCTGACTGAATCTGACTCTGTGATTGGCTGATGGGTGGGTGATGTCACAACACAAGGTGCTATGGAATCTGGTCGGGAGAACGTGTTTCTCGGAAGGGAATTACGAAATGCATAAAATGTTCCTTTGCCTTCTAGTTCTCGGTTTCTTCTGCGACTTTTCGCCATTCATCGCACACTACCTAGGCCTGGCGTGCTTAAACATCTTCAAAACCATATAAAAATACCATATTGTTGGCAGGTTTTTAGTTTTGCATCCTTAGAATTAACTCATTTGTTTACAAAGCATATTCACGCGACGAGATACGATGCCTGAGAACGACGTCTAGGATCGGGAAAACACAATGCTTGTTATTTGTCATATGGGCGTCTATTTTTGTGTGGTGTTTAGAACCGGTAGACGAACAGAAAAACAGGTTATCTGAACTAACTAGCCCGTATGCAACTAGTCATTTCTACATGTTGTTCTCCAACATTAGCAATCTGTAACTGTACAATAATGCACAAGGACATCATAGTCACGAAATACACCTTTACAATCCATCCATTTGCACAGCAAAACCCTAAAACGCCTTTTGCACTGAACACTAAGTATTATTACACTGCAGAACTCATTTGCTTAATCAGTATTTCTGTCTTTTTTTCGATAAAAACATTGAAACGTCCTTAAAATGAGACGAGAAACACATTTTGTGCATCAAGTCTTGAATTAAGCAGATTGTTTTTCCTCTACTTTTTAAGCACAAGCCCTTGCTAAATTTTGTTTGATTTATGCATTAAACCCTTTGCGGAAAATAAACTTAATTCAAGATATCATCTCTGAAAACGCATTAATATGCAAAAGGATGTTTGGATATTTTTAGAGAAATAAGCAAGGCGATATAAAACGTTTGAGAAAATGATTTCTGCAGTCAAGCGAACGTACAGAGACGCGTAAATTTTGTCTGTATAGTTCATTTCTTGAATATGCTCTATTTTAGCTTCTTGTCCTCGTCTTTCTGCATTATTCTCTTGGCTGAATGTTGTCTGCTGTGTACGGCATGGCTGACTAGTGACAATCTTTGGTGTTTTGGAGCCGGTAGGAGGCACGCGGTGTGTAGTTCACGAGTCGAACGGACCTGTTACCCACGCAGCGCACTGAATGTCATCTTTTTCCTGTTAAATGCAGTTAGTCAGTGTTTAAGACGCACTTCCCCTTATTGCTTTCTTATGTAATCGAGGAAAGAGAGTCTGTATATGCGCAAAAATATATCACCTATATAAGGAATGTTTTAAATCTTATAATGAATGTGGTGTGTCAAAATCCAAACTGCCACATGCAATATTCAGCATAGGCCTGTTTGTGTGATCAACGCATATGTGGATGTTTAAATACACGGCACGCGGCTTCCTGTGACACGATGACCAATACTTCGAACGGGTGCTTGAAACCCTTGAATGTACCATGTGTTTCACCACGGTGAGGAGATTCTGGCATCACATTTCAGTCTCAAGCTTTGTTTTTCTTTCATGGTTCCTTTTGCAGATACTGTGTGGCGTTTCAGTGGTGTAACAAACATTTCTGGGTCTTGAGTCGAAACTGGCGTATCTTACTGTTACAGTGAGTCTAAAGGGCAAAAGAAATACAAGAGGTCTAAAAGTAAAAGTAAAAAGAGTCTGTTTATGAACTTTGTAATGTTGTTTGGGTGAATATTGTAAAAAAAATCATGTCCAAGTCACATTTCACCAAAAAAAAGTTCATTTATTTGATATTGACATTGTGACATTATTTCCATGACAATTACGCAACATTTCATCTCCAAATCCCAGTACTTTAATGCATTTATTTTGCAATAAACAATGCTCATTAGATTCTGTTTAATAACAAACATGCTGTAGTAAAATTATTTTTATTGGCATAGGCATCACACACACACACACACACACACACACACACACACACACACACACACACACACACACACGTGACGCCAATGCCAAAATATACATGTACAATGCAAAAACCTTAATGGTCCTAAAAAATAGGCTTCATCATCCAAAACATTGATTTGGTGGTGAAATCATGACCTGGACCATGACCAGTTTTATAAGATTCACTCAATTCATCATCAACCACTAGAGTTGATTTCGATGACGAAATCTGCTGTTGTACCTATAATACAGTACACCTTATCAATACAGCGCTGTATATCCAGAGAGCATGATGTTGAATATTCTTGTGCGTTTATCGGTGAATATAAAGTGGGAAAGCCATTCTCTGCTCAGGTGTCATGAATATAATGTAACCCTTGCAATGCATTCTTCTACCAGCAGAGAGCGCTGTCTCCAGCCACACTTATGCCACAAGGCAAGCACTGGAACGATAGTAGAAAGATCCACTGACGCATTGCTGGGTTTGTGTTTGTATACATATTTATTTGTCATTTTGTTTACTTTTCATGTAGACTGAAGTAATGTGTCTTGGCGTAACCACTCGTCTGGTTACCTGTCGATTTATTGTCTGCTGTCTCTCTAATTCTGCACACACACACACACACGATGACAATGAGCGTCTGTCGTGTCCTGCTATGATGAAATCAGTCGTCTCTGACCAATATGATTATCATATAATACTATATTTTTATTTAAGCAGCACCTGAATGTACATAAACAGCATGAAATTCTTCTGCTCTCATCTGCATCTTGTGTCTTGTTTGTTCTGAGGTGAATATATGCATCATTTCTGTTGTTGGTTGAGTGTCGTCTGATGACTCTTGGTGGAGGATTGCTGCTTGTTTAAGCTTGTTATAATTGTAAATGAGGACAAAACTGAAATTGTTATTGACTGAAAGTGAAGGAAACACTAAGATGTTTTGTTTACTTATTATTTCTCTGACGTTTCTTTATTCTTTGTTCCTGGTCTTTCATACAGTATGTGGTTCGCTTGTAAAAAGTTCTGTAAGGACCGTGTTTGTACAGCCTCTCTTTATGATGGCCTAGAATACAGAAATAAATAACAGACTATAATGAAATGCACCAAACTTACCGTGTGAAGTTCTTGATTGCATAAAACAGCAGAAGTTAAGTTATTTAAATCAGTTCAGAATTGTTCATTTTACAATTAGTGGTGCTTTACTTGATTTCCACTTTGTGTGAATTATATTAAAACACTGTTTTTGAGGGGTCAGTGTTTTTAAAGGTGTTTTCAGGATGTTTAGTACATGCACTGACACCCCAGAGTCAGATGATGCTAGGTGGGATTATGCTGTGTGTGAGTTCCTTTCATACATGTATTAAAAATAACAAATATCATAATGCAATAAGCATTAAGCAACCCTACCCATTAGTTTGACGTCAGTTCAAACATGACACTAAGCAACAGCGCTAGCAACACTTCAGGTTTGTGGCACACTACCACAGGTTTTGTTTTTTATAACTTTAACCATATCCGTTGAAAACCAGTGAAGTGTCAGACAGAGCCAGGACAGGAAGGGAAAGTAATTCTGAAACTTAAACTAAAGCTTATTTATGTGCTCTTGTGACTGTGGAATAAACTCACACAGTGTGAAGACATACAGACTGTAAGTGAATCCTCTTTAAAGTCTTTATCTACTCTCTAATTTGTAGTTCCTCCTTATTAATTCTAAATGCAAATGTCTTTTTATTGCAGAAACAAAACCATGAGTGCTGGAAATGCTGTGCAACTGTTGGTTCTGGTTTTGACATTTACCACCATCTGTCAAGTTTATGGTGATGGTAAGATAATAAACTAAATCTAAAATAGTGTAAATCATTACATAATAAGTGAAATCCATCATGTTGTTTCTTCCAGTTAATGTTTTTATACTCAAGCTCTTTTTTCATTAAACAATGTGTTCATGTACTTTAGTAAGTACATCGTTTCATTTCACATCAAGTCTGCTGGATCTCGTCTTTTTCTATTATATCTGATGCAGATGATTAGAAGAAAAGGAAGTTGCATGCAGATACAGGACGTCTATTATAAGTGCTACAAAACACTGTTCCTGGGAAACAACATTATGTCATAAATATCCTATATTTCCAGCAGTTTTCTTAATTTTTTTAAATTTGGTAATCATATAGATTCATCTGTCTTTACTTCTATATAAGCAGAACAAGTGGCAAATGTTCATTTAGTCACATAAGCAACCCATTTTTAATTAGTTTATTGTTTATTTGTTCGCTTTTGACATTTTATATTTTGTTTTATAAAAACTGCTGTATTATACTGGTTTTAGGTGTGCATCATGAGGGTACAATTCATAAATAATAAAAAATATTTAACTCTCCAATTAACAGAAATGGCAGGATTTTATGGCTTGAAAATCAAATACACTGCTGAAATATAACCAATAACTTTTATTCCAATTTTTTTTTTTTTTCCTGTATTGTCCTAATGACAATTTTATGATTGGTTTGTGTAGCCTACTACAAACACTTATGCATTAATTCATCGTGCATTTTATGTACAAAATGTAATTTTTATCACAGTATAAGGCAGAAAATATATTTGATAGTTTTTAAAAGCTATATCACTTAGCACTGCATTATTCATATACTTTATTGTTATGAATAGACAGAGATGGTTTGAAAAACGCATAAATCATGTAATTTGTCGCAATCGTGTGTTTATTGTCTTCACGTTTCATCAGTCAAAATGTTTCTGGATGCCTTGCACCAATTCTACAATTTCCTATATATCATAATCATTTGAGCTCATTGTTTCTGCCTTAAATTATTACATTGTTTAAATTAAAAAATTTTTAGCTTACTGATTTTGTACATTTTTTAAATGAATAACTTAGACAGTCACCTCTGATAACAGATCACTCTAACTGTAATGTGGACTCCTGCATTTTCTTTAAACTGCTGTGAAACGACTTGTATTGTGAAAAGAGATTTCCTGCAACATCATAAATTATTACTTCTATGAGTCCGTTTTGGACTTTCTGCGAGAGCGCCCTCCGGCTTCCAGTATGATTGAAACACATCGCCTTGTTTTGGATGAGAATAAAACGTCAGGTCATGCATAGACTATCATGTCTCTTTGAATTTAAATCTAAATGTATTAATATTTGCTCATGAAACCTCTAGGGAACACACTTACCCAAAAACATGCGGGGGATGAGTTTTGTTTTATTAAAAGTGCATAGGACACTTCCCACAGTCCCCCAAGTTTTTTATGCACATAAATTGCTGTATTATATGATATACTCTGTTATTTTTCAGATGACATCAGTGTAAGCTGTGAGAATGTGACTGGAACTGTGGGTGAAGAAGTAACTCTCAACTGCAGCGTCTCTCTGAAGAACTCTGGATGCTGCATTACAGGGTATAAGTTTCAAAACCCTCAGAAATATAATGACTCCACAATCTGTAGAGAAGAGTTTCCTAAAGGCTCCTGTAAACAGAGAAACAACTTCACATGCAGCTTCAATTCAACTACAGTAATGACGGGAGAATTCAGATTCATTTTACAAACAAATTGTGGAAGTAAAATAACAGAATTCACTGTGGATATAACAGGTACAGTATATAATACTGCTGTTTATAATTCAATAAATGTTTGCAACTGTACTTTTATTTTCAATTCTAACATTGGTTTAAAATCTGTTCACAGAGACCAGTGAACCTGAACCTGTCACTGAAGCTCCTGGTAAGGAAGATATTACATTGTATTATAATTATTTATTATTGAGTATGAATTCAGGTTACTTACAGAAAGCTCTTATAGTTGTTATATATATAAAACAACTTCCTGCTGTTGTTCTATAACAAGAATATCAAGTAGTTATATAACATGAATTGATGTTCATGTTAATACAGAATTCATGTACCATATTCAGATATAATTGATTGGTATTTACTGACACAAATTTTATACTCAAGCTCTTTTTTCATTAAACAATGTGTTCATGTACTTTAGTAAGTACATCGTTACATTTCACATCAAGTCTGCTGGATCTCGTCTTTTTCTATTATATCTGATGCAGATGATTAAAAGAAAAGGAAAGTTGCATGCAGATACAGGACGTCTATTATAAGTGCTACAAAACACTGTTCCTGGGAAACAACATTATGTCATAAATATCCTATATTTCCAGCAGTTTTCTTAATTTTTTTAAATTTGGTAATCATATAGATTCATCTGTCTTTACTTCTATATAAGCAGAACAAGTGGCAAATGTTCATTTAGTCACATAAGCAACCCATTTTTAATTAGTTTATTGTTTATTTGTTCACTTTTGGCATTTTATATTTTGTGTTTTATAAAAACTGCTGTATTATACTGGTTTTAGGTGTGCATCATGAGGGTACAATTCATAAATAATACAAAATATTTAACTCTCCAATTAACAGAAATGGCAGGATTTTATGGCTTGAAAATCAAATACACTGCTGAAATATAACCAATAACTTTTATTCCATTTTTTGTTTTTCCTGTATTGTCCTAATGACAATTTTATGATTGGTTTGTGTAGCCTACAAACACTTATGCATTAATTCATTGTGCATTTTATGTACAAAATGTAATTTTTATCACAGTATAAGGCAGAAAATATATTTGATAGTTTTTAAAAGCTATATCACTTAGCACTGCATTATTCATATACTTTATTGTTATGAATATAGACAGAGATGGTTTGAAATGCACATAAATCATGTAATTTGTCGCAATCGTGTGTTTATTGTCTTCACGTTTCATCAGTCAAAATGTTTCTGGATGCCTTGCACCAATTCTACAATTTTCTATATATCATAATCATTTGAGCTCATTGTTTCTGCCTTAGATTATCACATTTTTTAAATTAATACATTTTTAGCTAACTGATTTTGTACATTTCTGAAATGCATACTTGACAGTTACGTCTGATAACAGATCACTCTAATTGTAAGTAATGTGGACTCATGCATTTTCTTTAAAGGATAATTCCGGTATTTAGCACTTTGAGTCTCTTTTCTGGTTTGTTTTGGATGAACTAGAGTGGTGGACACAGAAATGTTGACGATGGGTCCTGTCTCGACTTTTTCCCCACTCTTTAACACCTCGGAAATGGAAAAGACGCTTCAGACTCAAATATCGAGCGGAAGTTTATACGCGGTTGTGAGGTATCTGAAAAAATAGTTCCACTATAGCAAATAACACAGATTGAAATCATACATTGCGCCAATATATTTATTTTTAATCATCAACGAACACCACTAACCACTCGGTGAGTTGCACAGTTTTGAAAACGAACGTTAAGGGTTGTTTTAAGGACATGTTCGTGCATGCCCATAGACAGCCACTCTGAAGCGGTCAAAGGCGACTCTAAACGAGTCAAAAAGTCGAGACAGGACCCATCGTCAAAATTTCTGTCCACCACTCTAGTTCATCCAAAACAAACCAGAAAAGAGACTCAAGGTGTTAAATACCGGAATTATCTTTTAAAACTGCTGTGAAATGAATTTTTTTTCTTTTTTTTCTTCTTTTTTTTAAAGACACTTTACTCAACAATTGCACAGTTTACAGGAACGTTCATCTCCATTATAAAAATAACATATTGTGCAGTTTCCAACATTGCAGGTGTTTTAACATAAACAAAACATAAACAAAAGACTCACATCATCACATTTTTATCTCACAATTGCGAGTTTACATCTCGCAATTCTGACTTTATTTCTCAGAATTGCGAGATATAAAGTCAGAATTGCGTGAAATAAAGTCAGAATTCTGAGATATAAAGTCAGAATTCTGAGATATAAAGTCAGAATTGCGTGAAATAAAGTCAGAATTCTGAGATATAAACTATTCTAAGGTAAAAAAAAAAAGTCCGTCTTTTTTTTTTTTTCTTAGAATTGGACTTTATATCTCACAATTCTGAGAAAATATGTCAGAATTGCGAGATATAAACTCGCAATTATGTGTTATAAAGTCAGAATTGCGTGATATAAAGTCAGAATTCTGAGATATAAAGTCAGAATTGCGTGATATAAAGTCGCAATTGCGAGAAAAAAAGTCAGAATTCTGACTTTATATCTCAGAATTCTGACTTTATATCTCAGAATTCTGACTTTATTTCACGCAATTCTGACTTTATATCTCAGAATTCTGACTTTATATCTCAGAATTCTGACTTTATTTCACGCAATTCTGACTTTATTTCACGCAATTCTGACTTTATTTCACGCAATTCTGACTTTATATCTCAGAATTCTGACTTTATTTCACGCAATTCTGACTTTATATCTCGCAATTCTGAGAAATAAAGTCAGAATTGCGAGATGTAAACTCGCAATTGTGAGATAAAAAGTCGCAATTATCTTTTATTTTTTTTATTTTGTGGCGGAAACAAGCTTCCATACAATACTGTGAAACGACTTGTATTGTGAAAAGAGATTTCCTGCAACATCATAAATTATTACTTCTATGAGTCCGTTTTGGACTTTCTGCGAGAGAGCGCCCTCCGGCTTCCAGTGTGAATGAAACACATCGCCTTGTTTTGGATGAGAATAAAACGTCAGGTCATGCATAGACTATCATGTCTCTTTGAATTTAAAGGATAATTGCGGTATTTAACACTTTGAGTCTATTTTGTAGTTTGTTTTGGATGAACAAGAGTGGTGGACAAAGAAATTTTGACGATGGGTCCTGTCTCGACTTTTTGACTCGTTTAGAATCGCCTTTGACCGCTTTAGAATGGGAGTCTATGGCCATGCACAAACATGTCCTTAAAACAACCCTTAACGTTCGTTTTCAAAACTGTGCAACTCACAGGGTGGTTAGAGGCTCATGAAACCTCTAGGGAACACACTTGCCCAAAAACGTGCGGGGGATGAATTTTTGTTTTATTAAAAGTGCATAGGACACGTCCCACAGTCCCCCAAGTTTTTTATGCACATAAATTGCTGTATTATATGATATACTCTGTTATTTTTCAGATGACATCAGTGTAAGCTGTGAGAATGTGACTGGAACTGTGGGTGAAGAAGTAACTCTCAACTGCAGCGTCTCTCTGAAGAACTCTGGATGCTGCATTACAGGGTATAAGTTTCAATATCCTGAGAAATCTACTGACTCCGCAATCTGTAGAGAAAAGTTTCCTCCTGACTCCTGTGAACAGAGAAACAGCTTCACATGCAGCTTCACTTCAACTACAGTAATGACGGGAGAATTCAGATTCATTTTACAAACAAATTGTGGAAGTAAAATAACAGAATTCACTGTGGATATAACAGGTACAGTATACAATACTGCTGTTTATAATTCAATAAATGTTTGCAACTGTACTTTATTTTCAATTCTAACATTGGTTTAAAATCTGTTCACAGAGACCAGTGAACCTGAACCTGTCACTGAAGCTCCTGGTAAGGAAGATATTACATACATATTATAATTATTTATTATTGAGTATGAATTCAGGTTACTTACAGAACTTACAGAAAGCTCTTATATAGTTGTTACATAACAATAATATCAAGTAGTTATATAACATGAATATATAACATTATATAACAGAATTCATGTACCATATTCATATAATTGATTGTTATTTACTGACACAAATTACTATAAAAAAGGAAACTGGTCTTCTGTCACTTTTCAGAAATAATCAGAAATAAATGACATGTTAAAGGATGCTTAAAGTCCAAGAAAGTGTTCAAATATTGATCATAGTAGAGTTTCCAAATAATGACCTGATACGTTTGAATTTTAATATAATACTGTTGTTTATAATTCAATAAATGTTTGCAAATTTGCATCTATTTTTAGTCTAGTAGTTTAAAGAAAATCTTGTTAAAGCTATATTTAATTATAATCATTGATTACTCTGGATTACTTATATAGACAGAAAACTGTTCTTTAAACCAGCTACAAATAAATGATTGAGGCCTGGTTTCACAGACAGGGCTTAAATTAAGTCAGGATTATGCCTTAGTTAAATAAGGACATTCAAGTAAATGTTTTAAATATGCCTTAGAAAAAAAAATGGTTTGCATTTTGGAGAGAGAAAAAAACAATGCCACTGATATATTTTAAGAAATGTCAGTGCAAATTGCTTTAAGTTAAGACAAACATGCATTTTAGTCTGAGACTAAGTTTAAAGGAGCTGTATGTAAGATTGTGGCCAAAACTGGTACTGCAATCACTTTCAAATGACTGTAGAGCGATGTATCCCCTCCCCCTCCCCCTCCCCCTCCCCCTCCCCCCTGACTCGAGGTTGCCAGATAAGCTGCAGGATCCAGCTGGAATGTAGGCTGCTACGTAGCTGTGGTAACTAGAGCAGAGCTGGCAACCCGGATGCTGAAACACTACTGACTTTGTGATTGGTAGATAGGTGGAGGGTGGGGCTTCAGGCCAAAACACAACATGACAACATCAACATCAGTTGAGGGCTGCAACTATCACTTTTAAAGCTCCAATATGTAAAAAAATGTTGACCACAAGAGGGCGCAGTTTCCAACAATAACAAAGGCGAAGCTTGATGACGCTATGAAGGAGGTGACGATGGGAGATGACGTTTTTAATGCGTTTTCACCATCTAGCGATGTATCTAAATGGAATTAATGAATCATGATCACGGATGAGGTAATTTATTAGTTTTTGTATTACCTGTATGTCTGATCGTATTATTTTATGTCATCATAATTAATGAACTGCAAGGAACTTGAAATGTTATGCTACATTATCCCGTTACAACTTACAGCTATTTGTCATTAATTCATATCTATTAAAATCATCTTTACTGTAACTATTACGTTACTTGTACAATAAAAAAAAAATGATTTGCTTACCTGTCTATCAATACAGTCGCGAAAGCAGAGTCTCTGTCAAGTCCAAGATTGTCGCGCAGCTCTCTCCATCTCGAAAACGCCTGGCCGATATTTATCCGGGTTTTATTCCTCTGTTTGTCACACAGTCTGCGTGTATCCGAATATGGACGCTTTCGTTTTGTTGGCACTTCAGTACTCGCCAAAGAGTAATCGTGATCCATAACAGCTATAACCATACAGTCTATGGCAATAACGCTATAACCACCACTTCCGCATTTGACCATGTGATGTTCCGGTGTGGTGGAATATCACATGGTCCACACCAGAAAAAAAGGATAGAGCGGACATTGCGTCACTGAGAGGCGACATTTCTTTTCCGGGACGGCCAGTTATTTAAAATCGGAATTTCTCTGAAATAAAAAATCTTTGGAGACTTTTGAGATATTGTAAGTACACAACTGGAGGAAATATATCACACTGTGCAAGTTATTTTCGGAAATTTTATTACAAAATTGTTACATATTGGAGCTTTAAATGACAATATCCTGGCCGGACTACTGTTGTCAGTGATATAAGTATTTGAAATGAACATGATTTCTTAATGTCTAGTGACATATCAGGGCCATTTTATGATTAATTGAAATACATTTCTTACATACAGCTCCTTTAAACCTTGTCTGTGAAATCATGCATTGGTGTTCAATTTTAAGAAGGAAACTGATATATGATCATGGTTTCCATATAAACATATCAGAGTGCACATATATCAATATGCATGTGTAAATAAATCAGTTTGACCAGATTCTCAGCAGAAGAATCATATTGTGATGTGATGGAGAATCTCACTGTCTGATAGGCTGATATTGTGAATTATGACTTTAATGGTTTGTTTAATGCAACTTTCCAGAGAAATCCAGCGAGAACGTATCAGGAACATCTCAACAAGACACCGCAGAAGATGGTCTGACTTTTAAAGGATGTCTTCAATACTGATTTTGTCTTATACATAGTCATATATAGTTTACAGTATATATTAAAATGATACTGTAAGTATTCTGTACATGCAGTTTTGTAATAGTGTGAGTACTGTGGTATTGTACAGTGTGCCTTATTGTTAAAAAACAATGTGATGAATAAAGACTTCTCTCTAAAGATGAATATCTGGAACATGGAGATGATGGGTAAGTTATACCAGTGAAACTAGTGAAGTCAGTGAAGAAGAGACACACAGATGATCAATATGCCTTATTTATTTGTGTAAAACAAGTGAACTGAACTTATTCTCCGGGAAATCTTTAGACATTTGTTGTTAAATGTTGGATAGAAATATAATTATTTTAAATGGTAAGCATATACAGTATATATTAGTTTGATTTTGGGACTAGTTTTCCACATTCTGAGGAATGAGTTGGAGCTACTGTATTTATATTTAACTATTCCATAAAAGAAATGGTCAATTTTGAGAAGAACTTCTGCGAACCCACAGGCACTATCTATTTAGAAATTTTGACCATAAAAATATATGGGATATATAATTATAAGGGAGAGCGGGGCACAACCTAACGCTTTTTGACTTTCTCAGTTTGTGTAAACCTACTTAGGGTTCAGGGTATTTATTTTTCCCCGCATTCATTTCACACGTCTAGTACAATTGTGTGGTTTTGTTTCATTAATACAGTGTACAAAAATGTCTCAACTTACCCCAAAAGAATAGAAGTGAAATGTGACAAAATGCCCATATATGTGGTACATTGTAACATGACCATAAGACAGATTAAAAAGTTATCTGATAATAAAAGAATTATACAAGACAAACCAAAATATTTTCTCAATAACATTCAATTAGTATTTTTTTGTATATAAAATAATGGCATTTTTTAATAATTAAAAATAAACTAATTTTTGAGTTTGACAACAAACACAGCCATACAGCATAGTTCAAAACAATAATAATAATTAATCATTTCTAAACATTGACTCTCAGTCTTTATAGACATTTTTCTCATGATTCTGCAATAGAATTCATACTAGAATAGTTCTAATAGGGGCACATTGTAACGCAGTGTTCTCCACCTGCACAACTGGGATTTAAACCCGGCTAGTGTCTTCTGCTACTTAGCGAAGCATTAAAGAACGATCTCAACTGTTAAATAACAGATGGGAGATTAAAATAATATCAGATTTGTCTAATTTTAAATAAACACAAAAAAACAGATGAAAATTTTACAAAAGAAATGTAGGCTACTGGTTAAATAAATGTTCAGAGATATCTTACAAATATCTTACATTAGCCTATATATATAATAATTATTTTGTCACATTTTTAGCATCAGTTCCAGTGGCCTCCACAGTAGTGCACATCAACAGTCCTTTAAAGGGTTTTTTTGTGAATTTGGATTTGGTGACAGATCATACTGTAGATTATAGGCCTACTATACTATAGCATATTGGTACATTATATTCAATATACGATTATATTATATTACATATAAGATATAGGCCTATATATAATATATTATATTGTATAAAAGATTGTACATAAGACTATATTATACTATACTGAAGTGTAGTGGGGTTTTGTGTGTTTGCTGTCTTTAGCTAAAAATGCTACAAGCATATGAAACCAGAACAAGACTGGATACCAGTACGACTCTAGGCCACATATTGACAGCGAACTGCACATGCATGGCAGAGTAATTTCTGTTTATATAGCTATTGGAAATTAAAATGTGTGTTTGAATTAAAAATGTGTTCGACTACTTCAGTGTTTTTGTCACCGCCTCCGTGTTGTGACGTAGGCGGTGACGTTGACAAAGGCGTGACTCAGTCACGTGGTTTTGTGATGGCGGAGAAGACTGTACCGACAAGCGAGTTTCTCCCTTTTTAACTTTCAATTCTAAGAGTTAATCCCTTTTTCTTTTTCTCAAACATCCAACTCAGCGAATACAAAATTTCGATTGATGGGAATTAGGAAGTCAAGAAGACGAGTAGGTGAGCATATGATGGCATTAATGTGAGTTCAGCCGATGTGTTTTAGTCCTGTTTCATGAGCAGCGCGAACGGTGATGTTTTTTCTGTTGTCCAAAACAACTAACTTAATAACAATACAGCATATGAAGGCGATATTCTTCCCTTAAGCGACCACTTTGGTCAATTTCTGTTGTTTATATTATACATCAAATGAGTAAGGGATGTCGCCACTGAATCACAGTAATTTTGAAAGTGAAAGTGAAAGTTCATAAATTCACTGGATGAAGACTATTACAGACAGCAAGTCAAATAGTTAGCGCTAATAGTCACACTTAACACAAATCTCCTCTTTAAATCGAAACTGTGCGTTTCTATGAATTGAAATGTAAGTATGTCTTTCGATGTGTAGGTGATTAGCTGCTAATTGTTTTACCCTGTAAACCAAGGTCCCGATACGCCCTTAGGCCTACATGAAATGTTCGATATATTGAATGAATCTATAATTCAATGTATGGCAGACTAGGATGGTTATCACAGTTAAAGTAAATTGTTACAGGTCTCGGTACAGGTTATAGTCTACTGAGTGTTGTTACACAACTTTAACACGATCTGCTTTTACTAAACCCAGTGAGGGGATATATATATACATACATACACACACACATATATATATATATATACACTACTGGTCAAAAGTTTTAGATCGGTAAGATTTTTTATGTTTTTAAAAGAAGTCTCTTCTGCTCACCAAGGCTGCATTTATTTGATAAAAACAATGAAAACAACAGTAATATTGTGAAATATTATGACAATTTAAAATGACTGTTTTATATTTTAATATATTTTAAAATGTAATTTATTCCTCAGATGAAAGCTGAATTTTCAGCATCATTACTCCAGTCTTCAGTGTCACATGATCTTTCAGAAATCATTCTAATATGATGATTTTATGCTCAAAAAACATTCATTATTATTTTCAATGTTGAAAACAGTTGTGTACAATTTTTTTTTTCAAAATTTTTGATGAATAGAAAGTTCAAAAGAACAGCATTTATTTAAAATAGAATATTTTCTAACATTATAAATATTTTTACTGTAACTTTTGATCAGTTTAACTCATCCTTGATGAATAAAAGTATTGATTTATTTTATTTCTTTCCCCCAAAAATAAAATTAAAATTCTTACTGACCCCAAACTTTTGAAGGGTAGTGTTTAATGTTACAAAAGCTTTAGATTTCAGATAAATGCTGTTCTTTTAAACTTTCTATTCATCATAGCATCATGAAATAAAAATGTAAAATGCATATATATATATATATATATCCTCACTGGGTTCAGTAAAAGCAAACCATAAAAGCAAAATATATACCTTACCTATATTTCCTTTAAACTCGTGTTTTAGGTCTTATATATTGTGAACATTCATCCATGCATCTCAGACTTCTCTCTGGTGACATATACAGGATTTCTCCAATCATTTAGTCGGGTTAGGCTTCGCCCCTGCAATCTCACATCAATCAGCCTTCTGAGTGCCACGCCCACATCTCAAAATTAAGTATAAATATAGCATCTACCCTCACTGAGGTCCATTCGTTTGCACCTCATCTCTCTTTAACTTACTCACTGATCAAAGACACAAAACAGTGCATTTAAATGTTACTATGAATGGGAAAAAGTGCAGTATGGTGGAATAATCCCGCCTTATAAATAAAAGAGCCAATCACAGATTGGTGAAGTCACTCTAGTTGCTATAGAAACAGTCAGCATCCTTCTGGTCCAGCATGAAATATAAGCTTTATTGGTGCTATTTGAGCAAACAACATTTATGGGGCAGTTTATGACATGTCATATTTTGTTGCTGATTTGAAATATGTTATTTAAATGTGAGTTTGGCAAGTTTTTGAGATTTCAGGATTTCCCTATTCAAATAAATAGGACTTGGTCTTGGATGCCTGAGAAAGATGCCCAGAGGCGTTGCAAATATGGCCGCTTTTCCTTGAAAGAGACTTTGTTACAGCTAGTGAACGCAGTGAATGATGTATAACATGACTCAGTGAATTTTAAAATGAGTAACAAATGTACAAGTATGCCAAAAAGGAATCAAATTTTTGACCTAGTTGGAGCACAACTGCAGTTTCACTTCAGATCTAAATGTTTGTCATGTGTTTTTGCAGAAGCTCAGCCATGGGTGTTCGTAATGTTGTGCTGAATGTTCATTCTGGTTTGGACTTTCACAGCTGTCTGTCGAGCTGATTATGGTAAGAGAATACATTCTTCTTGAATTCTTAAGTATTTACTTTCTGTATTATGCATAACATGGACTGCAGTATGTGACCCAGAGTCACATGGTAGATGAAGAGTTTTAGACGAGGAGTGTTTGGGAGCAGGCATTATTTTTGCACTTTTGTTTGGTGATGGTAATATTGCAGAAGCAACACATTTCAACTTTAAATTGAATTTCTTTATGTAAAATGACAAATAATTTTTCTGTTAATGTATTTAACTGATATAAACTTTTTTTTTTCAGATGTCATCAGTGTAAGCTGTGAGGATGTGACTGGAACTGTGGGTGAAGAAGTAACTTTCACCTGCAGCGTCTCTCTGAAGAGCTCTGGATGCTACATTTTATTCTATAAGTTTCAATACCCTGAGATCCATGAAGAATCAGATATCTGTAAACAAACTGTTTCTAAAGGCTCACAGAGAAACAGCTTCACATGCAGCTTCAGTCCAACTACAGCAATGATGGGAGAATTCAGATTCTTTTTGCAAACAAATTGTGGAAGTAAAAGAACAGAATTCACTGTGGATATAACAGGTACAGTATTTAATACTGCTGTTTATAATTCAATAAATGTTTGCAACTGTACTTTTATTTTCAATCTACTAACAGTGGTTTAAAATCTGTTAACAGAGCCCAGTAAACCTGAACCTGTCACTGAAGCTCATGGTAAGAAATATATAACATTGATTATTGAGTTACTTATGGAACACAGAAAACTGATGTTTAGTCTCTTGTCAGAATATTTATCATTTTAAAAATCACCTGTGAATAAATTATATGATGAGTGATTTTAGAGATGTTTAGACCAGGGGCCTCATTTATAACTGTTGCGTACGTACAAAACAGGCCCTGAAAGAGGCGTACACCACTTCCGACGCATAAGTTGTGATTTATAAAAACAAACTTGACGGGAAAATTTGCGCACCTGCACGCAAACTCTGACCCATGCGTACGAACGTTTTGGAGATGGAGCAGTTTGGCGACACCGATGGTGAGCTGGAATATGTCTTTTTGGTCACTTTTAGACATAAAATAGAAAGAAAATTAAACATATACAGAAAGATAATACAAATTTAATTTCACTCCCCAAGCCTGTTACTTGAAGCAAATATCCATCCCTTCTTAAATGTCCGCGCCAGCGATCGCGTTGGTCCGTTTAGTGAAACTGACGCAAATAACAGTTTAAATGAATAAAATAATTATTTAAACTATGTTTTACTTCTGATATAAACATTTAGATTAAATATGCCATTCAAATTAATGGAGTTAAACACTTAAACATGAAATCATTACTGAGAAGTTACAACATTTTTTATATTCAATCAATAGAAATATTTGTTGTGGATTCGATGTTTTTGAACATTTTTCCTGTGGCGTGCTGTGTTTTAATGTTTTAACCACAGAGATAATTGCTTATTATGATGATAATATATACCAGATTGTCTGAGAAAATAGTTTTGTGCAAATAATGCCCAAGGCCTATCTGTTTCCATTAAAAATATAAATCAATTAAAAATACAATTCGGCCAGTGGAAAAGATTGAGAAAAACTTTCTCTGAAATGTATTTTACACTATTTGATTTATGTATTAAAAAACAAGGCAAGGATAGGCAACTACTTGATTTGTATTAATGTAATGTGTCTTGTACCGTTAAACGTTATCACGTGGATGAATAATCATATGCAAATGATATGCAGATGAGGATCTGCATAGTAAAACTAGGTGTTGTAAGCTCCATATATGGTTATTTCGGGGTGGAGACGCATGTGCGCACAATCTTCCGCTGACTGGGATTTATAAAGTGAATTCTGCGCAGGTTCTGGCGTAGCCTACGAACGGTTTTATAAGTCTGATTTTTTTTTTTTTTTGCGCACGTACACTTTTAGTAAGGTTCCTACGCACAGTTTTATAAATGAGACCCCTGGTCTGTGTGTCAAGAAATCAGTTTGATCAGATTCTCAGCAGCAGAAATGTTTTGTGAAGTTTGTGTGGAGAATCTGACTGATGTTTGATAGGCTGAAGTTGACTTTATGATTTAAAAACTATTATTTTAATTGCACCTTTTCAGATCTAAAAGCACAGCGAGATATACTAACAACAGTGGCGAGTCCTGGATCAGAAAATGGTTCTGGATCTAAGAACACTGTCATCGCTGCAGTTACAGGCTGTTTTATCATCATCATCATCATCATAATGACAATCATTTACAAAAAGAAACCAAACTACAGCCAAACCTTGAGTATTCCAGTGGAGGATGTTTCTGCGCCATAAACATGATGATAACAACAATAATTTCCAAGAGCAAAATCCAGAAAATCTAATATCACTGACTGCAGTATGAAAGCATTGAGTTTTGTTTGACTGGGGTGGTTGATTATGATTTCACTTTTCTAACTTTAGTTAGTGTGTAATGTTGCTGTTTGAGCATAAACAACATCTGCAAAATTACGACACTCAAAGTTCAAAGCAAAGGGAGATATTTGCTTTTAAAGAAATTGCTTTTTAAGGACTACAACAAACGGCTGGAAGAGACTACACGAGCTTCCTCCTGAGTTAGTGACATCATGACTCTGTTTCTGTTTTATATTGATTTCTGTGAAATAATGGTACATTATTGATCTCTTTGATCAGTGTGTGTGTGTGTGTGTATCTATGAACATTAAGAGACAATGCAACAAATCCCAAACTGTTTGGTTTTGTTCTTCTTTTCTGACTTTCAGAAATGCTTATAATGAATGACAGTTTTGTATTTGGTAAGTTATACCTTAATAATGGAAATTAAATTTGACTTTTATCATTCTCTGTTCCTGCAATTTTCTAATACTGTGAACAGTGTGGCTTTGTACATTGTCCTTTATTATTAAAACAACAAAATAAATGAATAAAGTCTTGTAATACTCTCTAAAGATGAATATCTGAACAGTTTTTTATCACCACATGATGATGGGTAAATTACAGTCGGCTTCCAGTAAAACCAGTAAAGCGGGTGAAGGGTGGCTGCACAGAGATCATCTGAATGTATGCCTTATTTATTTGTTATGTGTCAGATCATCTTTATTTATATAGCGCTTTTTACAAATACAGATTGTTTCATTTCAAAGCAGCTTTACAGTGATAACAGGAAAATAATGCAAGTTTGTTTCGGCTGTACAGCAGAGATAGAGGAAAGTCATTGTCCAGCTTAAGTAAGTTCAGCATTGATTCATTTCCATTGGATGAACTTTAGATAGACATTGTTTTTTTGTTTTGTTTTTTTGCAGGTGATAAGAGATTTGTGATTACAATCCACATTGTATATGCCATTGATTGTCTTTTATTTTAAAGTTAACATTATAATTGTATTTATTAAATGATTAAAGTCTCATGATACTCTCAATATTGTCCAAAGTCTCTTTTTAGAATTTTTGATGAACTTTAATGTCTGTGAAGGGAAAACTATACTAGTGACAATTACAAGTTAGTCTGTGGTAATTGGTGATGTAGGAATATAAAGTCAGAAAGCCGAGTGTTATACATATATGAATATAATGTATTAGGAAGATGCCTCTCTTAAGAACAATGTGGATTTACTTTTAAACTGTAACATATTTAAATATAAGTTTAGCATGTGCTGGATGATGATGATGCGTCAGCCAATGTGTTTTTATAGGAAATAAATAGAAACATTTGCTAATCTTTTATAGCACAAAATGACAAATATTAAATTAGGGGTAAGATGATCCCTACTGGATAAACTTTTACAGAATTTATAATTTACTTTTGATATAGTTCTTATTAATATTTATATTGTTTAAGTGGCATTAATGTAAAATAATAAATCAGCTATTGTATTTAAAATTTTATTTTGACATTTAGTTAAATAATTGAATAACCAATGACTATGAGACTATAACCAAGGAGAATCCCAGTAACAGAGATTAATCTGAAAGGTAAAATTATTTTATGATTTATATACATGCTAATGAATATTTACCTATTTAATTGCCCGTATTTTAATTGAAGATATGTCATAATAGAAACTCTGAAAGCGAATTGATTGATTTCACTCAATTAACCGATAGGTTTTAATAAAAGCAAAGATGTCTGAAATGTATATCTAATAAACGTAAAAAAATAAATAATTACAGCAAGTATTAATTCTAAACTATAACACAAGTAACAACATGCCACTTTTTATCTTTTTACATTAAAATATGAATTCAAGCTGCAAGCAGCGATGAAAATGGCCCTCGCACCCCTGCCACCGCCACCCGGCGCCTTTAGGAAAGGCCTTAAGATTACACTCACCAAATTTGAAGAGGATCAGATCAAAACTGTAGGAGAGGTTCGTTAAAGTACAACATCAGGAAATGGCAAAAACTGCCCAAAATCTGAGAGGAAGTTCAAAATAGCTGACTTCCTGTTGTGTTTAGGGCTATGCTCAAAGAGACTTATTTGTAGGTATTGGGTCATTACATGTATGTACCAAATTTCATACCTGTACGTGAAACGTCGAGCCGGGGCAAAATGTAGGGGCAATAATTAAGCCATTTTGCCCCACCCAATTTTGAAAACCACATCACACGTAAATTTTCACCACTTCTGAAGCGTGTGCAAAGTTTCATGAGTTTTCAAGCATGTTTAGGCCCTCTAAAAAGCGATTCACTTTGGAGAAGAAGAAGAAGAAGAAGAAGAAGAAGAAGAATAAACGGAGCAAAAACAATAGGGTCCTCTCACCATCGGTGCTCGGGCCCTAACTATAACTTTTACTCCACAAATCCCAAAAAACACTAATGTGTCCACAAATCACTCATTAACAAATAAACACAAACAATTTTGATATTCAACACAATACAGTATCATAGTGTTGCAAATTAAGTGTTGCAAATTAGCAGTTTTGCTACAACACTAAAAAACAATGTATCTGGTTTGTCCAATGCTGTTGTTATGTCCATATCAAATAAATAAATAAATAGTATCATCAAGAATCAATTATCCTTAACTTTGTTTCGGCTGACTAAATCTCACAAATGTTAATATTCAGATGAAATGACAAAATTGAAAATATTATAGCCATTCATTAAAAGTGTTGAGATGAGATTTTGTGGCATCTATTGTCAGGAGAAAATCATTCTGCCCCATGTTACCCAGCTGTTGCAATGCATTCTCCTGCCAGCAGAGGGCGTGTCCGGCTGAGATTAAATATTTGTCTCTGACCAATATGATTATCAGATGAAACTGATGTTTTTATAGACTGAAAGTGAAGGAACAACCACTTTTTTTCTTTGAAGTTTCTTTATTCTTTCACTTTGCTCCTGGTCTTTCATACAGCATGTGGTTCGCTTGTAAAAAGTTCTGTAAGGACCGTGTTTACAGCGGCGGCAGCCTCTCTTTATAATTAGAGACTAGAGAATACATAGCAGGCTAAATAAATAACAAACTATAATGAAATGCATCAAAATTCCCGCTGTTTTATTAAGTATTAAAACAGCACTAGGTCAATTAAATCAGATTTTTAATCAGTTACTGATGCTTTACTTGATTTTCACATGTTAAGTTAGATCAAAACATTTTTTTAAATAGTCAACTTTTTTAAAAGGGGTTTCTAGAGGTCATTTTCAGGGTGTTGATGTGATACACACAAAGTATATACACAACTGTTAATTTTTAAGTTATTCGGCTTTTCCTTATGAAGTTCCGATTAACAAGTGTATATTGATTCACATGGACAGAATTAAAAAAAAAAGACTCTTATTTTGTTATTCTGTGGAGAGCGTGCCATTGCCTCCTTATATCAGCAGAGGAGCTGCAAAAGACCACCAGGGGCCTGTTTCAATAAGGAGGTTCAACCAACTCTGAGTTAAAACTTGAACTCTGAGTTGACTTACCCTGAGATGGGAAACTCTGAGTTTTTGGTTTCAGAACAGCTGAAATTAGTTGGTTCAATCAACTCTGAGTTGACTGACTCTGAGTTAAGCGCGTGCACCACAACTATAAAAAGCCATTATCAATGGAGCACAGATAAATAAATATGTATATATGTATGTAAATCTCTCTCTTTTTTTAAATATTAATATTTGTTGTTTTTCAGACCAGCTGCTATAGAAGAAAAACTGAAATCTGAGTGCAGTGACAAACAAAGAGTAGAGTAGTAAGTATGGTTTAATCTCATATCACCTCTGTTATAGAGATTTTTGAATCAGGCTTGCCTGAAGAAGGTCGCAAGACCGAAAGCTTGCTAATAAATTGATCTTGCACAGTGTTTGAGTGTGCGGCTGCTGTATTTGTACAATTTTCAATGAATCAGGCTTGTTGAAAGGCTATTCGGTCAGTCTTGGTAGGCAAATGTCCATTTCAGGCTGTATCACGCATCTTTTTTTAAAATTATATTATTTAATTTGCCAATATTTACTGATATTTATTTCAATGCTTTACAGGCTTTAGTGTATTGTTTCTTTGACGGAATTGCTCAAATAAACACTTTTTGCTCAATTAAACACTTTTTTTTTTTATTTCAAAACCCCCCAGCCACTGCACCACCGCCGGTAGTTGGTCCATTAAAAAAAACCTCCCACCGTCACAGCCCTATAACCCGAAAGTAAAATAGATAATTTTATAATTAAATATTGCAATACTTTGCGCTACTGTATCGATATAATTGCGTGCGCAAAATATCGCGATACTGAACAGAATTTCGATTTTTTTTTCCCCCACCACTAATTTTCAGCCCTTGAAATTACTTCACTTTTACAGCCTGAAAATTATCTGAGAGGCAATATTTGGACATTAATATAATGAAAAGTATTATGCATTATCTACTTAGATACATTTTGAAAAAATTAATCTTGTGATTTGCTTAAATATCTGATTACGAAACACAATTTTGGCTGTTTATAGCATTATCTCTTTTAATGTGATAAAAACGCTAAATAATAATTTTGACTATGTATTGGTATGTAATTAACGGTGGTGTAAGGTGCTGGAAAAAGCTTTAAAATGGACCCTGAAAGTGCTTGAAAAGTGCTTGAATTTGACCTTGGAAAAGGTGTACGAACCCTGTTTTTTGCTGTGATACAGTGACATACCATAGACTTCACAGTTGTTCAAGAAATATTTTATTAACTCCTTTTCTGAATTACATTAACATTTTATATTGAATGTCTACTGTTGAAATATGAACTAAGCATTACATGCCATGTTAAAGAATTCCATTTTTAACAGGCGAAAAAGACTTACAATTAAATGTATTAAATATGTACTTCAGTATGTTTTTAGTACAAAACAAATGTACTTTAATGCATTTATAATACATTTAACAGTACGTCTTTTTCACCTGGTACAACAGAGGGAAATGTCAAAACATCATACTGTGTTGTAATAAAAAACGTCTAGGTTACGACCTCTGTTCCCTGAGAACAGGGAATGAGACACTGCATCGATGACGCTATGGGGAACACCCTCCATGTGAACCGGTGTTTGAAAAGCTGTACAATCACAGCAATAGAATTTGACTGGCGACAGCCTGTGACATTACTAGTGCGACTCAGAAGTATTAAAGAGGCGCCTAGAGAACATCGTTCCCCAATAGCATCATCGAAGCAGTGCAAGTTCCCTTTTGAAAGGGAACAGTTACTTTTTTAACAGGGGTTAATTTTGCTTTAATATAAAAATAAACTCCTCCTTTTCCCCTTTCACAGACACTGTGATCAAACAATTTCCAAGACGTCTGAGGTGCGAGCACTAATTCGAAGGAAATGCAACGAGGCAAACTCAAAGACCAATCACTCCAATTCACTTGAAGGATGAATATGGTTTGAGTTGTAACAGTACTGTAACTGTTTGCAGCTATTAATGACAGCACTTTATTGACTCAAGTTAAAAAAATCCTGTTGTTTTTACGGAAAAAAACTGGCAGCTGTGGTTACCAGAACAATACTGTAAAAAACACATCAAACCGTAAACATACTTACGGAGTTACATGTAAATTTAACATTTTAAACATGTATATTTAACAATGGATTTCAGTAATATGATATAATGTTAATTTACCGACCTATTGAAGTATTAATATCTGTTTTGTACCATAGTATTACACTGACAAACTAACAATCTCAGCAGTAATGAGAGTCACATGATTAATCAAAGCTCATCACAAGTAGTTCTTCCATAAGAAAGTTAATATTAATATATATAGAAGCTGCACAGTGTCATTCACACAAACATTCAACACCATCATGGTAACACGCATGAAATTTTAAAAATACAATAAACATTAATTTAACAACATTAAATGTAACATAAAACCCTAATGTACATAACTGATTATAAAAAAACTAAGAAAACTATGACGTTATTTCAACAAAAATACATCAAATGTGAAGTGTCACGCAGGGAATTGTGGGAATGTCAATTTACGTTTTTTCACTGTAAATTATACAATGACTTGTTCGTTTTTACTTCCAAAAACTGTAAATTTAACGGTATTTTACAGTAAAATGACATTAAATGTACCATTATATACGGTTATTTACGGAAACTTTCTGTTAACCAATTAACAGTTTTTCACTGTAGCATTTTTACAGTCTTTTACTGTTAAAATCACGATCATTTTTTTACGGAATGATAATTTTTCACTGTATTTGTAATACCTTAAAATATATTATTTTCATAATGAATGGTTTTATAAAAATGTATTTTTATTATACTAATAGTGGCTCTTATAGTGTTCTTCTAATATATTATTAATAAGCTGATAGGCTTACTATATTTAAAATATACTGGGAACACATTAATGTGAAGCTAAAAATATACTTAAGCTGTAGTTCTAAAACATATTTAAAGTGTATTAAAAATACAATTTAAAGAAGTGCTATTAAATTACACTGAATGTACTTAAAATAGGTCCATTTTAACACAATTAAGTATATTAAAATATATTACTATTACCTTAAAATTGAACTTAAATACATATTAAAGTACATTTAGTATACTTTAAGATGTCTCAAAATAACTAAAAATAAATATATAATTAATACAGTACACTTAAAATACATTAAGTATATCAAAATAAGCACAATTTAAATATATTTCCTTTTCACCTGGGTGTACAACTTCAACAGGACATCCTTACCACTATCACTCAGGTTCTCTAACATAGAGTAGCATATATTGTCTTTCCCTGGAGCTGAGTTTCCTAATTTCCTCAGTGCTCTATTCAATTCTCCTTTTGTGAATGTCACATTCAGACTATCACTTTCCCCATCCCCATTCTCAATCACCCTTAGATATTTAGACACAGTTTCTTCTCTCCCTTTTTTTCTTCATTACTAAGGTTTTCTCTTAAGCACTCTAAATGTTCTTTAACAGCTTCCTTACACTCTCTTGACCACCATGGCACTATTTTATTCAAGCATTTAGGTTTGGATTTTAGTATAGTGGCATCTGCTGCTGCTATAATGCTTGAACTTATTTCTCTAGTTAGCACTTCAATACTTTCACTTCCATCAACAAATGATAGCCATTCGTCACTTAGCTCTACAAACTTATCCCAGTCAGCTTTCTCTACAAACCACTTCTCTACTTTCACTTCATTCTCTTTCTCTATCTCCACACCTATTTGTACCTTTATAGGATAGTGATCACTACCCACTGTATTCCCTCTTAACACCTCCCATTCACACTTGTCCGCCACATTTCTAGTACCGAAGGTTAAGTCTATTGCTGACTCTGTCCCTCTAGACACATCTATCCTTGTACCAGATCCATCGTTAAGACAGATTAGCTCTTCCTCTTCTATAAATCCTTCCAATATACCTTCCCATTTACGTCATCTTTATCACCCCATAAAGTGCTATGTGCATTAAAATCACCACACCAAATGACTCTGCCTTCCAAATATTTCCAAATTTCCTCAAGCTGGCTGCTTTCTAACTGTTTACATGGGTTGTAAAAATTACTAACTTTAATATTACCCTCTTTTACCCACACTTCCACAGTGACATATTCCAATTCCCCTCCTTTCTTAATTTCACTACTGCAACCCTCGCATAAAAGTTATAACCCCTCCAACTTTACCATTCTCTCTGTCCCTTCTTACTGCATTATACCCTTTTATGATGAAATCTAGCCTGGGAATTAACCATGTTTCTTGAACACAAATAATATTGGGCTTCTCCTTAACATCTTCCACATATTTCTTAAACTCCTGGCCATTCGCAATTAAGCTCCTGGCATTCCACTGGAGCATTGTTAAAGGAGTCATGACCTGTAATTTTCACTTTTCCACGAGAATCAATGTATGTTATGATTGCCTAACGATTATACACTGGCTGGGAAGCCGATATTTAAAAGTCAAGCGTTTGTTTACCCCTTGTTCGTAAACCAGCCCACGTGGACGCGCACTCAAATACGAGATTTTAGGCTTGTTCGAATTCATGCAGCTCTGCGCAGACCGATCGGCGGCTGACTTAAAGCAGTGCATGCCGGTTAGAAATTTTGTCCGAACTGATACAGCGCCGACACCACGTGACTGTGACGTATGCCATCAAAGTACCGCGAGAGCAATTCGAGAGTAGCCGGAGAACTCAGCCAGCGCAGCTTCTCAAGAGCGGCTGCATATGGCAAGCCCTTTTAACATTTAAAAACTAAAGGCCCTTTCACACCGCATGCGTAACGAAAAAGCGAATAGTTTGTGTGCGAATAGTTCGCGTCAAAACCCATCACATGAGCCGCGTAAACACGGTCTCTATCTCTATCTTTGACGATTAGCTTTCTATCCCAAATGTAGTTTAGCCTGCTAGCCTACACAGCACAGGACTATACAACAACTAAAACTATCACACAACATACTCACAGTCGTGATGACCGAGTTGGTTGGCAATGCTACGCCACACAATCATTGTCCTTGTAGTATGCGTTTGGCTGAAGCCTTTTCTGTCGCCGCAAAAGGAAAAAAAAAATCGACATCGAAACGAAAAAAATAAAAGTCGTTTTTTCGCCGCAGCACATTCGCGTTCGGTGTGAAAGCACTCATTACACAAACAGCTGATCAAAAAATAAAACCATCGCGCGAATTATTCGTGCGTCAAAATCCCGTCCAGTGTGAAAGGGCCTTAATTTTGACTATCCGGAATTAACATTGTAGATATCAACAATGTCTTTCTGACTAGTCGTAATTATATTTTGGATAGTTGGAATTGTCATTCAAGATATCTGTAACGTAATTGTGACTAGTCGAAACGACAGATAGAGATATCTGTAATTCAGTTTTGACTAGGCAAAACTGAATTACAGATATCTGCAATGACGTCATTGAAAACGACATTCAACTCGTCACACATCTTAAATGACAATGGCAGATATCTGTAATTCAGTTTTGACTAGGCAGAATGAAAGTTAAAGATATCTCAAACGTCATTATGACTAGTGCAAATTATTGTGCATGACGTTGCTCTATTTTTGATTTCCATAAATAAGTCATTTCCCCTCCCCGCCATAATCAAAGAAGAAGTGGGTTCATTTCCTTATTTCTGTGAATGGAAGAAGAAAGAAGCAGTCATGGCGTTGGCTGTAATCGAAAAAACACCAGAAAATGTTTTTATATACAAATAAAAAAAATGTATATACAATATTTTATATACAAAAAAAAAAAAAAAATGTTGCAATGCTATGTTTATGATCATGCTTAAAATTAAGTAGGTTATTGTTGCCGTAAGATTTATGCGTGAAAGAGATTCACACTAATTCACTTTAATAAAGATGCTGACATGCATGCTATTCTTGCCATGGAAGTACAATAACATTAACTTCCTTAGATGAGAAAAAAAGTTCTTAGTTCAGATTAGTTCTTATTTTTTATTTAATTTTTTCAGTTTGAAACAGTATCTAACAGCATTAAAAAGACGATTAAAAACTCTGGTTGCTCCAACATGGTGCTAATCACTAATCAGTGCTAATTACAAGTTAACAGTTAACAGGTGCTATGTATGGCAAGCCATTTTAACATTTAACAGCTAGACTGGATATGTGTTGCAGATATCTCCAGTTCAAGATATCTTTAATTCACCTCAATTCAAGATATCTACATGTTCCTTTTCAGATATCTTAAATTAAGTTTTGACTAGGCGAAATGACGTTGTAGATATCTGTAACTGGATTTATGACTAGTCAAAATGGCGTTGTAGATATCTCAAACTGGAGTTAGGGATAGTCATAATTTAATTGTAGATATCTATTATCAAGTTATAGATATCTTGAAATTAATTTTGATTAGAGATATCTGAAATTTGAGATATCTGTAACTTTCATTCTGCCTAGTCAAAATGTAATTACAGATATCTTGAATTAGAGTTTTGACTAGGCCAAATGACGTTGCAGATATCTGTATGCAAATTAGGCCCTGTAAGACTGAAAATACTGGTTGAGGCCCTGGTCTGAGACAAAGAGCTAATTACCATTTGACGTCCCCCATACGACCTCACTTCGGCAAACTACTAAGAACTCACACAAGAATATGGTTTAATGTGAATGTTTATCATTGACTGTTATGTTTTTGGTGTCATTTGAAATGTCTCAAAGTGAGTGGTACAGATATCTCATATCCAGATAGATAAAATAAAAGGTAATAAGGTTTATAGAAGTTTAGAGAAAACTGGTCCAGATAATGTCACCCCCCTTTTGTTGAATAAGAAGCCATTTTGAGGGTGGCCTCCCCCATCCTCATGTCACCTGGTCAAGGGGATAAAGGAAGGTGTGCTCTAGCTCTCAGGGCTCTTCTTGGCTGGGTACGAATGGAGTAGGTGCTCTCTCTCTCTCTCTCTTTCTCTCTCTCTCTCTCTCTCTCTCTCTTTCCCTTTTTCTCTCTCTATCTCAGATGCAAACTGGGTAAGATTATTTGGTGTAACCAATGTATAACCATGTACTAGATATTTAAATTGATTGTGGAATTGATCTCTGATATCTGAAATATTAAATTGTTACATGAGATTATTCTAACTGATCTTGACATTGTTCCTTTAATGGTTAAAAGGAATAGTCAAATATTCGCTCACTTTTAGTGAGGCACAGATATTATTAAAACCTTTCATTTATGGAGTCAGATGAATTAACGAGAGAATACATAACTAAATGTATTGTAAATTTAACCAACCAATACTTTGAATGAGTGAGGACAGAACACGTGATACCTTCCCCGTGTATTGGCGAACCGGCAATTGGGCCGATATAGCGGGCCTTACAAAATGGTGACCTCGCGACGTGATCTCAAAACAGATCAAAACAGTTTCACGAGAAATGTCCTTTCCAGCAAGTATTGGGATTTTAAAATCAACAAGAGGTTGTGAACATCTTCTCTTTCTTCTGCGGTTGTGGTAAGTCAATTTTCTTTGCATTTTTAGAAGTGTTGAAGGAATGTTTGATGCAGCAGCCAGATGAAGAATGATTCGATTTTAAAGATCTCCTTGTTTTGCCTAAGCAACAGGAAGCGAAACCAAAAGTGAGAATAACATCTTCCAAATAATTAATAACTCGATGAAGAGCTGAAAAAGTAAAGCCTAATAAAGTTTTAAAAATCAGCCGCATGTTTTCTGCCCATTATTGAAACCAGCAACACGTGAAAAGAATGCGCAAACTAACAGAAAACAGAGAAAGAAAAATCTAAGTTTGTAAATGATCGGAAAACACGTGATTTTATAAATAAAAAGGCAGATTGATGCATTGTTTATGAAAGGAAAATTTTGGGAAAACAGGATGATATGATTTACAGGCTAAAACACAAATATCAAGGATAATGCTAAATGCTATTGTCCATGTTGCTTTCAAAACGCTCGAGGCTACACTAAATGCTAAAGCCATGCTGCGTCAAAGGCTAATGCTAAATGCTAAAGCCATGCTAACCCTTGTTTTGTCTCACTGGCTGACTGGTAGGCCCAAAAGCCACATTGAAAACATTAGTATCCTATACTAAACCTAAACTAATCTTGACAAACTCTATATTGCATTTAAAAGCTTAAACTTTAACACCGATGGAATTAAATTAAGTAATTCAATTTAATTTGCTGTGAAATCATGTGTAGGCCTACTGATCATGTCCTGTTTACATTATGGGCCGAAACGGTTGAGCCTACACTGTACAAACTCAGTAGAAAAGGTCTCAACATGGATGCTATTGACAATGAAATTTTCACTTGGTGGAGAACAGTGGGCAGTAAACAGAAGAAATCAAAACATGGTGAAATAATTGAGGCTTTAAACTTCATAAGTTATAAACGGCTAAATGAGTCAACAAAATTTCTATCTTCGCTTATGGATTCTAAATGTGAAGAAGTGCATTCTAAAAATGCAGAGGCACAAAAGTCTGAGGAAAAGATTCAAGATCTTCAAACACAGCTAGAGAAATTACTGGCTGAGCTGTTAGCCCTGACTAAAAAGTGTAAAAATCACAAAGACACCATTGCAGATCTTAAGGCTAAGCTAAATGCTAAAAGCAAGTCTCCCAACAAGCTTAACAGCGATTGGGCTAAAAATTTACACTTCTTAGATGAGGCAGCCTTGTCATGGTTGTACTCAAGGCGAGGAAGCAATAATGCAAGTAAAAGTATTTATTTAGAATTCTCAAAGTCAAATAAACACAGAACAAACACGATGGCAGTTGAGTGGCGCAGGGACCTCGACGGGCAACACAGAGGATGACAGTGGTGAATGGTGGAGTCCGTGAATGAAACAGATGACGTAATCCAAACTTGGAGCGTGGAACACACAGCAACACCAAACGGGAAACACCGACTCACGAACACGCCAGACTGAAGCACAACGGAGAACGCCAAACAGGAAACAGGATACCACACGAGGAGACTTAACAACGATCTGACAATGAGAGGACAGAGAACGTGAGTATAAGAAGGCGCATAGATCAGCTGCAGCTGGCGCCATAAATGAGTTACAGCTGTCACCACTGATCAGCGGTGACGATCTGGACCACGCCCACACACACACACACACACACACACACACAACAACAATGACACGAGACAAGAAGAAGACAGTGAATTCATAAACCATGACAAGCCTGCTCTAATAATCTTGTATCTTTTCAGACAGATGAAGCACGTGACAAAGTTATGAAAAGAGTGCCTGTTTCAGCCATTAAGGTGATACAGCACCCAAACGGCACAGAGTCAACCATTCGGCGTCCTTTAACAGTAACTGAATGTAGCTTGTTTAAAGCAGAGATCGGACCATTCCCTTTGAAAGGGGCATTCGAACCATGGTGGAGACGCATTGTTAGTCTAAAACATGCATTTCAACTCGAACCAAAAGATATTCGGCAAATTGTTATCAGCTCAATTCCAGATGTTCTGATCTATAAGATACCACAGGTTTTGATGACAGGCACCATTGTGCAGTCAATGCATCAAAATGAGCCTGAGAGTGAAATCTTGAATAGACTAAAACAATGCCTTCGCGAGCTGCGTGGTTGTAGTGCTGTTGGATGGGAACTGATTCTCAATCGGAAACAGAGTACTGAAGAATCGTTTGAGACATATGCAGAAAATATGTTTGAACTTTTTGAGGAGTATTCTGGAATTTAAGGTGTTAACCACAACAATGTAATTCTCCTTGAATTCCTGCTTACAAATGCAGGGCCACGTGTACAGCAATCACTCATGTATGGTGCTTCTCCAGCACAAAATACATTCGAAGGTATTGTTAACTGGGCAACAAGAATTGAGTCACGGAAACAAATGCATGGTGAGGTAGCTGTGTTAGAATGTCATGAAGATCCTCCATCTGCAGGAGAATTCAGAAAGCCACACTGTGGCAAACTGAACAGATTCTGTAATTCCTGTCACAAAACAGGCCATACAGAGGAAAAGTGTTGGTCACTGGGCAGAGGCAGACCTCCACCCTATTTCATAAAACGCAGACAATCACAATCTAATGACACAAACCAGCACTCTGCAAGTAAGCAAAGCTCAAATGCTTCTAAAACTCTTACTGACCTAACAACTTTGGACGCTCAAGGCCTTCAGCTATTAGTGTCATTTGCTAGTCGGGTAGCAGCCCAATAGCAAATGGCTTAATAGTTTAACATCTAAATTCATTGAACCTGTCTGCATTTTCAAAATTCAAATTGTGCTTAACACATTGTGCACATAGAACACAATTTGGTTGTTTGTGCTACAACATGCACATAGGCTAATTTAAAGTTTATTCTTTAAACACAGGATTACTTTACTGTAAGTGTAGTTGAAACACTTAGGCAAAGGTGATATAGATGTTGTATTCTATTGCTTTGCTGTGTGTGTATTTGGAACACTTAGGTAAAGGTTGTAGATGTTGTATTCTGGGCCATGTGTCCTGTGTATTTAACTGAATTAAACACGTGTGTCTATGCTAAATTTGGTGGCTATAATGTGATTCACAATGAATTTGAAAATCAGAAACAGCGAACGCATCTCATTAATCCTGAAACAAAAACCTTTTCATATTTAAGGCTTCAGAGAACTAAATATTGTTATGTTTGAATGTATTCTGAATTACTCTGAGATTTGTTTTTCCAAAATAGATTACCGGATTCGTATATTTCCACAAGCCTGCGCTAGACATTAGTGGTGACTAATACTGATATCAGATTCAAGTGTACTTGAATGAGGGGGGCGAGTTATTTCCGTCCAGAATCAGCAAATGCTATTTGATCAACCTGGATTCGTGTGCGCTCCATAACCTCTGTTCTTATTTAAATGTTCCTTTAGATACGTGTACGTGGTTATACCACGGGCTTGACTAAACCAAAGCCATTTTAAGAAAAGTAAGTTGATCGACTAACGTCTTTTATGGTGGTCATGACCTCTACTAAAGTGAAACAATTTGATTAAGTTCCTGAGGTGGCATTTTAAGGGGGCTATGTAAGTGTCTGTTATTTTGTACGAGTGAATACGGCAAATCTCAGATATTTAGCCAATTACCTCTGTTTTGATAATCAGACTGGCGAGATTGTGTCGTGCATCCTTAGGAGAAGGACTGCAAAGCGATATAGTTTTCTGATCTATAAACGGAAAAATATAAAGTAAGAGTAAATAGAATAATCAAACGTTAAAATGGCCATTTAAAAAGACTAAATGAGAAGAAAAGGTATTTGAAACCTAGAAAAGAAAAAAAGAGAAACAGTGAATGTAGATCTTATAATTATATTATAACTTGAATTATAATAAACATTATATTACACTCGCCGAGCAGGACAATAATTGGAGAAGTGTGACTTTCGTCATTAAAAATTGAATTTCTGAAACAGAATTTCATTTGTGTGCTACCCAGTGCCAAAAAAGGGGAGGGGTATGCCTTGATTTTTCACTGTTAGAAAACACGGCTAGAATTGTGGCACAGGTGATAGCAAACCAAATTGTGCAACAACTAAAATGTAATCTAATCAGAGAAGTAAATTTACAAGGAGGGTGTGAAATGCTAAACAGCAGACAGAAGTACCACAGTTTTTTGCAGGTCAAAAAATATCCGACTGACATGATAATGGAACAAGTAAAAGAATTCCACACATCTGAATTTAATGCTTTTGAAATATTGGAATTATCTGTGGTTCGCACTCCTGCTGCAAAATGGTGGAGCCCACCTGGAGCAAATCCAGGACAGCGGAATTGTTAGAACATAACCTGAGACTCGGGAGATGGGTGAAAAGACATTATAAAAGGCTTTTTCACACGTCACACTATCACATTACTGCATAAATATGGCCTCCCAGTTTAGAACTGGATCGAAATTTGCAACACAATTGTTATAGATTAGATTCCACCCATCTCCTAGACATGAACACTGAACACACCCCTCCATCACTATACCCTCACAGCATCATCACCTGGGGTAGATGGTCTATCCAGGCTGAACACTGCACATCAGACGAAGATGTGTCATCTTCACACTAACAGATCCAGATAGCTTCACACACATAGGGTGGAGCTGATCTCATGATCATGGTCTAACAGAGACACAGAGAATAGCATACGCTATTCACAACAAACTGACAACTAATGTAACACACATGAACATGAATGGCTATAGTCACAAATCAAGACAAATTCTAAGGCAGACCTGCCATTAAATTTCAAACTCTATGATTGTTGGTGGGAGTTGGAAGATCAGAGGGCCCCTGATTTCTCAACTTACCACTAATAACAGAAACATAATTAAAATGGATAAATCAACCAAGTACAAAAAATTACAATTCAACTCTGTCATCGACTGTGACTTAGCCAGATCAATACACACACTCTCAAACACACTCTCTCATAGACACACACACACACCAACACACACACACACACACACACACACACACACACACACACACACACACACACACACACACACACACACACACACACACACACACACACACACACACACAAAAACACTCTCACAGACAAAAACACACTCTGACATTCTAAAAAATACTCTCAGACAAACACACAAAACTATTGATTGGTTTGCACTGACCTCTTTCTGCATTTCTGAAACCTATTTTGATTTCTGCATTTTTTTCCTTTGAGTAATTCAGAAAAACATTTCTGAAACTTATTTTGATTTTAATGTTGATATCTACAATGTTAATTCCGGATAGTCAAAATTAGCTTTTAAATGTTAAAATGGCTTGCCATATAGATATCAACAATGTCTTTCTGACTAGTCGTAATTACATTTTGGATAGTTGGAATTGTCATTCAAGATATCTGTAACGTATTTGTGACTAGTCGAAACAACAGATAGAGATATCTGTAATTCAGTTTTGACTAGGCAAAACTGAATTACAGATATCTGCAATGACATCATTGAAAACGACATTCAACTCGTCACACATCTTAAATGACAATTGCAGATATAATTCAGTTTTGACTAGGCAGAATGAAAGTTAAAGATATCTCAAACGTCATTATGACTAGTGCAAATTATTGTGCATGACGTTGCTCTATTTTAGATATCCATTTCCCCTCCCCGCCATATTCAAAGAAGAAGTGGGTTCATTTCCTTATTTCTGTGAATGGAAGAAGTAAGAAGCAGTCATGGCGTTGGCTGTAATCGAAAAAAACACCAGAAAATGTTTTTTATATAAAAAAAAATAAAAAAAATGCTGCAATGCTATGTTTATGATCATGCTTAAAAGGTTATTGTTGCCGTAAGATTTATGCATGAAAGAGATTCACACTAATTCACTTTAATAAAGATGCTGACATGCATGCTATTCTTGCCATGGAAGTACAATAACATTATCTTCCTTAGATGAGAAAAAAAGTTCTTAGTTCAGATTAGTTCTTTTTTTTTTTTTTTTTTTTTCAGTTTGAAACAGTATCTAACAGCATTAAAAAGACGATTAAAAACTCTGGTTGCTCTGACATGGTGCTAATCAGTGCTAATTACAAGTTAACAGTTAACAGGTGCTATGTGATTTGATGATTTGAACAACACGCTCTGCTCCCACCTAAAGTGTGATGCGGGCCTAATTTGCATACAGATATCTGCAACGTCATTTGGCCTAGTCAAAACTCTAATTCAAGATATCTGTAATTACATTTTGACTAGGCAGAATGAAAGTTACAGATATCTCAAATTTCAGATATCTCTAATCAAAATTCATTTCAAGATATCTATAACTTGATAATAGATATCTACAATTAAATTATGACTATCCCTAACTAGGGGTGGCACGATCCGCCTTTTTTGCCTCCGATACCGATTCCGATACCTGGGATTCAGTATTGGCCGATACCGAGTACCAATCCGATACTAAAATAATAATAATTCAAAAAAGTGCTGAATTACCTAATAAACTGTATCTGTATGCTTGACTGTGGGGAAGAGACTGTGATTATTCTTTTGAGAAAGGCTTTTAAGCTTGACTTAAACATTATTTTCCTAACTTTGTAAAACAAAAAACGGACAAAATATATAGGCTACTATATAATTAAAAAACATTTCTTTTAAAATTTTAAGCGCAGCTTTTTAATGAAGCAGCAACATATGATAGACAGGACAGAACAACTAAAACTATCAATAAACTTTCGTTGCTCAAAAGTATTGTAATATGAAAGGCTCCAAGCGGCACGAAACGCTTATGCGCATTTCGTGCGCAGAATGATGCGCTTGAAGCGACATGGAGTCACAGTGCACAGCGACAGCACTTCGCATTGAAATGTTCAAAGCACAGGGGAAGAGATATTGATGCGTAGTGTTATATTATGCAATTAGTTTGAGCCTTTTAACAGTTTTAATTTCTGAACAGTAGTGCTCTCAACTCCATTGTTGTGATCTAACAGGCATCCGGGAGAAAGTAACGTTAAACTCCAGCCAGATGAAGTCGCGGTCTCTCCCACCCCGAAACGCGATTGGCTTTTTTTAAGAAGTATGTGAATGTGAATTTGTATGTGAAAATCTGGCAACCCTGCGTGATGCGTGTTGCTCATCTCTCTTTACGGCATGTCTCTCAGGTGTTGTTAAGCATTTGTATGACAATTTAGGACTAAGGGACGTGATCGTATCGGATCGGGTTATACTCCCGCGATTCATGCAATATCCGATCCAGTGATTTTGGCCAGTATCGGACTAATACCGATACCGAATATCGGATCGGCGCACCCCTATCCCTAACTCCAGTTTGAGATATCTACAACGCCATTTTGACTAGTCATTTACAGATATCTACAACGTAATTTCGCCTAGTCAAAACTTAATTTAAGATATCTGAAAAGGAACATGTAGATATCTTGAATTGAGGTGAATTAAAGATATCTTGAACTGGAGTTATGACTAGTCAGAATCAAATTGAAGATATCTCAAACTAGAATTACAGATATCTTCACATAGTAATTCACATAGTGGATATCTGCAACTGAATTGTAGATATCTGTAATGATAAACCCCATACAAATGAATGGCAAAAGTGACGTCATTTGTCCTAGGAAGAATGTCTTTGTGGATATCTGAAATTATAATTTTGGTAAGGAGATTGTAGTTGCGGATATCTGAAATGTTCTTTTTGACTAGGCAAAACTGAAATAAAGATATCTGCAACACATATCCAGTCTAGCTGTTAAATGTTAAGATGGCTTGCCATAGAACACACCTTGTAATTTCTGCCCCGACTTGACGTCAAGACGGGGCAGGATATACCATATATGGACACCGCAGACCTATGCTGCAGGAAGCCCGCCCTGCCCCTCTCCCCCTCATATTCAGTCGAGAAAGATGCAGAAACGTAGTGCACACGTGAGTTGCTCTGTTGTTGACTGCCAAAATCAACATGTAAATGTGTTTTCTCTCCCAAGAACGGACCAAGCTGTCAGGGACCAGTGGATTAAATTCATTTTTAATGACGCGGTTCCTACAACCCTTCCCACTGGCTTAACGTTAGGTGTCTGTGCTAATCATTTTACGACGGAATCGTTCACAAATTTGGGGCAATATCAGGCGAAGAATTGTAGAGCGCGGGGCACAACCTAACGCGGGGTTAGTTGTAACACGCTTGTTTTAAATACTTCCGCACATGTTTGGATGACGAAACTTTGTGTATTTACTAGTTGCCATATCAACACTATATAGAAAAAAAAAAATCCGCCAAAATTATTTATTTTTTGGAAGATATCTATAGACATTTATTAAACCATAGCAAAAGTAAATTTCTTACTTAAGTTAATTTTTCATCTCTATTTTTTGTGTTTATTTAAAATAAGACAAATCTGATATTATTTTAATTTCCAAGATGTTATTTAACAGTTGAGATAGTTCTTTAATGCTTCGCTAACTAGCAGAAGACACTAGCAGGGTTTAAATCCCAGTTGTGCAGGCGAGGGCATGTTGTCACACTGCGTTACAATGTGCCCCTATTAGAAATATGCTATTATGTTCTATACTTTTATTAATTTTATTGAGAAAACGTGAGAAAAAGGTGAATAAAGACTGAGAGTCAATGTTCAGAAAATACTAATTATTTATTTGTTTTGAACTATGCTGTATAGCTGTGTTTTCATGTGTTCGTAGTCAAAACTCAAAAATTAGTTTCTATTTAATTATTAAAAATTGCCATTATTTTATATGAAAAAGTTTTTTAATTGTATTTTATTTAGAAAATATTTTGGTTTGTTTTGTATATTTTTTTTTTTTAGATCAGATAACATTTTAAGCTGTCATATGGCCATGTTACAATGTGCCCCTGCACATGTTACAATGTACCCCACCTATGGGGCATGTTGTCACATTTCACTTCCATTCTTTCGGGGTATATCAAGAAAAAAGTACATACTGTATTAATAAAACAAAAACACATAATTGTACTAGACATGTGGGAAATGAATGTGGGAAAAAATAAATACTCTGAACCATAAGTAGATTTACACAAACTGAGAAAGTCAAAAAGCGTTAGGTTGTGCCCCGCTCTCCCCTATATTATATATAACTATGACAACATATAATTGTATTGATTCTTTTATAGAATAGATAAGGATAGATAAATAAAACAAACAGTCAAGTAATAATAAACATAAAGAAAAAGATCACGTTACATGTCTGTAAAAGAAAAATATTGAATGTCTAAAAAACCACAACGTGAAACAAGGCAAAAACACTACATGATAGCAAACATTGATCTCAATAACCACTGTAAGCTGATAAAAAAAGTAGACTACATCTCCGTTAATGTAATCTACATTAAATAAAAGGTATAATGTATGTCTCAGTCAAAATGATTGTCTTTACCATTCAGAGACATCTTGATGTAGACGTCCTTCCATCGACTCTACATCTTCCCTTTCCAGCTCAGGTTCAGAGTCTGGCTCATACATATACGGCTGAAATCCGTAGGTCGCGGCCAGGTCGGGTTCATTTACAACTTGCGCCATGATGTCATTTTGGAATGATATGCTGAAGTTACCTGCGGTGTCAACCCCCCTCCTTCCTGCCACCAATCAGCGTGCCCCTCATTTGCATTATTAAAATGACCGTCCACGACAGCCAAAATATCGCATCAGATCTCGCGAGACAATAATGCCTTCAGAAATAAGGGTCAGAGGAGCTCTGTGTTTATTTTTTTTCCACTTTTCTTTTTTAGAAGGGCCTGAAAGACTATAATAGAGCGTGGGTATCTGTGAGACAACGGGTCTTCGCAGGCCCGCTGTCCGGCAAAAACCCCCAAAAAATTGGGTTCGCAAAAAAAAAAAAAAAAAATGATGATGGCAATACTCGCAGAGGTGTTGGTATAAAGTGCTATTTATTTACAGTGCTCGAGAAGTGATAGTCAACAACAAAAAAAATGACCAAAGGAAAAATATTCTTCAAGTAAGGAATTGCTCACGGCACTACAATAGCCCCAATACTACAATAGTGTGTGCACCCACATCGCCCCAGCAGGGAACGGAGGAACGAGGTAAGATGAAGTGTGTATGTGTGTGTGTATAAGTGTTGCACAATCCAACAGGGACAGGTCACTCTGTCACAGTATCCAAGGTAATACTAGGTTATGACTCCTTTAACACCATTAAGAGGATCCAACCCATGACTGTGATTGTTGAGTTTCCTCAAGGGTTCCTCTAATATTTTCCCTCTGTAACCCTTTCACATCCAAATACTTCTCAGCAGTTTTTACTATAATCTTAATCCTTTCAGTCCTACTAGTCGTCTGGGCTGAGCAATTAATGATTTCTGCTATGAAAAGCACAAAGCCTATTTTGCTCACTATCAAAGTTTCTTCCTGAATCCTGTCATACTTTACACATCCATCATTGTCTTTACTCTTGTTCACTGCATTTGGTGATTTCTTTGGTACTTTCCTGGCTGCTTCAGCATACGTGATTTCTTTGGTACTTTCCTGGCTGCTTCAGCATACGTGATTTCCTGTCACACTTCTGCACTTTTTGCATTCTCTTGTACACCTCACACCCACCATATGCTGCACTATGCTCCCCACCACAATTGCAGCATTTTTTCCTTGCCCCTTCTTCACATTCATCATATCCTCTAATTCTGCTTTGAACTTTCACCCCTTTTACTTTCTGTCCATTTAATGCATTTACCCTGACTGCCTTCTTTTGCTGATCCTCATCCTTGCACTCCACCAACAATGATCCATTCCTTAATTTTTTCACACTAATAATTACATCCCCAATTTCCTTATATATTTCCTTTCGAAAGTTGTATAGGACTCCATACATCAAAAGTCGCTCCCTCCTGCACCAGTGTGATAAATACCTTAAACTCTGTTCCTTTTTCCCTATCTTTTTAATCATCTGGCATTTGCAATGGCTTCTTTTTCTTCTGCTTATTTCCACTTACACTCGCGCCCTCAACCATCATCACTTCCTACTCCGTCCTTCCTTCAGTCCCACGTGGTGCGGCCGCCTGTTCTGGTTCGTGAAGCTAGCAGAACGCCCTGGCCCTGTCCCAAATGGCACACTCCGGACTTGTGGACTTCCTCAGAGTCCACACTTTGGTGACGTCATGTAGTGCAGACCTATAGGGCCCTTGGCGCGAGTCCACTAGGGCGCATTGAGAGGTATTTTTGGGACAGACTCGATCGGCACGCCGGAAATAATGGTCTGGTTGTTGTTGGACAGGAGAAATCACATTTTTGCGCTCCGACGTCTTATCTGCATGTCAACTATACATCCTAATTTTACAGTTCTATATTTTGATATTGTGCATATCACCTGGGCATTAAACAATAGATATATCATGCTTATTTAAATGATGTATACAGTTGTACATAATAATAGGCTACATAATGTTCCATCTGAACTAAGATTACAATTTTAAAACATAATTTAAACATAATTTTTTCAATTTACAGGTTTCAATATTCATACTATGTTTACATTGATATGACTCAGTAAAGCCCTGACATTCGGTTCTATTTATTTAATGAATCATAATGCGATCGTATTATTAAACGCGCTATTATTATGTTTGAGGCATCAACCACTGGTCGATGACCATAATGTTTGTATAAACTGTAGGTAAGAACTGGTAAAATGTACATTTAGGTCATAAAAACCGTAATATTTTCTTCTCAGCCATGTCAAGAATTATCCGTGAGTAAAATCTCCTCCCATCCGTTGTCTGATTGGCCTTTCGCAAGGATTCCTGGGTAGTTAAAGTGCATGGAGCCTGCTTCTATGCGGGCTTCGCGGAAGACCGCTTCAAGGGTACAAAGGGGGCGCTGCTGAGCACACTTCAGAGCGGTAAAATGCCGAATGGGACGGCCTACGGACTCGTAGACTCAGCGAGCACGCGCAATTCAAGTCCACGAGACCGAAAGTCCGCATGAAGTGCGCCATTTGGGACAGGGCCCCTGTCGGTACACGATCCGTTTCACGCATGCGCGTAATTACGTACGTTAAATGATAAACGGGTTATTATGGACGTATTTTGTTATTCTGTGCCATGATGAAGAAAGAAATATTATGTCGGTGCCTGTAACAGTTTTATACACTGCTGTCACGTTATTTGAGCTGTTTCTGGATGAAGGTAGACTGCTGACAGTGAGTCATGTTGACAGAGTTAAGGGAAAACTTCCTAATGTCAAGTTTAAAATGAATACGCGCTTAAGGTGCGTGACAAACACACGCGCACTTCAGTTAGTGCGATTCAAGTGTTTACATGGTTAAAAACGGCGTACGCCACCTGTTTTAATACGATTATAGTTGATGTGATTATGAGTTTATCACATTATTAAGTATTGTGTTTACTTGAGGTAAAGCATAATCGCAATATTGCTAAAATCCCATTATACACATGCGTAGAATGGATCGTGCAGGTGGAACGGATCGTGTACAATGTTGCACTAAACAGTACTGTTAGACAGATCGCTAACCAATAATGCGAGCATTGTTTGCTCTGGCGTTCTCAGCGCCGCCAAAATAAAGGTCCGTCGCGCCGTCAAAATAAAAGTCACCGTGCTTGCGTCACTCCCTTACCCCTCCTACCAGTTCCTATGGCCACTTGGCCAGTGCGAACGCAAACAGCAAAACCGAGTTTGGGGGAGAGTAGTTCTTAGAACTGTTTAGAAGTGGACAGTTCCTAGAACTAAGTTCCTGTAACTACTTGGTTGGAAAGCGGCTATTGTCATTATGATGATGATGAGGATGATGAGGATGAAACAGCCCACAACTACAGCGATAACAAAATTATTAGATGGAGGATCCTCTCCTGTTCCTGATCCAGAAACCCCTCTGTTATTTGGCTCTGAAAAGGTGCAATTAAATGGTTTAAATAATTGTTTAAAACATGAAGTCAACTTCAGCCTATCAAACATTAGACAGTCAGATTCTCCACACAAACTTCGCAAAACATTTCTGCTGCTGAGAATCTGATCAAACTGATTTCTTGACAGACAGACCAAATCTAAACATCTCTAAAATCACTCTGACTGAAATATCTAGAGAGATTTCACAATTTGGAAACTATGATCATCAGTTTCCTTCTTAGACCTTAACATCTTAAATCATTTATTCACAGGCGATTCAAAATTATAAATATGCTGACAAGACACTAAACGGCTGTTTTCTGTGTTCCAAAAGTAACAAACTCCCGACAAACAGACTGGGAACATGGGAAGACAGAACCAATTAACACATACTATAAACTAACCTACAGATCAGAGCCAAAACATACTCTAAACATGAACAAACTAGCTCAAAATGTGACAATTATATACCTGCATAACGCCAGAGGAGAACTGGCCCCCGACTGAGCCTGGGTTCTCCCAAGGTTTTTTTTTTTTCTCCATTAGGTCACCTGATGGAGTTTTTTCGTTTCCTTGCCACTGTTGCCTTTGGCTTGCTCAGTTGGGGATATTTTTGGAATATTTAATTTAATTTTATCAATCAATAAATTCCACTAGAAACAAACCTTGTTGTATTATTTTAATTTAATACTGTGAAGCTGCTTTGATACAATCTGTATTGTGAAAAGCGCACAAGTATATACAAATATACTTGACTTGACAGCGAATTCTGTTCTTTTATTTCCACAATTTGTTTGCATAAAGAATCTGAATTCTCCTGTCATTAGTTGAACTGAAACTGCACGTGAAGCTGTTTCTCTGTTCACAGGAAACTTCTCTACAGATTTCGGAGTATTTATATTTCTTAGGGTAGTGAAACTTATACAATAAAATGCAGCATTCAGACTTCTTCAGAGAGACGCTGCAGGTGAAAGTTACTTCTTCACCCACAGTTCCAGTCACATCCTCACAGCTTACACTGATGTCATCTGAAAAATAACAGAGTATATCATATAATACAGCAACTGATCACAACACATCCAGACCTGATGTGTCTGTCCATGTAAGTAATATAAAAATTATACAGTGACTCTTTTATGTTTTTGTACATTAGAACATCAATATAATTTGATCTTTAGCTATGGGTGACACTGCTCCCTGACTCTAATGGATTTCCCTCTATTGTGTAAATCTATAGGCCTGTATAAGGTCAATCTATGATTAAATCTATATGTGTTAATTCTAATTACATCTTAATTCTAAATATACTGTATATATGTAATATATGTAAAGACATTAGCTCAAAGGGGAAATATTAATAATAATCCATAATTAGGCTACTAATTATGATTAATTATTAATATTTGGGTCAGTTAATTAGATTAACTTTGAGGTAAGCTAATTAATATTACAATTAATTAATCAGTTCCAATGAACTCTTTGATTATTCATTTATTCTAAGAAAAGTGTATCTTTCATGGTCACTGAAAAATAATTATTCCTTAGCATGTACAGAAATTAGAGCATACTGTAACAAGATCAAAATCATAAAAGGGACTTTGTTTGCAAACAGAGGATTTGCACGGCTTGACGAAGTGAAGGATAGGAGGAAAAGGACAGTTTTCCTATTCAGATTATGCTTATTATCAATCCTCAGAACTATAGTTATGCCCTAGTAATCGTTGAGATTACTTGTGTTGCAGGGTCATAAAAATGAGTGCACTTGTTGAAAATAAACAAAATCACAAATAAAGGTGTCTCTGGTTCCTTTCTGGGCCCTATGGGGACTGGAACCACATTAGAACAAGAGGGGAAATGTAAATGAATCAAATAAATGAAAGAATAGACAAGTGAATAGCTGACGGCTATTATTATCAAAGTAAAATAAAAATAAAAAAAGGTTTAAATAAGTGATCAAAACAGCAGGAATGATCTGAAATTGGGAATAATCAATAGCATGAGTGGCTAAACTTTTGATGTGCTTGGACCAGACTCCATAGTGGGTCACAGCTGCTGTGTGTTCAAGACACACGATCCCTGTGGGTGTGTTCTTACAAAAGTTTAGTCAACATGCTGATGAAAATTCTCATTACTTATAAGAATTCTTCTCTAGCTACACAGTTTACATGTAATTAAATTTAGATTTAATTTACAAGGTAACTGCAAATTTATCCGACAGCACTCAGCAAGGACTACTCCTAAACTAGTGGTGGTAAAATTCAGTTGGGAAGAATTGAAAGTAAGGAAAGAGAAAATGAGAGATCAGAACCCTAACTGGGCTAGAGGAAAAGTATGTTAGATCACTTTGAACTGTGCACAGCACAAGCTGTAGTTAAAGGCTTCAAGTAAATGATGCTAACCGCTAACTGTAGCAGTTATTATTTAGCTTGGTCTAAGCTGAACGGACGCTAGGTTAGGTTAGCTTAGCTATCTAGGCTGGTTTGTTTACAATATGACGTCACGAGTTTGCACTTCCTGTGACAGGTCATTGTCATGGGAACCATATCAGAGCGATTCGACAGTCTATGAAGAATGTCTGCACATTTGAAATGAGTCATACATGTTTAAACACGTTAAAATGTGGCGCCTATACTTTGAGTCTTTCCAAAACTTGATGTTAAATTCAGTAAAATGCAAATGTGGTTTGGCATTTGAAACTTTTACTCGTCTAACGCTTCTCTTTACTTTCAACAACTTCTACTTGTTTAAAAAGTAAGGAAATGGATTTGCTGTAAGTTAAAGCTTGTCTAAGCATACAAGGTTACGTCCATCTCATGCATAAATATTGACTTTCAGCGAGTGAAACAATTTTGATCACTAGGTAGCTCTGCTTGTAGATGCAGCCCAAAATTTAGATGAATTACATCAATCTAACAATAATTTGTAAGGCCTTTACATTGTAGAAAGGAGGGGGCATCACCCAAGTCTACGTGTATATAACACTGTACTGAGATTTCTTCGTCCGAACAGATTAAACAATGCTGCACTTTGGATTTCTCCAATCAAGCAGAATAATAAATACCGGTACAGCATGCCGCTGAGTTGAGCTTCCTTTGTCAAACAGACTTACGCTTTAATGCTGAAATTGCCGATACTAGTTACAAATCTAAGACTTTTTATTCTTAGTAGAGATGTCAATTACAGCTATCGTTTTATCTGCACTTAAACAAGCCAGTAACTAGTGATCAAAATGCGTATCGCATGTTGTATTCTATTTGGATCGGAATGATCAAATGCGCACTTTTAGGATAACAGTAGTTTAAACGAAGGGACGCTAGGTTGTGTTAGTTACTTTACGCAACTCAGGTGGTTTGCTTACTATCTTGCGTCAGGGTGACGCATGCCCTATTTACAGTTAGTATGTCATGTGACAAGTCATTGTCATGGAAACGAACATGCGGCAGTGCCAATTTCAAACAGCAGGTGGCAAATGTCTGTATGGTTCAAAAGCAGTGCATAGTCTGTTGGCACGTGAGGCTTACACATGCATTCAAAATTTTCTTTAAATCAGTAAAATTCTAATTTTACTACTGCAGCTTCCTACTTCTTTTGAACACACATTTTCATCTACTTTAAAAGTTCTATGTCCTATGCTGACTATGAACTTTGTAGCAGAGGCTTGCATTGTGGTCAAGCGGTGTGCCTTCTGGTTTGTTTGCAGTTCAGAGTCACTGGGGTCTTAGGAACCCTTTCTGACGAGGCCTTGTGTTAAAGGGCTTCTGCATCAAGTCACACATCGTTGAGTGGGCATTGCGTGGGGCGGCCAAAAATGGTGACTAACTGGTTTTGGAAGAAATGGTTCTTGGAGCTGGTGTTTTCCTCTGTCACAGGTTCGTTGCAAGCTCCAGGGTAAGCTCGTTCGGAGTCTGTGGTAGTAGCACAGGCACTTTTAGGTCTGTTTGGTGTCTGGACAGTGCCCAGTCTGCATTCAGACTCTTAAGTCTGAGAATCCTTTTATGATGGCTTGTTCCAGCTGCTGGTGGTGTCACAGCCAAAGCCAGAATGCGGTGCCACTCTGGGCTGGATGTGATCCAGAGCAGATGGAGTCTGTCTTGGTGTGTCACACCGGTCGAAGACTGCAGGTGAAAATCAATGTCTCATAGATTAGCAGGGATGTTTCTGACCATTCGCTTGAGATCTTGGAGTATCACTTCATGTGTCGTTTCAGGGTTTGTCTGAATTAAACCTTTTCCTCTGCGCCTGCAGAGGCTCTCAGGACACTGGCGGGTGACTGTCGAGCCGAGGGTTTGACTCCTCCCCCCTTTGTGCAGGGCTGGGGGAGCTTACGCGGCTGATGTGAAGTTTAGCAGGATACATCTTTCTTGCGGGGTCCGTTTGCAGGTGGTTGGACTGTTTCAGTTCTGTTCAGGACCACATTGCGTTTGTCTATAATGTTGCAGCATTGCTGAGTCAGTGTTTGGACTTCAGCTCTGGCTGGACACTGATGGCTTTAGTGTCTCTCTTTGAGCTCAGCCAGTTCTTTAAGTTCATTTATCTCCTGTTTGAGGCCTGAGGGAGCGTGGCCAAGGAGAAGATGATGCTGGTCAGCTCTTGGTGGCTCAGGCTGGGTGTCAGACGTCCACTTTCGTTGTCGTCTAACGGTTCCCTTCTCTGCCTCGGCAGGTCGTTGTCTGCTTCAGGCTGGAGGATGTCGAGGACGTGGCTCTGCCGGTTTCCAGGTGGTTCTGGTGGGTGGCAGGGCTGGATGTCTGAGGCCTACTGGCATACTTGTGGGAACACAAGAGAGGAGTGACAAAGGCCAATGCAAGTTTCTACAGAGGTGGTAAGCTCTGTGGGAGAACAGCTATGTGGGCCATTAAATTTAGTGTTGGTGAGCACACAACAAAAGGGTTCTGAGTATTCAAGTTGATGTGCTTTAAGCAGCATCGACTGATGACTGGCCTTTTACATGTCCTAAAACTATTACTCAAAACTGATGGTTCTTTTCACATGTTTTACTACGAGAGTGGCAAATAGAGAAAAAACAAAATAGAAACAATAGAAATCTAAGGGCTGAAAAGGGCTGAAACAGGCACTCTTTTCATAACTTTGTCACGTGCTTCATCTGTCTGAAAAGATACAAGATTATTAGAGCAGGCTTGTCACGGTTTATGAATTCACTGTCTTCTTCTTGTCTCGTGTCATTGTTGTTGTGTGTGTGTGTGTGTGTGTGTGTGTGTGGGCGTGGTCCAGATCGTCACCGCTGATCAGTGGTGACAGCTGTAACTCATTTACGGCGCCAGCTGCAGCTGATCTATGCGCCTTCTTATACTCACGTTCTCTGTCCTCTCATTGTCAGATCATTGTTAAGTCTCCTCGTGTGGTATCCTGTTTCCTGTTTGGCGTTCTCCGTTGTGCTTCAGTCTGGCGTGTTCGTGAGTCGGTGTTTCCCGTTTGGTGTTGCTGTGTGTTCCTCGCTCCAAGTTTGGATTACGTCATCTGTTTCATTCACGGACTCCACCATTCACCACTGTCATCCTCTGTGTTGCCCGTCGAGGTCCCTGCGCCACTCAACTGCCATCGTGTTTGTTCTGTGTTTATTTGACTTTGAGAATTCTAAATAAATACTTTTACTTGCATTATTGCTTCCTCGCCTTGAGTACAACCATGACAAGGCTGCCTCATCTAAGAAGTGTAAATTTTTAGCCCAATCGCTGTTAAGCTTGTTGGGAGACTTGCTTTTAGCATTTAGCTTAGCCTTAAGATCTGCAATGGTGTCTTTGTGATTTTTACACTTTTTAGTCAGGGCTAACAGCTCAGCCAGTAATTTCTCTAGCTGTGTTTGAAGATCTTGAATCTTTTCCTCAGACTTTTGTGCCTCTGCATTTTTAGAATGCACTTCTTCACATTTAGAATCCATAAGCGAAGATAGAAATTTTGTTTCAAAATCTCTAACTCTGCTTTGCTATGTGTGTGTAGACTGTATATTTTTCACAAAACACTTTACCTTAAAGCTGCAGTCGGCAAGTCTGGCAGATTGGATCGACTTAGCCAAAAATTTTCATGTTTACAACTCTCATGCCCCTCCCCCACTACCAGCGAGCACCCTCCCATCGAGGTCGTGCTCGTCAGTGCGTGTACCTGATTTTCTGTGAACGCGCCCGTCTCTTCAGCATCAATCAACACCATGGACTCGAAGGTAGGCTGCCCTGGCTAATCTACCCGATAGCAATAACCGAGAAATTGGAAGCTTGTTAGTAGATTTTCTCTCCGCCATCATGCTTCGTACAATCTCAGGCGAACTTCAGGTGTGTCGTGTGCATGTGATATTGTAACGTGCGCGAGGGAGGGGGGATCTGTGGCGTGTGCACGGCCTGTGATTGACAGTCAGATCTCACACCCCCCTGCGCTGATTGGACCTGATGATCCGGGAGCGGTGGATTTTTGCAAAACAAATAACACGCTCCAGGTGGAGTTAGAAGCTCGGGTTTTTTCTAAAACCACCTTATTTATGTTGTTCTGTCGGATTATAGTGTCGATTACAAACACCATTAAATACTTCATGAATTCACTTGATGAGTGCAGCTTTCTTTTTTCGGTTTATGTATTTTCTATTAGGATATAAAAACAGGAAATTGGGATATAAAAAAAACAATAACAATTGAATAATGCACTGATCTATGGTTTGCTACTTGCTATTGCTAGTCAGAGGCAAGTGTTTTTAGGAGGAGGGACATTATTCTAGGAAGATAAAAACAAATATTGAGTCATGTACAGTACAGGTCAAAAGCACATATTTAATGTTTTTGAAAGAAGTTTCTCCTGCTCATCAAGCCTGCATTTATTTGATCAAAAATACAGAATAATAATAATAATAATAATATTGTGATATAATATTACAATTTAAAATAATTGGTTTTCAATTTATTATACTTTAAATTATCATTTATTTCTGTGATGCAAAGCTGAATTTTCAGGATCATTACTCCAGTCTATCACATGATCCTTTAGAAATCATTCTAATATGATGATTCATTATCAAAGTTGGAAACAGTTCTGCTGCTTAATATTTTTTCATAACCTGTGATACTTTTTTAGGATACTCTGATGAATAAAAAGTAAAAAAAAAGAAAAAGCAAATTTTTTACAAATATAAATCTTTTGTAACAACAATATACACTACTGGTCAGTAATTTGGGGTCAGTTATTTTTTTTCTTTCTTTTTTTGAAATAAAAAAGTCAATACTTTTATTCAGCAAGGATGTGTTAAATTGATAAAAAGTGAGTAAAGAAGATTTATATTATTAGAAAATATTTTTTTATTTTGAATAAATGCAGTTCTTTTTAACCTTTTATTCATCAAATATATTAGGCAGCAGAACTGTTTCCAACACTCATAATAAATCAGAATATTAGAATGATTTCTAAAGGATCATGTGATAGACTGGAGTAATAATGCTGAAAATTCAGCTTTGCATCACAGGAATAAATTATTTTTTTTAAAAAGTATATTCAAATAGAAAACGCCTCGGTTACGACTGTAACCTCGGTTCCCTGAAGAGGGAACGAGCGTTGCGTCGAGAATGACGCTATGGGGAACGCTTTGCGTGATGACGTCTTGAAGCACATGTAAAATCAGTCCAATGGTGTGGCGGAACGTCAGAGGCGGGTGACGTCACGTACCAGGAAGCTATAAAAGCCGGCCCGAAACAGAAAACGAAAGCTTCGTAAAAGTCTGAAGTCGAGCTGACAGGCATGAAGGTGATATGTCAAGGCGACGCAACGCTCGTTCCCTCTTCAGGGAACCGAGGTTACAGTCGTAACCGAGGCGTTCCCTTTCAAGGGAACTCCCGTTGCGTCGAGAATGACGCTATGGGGAACGTCTATACCAACGCCTCCATAGCTACGAATGTCTGTCCTGTGTGTAATCTAATAGAGCAGCACTAGGATGACAAAACATGAGACCCTGGAGCAGAGTCTAGATCCAGAGAGTAGAACCTGACGAAAGTGTGCGGTGAGGACCAGCCTGCCGCATCACAAACGTCCTGTAACGAAACTCCTGATATAAGGGCCTTAGAGGCCGCCATACTCCTCGTAGAGTGCGACCGGACAGCCAAAGGAGAAGGCTGTCCAGCCGCCTCATAAGCAAGTGAGATAGTCTCAACCACCCACTGCTCATTCTTTGCTTAGACACTGGACCTCCCTTGTTAGGGGAGCAAATGTCACTTTTACGCCACAGGGCAGCTCTGTGGACATACGCGTCTAACGCCCGAACAGGGCAAGCAAATTATTAGCCTCCTGGTCCGATTTCGAAAGGGAGGAGGACCTCCAAGTGCCACGAGGGAAACGAGATACCAAAGGGGTCTTTCCCCACAGACATTCCACCCAAAGGAATGTGGTAAGCACCTAAGGCCGCCACATAAACCTTTAAGGTGGACGGGGTCAGACCTGCAGTGAACCGGTCCTGCAGGAACTCCAGAACTGTACCAATTGGGCAGTTGACTGGATCCAACCGACGGTCACTACACAAAGAGGTGAATACTCTCCAGTTCAGGGCATAAAGTTTCCTCGTGGAGGGAGCTCTGGACTGTAGAATGGTCTCAACAACCTCAGTTGAGAGACCTGACTCTATGAGCTGGGCCCCCTCAGAGGCCAAGCCCACAGGTTCCACAGTTCTGGGCGGGGGTGAAATATCGAGCCCTCCGCCTGGGACAGAAGGTCCCTCCTGACGGGTAGCTCCAGAGGAGGCCCGTCGAGGAGCGACACAAGATCGGGAAACCATACTCTGCCCGGCCAGCGCGGGGCTATAAGAAGCAGGCAAACCCGGTCCCTGCGAACTCCCGGGAGCAGAGCAACTGGGGGAAAAGCGTACAGACGTAGCCTCGGCCACGTCTGCACCATAGCATCCAGTCCAAAGGAGCTGGATGCGTGAGGGAGAACCAAAGTGGACAGTGAGACGTCTCTCGAGACGCAAACAGACCCACTTATAAATTCCATATCAGCTCCACCACCTCGGGGGTGGAGCCACCATTCCCCGGGCCTCGGCCCCTGTCTCGACAGAGTGTCTGCTCCTATATTCTGGACCCCGGGGATGTAGGCTGCCTTGAGTGACAGCAACTTCCCCTGGGACCACAAGAGGATATGGCGTGCCAGCGCAAACCCCCTTGATATAGGCGACTACCGACGTGTTGTCCGTATGTACTACACATGGTGTCCCCTGAGACCTGTGATAAAGCTCCTCAGAGCCCGGAAGACAGCTAACATCTCTAGGCGATTGATATGCCAGGAACGATGATGGTCTTCCCACAGACCTTGAGATGAGCGACCCTCAGGATCGCTCCCCAACCCGTGAGGGAAGCATCCGTCGTTAGCAGTTTGCGACGACAAGGAGCTCCCCGCACTGGGCCCTGGGACAGGAACCAAGGTTTCTTCCACATAACCAAGGCACGTAGGCATCACCGCGTGACCTTGATTGTGCGAAATGGGTTGCCCCTCGGGGAAAAACCCTCTGGTCCTGAGCCACCACTGCAGGGGCCTCATGTGCAGCAGTCCAAAAGGTATCCCGTTGGAAGCTGCTGCCATGAGACCCAACAGTCTCTGGAACTGTTTGACAGTGAGTAGCTGGCCTAGCTTTACACTTCTCACAGCTGCAAGGATGGACTCTATACGTGGCGGTGACAGGCGCGCCTGCATCGACACTGAGTCCCAAACCACGCCTAAAAAAGTGGTCCTCTGGAGTGGAGAAAGCACACTCTACTTGGCGTTCAGCCGTAACCCCAACTCTTTCATATGGGCGAGAACAACATCTCGATGTTGAACCGCCATCTAATGCGACTGAGCTAAAATCAACCAATCGTCGATGTAGTTCGTGATGCGAATACCCCGGAGGCGCAGAGGCGCCAGAGCTGCATCCACGCATTTGGTGAAAGTGCGGGGTGATAAAGCCAGGCCGAATGGAAGAACTCGATATTGGTATGCTTTGCCCCCGAAAGCAAACCTCAGGAACTTCCAATGTCACGGACGGATGGAAATATGCGTCCTTGAGGTCTATCGTGACAAACCAGTCCTCGGACTAATCTGTGGCACGATTGTCTCAATGTTAACATTTTGAACTTGAGCTGCATGACAACTCGAAGACCTAAAATGGGACGCAATCCCCCGTCCTACTTTGGAACTATGAAGTACCGGCTGTAAAACCCGGTTTCCCTGTTGGAGGGAGGTACATATTCTATGGCCCCTTTCTCTAACAGAGTGTTTACTTCCTGTTCCATAACCAGAACCTGCTCGGGGCCCACCATTGTGGGCAGGACCCCCATAAACCGCGGTGGGCGTTACTAGAATTGTATCTAATACCCTTTTTCCACGGTCTGCAGGACCCAACGAGAAACATTTGACAGTAGCTTCCACGCTGTCAAAGATTCTACTAGAGGTACCAGTCTCTCGAGACTGGTTTCTGGATTTTGTTGCTGTTGAGTAGTCGGTTCGTCGCCCTGTAACGGCGCACCGGCAGGGAACGACCAAACAGACTGCTCTAGCACCCTCCTCAGAGGGGGCGGGCATCCCGAGGCCACTACGTTTCCGGGTGGACCTTGAGATATGTGCTCGCCGGAGACCGCTGCGCCCTGTAACACCGGAGGCGGCAGGGTTGGCAGAACGGTCCCCTGAGGGCACCGAAGAGAGACGGCACCGTATTTTTCTCCTGCTGTTGAGCAGTCGGTTCGTCGCCCTGTAACGGCGCACCGGCAGGGAACGACCAAACAGACTGCTCTAGCACCCTCCTCAGAGGGGGCGGGCATCCCGAGGCCACTACGTTTCCGGGTGGACCTTGAGATATGTGCTCGCCGGAGACCGCTGCGCCCTGTAACGCCGGAGGCGGCAGGGTTGGCAGAACGGTCCCCTGAGGGCACCGAAGAGAGACGGGCACCGTGAAAAGAGGTGTTAACCGCTCTGCTTCGGGGGGACTACCCTCATTTGTCCTGAGCCCTCAGACATCAGGACTTTTTCCCCAGCAGCCTTCTTGGCGGTAATAACGGTCCGCAGATCCGTTTTACCCCTCGAAGACTGCTGGGTTTGAGAGCGCCCTCCGTGTCCCCGAGATTTTTGTGGGGGAGCACAGGAGGAAACGCTCTGTTTCTGAGTGGCGCGGTGCTCAGCGCTCTTTTTAGAGGAGTGAGGCTGCTCCCGCTCAGCAGCCTCATAGAAAGAACGGCGGGGGAGAAGTTTCTGAAGTGCAGCTGCCTGTTTTGAAGCTTCTTGTGACTTCGCTACAGCACTATTAACTGCGTCTCCAAATAACCCTTGCGTGGATACTGGTGCATCTAAAAGAACATGTTTTTCTTTGTCCTTTATGTCACTTAAGTTAAGCCACAGATGCCTCTCAGTGGCCACCAGGGCTGCCATAGAGTGGCCGATGGATTTAGCCGTCTCCTTGGTGGCCCTGAGAGACAAATCCGTGGCTCTACGCAGTTCAGACACCGTATCAGCACTAATACCCCCGCCCTCCTCAAAATCACCCAATAACTCAGCCTGGTAAGCCTGCATTATGGACATTGTATGTAAACACGCTGCAGCTTGACCGGCGGCGGCATAAGCTTTATGAACCAGGGAAGAAGTAACTTTTACTGGCTTGGATGGAAGTGCAGGAGCCTTCAGAGAAGATGCCGTTGCTGGAGAGAGATAGCTCGCGAGCGTCTCTTCCACCTTCGGCATCTCCCCATAACCATGCTCTTTATAATTGTGAATGGATGAATAGTGTGATGTTTGTGCAGTATACACTCGATATGACACTGGTTTCGCCCACGATCTCGACACCTCGGTGTGGAGATCGGGGAAAAACGGCAGGCTCCTGCGCTGGGGCTGCGCACGAGATGGCAGGAAGCGTTCGTCGAGCTTACTTTTCGAACGAACGTCCTGCCTATCTTCTGGCCACTCAATAGACAGTCTGTCAACAGCTCTAGTAATGACATCGAGCAGTTCCTCAAACGCATGAGACTGAGGTGGCGAATCCTCAGACTCAGCTACAATACTCACAACATCCAACTCCTCAGAGCTGGATAGTTGCAGTACTGGTACCTCTATCGGGGGGGAAGAAACCGCAGCGCGTGCTTCCACACCCTGATAAGAGGCACTGGATCTATCAGACGGATGCTGAGATAAGGCAGAGCCCGTCTCAATATCCACTGATAAATCCATCTGTGAACCCCAGGTCTGAGATCGACGCCGTGCCTCGGCAGCGGCGGGACCCGAGCCCTGGGGAGCGTGGTCGGGATTGAACCGAGCCAAGCGGGATCGGAGCGTACGCAATGGAAGCGCACAGCAATGCACACAGTCACCACCCTCGAGTGCTGACTGGGCATGCTCCTCTCCCAAACAAACAACACAAAGAGTGTGTGTGTCACCTCCCGTTAAATAACGCGGGCAGGGATGGACACACACTCTAAACTGCTGCTCGCTCGCCATACTGAATATATATATATATGATATAGACAGACAACACCAAATATACAGACAGATTTCACACAGAGCGCAACTGAAGACTCAGAAAGCTTTCGTTTTCTGTTTCGGGCCGGCTTTTATAGCTTCCTGGTACGTGACGTCACCCGCCTCTGACGTTCCGCCACACCATTGGACTGATTTTACATGTGCTTCAAGACGTCATCACGCAAAGCGTTCCCCATAGCGTCATTCTCGACGCAACGGGAGTTCCCTTGAAAGGGAACTATTATTTTAAGTTGTAATAATATTTCACAATATTACAGTTTTTTTCTGTATTTTTTTATCAAATAAACGCAGCCTTGATAAGCATTAGAGACTTCTTTCAAAAATATTAAAAAAACTTAATGTTTCCAAACTTTTGACCTGTACTGTATAAGGACTATGTACAGTATTTTTGGTCTTTTTTCTTGGAAGAGAAAGTCTTAACATTTGAAATGTGTAATGTATATCAGGTAAACATTTATTTGGTCTTCACTCTCACACTAACATAAAGATAAGCTCATTAGCTGGTAAGACTATGGGTTTTAGTGGTGGTGGTTTCTGAACGCATGAAAACATCATTATAAACACCATTACGTTATACGTTATAAACATCATTAAATACCTCATGAACTTAATTGACGAGTACAGCTTTCTTTTTCTGTTTATGTATTTTCTATTGAAACCGTAAATTGGGATATAAAAAAAAAAAAAAACAATAGAATAATGCACTGATCTATGGTTTGCTACTTACTATTGTTAGTCAGAGGTGCTTTATAGGAGGAGGGACATTCATATTCTAGAGATAATTTGATTGGACAAAAAATGTAATATTGAGTCATGTATAAGGACTATATACAGTATTATTGGTCATTTTTCTGAGAATACAAAGACAAACATTTGAAATGTGTGTATCAGCGGTTTCAGCTGTGGTTTCAGCGGTGGTTTCTGAAAAAATTACCACAAATACAAACACCATTAAATACCTCATGAACTCACTTGACAAGAACAATTTTCTTTCCAAATGAAGATGCTCACTGACTTCTCAGGTTCATATTGGGTTTGTTTTACTGACACCAGTGACAACATTTTATAAACAGATCTGGCTCTAATCAAAAGGTCTATAAGTACCTGACAATGTTCTAGAGAGAATTTAATTGGACGAATAATTATCTTTGAGTCATGTATGAGGAGTCATCAATATCTTTTGTCTTTTTTTCTTGGAAGAGAAGTGGGTCAATCCATCTCAAGTGGTCCAATGGAAGGTGTAATACAATACTGTAATTTAGTGCATGAGTTAAGACAAAAGCTTATTATGAGCTCAAGATTGTTGCTAAAAGCAACAAAATACATTTTCTGAAGAGACAGGGTCGCTTTATATGATGAACAGATTGAAATTAGGCTTTTTTTTCACATATAAACATTTATCAACTCACTCATCATTTGTGATGAATGGAAGCACAAACATGCTTGCTTGACATGCGAGAACCAATGAGATTCATTCTTGTGTTACGCATCACCTTTGAGCTTGCTCAAGAGGTTTGTTCTCTCGCTTCAAGCAGGTTTGGTTGAGCTTCTGTTTATGTCCACTAATCAATGTTTATATGTGAATAAAAGCCTAAATCGGTTCATCATATTAAGCATTCTAGTCTCTCCAGAGAATTTGGACTAAAACACTTGATTCATACGATCTCATACGAAGTGTCAGCTGCGTAGCTGTCAATGGAGGGCCAGAAATCTCTCAGATTTTATCAAAAAGATATTCATTTGTCTTCCGAAGATTAATGAAAGTCTAATCGGTTTGGAACAACATGAGGGTGAATAATTAATGACAGAATTTTTATTTGAACAAACCCTTTTAAGACAGCAAAAAAGTAACATATCAAAACATATTTTTGTCTATATAAATAGTGTTGTGAATGCAGTCACGACTGAGGGGGTTGAAGGCTTTGCGTCTGTCCTAATAATGTCCTTCGGTCATGATTGTGTTCACAATACAGCACGGCCCATCATACTTTATGGCTTACTTGAGAAAGAGATTATTAAATTTGGATTGTATATTTATATCCACATAAGACTGATAATCTAACAGAAACTAAACCTTACTCAGTGTCAGGACTGATATGAACACCAGCAGAAGCTGTGAAACCAGAAATAATCTCATGATGATGAAGTCAGAGATAAAACCAGCTTGTAGGAGTCCTTCTTCTGTAATCAGGGGGAGATTTATTATTCTCACTATACAGTTGATCTTGAATAATAACAACTTATTATAAATTAAATATTTTCAACTTTAAAATATGTCTGTAGGAGCAACTTTTGAAGCGGTTGGAAAAAAAAAAACAATATTCTAAAAGGTCCCACTTTATATTTATCTTTAACCACAAATTACTTATATTATTACTACATATTAGTATTACGTATTTAGTATTAATAAGGTTGAATATTCACTGAACACATATTGCTGTTTTATAAAATCGTAAACACTAAGCTACTTAATTATCTAATTGTTTTATATTTATTTATTATATTTACAGCAAAATCCTTATAATATCATAATTTAATACTGTAGTTCATTTCATTACACAAATAAATTCTGTGATTCTGATAGGTGGTTGGCTATATGGCCACTAGGAGGATGACTGACAGCACAGTCCTGAGAGCAACGAGTCATTGAAAGTGAAAGTGTCTAGCCTGTATTTATACACTGGTGATCGCTGTAGAGAGAGTCAGAGTGAATGAACTCACACACTGAAGACACACAGACCAGAGGTGAGAAATAACTCTCTCTCTACAGGAAAATAATATACTTTATATTTATTAATTCATACACTATGTTCAAATGATGGCAGACTTCTTGTTTTTGGTTGATCTATTCCTAATGGACTTGATTTAATCCAAGCAAACTTTTGCTGATAAATTCTGACGTTTCTGCTCAACTTTCAGTAAATCGTCTTAATCTACTATTTAATCTCAAGCACTTTCTTATTAGTCCTTGTTGTTTAAGCAACTTAAACTTTCTGTCATTATTTTTTTTGTAGAATCAAAAGCATGAAAGCTGTAAATGCAGTGCAACTGTTCATTCTGGTTTGGACTTTTACTGCTGTCTGTCAAGCTGATGGTAAGAGAATAAACTTTCCCCTAGAAAGAGTGTGTGAGAATTTTAAGAAGGGACTAAATTCTAAAATAATGGAAAATGTTTTGGTTCATACACACACAAAAAAATAAAGATGCACAATATTGAGTGGAAGTGAATCTGGTTTTCTTATTAAAGTTACAGACATTTTTTATTATTGTTCAGTTGCTGTATTATGATATACTCTGTTATTGTTCAGATGACATCAGTGTAAGCTGTGAGGATGTGACTGGAACTGTGAGGAAAGAAGTAACTTTCACCTGCAGCGTCTCTCTGAAGAACTCTGGATGCTGCATTATATTCTATAAGTTTCAATACCCTGAGATCCATAAAGAATCAGATATCTGTAAACAAACTGTTTCTAAAGGCTCACAGAGAAACAGCTTCACATGCAGCTTCAGTCCAACTACAGCAATGATGGGAGAATTCAGATTCTTTTTGCAAACAAATTGTGGAAGTAAAAGAACAGAATTCACTGTGGATATAACAGGTACAGTATTTAATACTGCTGTTTATAATTCAATAAATGTTTGCAACTGTACTTTTATTTTCAATCTACTAACAGTGGTTTAAAATTTGTTTTAGAAACTGTCACTGAAGATCCTGGAAAGAAAGGTAATTATTATACCACGGGACTGTTGAATGCTTGATACTGATTTGTTGACGAATGTCAAGGTGTGAAATTATTTTCCAGTAAATGCACTGTTATTTCAAGTTATTGACAAAAACAAATATGACAAACAAAAGGATAAAAATGACAAATATCTTCCATGTTTTCCCTTCTAAATGACCTTTTATTAACTATGTAAATCACGCTGTTGTTCTTCAGCTCTGTCTCCACACACACACACAGATGAGATGTTCACATGCATTGAGTCTTGTCAGCGCTGCCCGCAAATTATCAATAAAATAGTGTAGCGACTGAAAAGATACATGACATTTCTTAGTTGTGAGTTGGTAACATCACTGTTTTTGAAGTAGTTAAACTGCTTTAAATGGCTCAATTGGTATGAAAGTAGTTCTACACGCAAGAGCATTTTAAGGACAAAAACTCAACAAATGTCTTGAAATAAAAGACCTGTGATAAGATTCAATAAATGTTTGAAACTTTCATTTTCAATCTACTAACAGTGGTTTAAAATCTGTTAACAGAGACCAGTAAATCTGGACCTGACACTGAAGATCCTGGTAAGAAATTACATTCTTTTATAGATATTGATTATTGAGCTCCAGGTTAATTATGAAAACTGCTCGTTAGTCTCTTTTCAGCATATTTATCATTTTAAATCACCTGTGAATAAATGGTTTCAAACAATGTCATGAAACATTTTAAATGTACTTTTCCAGAAGAACCTGTCTTGGATCAATCACGAACATCTCAACATGAAAAAGCAGAAGATCGTGGATTTAAAGCTGTGGTCATCGCTGCTGCTGTAAGCTGTTTCATCATCGTCATTATGCCAATCATTTACAAAATTAAACAAAACTACAAACAGAAGAGGATGTTTCTGGACAACAATACAGAAAATGGGATCTAATGTCACTGACTGTATGAAAACTCTGAGTTTTGTTTGACTTTTAATGAAAGACACAAACTTTATAGGAACTCCATAAACTATATTTGTACATACAGTACTATCTGTTAAACCTCAAACTACTGAACTAGATAACTCTGATTTCTGTGAAGTATTGGTATATCATTGATCTCTTTGATCAGTGTGTGTGTGTGTGTGTGTGTGTGGCTTTAATGAACTTAAGCCTGTGTGAACATTTAACATGGGGTAAAGAAGCAAAAACCAAACTGCGTTTTTTTTTTTGTGCTCTTTTTTATTATTATTCTGACATTCAAAGATTCAATGTATATAATGAATGTTAATTTTGTATTTGGTACGTATATATGGAAATGATTTTTACTTTTATTATTCTTCACATGCAATTTTGATGTATGATGTAAACGGTGTTGTATTGCACAGCATGTTTTATTGTTTTAAACGCAATGAAATGAGGAAACACTTGTGTTTTATACAAACACAAATGGACAAGTTGTACCAGTGAGTGGGTGAGATTCATTTTCTGAGAACTGAAACTGTTCTGAGAAAGTGAGAAAAAGAAAGACTTTACACAAAACTTAAATTAAATTCCAGTGTGTAGCAGTCAGTTTTTTGAATATAACAGAATTGTTGCAATGCATTATAGCAGAGTCATATATATATTGTTATATAATATGCCATTATTACGGTGGCCGAGAGAGCTCAACGCGCTGCAAATGAAGAAAACACATGCAAACAGAAAAAAACGCATGCAAACAGAAAAAAACACATGCAAATAGAAAAAAACACCAGCGAATAAGAAAACATCTTCATCAGTTTTACAACTCACGTGCGTCCCAATACTCACAACACAACCAAATACGGAAACGCGCTGCAATTACAGAAACGCGCTGCAAAAGTTCACAACACAACCAAACAGAAACGCGCTGCAAATAGAACAGAACACAACGGAAATGTTTCCGGGGAACCCAATAAGTGACGGACGGACGGCTAGGACGTGCTTACAGCTGTCTACTTTTATTATTATTATTTATTTTATATTTTTTTGCAAAACATACAAAGATGACACGTTTATGACATACAACTTTGTATACAATATACAAAATGTATTTGCGATATGTTCAATGTCATAAGAATACTAAAAAGAACAATGAGCTGAAGACTAAAATAAATAAATAAATAAAAAAGATAGAGAAAAAGAACGAGGAAAAGACATTAATCTATACATCAGTTACATTGAACACATTTTGTCATGTTATGTTAAAATAAGTTTCGTAAGAAATGTTAGAATGTAGCTATAGGTCCAAATATGAGACGGCAAGTTTTAAAGTTGAGACACTCACACAAAGATATAACACATATTTTAAAAACTTTGTTGTATAAAATGTATATTTATTTGCAACAGTTATGTTAACAGCATTAATACTATATTTCTGGTAAGAACAGCTATTCAGCTGATGGACACGCGCTGCGTTGTCATGGGAACATCCCAGGTGAAAATAATGAGGAAATTACGTTGTCTTTCGTTGCTCCCTTCATCAACATAATGGCACACAAGTGCCCCGCTCCCTCCAAAGTGCCCAATTCAAGGGCTCTGCCGTCTGCCCTTTTAAGAGAGTAGGGCATAGGTAAAGCCAGAGCCCGCGTCTCTCTGGTAAAGCTCGCGAGCCGTCCGTCCATCACTTATTGGGTTCCCCGGAAACATTTCCGTTGTGTTCTGTTCTATTTGCAGCGCGTTTCTGTTTGGTTGTGTTGTGAACTTTTGCAGCGCGTTTCTGTAATTGCAGCGCGTTTCCGTATTTGGTTGTGTTGTGAGTATTGGGACGCACGTGAGTTGTAAAACTGATGAAGATGTTTTCTTATTCGCTGGTGTTTTTTTCTATTTGCATGTGTTTTTTTCTATTTGCATGTGTTTTTTTCTGTTTGCATGCGTTTTTTTCTGTTTGCATGTGTTTTCTTCATTTGCAGCGCGTTGAGCTCTCTCAGCCACCGTACATTATTCTATTATAATTATGCCTTTTTGTGTATGAAGCAGGGGTGTCAGACAGGGGGGTAAAAGTGGAACTGAGTAACAGGGGCCCTCGGCGAAGGCAGGGGGCCACAAAGATATAATGATTTATATTGTGGTGTTGTGATGAGCCCACCCCTGGTTCTGTAAAACCTAACACTTAAAGTCACTAAACGGAATGAGTACATTTAATTTATCTTTTTTTTTTAAAAGTTAATTTAACTTAATAAAAAATGTGATATGAACTCAAAAACTGCAATGCATTAAGCATAACTTAAACTTAAGTTATGAAAAACCTATTTGTTATTTTAGCTCCATTTAAGTTGAATTCAATTCATTTTAATCTAGTTTACGTTTATGTTTGAAAATAAAAATAATATTAAAAGTAAACTAGAAACTAGAGGGTGGGTTTACAATTTTTTGTACGTTTTTTTTTTTTTTTTGGGGGGGGGGGGGGGGTCTGATTTCTTTTAAATATTAAGAAATTACTTTTGTATAAGGCCTATACTTTTATAGTTTTCAAAGCTCATGAAATAAACACATAAATAAATACATTTAAAGTTTTCAGCTTAATTTAGCCTACATTTAGGTCTCTTCACAGCGTTCTCCCTCACGCACCGGAAAACCCCTCATATTTAGTTAAATCTGCCCATCCCCCACAGCTCAAAGCTCACAATGGTTTCCTAAAACCACTTCAGTATATAATCACAATAATTTATTTATTGAGAAAATGTCAAAACCGGTACCAAAAGTCGTTCACATGACGACGTGTCGCAAGGAAACACTTACCTCTTGTAGCCGTCACTGATTATGGCCCCCCTGGAAACATTTCCGTTGTGTCTTTGCAGTTTGCAGTTCGTTTCCCTATTTGCTTGTGCTGTGAATATTTGCAGCGTACGTGATGTGAAATCGACGAAGTTGTTTTCTGAATATGTAGTTGTTGTGGCGTTTGTATGTGTTTTCTGTATATGTAGTTGTTGTGGCGTTAGCATGTGTTTTCTGAATTTGGAGGTGTTTTCTGCATATGTAGTTGTTGTGGCGTTTGTTTGTGTTGTGACCCTTCTCGGCCACCGTATTCCTTTTGTCTTCAATAACCGTTGTTCAATTGACCCTTCGCTAAGCCACGCCCGAAAACCGCCACAGGCCAATCGTGGTGCACTTGTTAATCGGAACTGCATAAGGAAAAGCCGAATAACTTAGAAAAAACGTAACAGTTGTGTATATACTTTGTGTGTATCACATAAACACCAGCTGGGCCGGTGGTTTTAGGGAACCTCGTCAGATTAGCAGTGATGTGATTGGCTAGTCAGAGGGCAGTATTATGATCCTGGCGTTGACAAACCCTATTGTGTCGTATATCCGAGTGAAGCGCTTTATGAACAAGAACAAATGAGGGCGGGGCTTGATTGTGTCTGTGGGGAATTGATTGGATGGTTGTGGTTTGCTATTGGCTGATCTCATGTGAGTGACAGGTTGCCCCGCCCACATCATCAGAGGAGAGAAGAGATGCTGCAAAAGGAACTTATTCTGAGTCAAGATTACCAGGAACAGGGATTTAAAACAATAAAGATGTGTAAACCTATAGGGATGCACCAATATGAACATGTTGGCTGATACCGATAATTCTTTATATTTGAAAGCCGATAACCGATATATTGGCCGATAAATCTAAATCCAAAGTTTTATATATTTTTGAGAGCCTGATTTAAAAAAAAAATCATATCCCAAACACAATTATAATGATATTCTTATTATACATTTATGTAGCTGATATGACAGATTTGTGCTTCACATGTAGGCCTATATTGATTCACATGGACAGAATTTAAAAAAAGACTCTTATTTTATTATTCTGTGGAGAGCGTGCCATTGCCTCCTTATAACAGCAGAGGAGCTGCAAAAGACCACCAGATTCTCATGATCATACTCGCACTGTTTGTCAGGGTTTAATGCTTGAACTGATTCCCTGTCGCGTGAAGCTGAAGGTTTGATCTCAGTGCTGGAGAACCGAATGGATTAAGATGAGCGAGACAGACAGAAGTAATTAGCACTGCTGATCAGGGAATGGATTAACCACTTAAACCCTGAAGACAATTTTTTTTCTTTTTTTTTCTGAGTGACATACAAAAACAGTAAAGACTCATATCTCAAAAACTACAGCAAGGAGAGCCAAAAGGTATGTATCGTTTGATAGAATATTTTTTGAAAATAAATTAATTACATTTGGCCACTCTCATAAGAAAATTCTAATAGAATACAAAAAAAAAAAAAAAAAAAAGTATTATCATTTTACATAGGTCTATCTTTCTTATTTGACATTCCATGAAGGGAATAAGATAGGAGGAAGGATTTTTGGTGAAGTTCCCCTTCATGTGGGCTGCATTTGGATACAATTTTTTGGTGATACCATGCATATAAAGTAGTAGGCTAATCAAAAGTTAAATCATTAGGAACCAATGTAGCCTTTTTTTTTTTTTTTTTTTTTTTTTTAGCCCTTACACCTGGAAGGCATTTTTAAAATTGTTATTCCTCCATGAATGCTGTAAATGCAGTGCAACTGTTCATTCATTTCCTTGAAAGAGACTTTGTTACAGCTAGTGAACGCAGTGAATGATGTATGACGTGACTCAGTGAATTTAGCCTATCAAATGTACACAAGTTTGTCAAAAAGAGATCTAATTTTCATCTTTGTGATTAAGTCGTTTCGGATAAAAGCGTCTGCTAAATGATTAAATGTAATGTAAGTAAATACAGATGATTTATGATTTACAGCAGCTATATCATAAATCATATAGTTGGAGCACAATTGCAGTTTCACTTCAGATCTAAATGTTTGTCATGTGTTTTTGTAGAAGCTCAGCCATGGGTGTTAGTAATGTTGTGCTGATGTTCATTCTGGTTTGGACTTCCACAGCTGCTGATGGTAAGAGAAAACATTCTGAAGAATTGACTTTCTCTAAGGTAATTCATCATGCTGTATTGTGCATAACATGGACTGTATAATGTGACCCAGAGTTATGGTAGATGAAGAGTCTCAGATGGAGAGTGTTTGCAGAACCTGTTGCTATTTCTGCATTTCTGTTTGGTGATGCTAATATCAAAGAAGCAAAACACTTTAAATTGAATTTCTTGGCATGTAAAATGACTAATTATAACCCCGTTTCCAGAAAAGTTGGGACATTTTATAAAGTGCTATAAAATAAAGAATATGTGATTTGTAAATTTTCTTAAACCTTTATTTGACTGAAGTACAAAGAACATATTTCTAATGTTTTTTCTGACCAAATGAATTGTGTTCTGTAAAGATAAACAAATTTTGATTTGGATGGCTGCAACATACTCCACAAAAGTTGAAAGATTATAGATGATCCAAATTGGCTGTTTCTAAACAGTTTCACAATAAGCAGGTGAATTGGCATATGGTGAGGGTCTCTTGATTGGGTATAAAAGGAACAAGTCTTAATGCACAGATCCAATCTTTTGACCAGGATTGGAATCCGATATCTGTGGTTACATTAATTCCCACCCAAAATGATTTTGGTTTTGAATGGCCGTGCTATTAACATTATTTATATAATTCATGTGGATGGTCATGATTATTTGCCAGCATGGACAAGATAACAGCTGTCATAACTCATGAATGTTTTGCGGCACGAAATGTGAGGAACAGATTTATAGTCCGGAAATAATTTCGTATCTACAACTCAGATATAGAATATAGAATTCTGAAGTGAAATAAAGTAGTGCTGTTTTATATATATATATATATATATATAATTATTATTATTATTATTATTATTATTTTATTTATTTTTTTATTATTATTTTATTTATTTTTTTTATGAATTAACCAGAGAGTGAACTTGAAGCGGTTTAATGCAGCGAAGTTATCACCTCATTTCTGAGAAATATAACAACACATTCTGTAGCCTGGCTTTCAGTACTGAAGCTGTTTTTATTTATTAAAGTGTAAGAAATTGTAGTCTGGCTCGACCCAGATTCCACTCCAAAATATATTTTAGAATAAGCTTATCCCCAAAATGGCTTAATTATCATAGAGATGAAGGAAGTGAAGTTATATTGTTTCTTCACCATTTGGGTTGATCACATCCTGAACAAATAGTAGTCAATTGTAGAATGGGAATGGGTGTGGGACACAGAGAACCTTCTCAGACAATGGGGTGTCACAGCTTCATTAACATACAGACCACAGCTGTTGCAACAAGAGCAACTTCATTTACATTAAGAGTGATAAACTAACTGTATAAAAGGTTTTGATGTTCTGGGTTCATTCTGGCGCCGGTGAACTAAAGGTGCTTCGTGTACCTTGCCACTGCTATGCTGTAATAAACTTAATTTTTTCTCAGAAAAGGCACGGGCAGAGGTTGTAAACCAGCTCCTGAATGTTTCTGAATTTCTTTTCTTTACAAAGATAAATATAAAGTTCCCACCTCAATAAAAAGCTTTGAGCGAGTGAACACATGCACGTCTGCCTCATAATACAACACTAAAATGCTATCTTTGTGAATAAACATGTCGTCCTCGCCTTGTGGTGGCTTGGAATTCAGAGGGGAACCAGATATGCGTGTTGAGACATAGGTCGGATGTCCAGATATCAGATAAGCATTTTTTTAGCATTCTGCACATGCTAAAACTAGACACTGCACCATAGAAGAGATGTGCCTGACTGCAGTCCAGATCTGTCTCTTATTGAAAATGTATGATCACCCATCATGAATAGGAGAATCAGACAGCGATGGCCATGGACAGTTGTCTTATTTCAGACAAGATTGGGCAAATATTCCACTTGCAATTAGTATCTTCAATTGGTGATTTGAAAAATGATTAAATGGCAAATTATTAAATAGTGTAATTAAAAGGAAAGGTGATGTGACACAGTGGTAAACATACCTCTGTCCTAACTTATTTGGAGTGTGTAGCAGCCATCAAAATCAAAAATGTGTTACAAGTTACAAAATACAATTAAGTTGATCAGTGAAAACATTGGAAATCCTTTCTTGTTACTTTTGTCAGTTAGATAAAGGTTAAAGATAATTAACAAATCACAGATTCTTTATTTTATTGCATTAAATAAAATGTCCCAACTTTTCTGGAAATGGGGTTGTAGTTTTCTGTTGATGTATTAAACTGATTTAAACTTTTTTTCAGATGACATCAGTGTAAGCTGTGAGGATGTGACTGGAACTGTGGGTGAAGAAGTAACTCTCAACTGCAGCGTCTCTCTGAAGAACTCTGAATGCTGCATTATAGAGTATAAGTTTCAATACTCTGAGAAATATAATAACTCCGCAATCTGTAGACAAAAGTTTCCTCCTGACCCCTGTGAACAGAGAAACAACTTCACATGCAGCTTCACTCCACCTACAGAAATGACAGAAAAATTCAGATTCTTTATCCAAACAAATCAAGGACAGATATCAACTGAATTCACTGTGAACATAACAGGTACAGTATATAATACTGTTGTTTACAATTCAATAAATGTTTGCAACTGTACATTTATTTTCCATCTACTAACAGTGGTTTAAAATCTGTTCACAGAGCCCAGTAAACCAGAAACTGTCACTCAAGATCCTGGTAAGAAAGATATTACATTCTATTATAATTATTTTTACTGAGTATGAATTCAGGTTACTTACAGAACACAGAAAGATGCTATATAGTTGTTTTATTTTATGTACATTTAGATATGTGTACAAAATCTAACAGCAGCAGAAATATATTGTGAAGTCTGTGACAGTAACAGTGTTCTGACAGCATTTGAATGCATCTAAAGAGATTACTGAATATTCTTAATTTTATTATAAATCATATTAAACTGGTCGTGGATCTACAGCTCTTATCGTCACTGGTGCTGTTGTAGGCTGTTCCTTCATCATCGTGATGGCAATCTTTTGTGTAAAGAAGTTGAAACGCAACACCCCTTCTGGATTCCATATGAAATATGAAAGAGGTGCTTCTGCAGAACCAACAATGATGACAGTGAATGTTCAGAGTGAAATTAAGTGAAAGCAGAGAGTTTTGTTTCATTTGTCATGTAAAGATCATGCAAGTGATAATGTTCAGTTTAAAGCTGCTCTAAGCGATGTTGGGTGACGTCACTTCTTGTTGACGTTCGAAGTATTATCAAACAAAATGGAGGATAGCTCGACCCTCTCTCCTCCTCAACCCATCCCCTCCCTTCCACATGTTCCTTCTCTTTTTCCCTCTTCTTTGCTATTTGTTCATCGGAACGTCGTCTCTTTGGTTGTGTGTCGGCCATATAAAAATTCAAGAGAATATAATTCTAACTTTAGTCGTTGTCGTTGTCTATAGACATCTCTCCTCTAGCTAACTTCATGCTTCTCTCTTCTCTTCTCCACTCCCCCCTTCATGTGCACGCGCACTAACCCCGCCCTAATCATTCTTGTCGGTTGTTGGCTGGAACAGTGTTTATGTTTCGTGGTCCAGGCTGGGCCAGTTTGTTTTTCTTGCCATTTGTGGAGCCTGTGGTGTCTACAGAGACCGTGTTTTTTTACAGTGTGTTCAGGGCACAGGCAGCTAGCGGATAGTGAGGAGATGTTTGCTGTATGTGACAAAATGTTTCAGCCTGAAAAAACGTGTGACATCGCTTAGAGCACCTTTAACTAAAAATGCCTTTATTTGAACTAAAACTCATATACTTGTTATTTTACAATGATAGATCAATATTGATCAGACCAATTATTTCGCCAATATTTGGCCATGTTGAGATAATCTGCATCAGATAATAATTCTGCTTTTGTGTTTTCACAGACTTTAATAATTTGAGTAAAATATTGTTTTTATTTTAGCAGTTTTGAGTGTCATATATCCACACTGTATATGCCATTGATTGTCTTTTATTTTAAAGTTAACATTATAATTGTATTTATTAAATGATTAAAGTCTCATGATACACTCAATATTGTCCAAAGTCTCTTTTTAGAATTTTTGATGAACTTTAATGTCTGTGAAGGGAAAACTATACTAGTGACAATTACAAGTTATTCTGTGGTAATTGGTGATGGAATATAAAGTCAGAAAGCCAAGTGTTATACATATATGAATATAATGTATTAGGAAGATGCCTCTCTTAAGAACAATGTGGATTTACTTTTAAACTGTAACATATTTAAATATAAGTTTAGCATGTGCTGGATGATGATGCTCCAGCCAATGTGTTTTTATAGGAAATAAGTAGAAACATTTGCTAATCTTTTATAGCACAAAATGACAAATACTAAATTAGGGGTAAGATGATCCCTACTGGATAAACTTTTACAGAGTTTATACTTTACTTTTGATATAGTTCTTATTAATATTTATATATTGTTTAAATGGCATTAATGTAAAATAATAAATCAGCTATTGTATTTAAAATTTTATTTTGACATTTAGTTAAATAATTGAATAACCAATGACTATGAGACTATAACCAAGGAGAATCCCAGTAACAGAGATTAAACTGAAAGGTAAACCCATATTTTAATTGAAGATATGTCATAATAGAAACACTGAAAGCGAATTGAATGATTTTATTCAATTAACCGATAGGTTTTAATAAAAGCAAACATGTCTGAAATGTACATCTAATAAACCAAAAAATAAATAACCCCATAATTAGAGTTATAGTCTAAACATAACACAAGTAACAACATGAAACTTTTTTTTATCTTTTTACATTAAAATATAAACTATAACTTTTACTCCACAAATCTAAAAACACTAATGTGTCCACAAATCACTCATTAACAAATAAACACAAAAAACTTTGATATTCAACACAATACAGTGTCATAGATCACCATTATCCTGAGACACAAAATTAAATCAATTATCCTTAACTTGTTTCGGCTGACTAAATCTCACAAATGTTAATATTCAGATGAAATGACAAAATTGAAAATATCGTAGACATTCATTAAAAGTGTTCTATTGTCTATCTATTGTCAGGAGAAAATCATTCTGCCCCATGTTACCCAGCTGTTGCAATCCATTCTCCTGCCAGCAGAGGGCGTGTCCGGCTGAGATTAAATATTTGTCAGATTTGACGTTTGTGACATACACGCACATCAACCCGTGTTTAGCGTTCATACAAACCACAATACATTCAGATTCATCAATCGGGATGGTTAGATACATGATAGGATAATGTAGAAAAAAAAAATAACTTAAGGTCATATTCTGGGATGAATATATTCTGGAAATCCTGCTTTATTTGTCATAAAGGGAAATCATCTCGTCTCAGATACAAATTTGACTGGTAGGCCTAAAGCATGAAGAATATTTTCCCCCCGCCCTTTTGTATTTTTTTGCAATGCATATTGTATGTTCAGGGATGACAGATTGATAAGCAGACATGGTATTTATGACTGGATGTAACTGTTGATACTTTGCGGTAAAATTGGCTCTCATACTGACTTTGTCCTATCAGTGTGGCTCTCATGAAAAAAATAGTGAAGACCACTGTTATAGACTGAAAGTGAAGGAACAACAACTTTTTTTCTTTAATGTTTATTTTATTCTTTCACTTTGCTCCTGGTCTTTCATACAGTATGTGGTTTGCTTGTAAAAAGTTCTGTAAGGACCGTGTTTACTTTGCACAGACTCTCTTTTTAACTGACTAGAGAATACATAAATAAATAAACTATAATGAAATGCACCAAAATTCCCGCTTGATGTTCTCGACTGTTTTATTAAGTATCAAAAAGTGTATAAAAAGTGTGTATTGATTCACATGGACAGAATTAAAAAAAGGACTCTTATTTTGTTATTCTGTGGAGAGCGTGCCATTGCCTCCTTATATCAGCAGAGGAGCTGCAAAAGACCACCAGATTCTCATGATCATACTCGCACTGTTTGTCAGGGTTTAATGCTTGAACTGATTCCCTGTCGCGTGAAGCTGAAGGATTGATCTCAGTGCTGGAGAACCGAATGGATTAAGATGAGCGAGACAAGACAGAAGTAATTAGCACTGCTGATCAGGGAATGGATTAACCACTTTTTTTTCGGAGTGGTTTTTGTGAAGTTCACCTTCAAGTGAGCTGCATTTGGATACAATTTTCTGGTGATACCATCAGGCGCGTCGTCAGACATGGGCATCCGGGGCTTCAGCCCCGGATGTTTTTTTTATAGCCCCGGATCTCAGAAAATTGAATTTATTGATAATTATTATTAGGCAAAGTGGCAAGCAGCACGAGTCCACGAGCCGTGAGAGCAGGGCGTGGCCAGTAGCGCGAGTGTCACCTGAATTCAAGTTCAAGCACCGGTTTCAAGTTTCTCACGGATGAACTTCGGGGGCGCGCGCACCGCACCGGTTTAAAAAAAATAACGCAGTCAGCACCGCCGCACAGTCTTCTGTCAGAACAGATGTTGTCACTATGTCAGTAAAACTCAGAAAAACTAACTTACTGTCGTGTCAGCCGTTTGCTCGCGGCGCGCACTCTTCAATCACGCTAGCATGTAACGTCGAAACAAATAAACTAGCATGTAACGTTGTGTTCTGTCGTCAATTAAGTATTGAAAGAACCAAAAGGGAGATTAAAGCTGCGTCAAAACTCTATGTCGGGGCTTTTGTATTCCTTTGTAGGCTACATAAATGTTACACATTTTGGCGTAGCCCTACTCAATTTTCATTATTAGGCTAATATTCTAACATTTTATCAATATTGCAAAGTCATCAAAACTGACTAAATATTTTGTGACCAAAAATGTGAAAAATAGGCCTACATCTAGCCTAAATGATCGTTCATGACATTCTTTTAACTATAAGCAACCCAATTTGTCTAGATCTGTTTTATTTCCTTTGTATAATGAGCTTAAATATTGCTGCGCAGTCGTGTGATTTAGTCTGCTTGATTAACATTATTACAATGTATTCATATTTAACTGTGATATGTAGCCTATATATATAAGGTCCTCGAATGTGTTGGAATATTTCACCAGCATCAGCCTTTTCACAGTTTCTATCACTCCGCTTGTCTGTGTTTGCGCAACTTCCATCATTAGGCCAGTAATGGTCTATATGAGTGAACAATTGAAATTTAATTGAACTGATTTAATAGTGCCAAAAACATTGATTAACTCAAGAAAGAAACAAGTTGCTGAAACCAAACTTTAATGCTAAAAAGTTTACATCTATGCAAAATAATCCTTGAAAGATTTCTCATTTAAGGCCATTCCTGTTTGGAATATGTGATTGTGTATTGTCAACAATAAGCAGAAACATTTTGCATTTCCATTTTATAGTGTGGATCATTCATTTCAACATTTATCCTCATTCTCATGTTTAAGAATCTGTTATCTTGACAAATAATTTATGCTACTGCCCACTGACATGTTTTTAAAGCTATTGTTATCAAAAAATGTTGTCCTTCAAACACCTTAAAATGCACATATGTAGATCTGAGAAATCAAAATTTTCTCGGGGGAGCATGCCCCCGAACCCCCCTAAATACCTCACATTTTAATGTGTGTGTCTGTGTGGTAATATGGGCTGGTGTGGCTACAGTGCCAGGACTGAATTTTTTAACCAGTCTGCCCCCTGCATATAGGCCTAAAATATACTTTTTTCTCTGTATCGAATCATGTTATCTTGTTACCCACCCCCAGCCCCTGATGTTTTTAAAACCTAAAAACGCCCCTGGATACCATGCATATAAAGTAGTAGGCTTATCAAAAGTAGGCTATTATTTTTAATTGGGGACGGGGGGTGAGTTTTACAATGCATATTCGTTAACTATGGTAACTATGCAGGTTTAAGGGTTAACCATGGATAACATGACCCCCCCCCCCCCTCCCCCCTTTAGAGTTTAGACAAATCCATGTCCAGGTCACAATCGTCCCGCACCAGATATATTACAAAACAATGATTCCATAGCCATTTCAAATGCATGTTTACTGTGAAAGTCTCCCTTATGGAAGTAGGGGAGCGCGGGGCTAGTTCGTAACACAATAGTTTTAAATACTTCCGCACATGCTTGGATGACGAAACTTTGTGTATTTACTAGTTGCCATATCAACACTAGATAGAAAAAAAAATTCCGCCAATTTTTTTTTTTTTTTGGAAGATATCCATAGACATTTATTAAACCATAATAGCAAAAGTAAATTTCTTACTTAAGTTAATTTTTCATCTCTATTTTTTGTGTTTATTTAAAATAAGAGAAATCTGATATTATTTTAATCTCCAAGATGTTATTTAACAGTTGAGATAGTTTTTTAATGCTTCGCTAACTAGCAGAAGACACTAGCAGGGTTTAAAGCTACACTGTGTAACTTTTTTAGTTGATTCTTAGCAAAAAACACTTAGTTCTTTCAAAAATATATGTGCTCATTAATTTATATTTACTTCTTTCAAGTAATAAAGTATTCTCTTAAGTTTATAATCTGCCATTTAAAGTACATACGGGTAAGGGGTTCGAATGCAGGTCGCCATGTTGCCCCTCCATCTTGAAACTACATTAGCCAAAGAGGGACATGCCTGTAAATTCAAGCTTCGCCTTTTGCGTTTTTCACTCAGTGACACCGTGACGAATGCGAGGGGGAGATTACTCGTGTGTGTGTGTGTGTGTGTGTGTGTGTGTACTCACATTTGAAAGGGAGAATTAAAAAGTCAACGCGACAGACAAATCAGCAAGACCATATAGTCAATATTGGAGTAACTTTTCCCAGATGGAAAGAGCTCATGAGGAGAAAAGATTTTAAAACGGACACCGAGGTTGCCTGCTTTCTTCTCGACAGGTAATTCAGCCTGTTGTAATTCATTTGTGTAAATTCAAAGTTTTATAGTTGCTTGTCTAACCATAGCATGGTTGTGCATAACGCCAGAACGACCTAGTAGCCTATAACTTCATCCTCGCGTCAATGGTGAAAAAGTGTTGTTTACCTTGTAACATAAATCTGTGCTGCGACGGATCACATGTGATGAATAGTTTTAAAGGCGCAATTTTTTTAAGATATATAAAAAAAAGGACACTGTAAATTTTAGTTATTTTTAATTGCTTTTACTTTGTACACATTGTAATGTTAGCCTAATCTGATTATGCTGGGATAGCCGATTCCAAGGGTGACGTTTACCTCCTGACATCTGTCCTGTAGTTTTATTCATTTTAGACGTATTGTTTATTATTGTCATGGACGAAGTCGATAACTGGAAGCCATGTTAATCTTGGAATAATACGGCCACCGTAGGAGTTAAAACGCCCTCGGAATTGAGAGGAATAGAAACTAATATTCACTGGGTAGTCATATACAATTTCACCGCTAGATGGGGGTAAAAATCACACAGTGTAGCTTTAAATCCAAGTTGTGCAGGCGGGGGCATGTTGTCACACTGCATTACAATGTGCCCCTATTAGAAATATGCTATTATATTCTATACTTTTATTATTTTTATTGAGAAAACGTGAGAAAAAGGTGAATAAAGACTGAGAGTCAATGTTCAGAAATTACTAATTATTTATTTGTTTTGAACTAGTTGTATAGCTGTGTTTTCATGTGTTCGTAGTCAAAACTCAAAAATGAGTTTCTATTTAATTATTAAAAATTGCCATTATTTTATATGAAAAAGTTTTTTAATTGTATTTTATTTAGAAAATATTTTAGTTTGTTTTGTATTTTTTTTATATCAGATAACATTTTAAGCTGTCGTATGTTATGTTACAATGTGCCCCACACGTTACAATGTACCACACCTATGGGGCATGTTGTCACATTTCACTTCCATTCTTTCGGGGTATATCAAGAAAAATGTACAGTGAGGAAAATAAGTATTTGAACACCCTGCTATTTTGCAAGTTCTCCCACTTGGAAATCATGGAGGGGTCTGAAATTGTCATCGTAGGTGCATGTCCACTGTGAGAGACATAATCTAAAAAAAAAAATCCAGAAATCACAATGTATGATTGTTTTAACTATTTATTTGTATGATACAGCTGCAAATAAGTATTTGAACACCTGTCTATCAGCTAGAATTCTGACCCTCAAAGACCTGTTAGTCTGCCTTTAAAATGTCCACCTCCACTCCATTTATTATCCTAAATTAGATGCACCTGTTTGAGGTCGTTAGCTGCATAAAGACACCTGTCCACCCCATACAATCAGTAAGAATCCAACTACTAACATGGCCAAGACCAAAGAGCTGACCAAAGACACTAGAGACAAAATTGTACACCTCCACAAGGCTGGAAAGGGCTACGGGGAAATAGCCAAGCAGCTTGGTGAAAAAAGGTCCACTGTTGGAGCAATCATTAGAAAATGGAAGAAGCTAAACATGACTGTCAATCTCCCTCGGACTGGGGCTCCATGCAAGATCTCACCTCGTGGGGTCTCAATGATCCTAAGAAAGGTGAGAAATCAGCCCAGAACTACACGGGAGGAGCTGGTCAATGACCTGAAAAGAGCTGGGACCACCGTTTCCAAGGTTACTGTTGGTAGTACACTAAGACGTGATGGTTTTGAAATCATGCATGGCACGGAAGGTTCCCCTGCTTAAGCCAGCACGTCAAGGCCCGTCTTAAGTTTGCCAATGACCATTTGGATGATCCAGAGGAGTCATGGGAGAAAGTCATGTGGTCAGATGAGACCAAAATAGAACTTTTTGGTCATAATTCCACTAAACGTGTTTGGAGGAAGAAGAATGATGAGTACCATCCCAAGAACACCATCCCTACTGTGAAGCATGGGGGTGGTAGCATCATGCTTTGGGGGTGTTTTTCTGCACATGGGACAGGGCGACTGCACTGTATTAAGGAAAGGATGACCGGGGCCATGTATTGCAAGATTTTGGGGAACAACCTCCTTCCCTCAGTTAGAGCATTGAAGATGGGTCGAGGCTGGGTCTTCCAACATGACAATGACCCGAAGCACACAGCCAGGATAACCAAGGAGTGGCTCTGTAAGAAGCATATCAAGGTTCTGGCGTGGCCTAGCCAGTCTCCAGACCTAAACCCAATAGAGAATCTTTGGAGGGAGCTCAAACTCCGTGTTTCTCAGCGACAGCCCAGAAACCTGACTGATCTAGAGAAGATCTGTGTGGAGGAGTGGGCCAAAATCCCTCCTGCAGTGTGTGCAAACCTGGTGAAAAACTACAGGAAACGTTTGACCTCTGTAATTGCAAACAAAGGCTACTGTACCAAATATTAACATTGATTTTCTCAGGTGTTCAAATACTTATTTGCAGCTGTATCATACAAATAAATAGTTATAAAATCATACATTGTGATTTCTGGATTTTTTTTTTTTAGATTATGTCTCTCACAGTGGACATGCACCTACGATGACAATTTCAGACCCCTCCATGATTTCTAAGTGGGAGAACTTGCAAAATAGCAGGGTGTTCAAATACTTATTTTCCTCACTGTATATACTGTATTAATAAAACAAAAACACATAATTGTACTAGACATGTGGGAAATTAATTTGGGAAAAAATAAATACTCTGAACCATAAGTAGATTTACACAAACTGAGAAAGTCAAAAAGCGTTACTTTGTGCCCCGCTCTCCCCTACCTCGCTCGAAGCACAACAGTTGTGTCTTGAATTGATTGTAATGATGGAAAATATTAGACAAACTGCATGCATTCTTTCTTTGACACATGGTTTAACGACTTCATGTGATGGAATTTATTAAAAACCTGTTTAACTTTGATGAGGGAGAGATTGACAGGTTCTTTATTGGTGGATAAGGTTTCCTACATTGAGTTTAATGCCTTACAAACAAGAAAAATGTCCCTGTTGTTTGTTCATTTGTGCAATAGTAAAGGGAAACAACAACAACGCCTTGACTCTTTGAATGGCAGTCATGCATATTACTATTGTAATATCTGTTTTTCTTAATAGGCTGCTGCCACCACCTTTAATTATTTTAGCCAGTATGGTCTGGCACCAGAAGACAACACACCACCACAACTTCAATCAAAATATGCAGTTTTATTAACAGAGGGGACTACAAGGACAGGCTAAACACAACCTGGAAAGCCGTAGAACTACACCGAGCACTACGTCAACTCATTCACTTCATTGGTGACAAACCCCAGAATCAATTACAGATAGTGCACTTCAAACTCGCTTTCACACTTGGTTCGATTGCGCCCCCGGCCTCCGGGAGACTGTGTTCACATTATATTATTTGTATCCAAACCGCGGTACGCTTGCGGCGCATAATCGTGTTGCTTAGTAACCGCCATGAATGAAAAGGCATCAAAATGGATAGAATTGCTCACTTCACTTTTTTTTTAACCTTTGGTTTTGTTTTCAAAGAAAAGATACAGAAACACACTTGCGTCTGTCTGCCGCAAAAGTACTAAAATCGTTCCAAAGACAGCGGGCTGTCCGCTGAAGACAATTTGTGCAGAGGCAAGCAGAAATCATCTCTCAGCTTGCAATGCGTCAATCACGCTTTTCTTCAAGGTAAGTGTACACACACACACGCACCACATTATACGTCATCAATAGCGGTTCATTCCCGCGATTTGCTACAATTGCGTTCATATCAGCAGCGAACCGTACTGGAGTTCACATGAACCGTAACCTACCCCAGTACACCCTTTTTAAGCAGACTCGAGTACGGTTCGTGGGTGAGCACCCGAGTTCGGAAGACAGCGTTCACATAATCCAAACGAACCGAACTCTGACGTCATTCGAACCCGGGTGCGCACCAAAAGTGCTAGTGTGAAAGCGCCCTTATTGAAAATGTATGATCACCAATCATGAAAAGGAGAATCAGACAGCGATGGCCATGGACAGTTGTCTTATATCAGACAAGATGGGCAAATATTCCACTTGCAACATTTCAACAATTCATATCCTCAATTCCCAAATGATTAAATTGTGTAATTAAAAGGAAAGGTGATGTGACACAGTGGTAAACATACCTCTGTCCTAACTTTTTTTGGAGTGTGTAGCAGCCATCAAAATCCAAACTTTATATTTACAAAATAAAATTAAGTTGGTCAGTGAAAACATTGGAAACATTTTCTTTGTACATTTGTCAGTTAAATAAAGGTTCAAGAGATTTAACAAATCACAGATTATTGATTTTATCGCATTTTACAAAATGTCCCAACTATTCTGGAAATGGGGTTTGATAATAAACCTGCTCTGTCACTCCTGTTAGAGCATAGGTGGGATTTTCGTTTTATTTTATTGGAACTCAGAGAGACTCCATGAACTGAACTGAGTGTGTCAAGATAAGAGAGACATACAAAATGTGCAGAGCAGTGGGTCACGAGGACTGGAATTGAGAACCACTGGTATATTCCATGGTGAAATGTTACTGATGAGGATTTATTGTGCTTTGGCTGCCTTTATGGACCAGTGGATGTTTATTATTGTGTATGCCCATCTATTCTTGTTTTTCACTATCCTTTATGGTATTTCTTGTTTTCCAGACTAATGCCTCTATACTGCCTGTAATTGATATCTACCTGTGACATACCTGTATCTCTGCGGCTTGTTCTTTTATCAATACATCATCTAATCTGCTCTAATGTCTCCTCATCCTTATATTAAACTGCTCTGACAGGCACCCAGAGGGGTTCACTCATCTAATTACAAATCAGATCCAGACAGTCAAAGTCTCCCAGACAATACTCTTAATATTGTCCAAAGTCTCTTAAAGGAACTACCTCGCTCGAGGCACAACAGTTGTGTCTTGAATTGTTTGTAATGATGGAAAATACTAGACAAACTGCATGCATTCATTCTTTGACACATGGTTTAACGACTGCATGTGATGCAATCTATTAAAAACCTGTTTAACTTTGATGGGGGAGAGATTGACAGGTTCTTTATTGGTGGATACGTTTTCCTCCATTGAGTTTAATGCCTTACAAAGAAGAAAAATTTCCCTGTTGTGTTTGTTCAGATGTGCAATAGTAAAGGGAAACAACAACACCGCCTTGACTCTTTGAATGGCAGTCATGCGTATTACTATTATAGTATTGAAGAGTAAGCAATTAAGTCCAAGTTACTAAAATCCTTGACATATAAGCAACGATTCTGATAGGTAGTTGGCTATATTTACTAGGAGGATGACTGACACAGCACCAACTGCTGGCCAAAAATACAGTGAAATAAACGACTGACTTTGTCCTGAGAGCAACGAGTCATTGAAAGTGAAAGTGTCTAGCCTGTATTTATACACTGGTGATCGCTGTAGAGACAGTCAGAGTGAATGAACTCACACACTGAAGACACACAGACCAGAGGTGAGCAATAACTCTCTCTCTACAGGAAAATAATATCCTTTATATTTATTAATCCATACACTCAAATGATGGCAGACATGTTGTTTTTGGTTGGTCTATTAATTGACTTGATTTAATCCAAACAAACTTTTGCTGATAAATTCTGACGTTTCTGCTCAACTTTCAGTAAATCGTCTTAATCTACTATTTAATCTCTACTCCTTATTAGTCCTAGTTGTTTAAGTTTCACGCTTTATGCAACTTTCTGTCATTTTTTCTCTCTTGCAGAATCAAAAGCATGAATGCTGTAAATGCAGTGCAACTGCTCATTCTGGTTTGGACTTTTACTGCTGTCTGTCAAGCTGATGGTAAGAGAATAAACTTTCCCCTAGAAAGAGTGTGTGAGAATTTTAAGAAGGGACTAAAAAAAATGTTTTGGTTCATATATACACACACACACACACACACACACACACACAAAAATAAAAATAAAGATGCACAATATTCAGTGGAAGTGAATCTGATTTTCTTATTAAAGTTACAGACATTTTTTATTATTATTCAGTTGCTGTATTATATGATATACACTGCTATTTTTTAGATGACATCAGTGTAAGCTGTGAGGATGTGACTGGAACTGTGGGTGAAGAAGTAACTTTCACCTGCAGCGTCTCTCTGAAGAACTCTGAATGCTGCATTTTATACTATAAGTTTCAATACCCTGAGAAATATACTGACTCCGAAATCTGTAGAGAAGACTTTCCTAAAGGCTCCTGTGAACAGAGAAACAGCTTCACATGCAGCTTCAGTCCAACTACAGTAATGACGGGAGAATTCAGATTCTTTATCCAAACACATCAAGGACGGGGATCAGCTGAATTCACTGTGAACATAACAGGTACAGTATTTAATACTGCTGTTTATAATTCAATAAATGTTTACAACTGTATTTGTATTTTCAATCTACTAACAGTGGTTTAAAATCTGTTAACAGAGCCCAGTGAACCTGAACCTGACACTGAAGATCCTGGAAAGAAAGGTAATATATTGTATTATACCACGGGACTGTTGAATGCTTGATACTGATTGGTTGACGAATGTCAAGGTGTGAAATTATTTTCCAGTAAACGCACAGTGATGAAGTAGCTCAATGTCTGTCGACCGCATTACAATTCCATATCACTTCGTCAACTTATCTCAGCTATTTCATTCAAAGACACTGACCAAACAAATATGACAAACAAAAGGATAAAAATGACAAACAACTTCCATGTTTTCCCTTCTAAATGACCTTTTATTATCTATGTAAATCACGCTGTTGTTCTTCAGCTCTGTCTCCGCACACACACACAGATGATATGTTCACACGTATTGAATCTTGTCAGCGCTGCCCGCAAATTATCAATAAAATAATGTAGCGACTGAAAAGATACATGACATTTCTTAGTTGTGAGTTGGTAACATCACTTATCATCAGCATACTTATCATTTTAAATCACCTGTGAATAAATGGTTTTAAACAATGTCATGAAACATTTTAAATGTACTTTTCCAGAAGAACCTGTCTTGGATCAATCACGAACATCTCAACAAGAAAAAGCAGAAGATCGTGGATTTAAAGTTGCTGTCATCGCTGCTGCTGTAAGCTGTTTCATCATCGTCATTATGCTAATCATTTACAAAATTAAACAAAACTACAAACAGAAGAGGGACAACAACCCAGAAAATATGATCTAATGTCACTGACTGTATGAAAACATTGAGTTTTGTTTGACTTTTAATGAAAGACACAAACTTTATAAGAACTCCATAAACTATATTTGTACATACAGCACTATCTGTTAAACCTCAAACTACTGAACTAGATAACTCTGATTTCTGTGAAATATTGGTATATTAATGATCTATTTGATCAGTGTGTGTGTGGCCTTAATGAACTTAAGCCTGTGTGAACATAAAGCAGCAAAACTGTGTTTGCTTTTGCTATTTTTTTTTAATTCTTCTGCCATTCAAAGAATGTATATAATGAATGTTAATTTTGTATTTGGTTCGTATGGAAATTAATTTTTTACTGTTATTATTCTACACATGCAATTTTCTAATGATGTAAACAGTGTTGTATTGCACAACATGTTTTACTGTTTTAAAAACCAATGGAATGAGGAAACATTTGTGGCTCTCTCTAAAGATGAATATCTTAAACCTCATGGACAAGTTGTTCCAGTGAGTGGGTGAGATTCATTTTCTGAGAAATGATTTACTGTCTGAGAAAGTGAGAAAAAGAAAGACTTTACACAATACTTGAATTAAAATCCAGTGTGTAGCAGTCAGTTATTTGAATATAACTGTTGCAATGCATTATAGCAGAGTCATATATTACACACACACATGAGGACAAAAATAGAGTGAAAATGAAGGAAACACTAACTTGTTTTGTTTACTTTTTGTTTCTTTGACTTTCTTTATTCTTTCACTTTGTTCCTGGTCTTTCATACAGTATGTGGTTCGCTTGTAAAAAGTTTTGTAAGGACCGTGTTTGTACATGATGGCCTAGAATAAAGAAATAAATAACTATAATGAAATGCACTTGATTCTTGATTGTGTTTTAGTAGGTAATAATACAGCACTATAGGTCAATTTGTTAAATAGTTTCAGAATTGTTCATTTGACAGTAAGTAGGCTACTTGATTACGTGAATAATTAAATCCCTTTTTTTAATTATAGGTCATTTTTAATTTATAGGTCATTTTAAGGGTGTTTAGTAAATGCACTGACGCCTCAGACTAGACAAAGCTCATACCAACTCTGATTATCAATATCATACTCATGATTAGGCCTATTTATTAGCCAACCTTTAAAGGAGAAGTTCACTTTTAAAAAAACTTTTGCTGATAATTTACTCACCCCCATGTCATCCAAGATGTCCATGTCTTTCTTTCTTCAGTCAAAAAGAAATTAAGGTTTTTGATGAAAACATTCCAGGATTTCCCCCCATATTATAGAGTCCAATAGGACCCAAACGGTTCAAGGTCCAAATGACAGTTTCAGTGCAGCTTCAAAGGGCTTTAAACGATACCAGACGATGAATAAGGGTCTTATCTAGCGAAACGATCGGTCATTTCAAAAATAAATTAAAAAGTTTAAGTTTTATAAGCACAAATGTTCGCCTTGCTCTGTTCTGTGATGCGCGTTCGTAACGTCACGTAATACGCAATTACGTTGAAAAGGTCTCGCTTGAAAAATTTCTGTCCTGAAGAAAATGTTATTTTTGGCTTTTTAATATTAAAACACCCAGGGATACGCACACGAAATTTTAAACGATAAACTGACACAAATACATTTGAAAATGTGTATATGGTCCTCCTTCTGCACATTTGTAAACACGTCAAGCGTGACCTTTTCAACGTAATTGCGTATTACGTGACGTCTTCAACGCGCATCACAGAACAGAGCAAGGCGAACATTTGTGCTTATAAAACTTAAACTTTTTAATTTATTTTTGAAATGACGATCGTTTCGCTAGATAAGACCCTTATTCATCGTCTGGTATCGTTTAAAGCCCTTTGAAGCTGCACTGAAACTGTCATTTGGACCTTGAACCGTTTGTGTCCCATTGGACTCTATAATATGGGGGGAAATCCTGGAATGTTTTCATCAAAAACCTTAATTTCTTTTTGACTGAAGAAAGAAAGACATGGACATCTTGGATGACATGGGGGTGAGTAAATTATCAGCAAAAGTTTTTTTAAAAGTGAACTTCTTATTTAAGCTTGGACTGATTCGCTGTCGAGTGATGCTGAAGGTTTGAACTCAGTGTAGAATGAATGGGAAAAAATAGATGAGACATACAGAAATATTTAGCATTAAGATGTAATGAGAATTAGCCATTTTAAATGCATGTTTATTACAATGAAAGCCTAAAGCATCATGGGAAGCACCTCGCTTGAGGCACAACTGGTACGTTGTATTGTTTGTAATGATGGAAAGTTTTGTACAAACTGCAATCGGACTTAAACCAGTTAAACGACTGCATGAGGTGATGCAATCCATTAAAATCCCTGTTTACCTTTGATGATGGAGATATTTTACGATGACAGGTTCTTTCATGGGTGGTGTTTAAGTTTATTAGCCTGCGTTTATACACTATAGAGTGAGCATTAGAGAGAGTCAGAGTGAATGAACTCACACGCTGAAGACATCAGACCAGAGGTGAGCAATAACTCTCTCTCAACAGCTAAATAATATCCTTTAATCCATAACCAGCCACAGCAAGATCAGTACATGCATGGTGTTTTTGTATTTTGTGATTTACACATTTCAGATTGCAGATATTTCATAATGCCTTTGAAAATAGAAATCTTGTGATTTTGCGGTTATATTTTGCACTCATGAGTTCATTCAACACCTCAAAATGAATGCATGAATAATTATGTGTGAAAGCCCGCAAAATTATTTAATTGTGACATTAAGTTTTTTTTTTCTCTTTTTCTTATGCTTGAAGTGAAGTTATTACTGTGCAATTATCATTCTCAGTAGTATTAGATCAATTATAAGTAATTAAAAATGCATTAGAATATGCTGCCGTTTTTTAAAGCATGCATGAAGAATAATTAATTAAAGAAAAAATAAATTGTCATGCTTTAATCACACAGTTGTCATTTTAAACTACTTTAAATCACCATAATAATTGTCCATGTTCAAATGATTGCAGAATTTTTGTTTCCTAACAAAACTGGTTTAATCTAAGCATTTATTGATTTAGTTAATCCTGATAAATTCTGACATTCTTCTGAGTCTACTTTAGTCCTTCCTTATCAGTCCTTAAGTTTCACTCTTTGTGGTGTTTATTGATCAAACACTCTGAACAAATAAACTGTTTGAACTGGCGTGTAGCCTCTTTATTCTCAGAACATACAATTCCTTATCAGTCCTTAAGTTTCACTCTTGATGCAAATTTCTGTCATTTTTGTCATTCTGTCCTATTGCAGAATAAAAAGCATGAATGCTGTAAATGCAGTGCAACTGTTCATTCTGCTTTGGACTTTTACTGCTGTCTGTCAAGCTGATGGTAAGAGAATAAACTTTCCCCTAGAAAGAGTGTGTGAGAATTTTGAGGAGGGAATAAATATAAGATAATGAAGAAAAAAGATCAAATCATATTAATATATATATTTAGAATTAAGATGTAATGATAATTAACACATATAGATTTAATCATAGATCTACATATTGACCTTATATAGGCCTACAGATTTACACAATAGAGGGAAATCCATTAGAGTCAGGGAGCAGGGTCACCCTAGCTAAAGATCAAATTATATTGATGTTCTAATGTACAAAAACATAAAAGAGTCACTGTGTAATTTTTATCTTACTGACATGGACACAGACACAACAGGTCTGGATGTGTTGTGATCAGTTGCTGTATTACTCTGTTATTTTTCAGATGACATCAGTGTAAGCTGTGAGGATGTGACTGGATCTGTGAGTAAAGTAACTTTCAACTGCAGCGTCTCTCTGAATAACTCTGGATGCTGCATTACGGTGTATAAGTTTCAATATCCTGAGAAATATAATGACTCCGAAATCTGTAGAGAAGAGTTTCCTAAAGGCTCCTGTGAACAGAGAAACAGCTTCACATGCAGCTTCAGTCCAACTACAGTAATGACGGGAGAATTCAGATTCTTTGTGCAAACAAATTGTGGAAATAAAATAACAGAATTCACTGTGGACATATCAGGTATATAATTGTCACGTTTTGAGCTTGTTTGTTCATGTTTAGAGTATGTTTTGGCTCTGATCTGAAGGTTAGTTTCTAGTATGTGTTAATTGGTTCTTCCCATGTTCCCAGCCTGTTTGTCGGGAGTTTATACTTTTGGAACACAGAAAACAGCCGTTTAGTGTCTAGGGATATCATTATATGTATAATTTTAAATCGCCTGTGAATAAATGATTCAAGATGTTAAGGTCTAAGAAGGAAACTGATGATCACAGTTTCCAAATTGTGAAATCTCTCTAGATATTTGATTTTAGAGATGTTTAGATTTGGTCTGTCTGTCAAGAAATCAGTTTGATCAGATTCTCAGCAGCAGAAATGTTTTGTGAAGTTTGTGTGGAGAATCTGACTGACTGATGTTTGATAGGATGACGTTGACTTTATGATTTAAACAATTATTTAAACCATTTAATTGCACCTTTCCAGAGTCAACATCAATAATAGAAGAGAAGCAGAGAACAGAAGGAGACGATACAAGATCTAAGAGCGCTGTCATCGCTGCAGTTACAGGCTGTTCCATCTTCATCTTCATCATCATCATAATGACAATCATTTACAAAAAGAAACCAAACTACAGCCAAAACCTTGCATTGCTTCTGGGCGAAAAAGAGCAACTGTCCAGAAAATGAGAGATCATCAGCAGAATGAAAGTATTGAGTTTAGTTTGACCTTAAATGTGAAGATCATGAAAGACAAAAGCTTTTATAGGAACTCCAGTAAACTATATCTGTACATACAGTATCTGTTAAACCTCAAACTACTGAACTATAAAACTCTGGTTCTAGGTTTTAAAACTCTGTTGCTGTTTTATATTGATTTCTATGAAACAATAGCATATTATTGATCTCTTTGATCAGTGTATGTACAGTATTTGGCTTTAATGAAGTCAAGCCTGTGTGAACATTGAAGCGGTGCAGCAAAACCCAAACTGTGTTTGGTGTCGCTCTTTTTTCTGACTTTCAAGGAATGTATATAACGAATGTCAATTTGGTAAGAGGTATTATACCTTAAGTATGGAAATGATTTTTACTTCTAATATTCTGTATCTGCAATTTTCTTATGGTGTGAACAGTGAGTCTTTGTACAGTTTCTTGTTTATTATTAAAACAAAAATAAAATTGGAATGAATAAACACGTGATGCTCTCTAAAGATGAATATCTGGAAACTTTTTTTTTATCAGGTGATGGGAACACAGAACAGTATTTACAGTATACCAGTTAAACTAGTAAAGTGGGTGAAGGGTAGCTGCACATAGATGATCTGAATTCATGCCTTATTATATAGTTTATATTTAAGTAAAATGTACTGTTTGTCCAGTAAATATTTAGATATTCATAGATTTTAGAAGAGATTTGCTGGTAGAATGATTTTAGTTTTAGTATTATGATACTATGATAATCATTATTACTAATGATTTTAGTATTAACCTTGAGATTAGATTTTTGAAATATGATAAATGATTTGTATTTATGCATTTGGCAGATGTTTTTATCCAAAGCGCCTTAAAATCAAGGTTTACATTTGATCAGTTCAGTTCATGCATTCTCTGAGAATCAAACCCATGATCTTGTCTAACCTTTACCACCAGATACTCTTCTGTTTGAGTGACATGTTTACTGAGAAATAAAATTACTAATGATCCTACAGCTGATAAAAGCAAACTGTCAAGTGTCAAGCATTCAGAGTTCACATGAGATCACTTAAAATCAAGTGTGTTAAAGCAACACCAAATAACTTTTCCTCTTTGGTCCCCCTACAGGTTGGAAGCGGAATTGTCCATTTAGCCTACCGCAGCCTACCGTCGCACGCACGCTCGCTGTTTATGGAATGAACGATGTCCACAGACAAGGTAGAGCATGTTGCAAGATTTTATGAAATGTATTGCGACATCAGAAACGAAGAAAAGCTAAATAATGACTATTACAACGCTTGCCGTAAAGCAAGTCAAATTTGCAGTTTCTTATGTCTCATTCGAACTACAGAAACGCTACCCGGTCTGGCAAACTTGCGGTTATAGCATAGGGCCGCAAAGCGAATGCAGAAGTGCCTTTTACCCTGTTACGACTTGGACCACTGAAACGATTTTTGAAACATTATTTTAAGGTAAAAAATCATCTTTAGTGTTGCCTTAAATTCAATCAGTCCAAAACAACTGAAACGATCAGATGAAAGGGCCACCGTAGAGTTTTCAGAGAAATTCAGTCTGGAACATATAAGAACATTTCGTCAATCACAGCAGAAGAGAGTCATATAAGGTTGCTTTCTCAAAGTCATTTGAGCGTAGGACCTGGCAGTGGCTGGCAGTCTGCCTTGGCAAGTTTCAGAAACCATTTATTTTTGCCAGTTTTTCTGTTCCTCCCTCTTTAGCTCATTTAATATGCATCTGTTGAAACGATTATGTTATTTTGTATGATTGAAGTTTTGTGGCCGGTTATCCCAATTAAAGCAGTCGCATGAAGCCAAACGTTTTTAGGCCAGTGAGGATGAACGAATGGAAAAGTATCGGTGAGTCACACTACTATTGTAGCCTACAAATCCCCAGCCGAACTTGAGCATACTTGGCTGATGTATGCGCAAAAAAGTTTAATTCGGCAGCGTGCAGTTAAGTTATGGGTGATTCTCCAACTAGGAGCACTTTTGGCACTGTGAGTTTATGGAAAATTCACTCTCTTAAAACACTCTTAAAACAATCTTCCTAGCTTCATTCATTTGTCTTCTAACACAATATAACAGTAGGCAGTTTTAGAATTCCATGGATTATTATTATTTTTAACTGTTTTTCTGAAGACAGCACCCCATATTGACTGAAAAACACAGAATTGTTGACATTTTTGCACATTTATTAAAAAAGAAAAACTGAAATATCACATGGTCTTAAGTATTCAGACCCTTTGCTCAGTATTTAGTAGAAGCACCCTTTTGATCTAATACAGCCATGAGTCTTTTTGGGAAAGATGCAACAAGTTTTTCACACCTGGATTTGGGTATCCTCTGCCATTCCTCCTTGCAGATCCTCTCCTGTTCTGTCAGGTTGGATGGTAAACGTTGGTGGACAGCCATTTTCAGGTCTCTCCAGAGATGCTCAATTGGGTTTAAGTCAGGGCTCTGGCTGGGCCATTCAAGAACAGTCACGGAGTTGTCGTGAAGCCACTCCTTCGTTATTTTAGCTGTGTGCTTAGGGTCATTGTCTTGTTGGAAGGTGAACCTTCGGCCCAGTGTGAGGTCCAGAGCACTCTGGAGAAGGTTTTCGTCCAGGATATCCCTGTACTTAGCCGCATTCATCTTTCCCTCGAGTGCAACCAGTCGTCCTGTCCCTGCAGCTGAAAAACACCCCCACAGCATGATGCTGCCACCACCATGCTTCACTGTTGAGACTGTACTGGACAGGTGATGAGCAGTGCCTGGTTTTCTCCACACATACCGCTTAGAATTAAGGCCAAAAAGTTCTATCTTGGTCTCATCAGACCAGAGAATCTTATTTATCACCATCTTGGAGTCCTTCAGGTGTGCTTTCATGTGTCTTGCACTGAGAAGAGGCTTCCGTCAAGCCACTCTGCCATAAAGCCCCGACTGGTGGATGGCTGCAGTGATGGTTGACTTGCTACAACTTTCTCCCATCTCCCGACTGCATCTCTGGAGCTCAGCCACAGTGATCTTTGGGTTCTTCTTTACCTCTCTCACCAAGGCTCTTCTCCCCCCATAGCTCAGTTTAACAGGGTTTAACAGGGTTCTGGTCGTCCCAAACGTCTTCCATTTAAGGATTATGGAGGCCACTGTGCTCTTAGGAACCTTAAGTGCAGCAGAAATTTTTTTGTAACCTTGGCCAGATCTGTGCCTTGCCACAATTCTGTCTCTGAGCTCTTCAGGCAGTTCCTTTGACCTCATGATTCTCATTTGCTCTGACATGCACTGTGAGCTAGTGATATTACGTATGACACTGAAGCTTCGATGCGCGTATCACACAACGCGACACAATTTCTAGTGAAGCCCCGTATCGGGGTGTGTATTGGTTTACTAGAGTCACGTGATTGATGACAAACGAAGCCTCACTTTCTGTCCAATCACGTGCGCGTTTCGCTTTGGGTGTCAGAAGGCTCGAACCCCAGATCTTATTTAACGAGTCATTGTTGCCTCAGGCTGGTTGATGGGTTTGTGAGGAGAGTGCTGTACTTTGAAAGTTAATCAATATATTACATTTAAATAAGCAACATTTATTTTTCATTACTTAGGCTATTATTTTTTGTTGTTGTTGTGTCTTTTTGTTTTTGTAAAATCTTTGCACTTTTTGGTGATTTTAGGTAATTTGGTGTTGGTATTTGGGTTTAGGGTGGGATTAGGGGAGAGGGGATAGGGTGTTGCTGTTTGGTGAAGGGTTTGTATTTAGAGCGATGGCAACAGCCAAAAATAATAAAAATAATTAAAAACTTTATCATTCCTACCGTTACATAAGCACTATCAGTAACAAGTGTCATAAGCACATTTAATAACAGATGATCCTATCAGACAATGTCCTTATTCATTGTTTGTGTGTGTGTGTGTGTGGGGAGAGAGAGAGAGAGAGAGAGAGAGAGAGAGAGAGAGAGAGAGAGAGAGAGAGAGAGAGAGAGAGAGAGAGAGAGAGAGAGAGAGAGAGAGAGAGAGAGAGAGAGAGAGAGTAGGCATACATTCAATCTTATTGAATCATATAAGCTTATATATTTGATTGTCACACTTTAATGGGAAAATTAACTTATTTAATGAACAAATCAAACACAAAAATGTAAGGCTTTTATTACACATAACATTGAAACTATGGAGTGTGTTGTGGTTGCTTCATCTGCCAGAGCTTCTAACACAGGCTTCTGGCTGCTTTATTTTAAATAATCATCAAAAAGTTGATTTATTTCAAGAATTCAACTTAACAGGTGAAACTAATATATTATATAGACTCATTACATGCAAAGTGAGATATTTCAAGCCTTTATTTGTTATAATTTTGATGATTATGGCTTACAGCTTATGAAACCCATGAAATCAAAATCCCAGAAAATTAGAATATTACATGAAATCACACAGTAATTACACAGTAATACCATGGTCATTGAACCAGGTTTTGGTTCTTTTGGCAGTGTGGGCAGGTGCAAATCCTGCTGGAAAATGAAGGAAGCATGAAGTGCTCTGAACATGTCCTGGTATATTATATTATATAGACTCATCACTTGCAAAGTGAGATATTTCAAGCCTTTATTTGTTATAATGGTTATATGGTTTAATAAATGTCTATGGATATCTTCCAAAGTGTTTTTTTTAATTTTGGCGCTATTTTTTCTATATAGTGTTGATATGGCTACTAGTAAATACACCAAGTTTCGTCATGCTAGCATGTGTGGAAGTATTTAAAACGTGTGTTACAACTTGCCTCGCGTTACGTTGTGCCCCGCACTCCCCTAGATTATCTGAATTTATGCCAATAGATATTCATAGATTTTAGAAGAGATTTGCAGAATGATTTCAGTTTTAGTATAAGCCAAAGCCTAATGATTTTACTATAAGTTTAGGTCGACCTTGAGATTAGTTTTCTAAAATATGAGCAATGAAGTATATTTATGAATTTGGCAGATGTTTTTATCCAAAAGCACCTTACAATCAATGTTTACATCTGATCAGTTCATGCATTCCCCAAGAATCGAACCCATTATCTTGTCTAGCCTTTACTACCATATACTCTTCTGTTTGAGTGACATGTTTACTGTCCTGAGAGAGAAAACTAAATGATCATACAGCTGATAAAAGCAAACAACTGTCAAGTGTCAAGCATTCAGAGTTGAGATCAAATCACTCATTCATCAGATAAAATCAAGTGTGATGAATTCAATCACTCATTTTGATTCCTCCACAACAAAAGAGAAACGATCAGATGAAAGGGCCATAGAGAGTGTGTGTGTGTGTGTGTGTGTGTGTGTGTGTGTGTGTGTGTGTGTGTGTGTGTGTGTGTGTGTGTGTGTGTGTGTGTGTGTGTGTGTGTGTGTGACAACATGCCAGTGAGAACAGATGGAAAAACTGACTGACTGATTTAAAAACTGAACAAATAATTACATCTTATTTTCATTTAAGTTTTTAGGTACCTATTTAATATCTACTGCAAATTCACGAAATTGCTAAATTCAAAACCTTTTTTACTCAATATTTACTGAAATAAAGGGCCTTCTATATAAAAAACAAAATATAAAACAAAATATGTATATAAATGTTAAAAAGGACAAAACACAAATAAAATACATTTAAATTAATAATAAATACAATAATAATATTTATTATTTACAATATTACAAATAAATAATAAGTGAGGTCATCAAAATGTCACTCAGCATTGTAATAAAATAATGATTCACTCTTTTTAGTTTGTAAACATGCCTGAAACACGCACAGCTTTGTGAAATATTTGAGCTTTTCTTTCGCTTCTCTCGAATCACCACAGAGCTCCAGTTTACTTTCTCCGGATATGTTTCATCATTTCATAATCTATCATTATATAGCAACAACAATAACACCACAGTGATATTAAAACACTTAAGGGTTCAGCTTTTTAAAAGGAGTGGTCATTTTCAGGTGACACCCCATAGACACAGCTCGATTATTATTTCTCATTACTCAAAAAAGAAAATAGCATCACAGTCCAGCTTAACTAAGTTCAGTGATGTTTCATTTTTGTTTTAAAAAAGTTATTCATTTAGTTAATTTATATATAGGCCTATATATATATATAAACAGAAAGACTAACATTAGCGTTGATGCTATACTTCTTATGATGAAACGGGTACATCCGGTGTTATAGGAAGTGTTCCTGGTTCCGACCGACCTAGTTTATGCAGCCTAATAATCATTTAACTGATTTGAATAATGAATGTATAATTTTCTGTGTGTATGCTTCTATCTTTGAGTCTAGCTTTGAACTGACAGAGTGTGTCTGCTTCCCGGACAATGTCAGGAAGACTATTCCAAAGATTTGGTGCTAAATAGGAGAAGGATCAACTGGCCGGAATTTTGAGATCGCAATAGACGTGAAGGACTATAATGCGTTAAGAGCTCGCTCAAGTACTGCGGAGCTAAACCATTTAGTGCTTTGTAAGTAATCAGCAATATTTTAATAAATACGATGTTTAATAGGGAGAACCGGGCTAATACGATCATAGTTCCTGGTTCTAGTAAGAACTCTAACTGCTGTGTTTTGGACCAGCTGTACTTTGTTTATTAAGCGTGCAGGGCAACCTCCCATAAGAGCATTACAGTAATCTAGCCTTGAGGTCATGAACACATGAACTAACTGTTCCGCATTTTTCATTGAAAGCATATGTCGTAATTTAGATATATTTTTAAGATGGAAGAATGCAGTTTTACAGATGCTAGAAACGTGAATTTGAAACAAAAGAGTGGTATCAAAGAGAAAACCCAGGTTCCTAACCGACGACGAAGACTTGACAGAGCAGCCATCAATTGTTAGACAGTATTCTAGCTTAGTACGTGCGGAGGTTTTTGGTCCAATCATTAGAAACTCTGTTTTTTCAGAATTAAGTAATAGGAAATTACTAGTCATCCAAATTTTTATATCAGCCAATGAATTCTGTTAATTTCTTGAATTGGAAAGTTTCGTCGGGGAGTGAAGAGATAAGCCCCGTTCACACTACAAGCGACAAAGTGACACGATACGATTCATTTCAACGCCGATTTCCGGCGACACGCGCGACAGTGACCGTTGGCGACTGGATGAGGCGTGTCGAGCGACGCGACAAAGTTGAGATCTGTTCAACTTTATGCAAATGAAGAGCGACTTTCGGGAGCGACAACCAATAGGAGTGAAGTCAGTGGAGCACATGTGATCCGTCACTCTTCAGTGCTGAGTCCGACCAAGGCAAGATGAATGAGAAGTTTATTTTAGCAGTCAGAAACTGTCCAATAATTTATGATATGTCTCCGTGTACATACAGTGGTACTCGCCGTGCTGACTCCGAGCCTGAATGGTTTCGTGAACTCAGAAAGACCAGTATTTGCCCTTTTGCTGCAGTTAAATAGCTGTGATAGCAAAGAGCACTCGCTGTTTCTCATTCATCTTTAATATTATGCATTTTATGTACTAATTCCATTTATATTTAGACTTTTCCTTCCAAAATGTTAGCTTGTAGCGGCAAGAAAACAGATTTGTTGTCTACAACATGGAGTAACATCCGTGAATGTCACTCACAAACATTACTAGGCAGCCAGTAGTGGGAACGCCCACTAGCGACCTCACCGCCAGCCACTGGCGACATGCAGCGATAAAGTCGCTTGTAGTGTGAACGCAGCTATATAGAGCTGAGTATCAACGGCATAACAGTGAAAACTAATCCCATGCTTCCTAATGATATCTCCCTAGGGTGGCATGTACAGAGTGAACAGCAACAGTCCTAGTATTGAGCCTTGTGGTACTCCACTGAACGTGTGATCGATAAGACATTTCTTCATTTACTGCTACAAACTGATAATGGTCAGATAAGTATGATTTAAACCATGCTAGTGCAATTCCACTAATGCCAACATAATTTTTGAGTCTATTTAAAAGAATGTTGTGGCCAATGGTATCAAATGCAGCACTAAGATCAAGTAACACTAATAGAGAAATACAACCAAGATCAGATGATAAGAGCAAATCATTTGTAACTCTAATGAGAGCAGTCTCAGTACTATGGTTCGGTCTTTTACTATTACAGTGAAAGTTTCCCTAAAGCATCATGGGAAGCACCTCGCTTGAGGCACAATGGTCGTGGCTTGTATTGTTTGTAATGATGGAAAATTTAATACAAACCGTATTCATACTGTGATGCATGATTTAAGACTCAGTTTGCATGTAGAAGTGATGCAATCCATAAACCACCCGTTTACCATTGATGAGGGAGAGATTCTAGATTAACAGGCTGGTCCTGTCATGTCACTGCTGTAAAATCACTACGTACATCAAACAATCAGGTCATGACTTTCTGTACATTTCTGTTTTGTTTTTTTTTGCATGTGATTCAACTGTTAAAGAAAATGTGTCCAATTTAAAAAAAAACACACAAAAAAACAGATCATCTTTAGAACAAAAAGCCACTTTATCAAATCATAATCTTATCAAAAAGTCACCAGTTGGGATTGTTGATGTTCAACACCATTTTCCAGAAACAATATTTACCCTTTTGAACCACAGAGATCAAAGCAATCTCAGTCTGTTGGAGAACAGATAGACAGACATGTCGTTTGAGTATCAGCCAAAAGCTCCTACAAAGACACTGAGGAGAATATCACTGTCTCATAGGCTGAAGTTGTTTTTGATGGTTTAAAAAAGATTAAATGCACCTTCCCAGAGAAATTCAGCCTGGAACATATCAAGAACTTTTCATCATTTGACAGCGGAAGAGGGTCATAGATCTAAGTTTGCTTTCTCAAAGTCACTTTCCAGACCCTTCACCCTCTCTGCTCCTCTCAGGTGGAATGAGCTGCAAAACCTCCACCTGAATATGATTAGTGTTGGTTCTATGATAAATTGCTTTTGTTCCTCTATTGTAAATCACTTTGGATAAAGTGTCTGTTAAAGGTGCACTAAGTAACTTTTTTACCTTAACCGAACAGCTTCGGAGTCATTGGAATAGTTATATGACTTGTTTCGGGTTGAATGGTGGTCGTCGCACATCCCCCGAGCGCCTGTGAGCGGAAAAACCACCCTTGCAACTTTGGGCCGGCGGGTCGTGTCAGGAAGTATTGCATGATATCAGGTCTCGCGATGTAACAAATTGCTTTACGGCACTGCACACAAAGCTAGGAAAGCTTTGTTGGAGGACGAAAGAAAGGAAACGGCAGACTGACCGAGCAAGGAGTCAGACTCGAGTAAATATCGTTCTTGTTGATGGACTAGTAGACATCTTCAGAGGTTATCTGTGCCTGTTCGATGTCCGACGCTTTGTAACGCGTTCTGTCAGGAGGAGAAATAGGGATAGCTCACAGATGAAGTTATTACCGAGAGCCAGACAGACTCACTGAGGCGATTGGCATCTCACAACTTGCACTTTATTCCCCAGTCGAACTCGTGTAACTGTCTGTCACCCGTTCTACCATCCACATCTTTACTTGATAAACAAAAGTAGGATAAGAATGAGCATTAAACTGAAATAACCCGCACACGGGTGTTCGAGGTGCACATGATACAACACAGACTGCCGACGACAGTTCAACAGGGCGCGCGCAGCTCTTAAAGGGGCCACACCTTATTTCCACTCATTACAGCTTCCATCCTATTGAACAGGTACCAGTATAGAGGGCGGAAGGGATCAGGCCGTGAGTGCAGAGACGGCTCTGCGCGAGTGCTATTTACGACAGTAACGTTAAATACAAGTACTCCACAGCGACTCTAGGGGTCGCTGTTTGACAAAAACGGAAAGATGCATAGTGTGCCTTTAATGCATGATTGTAATGTAATTTCATCTCATTATGTATGTTGTGCAGACTACTCTTTGACCAATGTATTTTTCAGTGGCTGATGCTGATACTGATGCAGTGATGTAAAGATTATGAACTGCACCTGTTTGTGTTTTGTTTTGTTTTGACTTTCTTTTAAACCAGTTAGCTGTCAGTCAGTGTGCCTCAGACTATAACATCTCACACTGACTACTATTAGCTCAACCAAGCTTTCACACTTGAACTGTTTGCCTGTCCCGATGCCAGGAATTTGAGCCCAGTGGGGTGAATGGAAAACTGCGGGCGAGACACAGTACTGCTATTGCACAACAAGGATTCCAAAGTGATTATAAATGAGTGTTTATTACAGTGAAATTTTCCCTAAAGCATCATGGGAAGCACCTCACTTGAAGCACAATAGTTGTGGCTTGTATTGTTTGTAACGATGGAAAATATTAATTAGACAAACTGCATTCATATTTTGACACATAGCACAATCTATTGAAAACCTGTTTAACCTTGATGTGGGAGAGATTTTGCAGTGACAGGTTCTCTCTCTGTGTGTGTTTGTAAAGTATTAAATTTGAACCATTTGCAAATATATTTTTATTTTAAAATAATAGAAGTTAAGTAGTTTACATCACTGTATACTGTTGGTCGTTTTCCATTTCTATCTTAATATTTAATTAACATTTAAGCCCCGCCTTCTTTGATTAGATTGGTCATCTCATTTGTGTGACATTGATGAGTGCTGTTAAACTGCTTGAAACTTTTAAATCTTTTTGTTTTCATACATACAAACAAACTGGGAAATTATAAGACCCTGTTGGTTTCTTTATTATTATTTGTCATAGGCCTACTGAAATGCAAATTTGCAGCTTTTTGGCATGAAGGGGAAATTTGCAGATTAGCAACAGAAACCAACTCAGGCCCAGTTCTACAGTTGTGCTAAGCTCACTCAAACGCAAAGCACGAGCACCCTCATGTGATACTGTAATAATAAAGTGGCGAAACAGATTTGGCAAACGTTCCAGTGCATATTTGTGTTTGCACTCTGTGTTACCAACTCTCGCAAGCTTTAAAAACAAGCCCAATATTATTAACCTTGGAATAATAGCCTATATCAATGTTATTATTCATTTCACAAGTTTTGGGACATAGAAATTGCGCAAGTTTCCTGAGAGAAATAACAAGTTTCAAGTTTGTTTTATTTAAATAGCACATTTAAAAACACAAAAAAGGGGGCAGGATATGTGATCATGGGCATAGGTGGATTAACCATATGGGCATTTGGGCAAGTTCCCAGGGGCACCACATCCAGGGGGGCACCACGCAAATATTTTTTTCTCTTTTAAAACAAGGGATTCATTCTCATACGTATTTCTAGCCTAGGCCTACAGTTTCATTAAAACGTTCTGAATTCCCTAAATTTTTTCCCTAAGTTTTGATGAATATTTATTATTTAAATTATTGTATAAGATAATTTATCCTTTCAATGGAAATGAAACTGCCCATGTATGTGTGAATCCACTACAGAGCATCACAGCCTTGCACTTTCACGTTGTACTTTGCAAAAAAAGTTGCAGAAAGAGGCAGAATGTAAACGAGTGAGTTTTTAAATGTTATTTACAGTTCAAAACCTCAAAACATGTAGCTATAGAGATGCATGTTTGCATTTAATTTTTCAATTGCCTACTAGATTTAGTTCAGTTTATATATACATATATATATATATATATATATATATATATATATATATATATATATATATATATATATATATATATATATATATATATAATAATTTGCCACATGCTTTGTTCAAATTTATCTTATCTTGAAGTGAAACAGATGTTTATTACATTATGCCTGTACAAGTTGGGTTCACTAGTTTAATGTGTTTAATAAAATGTTTAATGTTGCATTCTTGCAGCAGGTTGTCTATAACATTTGGGTTCACAAATTATAATTTATATGTATATATTTATATGTGCAAATTTATAATTTGCTGGCACTTTAGGTATTAGTGCCGAAAGTTGGAACCCAACGTCATATTGACGTCAACATCCGACGTCGTACAGACGTTGAATTTTGGTTCGAAATGAGGAGGTGTCAGTGCCCAGGAGCACCAAAGAGTCTTAATTCGCCACTGATCATGGGAGTGAAATACAGGAGAATCCCGGGTGCTTGAGTTCGCACTCTGTGGAGAAAGTCAAAAGATTCAAACGTGTTTTTGCAGCGGTGAGCAGTGTTGCCAATCACATACATGGTTGTTGATCTCTTGTACGCAATGACCAATCAGAAGGGATTAGGTTAGTCAGAATCCTCTCACTCACTGCTAAAAACCCACTGCTTAAAAGTTTGTATACTATTCATTGCTAAGGTATGCAGTACGATATTTATTGTTCATTGCTGGCAACTTCATTGATGATGACGGAACTTTGTGTGAACTGATAAAGCGACAGCATGTTATTGATAGTAAAGGGAGTGCTTTCGAGGATACTGTCTGTTTTAATGCTGAGGACCGACAGACAGTTACAGCTGGAACGTTTTAGAAGTGACAGCACATTAATGCTTTATTCACTCTGCACGGGACAGAAATGTGACATGTTAGAATAGTAAGTAACGCATTAAAGCAATATAAAGGCAGACTAATAGATTAATATAAAAATATTAACTATAATATTAAATATAACTACAATAATCCAACTATAAACAACCATGACTACATCTCCAGTGGAAATGTTCTTGACCTCAGGATGCCACTTGTAACGAGACTGTAGTGTAGGTAAGTAGTGACGGATGAAGCTCGACCAAAACTGATCAGCCAATACCTGACTTTGCCTCCACCTCCGCCACCACATGAGTTCAGTGGCTGGATAGACCACTGGTGACAAGGAACTATCTGGCCACCCCATGAGCAGGTAGTTAGGTGTAACAGGATCAAAGTCAGCTACTGTATGTTGCTTGAGGTTTATCCTAGTGGCTTACTGTTTAGAATGCCTTAAACTTCAATAAGGACTGTCAGGAGCACCTCTTCGTCACTACCTGTGAGTCAGTGGTGGTGCGTAGGGCATTTTTCACTGACTGAATCTCTCTTTCCCAGACCCCGCTAAAGTGTAGCATTTGGTGGGTTGAAGTGGAAGGATATTTTCTGTTTGGCCAGCTGTTGTTGTAGTTGAGGGCTGAGAGAAGAAAAGGCTTCTTGCAGCTCTCTTTCTCATCCATGGAAATTGGTGCCCTGGTCTGAGATTAACTCAAATGGTGTGCCACGCCGGGCTACAAACCTCCTTAAGGCCATCAGGAATGAGTCTGTATCAATGGAAGTGAGAAGATCCAGATGTATACTTCTTGTAGTGAGGCACTTAAAGATTACTCCCCACCTCTTCTCACAGCGTCTGCCGATCTTAATTTGAAATGGCCCGAAACAGTCCATTCCAGTACTTTAGAATGGTGGCTTATGTAGTCTCAAGCGGACTGGTGGTAGATCTGCCATTTTGGGAATGACTGGCTTGCTCTTCCACTTTTGACACTCTCTGCATAGATGCTGCTGCTTGCGGATGGCTTCGCATCCTCTCAGTACCCAGAAGTTTCTCCTCATCTCCACAAAAACTCTCTCGGGTCCTGGGTGGCAGAGCTTGCTATCGTAGTCCTGGATTAGTAATTTAGTGCGGAAGTGATGAGGATGTAGAACTATGGGGTGGATTACTGATGACTCCAGTCCTTCAACCCATCGCAGACGGCCACCAACTCTGACAAGCTGGCTGGACTCGTCGAATTCTGGTGCAAGGGTAAGTAGCCGACTGGTTGACTGTACAGGCTTCCCATCTTTAAGTAATCTGTACTCATCAGGGAAACTGTCACTCTGGGATTTCTGGAGGATGAGCAATTCTGCAGCTAGATAATCTGCCGCTGACGGCTGTTCTGTTCCTTTAAGGTTCTGGACTGTTGCCTCTACTAGCTCCTTCCAGGAACTGTAGGTGACAGGATCAGGAATGCTCGGGAGAATAATTTCTGTTGAAATGCCACAAAAAATTCCTTTACGGTGCTCTGCTTTATCCTCCGGAGGTTGTATACTAGGAGTTATTGGCCATGCTGACTCAGGTTCAAGGAGGAATGATGGTCCTTTACTCCATCTGTTGGCTACTGAAAGGTCTTTGAGGGTTTTACCTCGGGTTAGATCATCTGCTGATTCCTATCAGAGTCAACGTACCGCCACATACACCCTGCAGTAAGTTCTTGGATCTCCGCTATCCTTGTTCCAACGAATACTTTGAATCTGTATGATTCTGATTTGATCCAGGCGAGTACCGTTGTGGAATCTGTCCACATAAACACTCTGCTGATTTCCACAGTGAGCTCAGTCTCAAGCAGTTTGGCTAGCTGAGCACCATTCAGGGCTGCACATAACTCCAATCGAGGTATGGTATGTCTCCGCTTAGGAGCAACTTTAGATCTGACCATGATGAAGGCAAGCTGGACTTGACCTCTGTGCGCAGATCCCATAAGCCTGCTCAGAGGCATCACAGAAGAGGTGTATCTGTCTGGTAACCTGGAACTGGTCAGTGTCTAAAGATACAAAACAGCGAGGCAGGGAAATGCTGGCTAAGTTAGGGAGTTCTTCTTCCCAGTCATTCCAGGATTTCAAGAGGTCATCCGGTAGGTTGGGATCATCCCATTCCCTCTGCTTATCCCACAACTTTTGTACCGAAACTTTAGCTCGTGTGGTAAATGGTATGATGAAACCAAGTGGGTCGTACTGAGTTGCGAGTACTCTGTTGATGTGGCGAAGGGTACGTGGTCCAGGCTTCACTGGTTGGGTTTTATACCCAGGGGTGTCTAATTGGCAGTACCACTTTAAACCCAGTGTGGATTCTTGCATGTCAGTCCGGTCTTGTGACAGCCACAATTCTGTGCAGTTGGATCGTGCGTCTGCTGGCAGGTGCTCAACCACACTTGGAACATTATTTGCCCACTGACGAAGATCGAAACCACCACTGGCTAGAAGTTGGCGGAGTTTGTCCACCAGTTTTTTTGCTTCCTCAGGTGATGGTAGGCTCTGCAAGCAGTTGTCCACATAGAAGTTTTTCTCTACTGTACTGCCGTGCAAAGGCAAAAGACCGTAACTTCATTTTTGGTCGAAAATGAGTTATTTATATTTTTGCCACATTCAAGACCAACTTTATCATGTGGATAAGTATCTTGAATCAATTCCATTGTTTTTTCGAGAAAATAATGAATTGTCTTAACAGTAACTTCCAAAAGCCCATGAGAAACAAAGGCAGAACACCGTAACATCAGTTACCGCTCTTTGGCTTTGTTTTGGAACGGTCGAAATGGAGTTACGGTGCTCTGCCTTTGTTTAGCCGCGCGTCAATATGAAGTTACTGTGCCGGTGTTCTATCAAATAATGCTACCTACCAGATTGTACGCTTATCTGCCTTTGTTTTAATGTTAAAATTACGGTGTAGCCTGTGTACTTTGTACAGCTGCCATCAGTCCCTCTAACTTCTGATGTCCTCAGAGCTTTGTCCTGCACAGTTGCGGTCAGAACATTTAGTATGGTCTGAACCCGCCGTCGACAAACGTGCGATATCGATCGCGAAGGATTATGCAGAGTTGAGAGAAAAACGTTACACATTGCCGTATCAGATGAATACAACCAAGAATTAAAGCCCCGCCTCACTCAGTTCGGGTACAGGACCTGGTTGAAATACTCATGCATCTAGCTGGCAGAGTGCCAAAACTTCGCCGGCGCCTTCAGCCCCGCCCTAAACATGGTCGAGCCAACGCTGGACTAATATATCTATGGAGGTATTTTGTCATGTCAAATGTATTAATAAAGCCATCAGAATGCAACCAAAGCCCAGGATAGCAATAAGTAGATGGTTATAAATAATTGTAAATCATACAAAATAAATGCCATGATCACTAGATTTTATACAGGTGTTACTATAATGATTTTGTTAATGGTGATCAGCAACCAAATATTGACAATGTGGAAGTTACTGTCTTTTGCCTTGGCATGACTTCTCACTTTTTGCTGACAATACAAAGGCAGAGTACAGTAACTTTAAAATAGTGGTCAAAATTCAAGTTTGAGCTCAAGATTTTTTAATATAATTTCCATTACTAAAACATCTATTTGCCAGATTTCCAGTGTCCTACCTATAATTAATTTGACAGGACAACTAAAAATCTTTAAAGTAATTTTTCTCAGTTCCACACTCTAGCGACTTAAGGTCTTTTGCCTTTGTAGGGCAGTGTAGCTCTGACATCATCACTGGGATTGCAATGGTCCATGATGTGCCGTTGAAGGGCGTAAATGGCACAGCACGGGCTACAGGTGGTGCCAAAGGGTAACACCTGCCACTCGCAGACATCAGGAGGTTTGGTTCTGTCCAGGTCCCGCCACACAAAGCGGAGGAGATGTTTATCTTCAGGAAGAAGGTGGACCTGATGAAACATCCCTTTGATGTCACCACTTAAGGCTGGCGAATTCACCTGGGTCTCGACGGGAAAAATCCGGTATAGTTGGCTGAGGACCTCTATAGGTTGTCTCCTGTCTATTCACATTCATCTGCCACCTCGGTGGGTTTTCTTGTAACCAGTAGGGCTGGACGGAATAATTCGCCACGGGCATGGAGGGAGCAGGGGCTGATCTATCCACCTCTGAATGCTGTTGACTCAGGTAATGTCTGTAGGGGTCAGGCGTACTGGAGGGAACCTGGGCTGCTACTCTACCAGTAGAAAGGGTGTCATAGTACTGATGCTGACTGGAGTCCTGAACTCGGGCCACGCCCGAAAACCGCCATAGGCCAATCGTTGCTTGGCAACCGTAACTAAGCGCAGGAGGTCTGGCAAGCTTTCGATCGAGGGAAACATGCCAAAGCGTTGTTGTGCGAATGGATTGTGCAAATCTGATACCTGGTATCCTAAAAGTTTGGACAGGGGGGTTGAATTTTTTCCCTTCCCGAAACCTAAAACCCAAGGGGAGAAATGCCGGGATGACAGGATTAACAAAAACACCTACATTTGCTCCACAACGTGTGAGCGGTAGCCTGGTGCGCTAAAAATATAAGAGGGAGAATGTTATCATTGCAAAGTGGTCAGGCTAATGTCTTGCGTTTATTCCACAAGATTTATGGATAAGCTGTTTGATTTATAACTATTATATTATTTTCAAATTTCATTCACGCTGCTGTGCATGCACATAGCTGTTCCTCAATTTGTGTGTTTCGCATTTGAATGGTCAGCGTACGAGGTGGCTGCTGCTTGCGCTGGGACCTATAGGCTTTAGCTTCAATTTTGATTAAATTATTCTCTAATCGGTTGCATATTATGTCGTGGATATATCCCTCGAATGCATACTGCAGCCCCTTTTGTCTTGCTCTCTCAGATATTTCACCTGTTCGCCAAAAATGACTAATTATCTCCTTGGGAATGTCTGACACCGGTGCATTCATACTGTAATAGACGTGCCAGGCGCGAAAGCTTGTCAGGCGTAGCAACAGTAACTAAGGAGGGCGGGGCTTAGTGAAGGGTCAATTCTGCGTGGTGCTGGTACTGGATGAGCATGGGGTGCTGGTTTATGCACAGGTGTTTCTGACTCCCTGTAAATAGTTCTAGGTGAGGGCACCGGAGATGTTTTTTATTTTTATTTATTTTTTTATTTCAAGCATACAATGAAAAAGTGTACAGTATGTACAACATAAGACAATAATCAAAAGAACACTGATGATCAAACAAATAAAATTCACCGCTGCTTGAAAAGGAGTGGGATGAAGTTTAACACTTGTTAATTCCCACCCCCTCTTTCAAACTATTAATACATTAGTTTACTTCCTTTGGTATTATCCACTTTTTTACAAAACACAAGCACATAAATCTTCATACATTTATAAAATATGTTAGCAACAAAATTACTTTTCCAACTCATTTTCCTTCATTTTTATAACGTTCAAAAATCATTTCTTTAAATCTTTTCCTGAATTGTTTTATATTTGGACATTCCTTAAGCTTCTCATTTAAGTTGTTCCACAGTTTCACCCCTTGTATGGAAACACAAAAACTTTTCTTCCTACTGTGTACCATTGGTAATATGAAATTTAATTTTCCTCTCAACACATACCATCCTTCTCTCCGAGTAAATAACTTTTGTACATTTTGAGGTAAATCATTACGCTTTGCCCTATATGGAATTTGCACAGTCTGTAAATCCACCAAATCTTTAAATTTTTGTAATTTGGATTCCATAAAAAATATATTGGTATGTTCCCTATAACCCGCCCCATGAATGATCCTTAAAGCTCTCTTCTGTAAAATGACAAGTGGCTGAACTGTTGTTGTGTAATTGTTTCCCCATATTTCTACACAATAAGTGAAATATGGCAAAAGTAATGAAAAATAGAGCATATGTAAAGACTTCTGATTTATAACTTGCCTTGATCTACCTATTATTGCTATACTCCTTGAAACCTTACTCCTAACATGACTAATGTGAGGTTTCCAGTTCGCTTTATTGTCAATTATGATTCCTAAAAATTTTATTTCATTAACCTTTTCAATGTTCACTCCATCCAGCTTAATTTCAATTTGCTAATTATTTCGACCATTACTAAACATCATTAATTTTGTTTTCTTTAAATTTGTGATAATTTGTTTGTATCAAACCATAATTTAATCTTCTCTAATTCCTTATTTGTCTCCTGCACTAGCAACTGAAGATCACTGCCTGAACAAAAAATATTAGTGTCATCAGCAAACAACACTAATTTCAATACTTCTGACACTTGACATAAATCATTAATGTAAATAAGAAACAATTTCCGGCCTAACACTGCCCCCTGTGGGACTCCACAAGAAATTTCCAGGCATTCAGAAAAATAATCTCCCAGTTTCACAAACTGCTTTCGCTGAGTCAAATAACTTTTTATCCAGTCTAATACCTTTCCTCGGATCCCACATCCCACAACAAAATTTCATGATTGATGGTATCAAACGCCTTCTGTAGATCAATAAATATTCCAATAGTATGCATTTTGTTATCTACTGAACTTATTTCTTCTATAAAGTCTAACAATGCAAGTGATGTTGCCCTTTTTGCTCTAAATCCATACTGGCATTCATTAAATATATATATATATATTTTCCAAAAAATTGTCAAGACGAGTGATAACAAGTTTTTCTAAATTTTTTGAGAATTGTGGAAGCAGAGAAACCGGTCTATAGTTTGTAAATTGATGTTTGTCTCCTGATTTATAGAGTGGAATGACCTCTGACTTGACTGGCTCCTCGTTAACATGTCTTGCATACCTTGTTGGATTTCTGTCAGTCGTCTGATCTTCTCCATAAATGATAATTGAGATTGACAGAGCTCTCTATTCTCCTTTTCAAGGTCATGCACTGTCTTGTGAAGATCCAGAGGTAAGGAATGGGTATAGTCATCTTGTATACTCCACTGGTCTCTAATGAGGAACCATGGCTCTGTTTGTGGACCTGTTACCTCTAAAGAATCAGGTGTTCCACTTTCGGCTCCCCTTTCTGAGCTGTAATCTTGGCAACTCTGCAGACGAGCCATTGGGGTATCATCCCACTGATTTTCTTCTCGCCCTTGTGTCTGCTGTGCTGTCTGTATTAAAGGTACAGTAACTTGAGGGTTCCTTGGATACTGAACTTCGAAGTCTTGGAGGTATGCTGGCTGGCGAACTGAACGTCTAGGCCGTGCACCTTGTATCTGATATTCTATACTCTGTGGTTCTGACATCCTGGGTCTAGTGTAAACACACTATCCGGCTCGAAGGACCAATGTGAAAAAGGGATTTGTTTTATATGTGCGGTCAGGACACCTGAGGCAGGATTCAGTTCCATAATTTAATGAAATTCACGAGTTCACACTTACAAATGATCAGAGAATGAATAGTTATGCGTATTTGGCGTGCTGTCCGGGGGGAGGGCTCCGAGCTCGGAAATTGGACCCGAACCCAGAGTACTCCCCCCGTGTCTCTTGGTTAGGAAGATAACCAGGCAAGTGTGAGGTGATGGGGTGGTGGAGGGATGCTGAAAACTGTCAAGGAATATGGGTGAGTCGACTATGTGTATTTATAGGCCTTTAGTCATGCTGATTGAGTGGAACTGTTGATTACTGATTGCTGACAGCTGGTTGGAATGACTTGATTGTTTGATCATTAGAACGTGTTCCTCCCGAACCTTGTTAATAAAACATAATTTAGGCCCCGTTTACACGTACATGGCTATTTTGAAAAACTGAGACATTTCCCTTCGTTTGTGCCCATCGTTTACACGCAAACGGAGAATTCGCCTCTGAAAATGATTCTTTCTAAAAACTCTGGCCAGAGTGGAGATTTTGGAAAACTTTGTTTGCACGTTTGCATGTAAACTGAGAAAAACTGAGTTTTAGGCAGCGACGTCACAGAATGTGACTATTCTCGGGATTCTGATTGGCTAATGTGGGCTTGAGCTTCTCGTTACACTGCCACCTACAAGTTTGGCATGCTCTTGACAGCATATACACAGGTTCGTGTGCACAATTTTATTTTTGAAAACGAAGAGGGGTGAAATGTCCGTTTATAAAAATAGCCATCCACGTGTAAACGTAGCCTTATTCAGAAATATATACAGCACAATACCACTGGAGTTAAGAAGAGAGAAATTAGTGTTGGCGTACTGGATCAGATTAAAAGGAAGTGGGAAAGAAAACCCAACAAAAGAAACAATACAGGAATGTTGGGAATATTCCAAGTTTCAGGGGCTTGGGTTTGGATGGACAAGGGGAAAAAGAGTGAGGGAATATTAAATGGAAGCCTTAGCTTTCACCACGGCCAATCCAGTTAGTAATATATCACCATGGCTTTTTCCAGAAGTAAAGGTCGATATTAATATTCTGGAAAAGAAAAGAGAATGGAGAACTGAGGAAGTGGGAGTTAAAACAAGCATTTACATGAGAAATAGTTATTATAACTATTTAAAGATTTACACAGACGGATCCAAGAACAAACAGGAATGTGTGGGAGTTGGAGTTCATATCCCAGAATTTAAAATAAATCTCTCCAAAAGACTATCTGACTGGTTATCTGTATATACAGCAGAAATAGTGGCAGTCATTATTGCATTACAGTGGGTTGAAGAGGTCAGACCTGATAGGGTGATACTATGTACAGACTCGTTAGCTATCATAAAAAGCATACAGTCAATGACATCAGTCAGAGAAGACCTACTAATAGAACTTTATAATAGTTTGCTAAGATTACATTGGGGTGGCATAGATGTTCAGTTTTGTTGGGTGCCAGCACATGAGGGGGTTAAAGGGAACGAGATTGCAGACAAACTGGCTAAAGAGGCATTACTAAAGGTAATTACAGTTACAATTCCTCTAGGAAAGGTGAAGGGAAAGAGGTGGTTAAGAAAAAAGGACTTGAAATATGGCAGAAATTGTGGGAGGAAGACAGGAAAGGAAGGAGATGTTATAAAATACAAAAATTAGTCAGTATAAAGAGTTACATGGAAAAGACCAGGAGAGAGGAAATTGTAATGTCTAGACTCAGGGTGGATCATACAGGGCTGAATGGCACACTGTTTGTAATGGGGAAGAGAAATAGTGAGAATTGTGAAAACTGTGGGGTTAAAGAAAATGTAGAACATGTAATATTGTACTGCACATTGAATGAGGTGGAAAGACGGGTGTTTAAAGATAAGGTTCAGGAGGCAGGGCGGGAGTGGAATCTGGTAGGGATACTGGGATCAGATGGAGAGGGAGAGGAGATAAGAATCACCAGGAAGGCACTATTCAACATTTTTAAAAGATACAGGGTTATGGAGTAGAATTTATATAATTGTAAAATGACATGATGATACACACTCCAGTACAGTAGGTGACGGTATGCAACTAAAAGTTGTTTGCAATCTGCCATTAAATAAGAGAAGAAGAAGAAGAAGAAATGACAGTACAATCAGACCACAGGGCATTTATTGCTCTAAAGTCGCATATAGTGGACATTTACATAGATGTGGTATATTTTCAATGACTCACGAAAGGGAATGTCCACTTTATGGAAAATTATTGCTATTGTTCAGCCTCAGAAAACTTAATGATTATCTCTTTTCAGCGGGCACACACTGGCTGACGTCACGCAGTGAAGAGCGCGCTTATTGGCTGTGCCTTCTTAAAAACTTCTTAAATGTCTTGCTGTACACTGCTATGGTTGCACTGTTGCTTATCCTACATCTGAACTTTACTATAGTAACCTCTGTGATTTCAGAGGCACGCTCTCAGCTGGAGAAATACAGCAACATTAATTGCTGTATGAAAGTGAGAGTTGAGTAACCTGTATTTATACACTAGAGTGAGCTGTAGAGAGAGTCAGAGTGAATGAACTCACACGCATGAAGGCATACAGACCAGAGGTGAGCAATAACTCTCTCTCGACAGGAAATAATATCCTTTATATTTACTAATCCATAACCAGCCACAGGACAATCTTTAGTAAATGCATGGTGTTTTTGTATTTGTTATTTACACATTTTGCAGATATTTCAAAATGCCTATGAAAATAGAAAACTAATTTTTGTGATAATTTTGTCTGAATAAAGTTGCAGTGTTTCCTACAGAGTTATATTTGGATTTCTTTTTGCGTTCAGCTAGTGAAGACAATGCAATTTTATTTCATCATGTTCAATTTCTGTCGTGGCTCTGTAGATTCAGCAACAATATTATTATGAATGGATCTTTTTCATTGTGTTCTCTGTGGTTTATTGTAATAAATCTTGTGGTTTTGCGGTAATATTTTGCACTCATGAGTACCTTCGACACCTCATTGTTGTGTTAAACCATGCAAAATTAATTTAGACATATTGAAGAAGTTGGGTGTTTTCTCAGGCTTGAAGTTAAGAAAAGATTTTACTGTGCTATTATTCTCTGCATTATATCAAATCTACATGCAAGTCACCTAAATATGCATCAGAAGATGTTGGTGTTTCCTGAAGCATGGAGTAAAATCTTTTTTTTAAGAATTTCAAACGACTTAAAACCATCATAAAAGTAGTCCATGTGGCTTTTTTTTTCTATTGCAGAATCAAAAGCATGAATGCTGTAAATGCAGTGCAACTGTTCATTCTGGTTTGGACTTTTACTGTTGTATGTCAAGCTGATGGTAAGAGAATAAACTTTCCTCTAGAAAGAGTGTGTGAGAATTTTGAGGAAGGAATAAATCTAAGTTCATGACGAAAATAAGGTCAAATTTGATTAAAGCACAAGTGGCTCTTTAAACCTTTTGAAGTTTATCCAGTTCCGTCCAAGTGTTTAAACAATTTCCTTTTGAATGATTAACACAATAGAGGGAAATCCATTAGAGTCCGGGAGCAGTGCATTTTATGTGTTTACACACACACACTCTTTTACATAAAATAATGTGTTCACACAGATAAGCACAAAATCATATTTTCAGTCAAGACTACATGATCTTGTGTTTCTCAACTGACTCTGATGCACATGATTAAAGAAACAGTCAGGATGTTGCATGCAGATATATACTGTATACACTGTAGTGTATATATTGCTATTAAATATATACTGTAAGCTATAATTCATAATAAATAATAAAATGTGAACCTCCCATTACTAGTATATTAAATCTTATTAAAAATCGAATGTACATTATATGACTGACATAGACACAAACACAAGAAGTCTGATATGTTAAATGTTTACTGAGATGTAACAAAAAACAGATCTTCAGTTCAGTTGATGCATTATATGATATACATTGTTATTTTTCAGATGACATTAGTGTAATCTGTAAAGATGTGACTGGAACTGTGAGGAAAGAAGTAACTTTCACCTGCAGCGTCTCTTGTAAGAAGTCTGGATGCTGCATTAAATTGTATAAGTTTCAATACCCTGAGAAATATACTGACTCCACAATCTGTAGAGAAGAGTTTCATCAGCGCTCCTGTGAACAGAGAAACAGCTTCACATGCAGCTTCAGTTCAACTACAGCACTGACGGGAGAATTCAGATTCTTTGTTCAAATAAAGGGTGGATGGAAAGACACAGAATTCACTGTGAACATAACAGGTACCATATAATCCTGTTGTTTATAATTCAATAAATGTTTGCAAATGTATTTTCAATCTACTAACAGTGGTTTAAAATCTGTTCACAGATACTAGTAAACCTGAAATGTATTATTGATTATTGAGTTACTTATGGAACACAGAAAACCGCTGTTTAATTTCTTGTCAGAATATTTATATTTTTAAAAATCTCCTGTGAATAAATTATTTTAGTTTAAGGTAGAAAATGATGTATGATCATGGTCTCCAAACAGATGCATCTCTCTAGATATTTGACTTAAGATATATGTTTAGATTTGGTCTGTCAAGAAATCAGTTTGATCAGATTCTCAGCAGCAGAATGTTTTTGTGAAGTTTGTGTGGAGAATCTGACTGTCTGATGTTTAATAGGCTTGAGTTTATGATTTAAACAATTCTTTTAATTGCACTTTTTCAGATCCAAATACACAAATATTTCTATCAACAACAACGGTGGGTTCAGTAACAGAGCAGAGTACTAAACCAGACAAGGTTTTTGGATCTAAGAGCACTGTCATCGCTGCAGTTACAGGCTGTTTTATCATCTTCATCATCATCATCATCATCATGACAATCATTTACAAAAAGAAACCAAACTACAGCAAATCTTGTGGATTCCAGAGGATGTTTCTGTGCCATAAACATGATGATGATAACAACAGCAATTTCCAAGAGCAAAATCCAGAATCTTTCTAATGTCACTGACTGCAGTACGAAAACACTGAGTTTTGTTTGACTTTAAATGTGAAGATCATGAAAGAGACAAACTTTATAGAAACAACATAAACTATATCTATACATACAGTACTATTGGTTTTACCTCAAACTGCTGAACTATATAACTCTGGTTGTAGGTTTTAAAACTGTCGGTTTTATATTGATTTCTGTGAAATAATGGTATATTATTGATCTATTTGATCAGTGTGTGTGTATATATATATATATATATATATATATATATATATATATATATATATATATATATATATATATACAGTACTGCGAATTTCCCTCCTCCCTCCCCAGCTCCTCCTCTCGCCCAGTCAGGATTTGGCATTCTGAGTGCCATCGAATCAGAATAAATTCTCAAATTATGTTGTACTTTAAAATCTTGAATTAAATATATTTGCAAACATTCATGTTGGTTCTGTTCTGTTTACCCTAAGGGGGGTTATTGCTCTTATTAATGCTAGGCTGCATGGATGCGAAAGGAAGTTCTCACCAAGAACGGAACCATACCGCCAATCCAAACTGTATGCTAATTGTCAATCGTATTTGACGGTAGTGGTCCTGACAGAAATATATATATATATATATATATATATATATATATATAGTAGGGGTGCAATGGTACGTATTCGTCCAGTTAGGTGCGTACAAGTCAGACAACGAATACAGTCAGTCACAGGCGATCTACACTCCAATCCAGAAGGGGGCAAGCACGGTAATGCAACACTGTTTGCTAGCCGCTACAACAGGAAAAGAGCAGAAGAAGCAGAGACAATATATGCACCAATCCAAAACAAGGGCCCAGTCCCAAATGACCGACTTCCAGTCGTTTGGACTTACAATGGCTGCCGTGTGCTCGTTAAGTCCACAAGACCACAGGGTGCACACTGTGTTTACTCACTGTCTACCATATATTCCTTATTAGCTACACATGCCACAAACAGGTATAAGTTGCTCTACATATTACCGTATATAACCTAACAGACTCTCAAGCTATCATTACATCTTCCCCTTTTGTTCAAATATTATTCTGTATTAACATGTGAGCATGCCACAAACAACACCAATAAAGATAATAAACAAACAACAATCTCTCAGTGTCTTCTTTCCTTGTTTTTTTTTTAAGCTGCAGTCTGCAATCTGCAATTGCAGTTATTCGCGAGTTAACTCTTATTAACTTTACGTGAGTTGTGCCTCGACATGGCAAATCGCGGATGAATCCAATGTTTTGAGGAGAATGTGCCATTCGGAATCACAGATTCTACTTTTTGAAAGTATGACCAACATAAGAATTTTCACCGGAAAATGTCATCTGAAAAAAAGCATTGCAGTAAATCGCGCTGATTAAATCTAACAATCGCTTATCGTATCACATCAAACCGTACAAATTATACTTTGTTCTCAAATTGTAAATGTGATACATTGCATGACTACATTTAATGCCCTGGTTGCAGTCTATTTTTTCTGTAGCCACTCCGAAGTCTAAAGTCTTTTACATTTTACAGCAGGTGAATCTCCAGTTATCACTGGTTATTGTCGTTTGAACCTTTCTGGATCCACCATCAAATTAATAAGTTTAATTATATCAAGTGCTGTGAGAAAAGGCTCAAATTCTCCTCCTCCAACATCCTCACACGCAATGTGGGCAGATGTGACGTAATGACGCAAAGACATGCTCGAATTTCCCGCGGAAATCCACCAGGACCACTGGAATTAAAAACATTATTACAAGCTTACCGTTTTGAAGGCAAGCAGAGAGTTTTGAACACTAGCTGGTTATATACTTGCTCAAAAATTTATTTTGGAAAATGTTTAACCTTAAAAAGATACGGACTTAACCTTTAAACATCTTATTCAAACAACTGTTTAGAACTTATATCTTCTTTAGAATCATGAATGACTATCTCTAGAGATTCCGGGTAGACTACCGGTCACGCACATAGATGCTGAGGATTATTCTGCCTCATGTAGGAATCTATATACAAACAATGAAATCTTTCAAGTATCCAGGCTGTTTAACAACTCTTCCTTTAGATGTACCAACTTGTAAGATGTAGGTTGTTCTGGAACTTCTTGCTCTTCGTTTTGATCTTGATTACTTGGATGTTGTTCAGCTTGTGCCTGTTCCTCACCCACACCTCTCTCTTCATCGAATTCAGGTTGGTATGAAGATGGCTTGAAGAAGCGTAGATGCTTTCTGTTTCTTCTCAAGTCTCCATTCTCTGTGCGAATTATGTAAGATCTCGGTGTTGTGTGTTTACGTACAACCGTAGCAGTCTTGTTCCATCCTTTCTCATTGTCCGTTCTGACTGTAACAGGATCTCCAGGTTTGAGTTCAGGCATGATGTCTGTCGTAATAAAGCTTGTAGTTAGATTTCGCCATATTGTCTGTTACTCTCACCTTTGAAAAATCAGACCACTCAGGCATCAGTTTCTTTTCCAAGACAGGAACCGGTGTTCTCAGCTAACGTCCAAGCATCAACTGCTCAGGGCTGTATCCTGTGGCTTGGATGGGTGTAACTATACGACCCTGTCGATTTCTCCACTATTATTTGACATATAGAAAAGCAAAAATGCAGCATCAGCCTACGTCTTGAAGGGGAGATTTGCAAGTCGTGACTGGCAGCACCGACTGCTGACTCGACATGAATGGCAGAACTTTCCGTTCAAAATGTCTCTCGGTTGCTCTCAGAACACAGACAGCCGTTCATTTCGTAGGCCTTTCCTGTATTTTGAGTAGAGTGAGCTGTAGAGAGAGTCATTGTGAATGAACACATGCGCTGAAGACATACAGACCAGAGGTGAGCAATAACTCTCTCTTCAACAGGAAAATAATCCTTATATTTACTGATCCATAACCAGCCACAGGACAATCTTCAGCACATGGTATTTTTGTATTCTGTGATTTACACATTTTGCAGATTTTTCAATAGGCTAATAGAAAACTGTTTTTCTCTTGTTTTTCTGCGTGTTTGTGATAATTTTGTCCTATCAGTGTGACGGTGTTGATTATATTTGTATTTGCGTTCAGCCAGAGAATACAATGCAATAGAAAAATATATGTATATCATCAAGTTTAATTTCTGTCATGGCTCTGTTCAACAGCAATATTATCATGAATGGATCTTTTTCATTGTGTTCTCTGTGCTTTATTGTAGTAAATATTGTGTTTGTATTTTACACTCGTGAGTCTCTTCAACCCCTCTAAATAAATGCATGATTCGTTATGTTGTGTGAAATCTCGCAAAATGATTTAATTAAATTATGACATACTGAGTTTACAGTAAATCATCTCTAATTTAATCTCAAGCACTTGCTTGTTAGTCCTTGTTCTTTACGTTTCACTCTTGATGCAAATTTCTGTTTTTTATTTTTTTATTTTATTTTTTTCTATTGCATAATCAAAACCATGAATGCTGTAAATGCAGTGCAACTGTTCATTCTGGTTTGGACTTTTACTGCTGTCTGTCAAGCTGATGTTAAGAGAATAAACTTTCCCTGAAAGAGTGTGTGAGAATTTTGAGGAGGGACTAAATATAAGATAATGAAGAAAAAATTCAAAACTTGTTAATAGATATCATAACACAAGTTGCTCCTTTTGCAAGTGTATCCAGGTCAGTCCAAGTGTTTATGGCTCTGAGTATTTCATCCTTCCAGGGATTAAAATTCAGATTTACTATTTGAACAATTATGAACGATAGAGTGAAATCCAGGGAGCAGAGCATTTTCTGCTAATTTATGTGTTTATACACTCACACTCTATCAAGTAAAATAATGTGTTCATACAGAGAAGCAGAAAATCACATTTTCAGTCAAGACTACATGATCTTGTGTTTCTCAACTGACACTGATGCACATGATTGAAAGAAACAGTCAGGGGTTTTTTGTGTGCAGAGACTGTGGTGTATATATTACTATTGGATATATAAGCTATAATTAATTGTAAATAATACAATATGTGACCCTCCCATTACCAGATATTAAATCCTGTTCAAACTCTAATGAACAAAAACACATAATGCAGTGGTTTTATTGATGAATAGGTTCTCTAATGAAAGAGTCACTGTGTGTTTATTACAGGTGCTGGTCATAAAATTAGAATATCATCAAAAAGTTGATTTATTTCAAGAATTCAACTAATATATTATATAGACTCATTACATGCTAAGTGAGATATTTCAAGCCTTTATTTGTTATAATTTTGATGATTATGGCTTACAGCTTATGAAACCCACAAAATCAAAATACCAGAAAATTAGAATATTTCATGAAATCACACAGTAATTACACAGTGATACCATGGTCATTGAACCAGGTTTTGGTTCTTTTGGCAGTGTGGGCAGGTGCAAATCCTGCTGGAAAATGAAGTCAGCATCTCCATAAAGCTTCTTTTGGCAGTGTGGGCAGGTGCAAATCCTGCTGGAAAATGAAGTCAGCATCTCCATAAAGCTTGTCTGCTGAAGGAAGCATGAAGTGCTCTGGAAATGTCCTGGTAGACGGCTGTGTTGAGTGGACCGCACAGTGGACCAACACCAGCCGATGGCATGGCTCCCCAAACCAACACAGACTGTGGAAACTTCACACTGGACTTCAAGCATCTTGGATTGTGTGCCTCTCCATTCTTCCTCCAGACTCTGGGACCTTGGTTTCCAAATGAGATGCAAAATTTGCTCTCATCAGAAAAGAGGGCTTTGGTCCACTGTGCTTTATTAAATCCAGAGTCAACACAGCCGTCTACCTTCATTTTCCAGCAGGATATGCACCTGCCCACACTGCCAAAAGAAGCTTTATGGAGATGCTGACTTCATTTTCCAGCAGGATTTGCACCTGCCCACACTGCCAAAAGAACCAAAACCTGGTTCAATGTCCATGGTATTACTGTGTAATTACTGTGTGATTTCATGTAATATTCTAATTTTCTGGGATTTTGATTTCATGGGTTTCATAAGCTGTAAGCCATAATCATCAAAATTATAACAAATAAAGGCTTGAAATATCTCACTTTGCATGTAATGAGTCTATATAATATATTAGTTTCACCTGTTAAGTTGAATTCTTGAAATAAATAAACTTTTTGATGATATTCTAATTTTATGACCAGCACCTGTATATGATTGACACCACGGCAAGAAGCCTGATATGTTACAAGTTTACTAAGATATACATTTTTATTTATTTTTTTTAAAGATTATTATTGTTCAGTTGCTGTATTATATGATATACTCTGGGTTTTTTTTTTTTTCTTTCTTAAAATAATGGAAAATGTTTTGGTTCATATATACACAAAAAAATAAAGATGCACAATATTCAGTGGAAGTGAATCTGATTTTCTTATTAAAGTTACAGACATTTTTTATTATTGTTCAGTTGCTGTATTATATGATATACACTGCTATTTTTTTTCAGATGACATCAGTGTAAGCTGTGAGGATGTGACTGGAACTGTGAGGAAAGAAGTAACTTTCACCTGCAGCGTCTCTCTGAAGAACTCTGAATCCTGCATTACATTGTATAAGTTTCAATACCCTGAGAAATATAATGACTCCAAAATCTGTAGAGAAGAGTTTCATCAGGGCTCATGTGAACAGAGAAACAGCTTTTCATGCCTTTTCAATCCACCTACAGAAATGACAGAAAATTTCAGATTCTTTGTCCAAACAAATCAAGGAACGGGATCAGATGAATTCACTGTGAACATAACATGTGTCACATGTAATACTGCTGTTGTATGCTCTTGTATGTTTGGACTTTCAGTTTGTATTTTGATTGGTTCCTGCTCTCCTTTGTTCTTTTCCCGCCACTCCTTCATTTCCATGGTTACTGTCATTATCAGTTCAGTTGTATCACCTGCTTAGTCATCATCGTCATCTGTATCACCTGTGTTCTGTTAATCAGTGTAATCTGTGTTTGTATTTAAGTTCTGTCTGTTCTGTCAGTCTTGGTCTGATCTCCGTTGCTACCTGTTCTGCCATCCTGTGTTTCTTTGCCAATAAACCTTCGTTTTGGAATTATATCCTCATCTCCGTCTGCCTTCCTGCAACTGCAATCATTTACAAAAAGAAACCAAACTACAGCCAATCTTGTGGATTCCAGAGGAGGATGTTTCTGTGCCATAAACATGATGATAACAACAGCAATTTCCAAGAGCAAAATCCAGAAAATGTGATCTACATAAATTCATCAACTAGCCATTCAGAAATGTTGTCTACATGTTGTCACTTCTTCTTGAGTCTCTCCAACTTTGTCCGACTCCATTTTGAACATAAAAGGCTACAAGTTTGTAAAATTTTCAGGGCACAAGCTCTTGAAACTCCGCCCTCTGTGCCGGGAGCAGCAGCTCATTTGCATTTAAAGTGACAGTCACAAAAAGGTGCATTTTTGCTCACTCTTCCAAAGTGACAATTTTAACATGCTATATAAAAATATCTGTGGGGTATTTTGAGCTAAATCTTCACACACACACTCTGGGGACATCAGAGATTTATTTTGCATCTTGTGAAAACGGCATTATACCACCCCTTTAAATGTGAACATCATGACAGACAAAAGCTTCATAGGAACTCCATAAACTATATCTGTACATACACACTATCTTCTTTACCTCAAACTGCTGAACTATATAACTCTGGTTGTAGGTTTTAAAACTCTGTTTCTGTTTTATATTGATTTCAGTGAAATAATGGTACATTATTGATCACTTTGATCAGTGTGTGTGTGTGTGTGTGTGTGTGTGTGTGTGTGTGTATGTATATCTATGAACATTAAGAGACAATGCAACAAATCCCAAACTGTGTTTGGTTTTGCTCTTTTTTTTTGTGACTTTCAGAAATGCTTATAATGAATGACAATTTTGTATTTGGTAAGTTATACCTTAAGTATGGAAATTAAATGTTACTTTTATCATTCTCTGTACAATGTTCTAATACTGTGAACAGTGTGGCTTTGTACATTGTCCTTTATTATTAAAACAAATAAATGAATAAAGTCTTGTAATACTCTCTAAAGATGAATATCTGAAAGCTTTTTTATCACCACATGATGATGGGTAAATTACAGTCGGCTACCAGTAAAACTAGTAAAGATGGTGAAGGGTGGCTCACAGAGATCATCTGAATGTATGCCTTATTTATTTGTTATGTGTCAAGTCATCTTTATTTATATAGCGCTTTTTACAAATACAGATTGTTTGATTTCAAAGCAGCTTTACAGTGATAACAGGAAAATAATGCAACAAAGTTTGTTTCGGCTGTACAGCAGAGATAGAGGAAAGTCATTGTCCAGCTTAAAGCTGGAGTCTGTAGTTTTTCCTCTTTGTCGCCATCTCTGTTTGAAATCTGCAATTGCAGTTATTCGCAGAATTATCAACTTTACGTGGGTTGTGCCTCGGCACGGCACAGCACGGATGAATCCAATGTTTTGAGGAGAACGTGCGGCTGTCAGTCTCCGCCGGTGTGGATCCTGGCATTCGCAATCACAGATTCTACTTTTTGGAAGTGTGACCAACATAAGAATTTTCACTGGAAAATTTAATCTGAACAAGTAACATCCATTTTTGTTCTGACCAACTAAGGGGAAAAAAAGCATTGCAGTAAATCGCGCTGATTAAATCTAACGATCGCTTATCATATCACATCAAATCGTGCAAATTATACTTTGTTCTCAAATTGTTCATGTTAACAACAACAGCATTGCATGACTACATTTAATGCCCTTCTGATATTTATCCTTGTTTTCGCATGGCCATGGTTGCAGTCTCTTTTTTTATGTAGCCACTCCGAAGTCTTTTGCATTTTATAACGGGTGAATCTCCAGTTGTCACTGGGTATTGTCGTTTGAACCTTTCTGGATCTGCTGATAAAAGCAAACAACTGTCAAGTGTCAAGCATTCAGAGTTGAAAATCAAATCACTCATGCATCACTTATAATCAAGTGTTGAATTCAATCAGTCATTTTGATTCCTCCACAAACGAGAAACGATCAGATGAAAAGGTCATAGAGACGACATGCAGTCTAGCAGTCAGAGCAGATGAAAAACTGAATGATTTCAAAACTAAAACAAATATTTTCATATTTTCATTTAATTGTAAATGTTTATTGTGCATTCACTGATCAACATGATTTTTTAATTGTCTGCTGATTAACCACTGTACTGCAAGGTGGCCGACAGCTGATATAATACACATATAATACAACTGAATGATGGCCAGAAAGATAAACACATAAAACCGACTTAAAACTTATTTTACACTATATTTCTTGAAACAAACAACATAGTTTAAAACAAAATATTTATATCAATGTTAGATTAAAAAAATATTGAACACAAATAAAGTACATTTAAATTAATAATTAATCAAACTAAATGTAAATGAATAATAGTTATGGTGTCTGTTTCTGTCTAGGGTGGGCTTTGTTTTATGGTTTTGCATTATTTAATTAATATGCAGACCTGTTCTTTTCGTTGATTGGTTTGTTCTGTGTATTTTAGCCCTGTGTTTCGTTCAGTTCTTGGTCCGTTCTCGTCTTATGTTTGTTTGTTCTGTTCCTGTGTTTTTGACACATTTTTCGGAGTATTTTGTTCTGGTCAATAAAGAGAAGACTGCTGCGTTTAAATCCATTTTTATTTCTCCCTGCTTCAACTAGACGTGACAAATAAAATAATACATTTACAATAGTATAAAAATAATATTTGTCATCAATAATGTCTTGAAAACTTCACTCAGCTCTCTATATAACGATTAACTCGTTTAGTTTGTGAACATGCCTGAAACATGCACAGCTTTATATGAAATAAGCTTTTCTTTTCTATCACTTCTCTGAATCATGGCTCCTGTTTCTGTTTCTCCAGGCGTGTTTCTTCATTTCATCACAATCATTCATGTGAACTAGTGACTCAGACAGAGTGGTGCCTGAGATGTGTGAGGTGGTGGACTAGTGGGAACATATAAAATATGTGTCATGGTTCCTGGTTGCAGCAGAGAAGTTTCAGAGAAAGAAAGAAAAACACGTCAGGGAAAACTAGACCACGAATACACATCTTCACCATGAACAACACAAAGTAAATACACTCCCACATAACAGCAGAGAAGAAACAGGATCTATATGCAGCAGTCTTTATTAATCACAAACTCAAACTAACAGAAATACTGAGAATTCTAATACACAGAACAGAACAACCATCATGGGATACTTTTATGGATTTTTTTAAATAATTATTTTTATTTTGTATTACTTAATTATGAATTTTAATTAAACTATATGAATTAAACAGCTCATAAACATAATTGCATTTTGCAAAGTATGTTGCAATCATTTTAGACATTTCTCCTCATCTAGAACCTTTTTGGCATAAAGGGTTCTTTACAACCGAATAAAAAACCTTTTAGAGCCCCATTGAGCCTTTTTTCCAAGTGAGTGCATCAGATAAAAAAGTACAAATGTATTTATTTATTTATTTTTCAGGCAACTGAGAAGGTGACAGCATAATCTGTGTGGTATATTGATCTTTATGGTGCTGTCTATGTCTTTGGACTCACTTTGAAATGTTGTTTTAGTTGTTTGAAGAGTTTCTTTTATGTTTCCAGGCTCTTCAGTTTTGCACTTCAATATATGCCCATCTGCTAAAGCTTTTTGTAAAGCAGAAGCCAGTTTTTCCTCAGTTTGTCCTGCCAAGCTCCTAACATAAACATGTCTCAAAGCAGTGTGTATCCGCTCTCTTTACTCAAATATGCAAGAGAGAATTCTGTACCACACTACATGTTGTTTTGTGTGTAAATCCAAGTATATGTCTAAAGTAATAGGTTATGCATTTATATATTTCTTTATATGTTTTATATTTTTATATTTGTTCCGGTATGTTTACAGGCTTTGCAGCACTGTGGTCCTGTGAGGCATTACATTTCATTGCTTTGTACATCTTTATAATTTTGAGGTTTATTTCATTGTGTAACACGCAAGAATCAGACGCACAATAACTTTAAACATTAACCACAGACAGTGGACAGTAACAATTTTTAACCACTTACAATAAAAACTTGTTTTTAATCTATGATTTAAAAACTTTTCATTTAAAATGCCAGTAAAAAAAAAGGACCACCAAGTTTTGTGGTATATGGAATTTCTTAAAAAACTATTTAAAAGAGCAGAATTCTGATGTAGTTAATAATAACTGAGTAAAGCACAGAGTGGCAGATAAATAAAGCCATGTGTGGAGACTTGAACAGTTCAGCACTTCCATGAGACAAAATGTGTGTTGTGTAACTTCTGGCATGTGGTCACAGCTCATTTTATACATGGAGGTGAAATAAGGACAAATGTTTTACTGTTTTTGAGCATATATGAAACCTGCACAAAAACTAAAACCTGTTTTTATGCTGTATGTAAAACCAGCTGAATTCATAATTTGTTATTATTCATAATTTATATTTGTGGGTAGTGTAGTTCTGATTAAATCTGATTATTATCTTAAAACACTGCTTTCATTAAAAGATTCTTAAAAAATGTCCTTTAGCGTTTCATTGAAAAAAATAACAGCAGGATTATTAGACTGAATTTTATTTTTATAGTGAATTGTTTGTTTCATGTTTCCAGGCTCTTCAGTTTTGCACTTCAGTATATGCCCATCTGCTAAAGCTTTTTGTAAAGCAGAAGTCTGTTTTTCTTCAGTTTGTCGGATGTTTTTATGCTGTATGTAAACTGTATGTTTATGCTGTATGTAAACACATTATGTGTTTGGTTTTACTTTTGGTCTCTTGTCATATTTGTCATCAGCACTTTCTGTCAGCTGTGTGAGAAGAAAAACTTGCTAGTTCAACATACTCTGGCACTGCTAGAGCTGCCCTGCTAAGATTCACACGTCAGCTGATTGTAATCGGTTTTGCAAAGCAAACAAAATCAACACGACAAAATATACTATACTCTATACTTTTCATTAATGCCTTTTGGAAAGACACTATTCAATTAGTTTCATTAGTGAATTAACTGTATTTATAATAAGAATTTTTCCCACTTTGCTGTGAGAACTGGTTGCAAGGCCTTGTGGAGTTTTTATTTATTGTAATAATAATGTGTAATAATGTAATAATGTAGTTAACAGAATATGATACATTCAACTCATGACCAATTCGTAAAAATTCGTACGTAATTAAAAGGTGGCTAATTCGTACAAATTCATACGACCTCACTCATACGAATTCATACAATATGTCTAAACCCACGTGATGGATAGGTTTAGAGGCGGGGTCAGGGGTAGGTCATTCATATGAATTGTTCAAATTTGGCTCGTAAAATACTCGTACTCGTAAAATACTCGTAAATATACTCGTAAAATACTCATAAATATACTCGTAAAATATGTAAGAATTAGCAAAAATCGTACGAATTCGCATGAGTGAGTTCGTATGAATTCGCACGAATTAGCCACCTTGTAAAATTCATAGGAATTGCTGTGTGATCGGGTTGGATACATTATGTCATCTTGTCAGTTATGTTTGAATCTTGAAGCTTATAATGAAAGTATTCAATATTTTATGATGTTTTAATGCAGGTTTGCACATTTTTGCTGTTTTGTTATGCTCTGTAATCTATTCTAATGAATATTAGACTTCAATTTCGATTCAGTGCTGTGCTGTGCTTTTTAATCTAAATTAAGATAAAGGGCCCTATTTTAACAATCTAAGCACATAGTCTAAAGCGCACGGCACAATTGTACTCAGGGCGTGTCCAAATTCACTTTTGCCAGTTTAAAGACGGGGAAAAGGGTCGGTGCTCCCGGCTCATGGTGTAAAAGGGTTGTCCCTATTTTCTTAATGAGTAGTGGGTGTGCTTTGGGCTTAACGTGCAATAGACCAATCAGAGTCTCATCTTCCATTCCCTTTAAAAGCCAGTTGCGCTCGTGCCATAGCAGATTCCCTATTTACATGACAGAATTTGCAAGTGGAAAGATTGAATGCTGCTGACTGAATCGCGCAAACAGATCATCTATGGGACAATGATTTCACCATATCTTTATGTACACAATAATACAATTTTACATTGTAATCCTTTTATTTTTAATATTTGGCATGCTTGTGTGCTGCTGCGCGTCCCTGTGTGTGTAATAAGCAGAGTGTGTGTGTAGTAAAGCAGAGTGTATGTGCGTTGTAGACCCGCCTATAGGCGCACGTCACTAGCACGCTCTTTAAAATAACAAAAAATATATTGCACCAATAGCCGCGTTTCCACTGTCGGGCCAGTGCGAGCCAGGGCTTTAAACAGGCGTGCCAGGCTAATAGCCTCGGGCCTGGAGCACCGGGCCTAAAATCTGCTGCGTTTCCACTGTCGGGCCAGAAGCTCTGTTGCGCTTCACTAAAACACGCCCGTAACACGCCTCTCTGGAACAGAGTCACACTGACCCATCTTTTCACCAACAAATTGAAGTTTTATCAGAAAACTAATCAGAAAGAACTCACTGAAAAACAGCATGATCGCAAAACAAACATGATAAAAGCGACCATTTGCTGGCATTTTTGTTGTTTACTTGAATATTTTAAAACCTAAGAATTTATGTTTTACCACATATTTACAATAAAAATGATAACTGCGTCGGGCTGAAACTAGCAAAAAACACGTGTGTCGCGCCTGGCACTGTATTGGGCCCAATGTCATTTGTTATTATAGTTTATTTTAGTTAATGTCATTCTTTTATTGCAGACATAAAATCATGGACGTTGTAAATTCTGTGACGATGATAATACTGGTTTGGACCTTCACCTCTGCCTGAGAAGTCAATGACTGCAAGAAAATTATTCTTGGAAATGTTTCAGTTCTCTAATGTCTGGGAATGTTCGTAAGGAGGGTCAGTTTGAAGAGCTGCAGTGTGTGTCCTAAAAAGCATTTGAGTCATGGAAAAACAGCATGTAGTATTTTATCAAAGGCACTTTGTTCTGATGTTCTCATTTCTTCAGGTGTTTCATTTAGGAGCACAAATTTTTATTTTGTTCAGTTGCTGCATTAAATAGATAAAATGTTATATTTCAGAGTTGTGTGGGCCTGCTTTCATTATAAGCTGTGCTGATGAGACTGGAACTGAGCATGAAGAATTAACTCTAAGCTGATCAGTGTTGCATTAAATTGAACATGTTTAAGGATGCTGAGGATGAAAAAGCCACAACAGTCTATAAAAACGAGTTCCTTGACAAGCCCTGTAACCGACTTGAGTGGGCAAATGCTCACATTCGATGGCGTCTGGCTCTTTGGAGAGGTGTTCTCTTCACAGATGAATCCCGGTTTTCACTGTACAGGGCAGCAGTATGGCATCGTGTGTGAGCGGTTTGCTGATGTCTGTTAGGGAGGTGCAGGAACAACAGGAACCCAAGAGCAGATCAATTGAGAATAGGATTTATTGTCCAAAAGATCCAAAAACAATACAAAACATAAAATAATTGGTAGGAGTAAGAGGGCGAGACAGAGGCGAAATCCAATGGACAGGCTGGGGTCAAAACCAGTAGCGGACCAAAATGGAAAACAGGTGTGTGAGTAATGAGAGTGAGAGCACTGATTAAGGATGGGATTCAGCTGTGATGGTAGAGTGAAGTGAACTGACAATCAAGACACAAGACAAAAGGCTTGTTCGACTTCATGCAGCTCTGCGCAGACCGATCGGCGGCTGACTTGAAGCAGTGCATGCCGGTTAGAAATTTTGTCCGACTTGATGCAGCGCCAACGCCACGTGACTGTGACGTATGCCATCAAAGTACCGCGAGGGCAATTCGAGAGTAGCCGGAGAACTCAGCCAGCGCAGCTTCTCAAGAGCGGCTGCATTGGGCTGCACGAGGGCGGATGACGACACAGCTGTTCCACGATTGGCCGGATTCACTGCATGACAACGATCACGTGTGTTTCGTGTTTATTCGAACACCTTTAGTTCTTCTAAAGCTCTCAAATCAGTTTATTATAACAGTAAACACTCTTTTCATGTCGTTGTCATGTTATATTGTGTCATGTTTATCAAATAAAACAGATTAAAAACGTAGACTCCACTTCATTTATAACAGCTTATGTTGAACTTTATTCTTGTTCAAACAGACGCTGTATAAAGCAGTAGCCTACATAAAGTATTGAATAAAAATGTATCTGAAAAATCTGTGTATTATTTGTCAAATATTGCATTTATTTCACTTCAGCTGTGGTAAAGTATGCAAATACCACGTGAGCAGTCACTACGGGAACCAGAAAGTGTCCGACTTCAAGTCTCCGTTTGCAGCTCCTCCCCGCCTGCACGCGGCTACTCTCGCCGATCGGTTGCATCCAGCCGCAGCCGATGTCGAACACACCTAAACACAGCAGAAAGGCTGAAGATCAAACCAGAGTCCTGACAATGTCAACGTTGTGGCTCGAGTGGCCTATGGTGGCGGTGGGGTTATGGTATGGGCAGACGTATGTTATGGACAACGAACACAGGTGCATTTTATTGATGGTATTTTGAATCCACAGAGAAACTGTGACGAGATCCTGAGGCCCATTGTTGTGCCATACATCCACGACCATCACCTCATGTTTCAGCATGATAATGCACGGCCCCATGTTGCAAGGATCTGTACACAATTCCTGGAAGCTGAAAACATCCCAGTTCTTGCATGGCCAGCATACTCACCGGACATGTCACCCATTGGGCATGTTTGCGATGCTCTGGATCAGCGTATATATACGACAGCGTGTTCCAGGTCCTGCCAATATCCAGCAACTTCGCACAGCCATTGAAGAGGAGTGGACCAACATTCCACAGGCCACAATCAACAACCTGATCAACTCTTTGCGAAGGAGATGTGTTGCACTGCATGAGGCAAATGATGGTCAAACCAGATACTGACTGGTTTTCGATTTAGTTATGTCATAATTTCAATTTGGTTATGTCATAATTTGGACTTTTAAATTAATAATTTGGACTTTTAAATTCATAATTTAAATGTTTTAATCTCATAATTTCGACATAGTAGGCTATGTCATCATTTCGATTTGGTATGTGAAAATTTTATTTTTATGCTCAATTTTTTTTATGTGAAGGAAATGGGCTTCTTTTATGTAGACTATGAAAAAAAAAAAAATTATATATATATATATATATGAATGATCCTTGGCTCTTGGACAGCTCTTCTGATTATTCTTTTCACTCCTCTATCAGAAATCTTGCGAGGAGCACAGGTCGAGGCAAATTTATGGTGAAATTATTGTCTTTCCACTTCCGTATTATGGCCCCAAAAGTGCTCACTGGACCATTCAGAAGCTTAGAATGGCGCCTATAACCAATGCCATCATTATGTTTTGCAACAATTAGGCTTGCGAAGGTCTTGAGGCAGCTCTTCGCTTTTACCCATGAGATGTGTCTTGTGTGACACCTTGGCAATGAGACCTTTTTGTAGGCCATCATTTGGGACTGAACCAGCTGTTATTAATTTCCACTGACAGGGGGCTGGATTGCTTTTTAATTACTGTAATTATTATTCATTCGAGATAATTTGATAGCTTTTAAATGCACATGGCCAGTAAACTGTAAACGATAAAATCTTGATACAGACGCCAGCCTTTCGCAGGTGTTCATTTAGATTACTTTTGTTTTATTGACAGTTGAATTAAAAATGAACAAGTCATGAAGGTTTTGCCTCACTTTCCAAAAGAAGTCAAAGAATAAGACTGATGTGTTTCTTCTTTAAATAAGGCACTTCCTCAGCTGTTTGTTAGTAGGATGCTTAATTTGTTTCTGAAATGTATTCCTAAAATAACTTAACACTGAAATGCATGTTCCTTGAAATCTCATCTTCATGTTTGAACATGCAAGAGGAAGTTGTTCACATTCTTTGTATTGTAAGAAAGCACTGATAGCCTATTCTTTCACTCAAGTTTCACTCAAGTTTTGTTTCTAACTTCATTTATCCAGCCATGCGTGTTTGACAACAGCTTCAGTCCAGTGCACTCAACCCAAGGAATGCATCATTTGTTCTGCGATATTTAGTGGTTCCTAAACTAATAAGAACAATAAAAGTTGCTATTTATTTGGTGTGTGTTCACTTCTGTCGCTTCCTTTGCATGGTAAAAACCACCCATTGAGTTGAGGCTATTTTCATAATTATTTCAAACCTATTCGCTAAATCTTGTTGCCGCATCAAAAAAAAAAAAAAAAAAAAAAAAAAAAAAAAAAAACCTCATCTGGAGGTGTTGCTGTCTTTCTTATCGCCTGTGATCTTCATTTGACTTCTTATCATGTCTCTATGTGCAGAAAATAAACACAAGGACACCTGTGGACGCATTCAAGGTGACTTGCTGAATAATTCACGGTTGAGTTTCTCTTTCAAGGAAAATCGCCCATAGCTAAAAAAACGAAACTGTCACAGGCATAAGCTACAAGAGGTCATGAATGCAGTGATTAATGGATGCTGTTAGGCACAACACAAAGTGGAGTGCATGCATAATCGAAACAGCATGGCATTGAGTGCCTTTATGATTTTATAAAATGTATGAAATGACAATAAATACGGAAGAGGATTAGGGCCAAGCAATAATAATAAAAAATAAAACCATCTCGAGATTAAAGTCATTATAATGCGAAATTAAACAAAGAGAAAAAAAAAGTCGAAATACAATCTTGAGAATAAACTCATTAAATATTGAGAATAAAGTCGTTGTGTTTCGAAAAAAATCTCGTTAAATTTCGAGAAAAAAAACTCGAAATACAATTTTGAGAATAAACTCATTAAATTTCGAGAATAAAGTCGTTGTGTTTCGAGAAAAAAACTCGTTAAATTTCGAGAAAATAGTCGAAATAATCGTGAGAATAAACTCATTAAATTTCGAGAATAAAGTCGTTGTGTACAACAATCATTATAATAGATTTGTGTGTATAGGCTATACGAAGAAAGCAATGTGGAGCTATAACCAGGTCTGTAAAGGGTTCGTTCTTGGACCATTTAGGAACTATTGATACGGTATATAGCACTATTGCAGCGCACATTGTATACAAAGTCACTAATAATCAACAAGATACATGCATGAAGTCAAAATTCACTCACTCGCTCGCGTGTCGATGGCTGAAACACATGCAGTAGGCACGATGTTAGGATGAATGTGGCCTCAAATCGATCTCAAAATTTAACGCGTTCATTCTCGAAATGTAATGAGTTTATTCTCAAGATTGTATTTCGACTTTTTCCTCAAAATTTAACGGGAGTTTTTTCTCGAAACACAATGGCTTTATTCTCGATATTTAATGAGTTTATTCTCAAGATTGTATTTTGACTTTTTTTTCTCGAAACTTAATAAGTTTAATCTCGCATTATAGTGACTTTAATCTCGAGATGGTTTTATTTTTTTATTATTGCTTGGCCCTAATCCTCTTCCGTACAATATTACATAGCCAATGATATACATTTTTATTCTTTCATTAACAGCAACAAAAACTTGATGACTCCCAGTCGCCTAACATTGGTGCAACAGACTCTCCTCTTCACAGCAGACTTTTCCCTGTCTTTAAATAAGTCTATGTTTAATTCCAACTCCATCCAAAACGTCCCTGCAGTGGATTCTACTGGGTCAATATGATCTACTGGAAAATATTATTTTAATACCACACGCATATTTACTTTTCTCAAGCCCAGACTGTAACCAAAGAATAATTGTGGAGGTAAAAAAAAAAAACACAGTGGTTACATAACCCCATTAAGTTTTCACTGTACATTGTGTATTTCTTGCTTTTTATATAAACCACATTTTAGCTAAAGGAAATGATCCAATTTCTCCTGTAATTGAATGCATGTGTCTTGCGTAAGTGTAAAAAAGTACTGAGAAACTGTTAAAGTAGAGGTGTTATTTAAAAAAGCTATTAAGATTCCAGTAAAGTGAACGTGAAAAAGTATTCACATTTGGCCGTACTTAGGGATTTGAAAATGAACACATAGCTTTTTAAATTGACTTTTGAAAACAAGAGAAAGAAGATTTTCTTTTAGTATTTTTTTCAGTATTTTTTTTTTAAAACATTATAAAGAAACCTGTCAAAACCATTTACTCATTGTTCTGCTTCTGTGTACAACTAAACAACTGAATAGAAAACCTGGCTATGTCAAATCAGATTTTATAGTGAATATACAACATCATTTTCATACTTTTCCCTACATAAAGCTTTGTATGACTTCAAAAGAATTGGAATACATGACTTGAATGCTATTTTTATAATGCTTTCATGCTGATATGATTCATGCTATGTGATGCTTTGTTAGTCATTTTTGAAACTTGAAACAGGACTGCCAACTAGTTTAGCTTGAAGTGAGAATTATGAGTTAGAGAGTTAGAAACAGTAACAGTGTGAACAGTGTTGTTACTGAATATTCTTAATTTTATTTTTATAAATCATATTAAACAGGTCATGGATCTACAGCTCTTATCGTCACTGGTGCTGTTGTAGGCTGTTCCTTCGTCATCAAGATTGCAATCTTTTGTGTAAAGAAGTTCAAACGCAACAACCCTTCTGGATTCCATATGAAATATGAAAGAGGTGCTTCTGCAGAACCAACAATGATGACAGTGAATGTTCAGAGTGAAACTAAATGAAAGCAGAGAGTTTTTCATGTAAAGATCATTCAAGTGATAATGTTCAGTTTCATTGTACAATGATAGATCAATATACAGTATATTGCTCAGACCAATTAATCAGCCAATATTTGGCCATGTTGAGATATAATCTGCCTCAGATAATAATTCTGCTTTTGTGTTTTCAAAGACTTCAATAATTTGAGTAAAATATTGTTTTTATTTTAGCAGTTTTGAGTGTCATATATCCACATTGTATATGCAATTGATTGTCTTTTATTTTAAAGTTAGCATTGTAATTGTATCTATTAAATTATTAAAGTCTCACAATATTGTCCAAAGTCTATTTTTAGAGTTTTTAATCAACTTTAATGTCTGTGAAGGGAAAACTATACTAGTGACAATTACAAGTTAGTCTGTGGTAATTGGTGATGTAGGAATATAAAGTCAGAAAGCTGAGTGTTATACATATGAATATAATGTTTTAGGAAGATGCCTCTCTTAAGAACAATGTGGATTTACTTTTAAACTGTAACATATTTAAATATAAGTTTAGCATGTGCTGGATGAAGATGCATCAGCCAATGTGTTTTTATAGGAAATAACTAGAAACATTTGCTAATCTTTTATAGCACAAAATGACAAATATTAAATTAGGGGTAAGATGATCCCTACTGGATAAACTTTTACAGAGTTTATACTTTACTTTTGATATAGTTCTTATTAATATTTATATATTGTTTAAGTGGCATTAATGTAAAATAATAAATCAGCTATTGTATTTAAAATTTTATTTTGACATTTAATTAAATAATTGAATGACCAATGACTATGAGACTATAACCAATGAGAATCCCAGTAACAGAGATTAATCTGAAAGGTAAAATTATTATATGGCTTGTATACATGCTAATGAATATTTACATATTTAATTGCCCATATTTTAATTGAAGATATGTCATAATAGAAACACTGAAAGCGAATTGAATGATTTAACTCAATTAACCGATAGGTTTTAATAAAAGCAAAGATGTCTGAAATGTACATCTAATAAACATAAAAAAATAAATAACCCCATTAATTACAGTAAGTATTAATTCTAAACAATAACACAAGTAACAACATGCCACTTTTTATCTTTTTACATTAACATATAAACTATAACTTCTACTCCACAAATCCCCCCAAAAAACACTAATGTGTCCACAAATCACTCATTAACAAATAGACGTAAAGAACTTTGATATTCAACACAATACAGTGTCATAGATCACCATTATCCTGAGACACAAAATTTGACCAATTATCGTTAGCTTTGTTTTGGCTGACTAAATCTCACAAATGTTAATATTCAGATGAAATGACAAAATTGAAAATATTATAGCCATTCATTAAAAGTGTTGAGATTAGATTTTGTGGCATCTATTGTCAGGAGAAAATCATTCTGCCCCATGTTACCCAGCTGTTGCAATGCATTCTCCTGCCAGCAGAGGGCGTGTCCGGCTGAGATTAAATATTTGTTTTTGACCAATATGATTATCAGATAACTGATGTTTTTATAGACTGAGAGTGAAGGAACAACCACTTTTTTTCTTTGAAGTTTCTTTATTCTTTCACTTTGCTCCTGGTCTTTCATACAGTATGTGGTTCGCTTGTAAAAAGTTCTGTAAGGACCGTGTTTACTTTGCACAGCCTAGACTAGAGAATATAAATAAATAACAAACTATAATGAAATGCATCAAAATTCCCGCTGTTTTATTAAGTATTAAAACAGCACTAGGTCAATTAAATTTGATTTTTAACAGTTACTGATGCTTTACTTGATTTTCACAAGTTAGATCAAAACATGTTTTTGAATAGTAAACTTTTTAAAAGGGGTTTCTAGAGGTCATGTTCAGGGTGTTGATGTGATACACACAAAGTATATACACAACTGTTACGTTTTTTCTAAGTTATTCAGATTTTCCTTCCGATTAACAAGTGTGTATTGATTCACATGGACAGAATTAAAAAAAGACTCTTATTTTATTATTCTGTGGAGAGCGTGCCATTGCCTCCTTATATCAGCAGAGGAGCTGCAAAAGACCACCAGATTCTCATGATCACACTCGCACTGTTTGTCAGGGTTTAATGCTTGAACTGATTCCCTGTCGCGTGAAGCTGAAGGTTTGATCTCAGTGCTGGAGAACCGAATGGATTAAGATGAGCGAGACAGACAGAAGTAATTAGCACTGCTGATCAGGGAATGGATTAACCACTTTTTTTAGGTTTTTTTTTTCTGAGTGACATACAAAAACAGCAAAGTCTCATATCTCCAAAACTACAGCAAGGAGAGCCAAAAGGTATGTATCATTTGATAGATTTTTTTTTTTTTTTTTTTTTTATAAATTCATGTAGCCTATTATAATTTTACATAGGTCTATCTTTCTTATTTGGCAATCAGTAACTCAGGAAGGGAATAAGGTAGTAGGAAGGTTTTTGGTGAAGTTCCCCTTCATGTGGGCTGCACACATAGCACACATCAGTAGTAGGCTAATCAAAAGTTAAAGCATTAGGAACCGATGTAGGTTTTTTTTTTCTGCCCTTACACCTGGAAGGCATTTTTAAAATTGTTGTTCCTCCGTGAGGAATATCTCGTGATCGTTCTCACTACTTGATGTGTCTATTCTTTATGCGTCTATTTATAACAATCTATTAAAAACCTGTTTAACTTTGATTAGGGAGAGATTGACAGGTTCTTTATTGGTGGATAAGGTTTCCTCCATTGAGTTTAATGCCTTACAAAGAAGAAAAATGTCCCTGTTGTGTTTGTTCAGATGTGCAATAGTAAAGGGAAACAACAACACCGCCTTGACTCTTTGAATGGCAGTCATGCGTATTACTATTATAGTATTGTAGAGTAGAGCCATTAAGTCCAAGTTACTAAAATCCTTGACATATTAAACCGAGTAATAATAAGCAACGATTCTGATAGGTAGTTGGCTATATTCACTAGGTGGATGGCTGACACAGTACCAACTGCTGGCCATAAATACAGTGAAATGAACGACTGACTTTGTCCTGAGAGCAACGAGTCATTGAAAGTGAAAGTGTCTAGCCTGTATTTATACACTGGTGATCACTGTAGAGAGAGTCAGAGTGAATGAACTCACACACTGAAGACACACAGACCAGAGGTGAGCAATAACTCTCTCTCTACAGAAAAATAATATCCTTTATATTTACTGATCCATACACTATGTTCAAATGATGGCAGACTTGTTGTTTTTGGTTGATGTATTCCTAATGGACTTGGTTTAATCCAAGCAAACTTTTGCTGATAAATTCTGATGTTTCTGCTCAACTTTCAGTAAATCGTCTTAATCTACTATTTAATCTCAAGCACTTCCTTATTAGTCCTAGTTGTTTAAGTTTCACTTATGCAACTTTCTGTCATTTTTTTTTCTATTGCAGAATCAAAAGCATGAATGCTGTAAATCCAGTGCAACTGTTCATTCTGGTTTGGATTTTTACTGCTGTCTGTCAAGCTGATGGTAAGAGAATAAACTTTCCCCTAGAAAGAGTGTGTGAGAATTTTAAGAAGGGACTAAATTCTAAAATAATGGAAAATGTTTTGGTTCATATATACACAAAAAAAATAAAGATGCACAATATTCAGTGGAAGTGAATCTGATTTTCCTATTAAAGTTACAGACATTTTTTAATATTGTTCAGTTGCTGTATTATATGATATACACTGCTATTTTTTTTCAGATGACATCAGTGTAAGCTGTGAGGATGTGACTGGAACTGTGAGGAAAGTAGTAACTCTCACCTGCAGCGTCTCTCTGAAGAACTCTGAATGCTGCATTACATTGTATAAGTTTCAATACCCTGAGATCCATAAAGAATCAGATATCTGTAAACAAACTGTTTCTAAAGGCTCACAGAGAAACAGCTTCACATGCAGCTTCAGTCCAACTACAGCAATGACGGGAGAATTCAGATTCTTTTTGCAAACAAATTGTGGAAGTAAAAGAACTGAATTCACTTTGAACATAACAGGTACAGTATATAATACTGCTGTTTATAATTCAATAAATGTTTACAACTGTACTTTTATTTTCAATCTACTAACAGTGGTTTAAAATCTGTTTTAGAAACTGTCACTGAAGATCCTAGAAAGAAAGGTAATTATTATACCACGGGACTGTTGAATGCTTGATACTGATTGGTTGACGAATGTTCCAAGGTGTGAAATTATTTTAATCGACCGCATTACAGTTCCATATAAATGTCTTGAAATAAAAGACCTGTGATAAGATTCAATAAATGTTTGAAACTTTCATTTTCAATCTACTAACAGTGGTTTAAAATCTGTTAACAGAGCCCAGTAAACCTGAACCTGTCACTGAAGCTCCTGGTAAGAAAGGTAATATATTTTATTATACCACGGGACTGTTGAATGCTTGACACTGATTGGTTGACGAATGTCAAGGTGTGAAATTATTTTCCAGTAAACGCACTGTTATTTCATTCAATGACACTGACCAAAACAAATATGACAAACAAAAGGATAAAAATGACAAACAACTTCCATGTTTTCCCTTCTAAATGACCTTTTATTATCTATGTAAATCACGCTGTTGTTCTTCAGCTCTGTCTCCGCACACACACACAGATGATATGTTCACACGTATTGAATCTTGTCAGCGCTGCCCGCAAATTATCAATAAAATAATGTAGCGACTGAAAAGATACATGACATAAGACTGACTACGTCAGACTTCGTACTTCCGCTCAATTTCATTTCGCTTCTGTACTCAGTCTGAGACAGCGTAATAGCTTTCCGTTTTCCTCCGGCCTGAAAACAGCCGGTCAATCAACGAATAGAGGGCGGGCTGAGAGCCGTGACGACGTAGACACTGATTGTACCGTGGATGCGTAGATTTACTTCACATAATCTGCAAAAGTCGTTCACAGCCATGTTCACTCCGGTATTTCGCTCGATGTTTTTGTTTTCGCATTATACATGTGTTTACAGTGGAAGTTAGATGCGGCTGAGCATGCGCATAACACACGCCATAAACAAACGTTATGTGATTGGCTTATGGGTAACCAATGATTTTAAACTTCAGACAAGCGCCCCCCCCCCCCCCCCATCCCCCCCCCCCCCCCGCAAGAAAGAAAACGCTTTTCAATTATGCCATGCCAGACTCTGTCTACGAAGCAAAGCGAAGTAGCAGAGTTTGGTATTACCAGGCTAACATGACATTTATTAGTTGAAAAGATACATGACATTTCTTAGTTGTGAGTTGGTAACATCACTGTTTTTGAAGTAGTTAAACAGCTTTAAATGGCTCAATTGGTATGAAAGTAGTTCTACACGCAAGAGCATTTTAAGGACAAAAACTCAACAAATGTCTTGAAATAAAAGACCTGTGATAAGATTCAATAAAAGTTTGAAACTTTAATTTCCAATGTACTAACAGTGGTTTAAAATCTGTTAACAGAGACCAGTAAATCTGGACCTGACACTGAAAATCCTGGTAAGAAATTACATGCCATTATAGATATTGATTAATGACTGAGCTCCAGGTTAATTATGGAACACAGAAAACTGCTCGTTAGTCTCTTTTCTTATCATTTTAAATCACCTGTGAATAAATGGTTTCAAACAATGTCATGAAACATTTTAAATGTACTTTTCCAGAAGAACCTGTCTTGGATCAATCAGAAACATCTCAACATGAAAAAGCAGAAGATCGTGGATTTAAAGTTGCTGTCATCGCTGCTGCTGTAAGCTGTTTCATCATCGTCATTATGCCAATCATTTACAAAATGAAACAAAACTACAAACAGAAGAGGATGTTTCCGGACAACAACCCAGAAAACGTGATCTAATGTCACTGACTCAGCCGTATGAAAACATTGAGTTTTGTTTGACTTTTAATGAAAGACACAAACTTTATAGGAACTCCATAAACTATATTTGTACATACAGTACTATCTGTTAAACCTCAAACTACTGAACTAGATAACTCTGATTTCTGTGAAATATTGGTATATTAATGATCTCTTTGATCAGTGTGTGTGTGTGTGTGTGTGTGTGTGTGTGTGTGTGTGTGTGTCTTTAATGAACTTGGGGGGGGGGGTATAATGATATATATTGTATTGATATAATGATATATATTGTATTGTGTTGTGATGAGCCCACCCCTTGGTTCTGAGTGCATAAATGAGTACATTTAACTTATTTATTTACTTAGTTAATTTAACTTAATAAAAAATGTGATATTAACTCAAAAACTGCAATGCATTAAGCATAACTTAAACCGAATAAGTTATGAATAACCTATTTGTTATTTTAGCACTAAGCATTTAGGTTGAATTCAATTAAATTAATCTAGTTTATGTTTATGGTTGAAAATAAAAATAATAGTAAAAGTAAATTAGAAACCAGAGGGTGGGTTTACAATTTTTTATTTTTTATTTTTTTTATTTTTTGTGGTGGTGGGGGGGGGGGGGGGGGGGGCGTCTAATTTCTTTTAAATATTAAGAAATTACTTTTGTATAAGGCCTATACTCTTATAGTTTTCAAAGCTCATGAAATAAACACATAAATACATTTAAAGTTTTCAGCTTCATTTAGCCTACATTTAGGTCTCTTCACAGCGTTCTCCCTCACGCACCGGAAAACCCCTCATATTTAGTTAAATCTGCCCATCCCCCACAACTCTCAGCTGACAATGGTTTCCTAAAACCATTTGAGTAGCTATATAGTTGCCTAGACTTGATTAGATTTATTAAATGAACTCAAACCAGTTAGTTTAAAATTAAATTAATGGAATGAACTTAAAATATTCAAGATACTCAAAACTGACTAAACCAACACTAAATTATGAGTGAATATGACTCAATATATATAAGTTCACAAAACTCATATGTATTTGTTTTAAACTTAAATGGTTTAAAGCAATTAGTTTGAGCTGAATTAACTTATTGGGTTTTACAGTGTGTGACCTGGGCCCAACATTTGGTGCTACGCCCCTGGCCCCATGTATTGTAGTCAACCATAATTGTAACCTTATATAATGAAAGTGTTGTAATAAAGCAAAACACCAGAAGTTGTTGTTGTAAAGCGATTCATTAAATGGTTTATAAAGAAAAACACTGCAATTGTTTTTGTAAAATGGTTTACTGAGAAAGTGGTTTATAAAGAAAAACAAACCACACTTAATGTTGTAAGCATTTATTAAAGGAGAAGTTCACTTTCAAAAAAACTTTTGCTGATAATTTACTCACCCCCATGTCATCCAAGATGTCCATGTCTTTCTTTCTTCAGTCGCAAAGAAATTAAGGTTTTTGATGAAAACATTCCAGGATTTCCCCCCATGTAATGGATTCTATTGGGACCCAAACGGTAGAAGGTCCAAATGACAGTTTCAGTGCAGCTTCAAAGGGCTTTAAACGATACCAGACGATGAATAAGGGTCTTATCTAGCGAAACGATCGGTCATTTCCAAAATAAATAAAAAAGTTTAAGTTTTATAAGCACAAACGCTCGCCTTGCTCTGTTCTGTGATGCGCGTTGAAGACGTCACGTAATACGCAATTACGTTGAAAAGGTCACGCTTGACGTGTTTACAAATGTGCGGAATGAGGACCATATACACATTTTCAAATGTATTTGTGTCAGTTTATCGTTTAAAATGCCCATTTCGTGTGCGTATCCTGGGTGTTTTAATATTAAAAAGCCAAAAAGAACATTTTCTTCAGGACAGAAATTTTTCAAGCGTGACCTTTTCAACGTAATTGCGTATTACGTGACGTCACGAACGCGCATCACAGAACAGAGCAAGGCGAACATTTGTGCTTATAAAACTTAAACTTTTTTATTTATTTTTGAAATGACCGATCATTTCGCTAGATAAGACCCTTATTCATCGTCTGGTATCGTTTAAAGCCCTTTGAAGCTGCACTTAAACTGTCATTTGGACCTTCTACCGTTTGGGTCCCAATAGAATCCATTACATGGGGGGAAATCCTGGAATGTTTTCATCAAAAACCTTAATTTCTTTCCGACTGAAGAAAGAAAGACATGGACATCTTGGATGACATGGGGGTGAGTAAATTATCAGCAAAAGTTTTTTTGAAAGTGAACTTCTCCTTTAAAAAGCATAGTGAGGAACAAAACATGTATTAGAAAGAGCTTTGCTAAAGAAAGAAGAAAATGCAAGCATTACCGGCATATGTGTTGTAGATGAGGCACAGAATGCAACAAAGAAAAGGTCAGAAGAAGGAGGACAAAGAGGCGAAAGGCTTTATATAGACAGGTCCGAAAGGAATTTCCTGAAATTATGACAGTTCAAGACTCCGGATTGGATAAAGACTAATGAATTAGGAGGGGATTTCCAAAGATAATGACCTCAACAATTCAGAAAGTGTATATAAGGCTGAAAGGAGAAGATGAAGGGAGACACTCATAGATGCCTTACCATTGCACCTCCTACAGTTAAAGCTTGTAAACGATTTGGTTTTGATTTACTTTTATTTTTGTTTTATATATTAGTACCTTTTATGTAAACTAGTTAACCTGTATTTAATAAAAAAATATATATAATTGAAATTAAGAAGCTCGCCTGCCATACGTCTCTGTTTTAAAGATTGAGCTGAACTAACCACGGAGAAGTCTTCTGTGATCTAAATCTTGTAAGTATGGAAATTCAAATGCTTATTATTTAGGACAGATTTGACTTACTTTACCTAACCTGAGAATAATTAAAATAAGGTAAAGGGTGTATAGAAATTACGCACCATAAAAAAAAAAAAAAAAAAAAAAAAAAATATATATATATATATATATATACTGTATATATATATTATTAAACTATCCTTTTATTTAAGCAGCACCTGAATGTACATAAACAGTATGAAATTCTTCTGCTCTCATCTGCATCTTGTGTCTTGTTTGTTCTGAGGTGAATATATGCATAATTTCTGTTGTTGGTTGAGTGTCGTCTGATGACTCTTGGTGGAGGATTGCTGCTAGTTTAAGCTTGTTATAATTGTAAATGAGGACAAAACTGAAACTGTTATAGAGTGAAAGTGAAGGAAACACTAAGTTGTTTTGTAATACACACTAAGTCATGATTCTCGCTGCTGTGCTATTGGGATGGTTCGTCCTACTATGAGTTTGTTTACCATCGAAATGATTTCGAAGCTGTTATATTAAGGTACAAATCTTAAATAGTGTGCCTTTAAGTATCACTCTTGATACAAATTTCTATAATTTTTTTCTTGCAGAATAAAAAACATGAATGCTGTAAATGCAGTGCAACTGTTCATTCTGCTTTGGACTTTTACTGCTGTCTGTCAAGCTGATGGTAAGAGAATAAACTTTCCCCTAGAAAGAGTGTGTGAGAATTTTGAGGAGGGACTTAATCTAAGATAATGAAGAAAAAAAATCAAATCATATTAATATATATATATATAGAGAGAGAGAGATAGATAGATAGATAGATAGATAGATAGATAGATAGATAGATAGATTTTATCATAGATCTACATATTGACCTTATATAGGCCTTTAGATTTACACAATAGAGGGAAATCCAATATAGTCAGGGATTAGTGCATTTTTTATGCTAATTTATGTTTATACACTCACACTCTTTTACATGAAATAATGTATTCATACATATCAGTACAAATTTACTTTTAAAGATAAGAAACACATTTTCAGTCAAGACTACATGATCTTGTGTTTCTCAACTGACTCTATGTGATGCACATGATTTAAAGATATAATTACAATGAGTTTGGATGCAGAGGCCACTGTAGTATTCTGCTTTTTGTAGATAAATAGTACATATTGCTATATTGTGCCTAGATAATAATAAAATGTGGGAGTCTCCCATAGCTAAAGATCAAATTATATTGATGATATAATGTACAAAAACATAATGCATTGGATTTATTTATGAATAGGTTCTCTAATAAAAGTCACTGTATAATCTTACTGACATGGACAGAGACAGGTCTGGATGTGTTGTGATCAGTTGTTGTATTATATGATATATTCTGTTATTTTTCAGATGACATCAGTGTAAGCTGTGAGGATGTGACTGGAACTGTGGGTGAAGAAGTAACTTTCACCTGCAGCGTCTCTCTGAAGAAGTCTGAATTCTGCATTACGGTGTATAAGTTTCAATATCCTGAGAAATATAATGACTCCAAAATCTGTAGAGAAGAGTTTCCTCTGGACCCCTGTGAACAGAGAAACAGCTTCACATGCAGCTTCAGTTCAACTACAGTAATGACTGAACAATTCAGATTCTTTGTGCAAACAAAGGGTGGATGGAAAGACACAGAATTCACTGTGGACATTACAGGTATATAATTGTCACGTTTTGAGCTTGTTTGTTCATGTTTAGAGTATGTTTTGGCTCTGATCTGTAGGTTAGTTTCTAGTATGTGTTAATTGGTTCTTCCCATGTTCCCAGCCTGTTTGTCGGGAGTTTGTTACTTTTGGAACACAGAAAACAGCCGTTTAGAGTCTAGGGATATCATTATATTTATCATTTTAAATCGCCTGTGAATAAATGATTATCAGTATATTTAGCATTTTAAATCGCCTGTAAATAAATGATCCAAGATGCTAAGGTCTAAGAAGGAAACTGACGATCATAGTTTCCAAATTGTGAAATCTCTCTAGATATTTGATTTTAGAGATATTTAGAACTGGTCTGTGTGTCTGTCAAGAAATCAGTTTGATCAGATTCTCAGCAGCAGAAATGTTTTGTGAAGTTTGTTTGGAGAATCTGACTGTCTAATGTTTGATAGGATGAAGTTGACTTCATGTTTTAAACAATTCTTTTAAACCGTTAATTGCTCCTTTTCAGATCCAAATAACAGAGGGGTTTCTGGATCAAGAACAGGAGAGGATCCTCCATCTAATAATTTTGTTATCGCTGTAGTTGTGGGCTGTTTCATCGTCATCATCCTCATAATGACAATCATTTACAAAACAAAACTAAACTACAGAAAACCTTGTGTATTGCAAAAGAAGATGCTTCTGGGCGAAAAACATGATGATGACAAGAGCAACTGTCCAGAAAATGAGAGATCATCAGCAGAATGAAAGTATTGAGTTTAGTTTGACTTTAAATGTGAAGATCATGAAAGACAAAAGCTTTATAGGAACTCCAGTAAACTATATCTGTACATACAGTATCTGTTAAACCTCAAACTACTGAACTATATTAATGGTTATTTATAATGAAGTCAAGCCTGTGTGAACATTGAAGCGGTGCAGCAAAACCCAAACTGTGTTTGGTGTCGCTCTTTTTTCTGACTTTCAAGGAATGTATAACAAATGTCAATTTGAGGTATTATACCTTAAGTATGGAAATGATTTTTACTTTTAATATTCTGTATCTGCAATTTTTTTAATGGTGTAGACAGTGAGTCTTTGTACAGCTTCTTTTTTATTATTAAAACAAAAATAAAATTGGAATGAATAAACACGTGATGCTCTCTAAAGATGAATATCTGGAAACTTTTTAATCAGCATGGTGATGGGAACACAGAACAGTATTTACAGTATACCAGTTAAACTAGTAAAGTGGGTGAAGGGTAGCTGCACATAGATGATCTGAATTCATGCCTTATTTATTTAAGTAAAATGTACTGATTGTCCATTAAATATTTAGATATTCATAGATTTTAGAAGAGATTTGCTGGTAGAATGATTTTAGTTTTAGTATTATGATACTATGATAATCATTATTACTAATGATTTTAGTATCAACCTTGAGATTAGATTTTTGAAATATGATAAATGATTTGTATTTATGCATTTGGCAGATGTTTTTATCCAAAGCGCCTTAAAATAAAGGTTTACATTTGATCAGTTCATGCATTCTCTGAGAATCAAACCCATGATCTTGTCTAACCTATACTGCCATACTCTTCTGTTTGAGTGACATATTTACTGAGATATAAAATTACTAATGATCCTACAGCTGATAAAAGCAAACTGTCAGGTGTCGAGCATTCAGCGTTCACATGAGATCACTTAAAATCAAGTGTGTTAAATTCAATCAGTCCACTGAAATGATCAGATGAAAGGGCCATAGTGGGGAACAAATCAAGAACATTTCATCAATCACAGCAGAAGAGGGTCATATAAGGTTGCTTTCTCAAAGTCACTTTCCAGACCCTTCACCCTCTCTGCTCCTCTCAGGTGGAATGAGCTGCAAAACCTCCACCTGAATATGATTAGTGTTGGTTCTATGATACATTGCTTTTGTTCCTCTACTGTAAGTCACTCTGGATAAAGTGTCTGCTAAATGCATGATTGTAATGTAATTTCATCACACTGCTGCCGTCTGTTGTCTATGTCCTCTTTATTGAGCTGTGTTTGTCTGCACAAAAAATTACCACAGCGCTTGTTTATGATCACTCGTTTCTCCTCAATATGCGAAGGACTGTTGAAATTTTCTCAGATCCGAATTACGGGGGGTACAAGATTCCTGATCCTCCTTTTTCGACCTTCCTGCCATCTAAAATATGTCGATTACCGGCCTGCAAACACCACCAGAGGAAGAAACGGTATAGAAGACGGGGAATACGTGGCGGTGTGTTGGTACGCGTAAGGAGGCACAGAAGCACAGCTATTTAAGAAGGATGGCTGTAATTCATTTTTATGTATATTAGTTTACAGACCCCCAAAGTATAATAAGGATTTTATAAGGATTTTATAAGTGAATTTTCCCATTTTTTATCCTCTGTTGTGCCAAATGCAGATAGGATTTTGATATTGGGCGATTTTAAAGGACAATTCCGGTGAAAAATGAACCTAGGGGTAATTAACACATGGTTACCGAGTCGATCGTTCCCTGGGATGCATTTTCATGATAATCGAATGTAAAGAGTTTTATCTCTAAAAACAGATTAGCTTATAACGCTACTATATGGGGCACAGAGTAAGTAAAAGTAAATCGCTAGTTAATACCACTAACAAGGCTCAAAATAGCCTCACACTAACACGGTAGCATAATGAGGGTCCCTACATGCAAACCGAAGCATTGAGAACTTTGTAAGTATACAGACAGTTTAATAAGAAGATACTTTATAAAGACAGTACATTACGCGTATACAGGCAGGAGCCATCTTGGAAAACAGTCTCGACTAATCGAGTCACGAACGCCGTGCTAAGTGAGCTGGTCGATAGGAATTACGTTTTTTAAATTATTTTTTATAATAATTTGTATTTATTTATTTATTTTCTCTGTTGCATTCAGTGCTTTCTTCCGGAAACAACGGACCATATGAGATTCCAAGTCACAGTTCATCTCACTTAGCACGGTGTTCGTGGCTCGACTAGTCGAGACTGTTTTCCAAAATGGTTTCTGCCTGTATATGCTGAGCCGCTGCTCAAAAAGTTTTGAATAACTATCGTCCCATCTCTAAATTGCCATTTTTATCAAAAGTTTTGGAAAAGGTTGTGTTTAATCAGCTTTCTTCCTTCTTACAGGAAAATGGTATTTTGGATAAATATCAGTCTGGTTTCAGATCACAGCACAGTACAGAGCCTGCACTGCTTAAAGTATTAAATGACTTATTTCTGATTGTCGACTCTGGTAAATGTGCTGTTTTAATTCTGCTGGATCTTAGCGCGGCATTCAACACTCTCGATCATGGCATTCTTTTAAATCGTTTACAGCAAATTGGTATCCAAGGTTGTGTTTTGAATTGGTTTGCTTCATATTTAAAGGATCGAACCTTCTCAGTAGAGACGGGCAATTACTTATCACCTCGTGCACCAGTTTTATATGGGGTTCCGCAGGGCTCAATCCTGGGTCCTGTTTTATTTTCCTTATACATGCTTCCATTGTATACTATTTTCAGAAAGTATAATGTATCATACCACTGCTATGCAGATGATACTCAGTGTTATGTTCCTTTACATCCAAAGGATGACTCTACATTGCAGTGTTTATTTGATTGTTTGATAGACGTTATACAGTGGATGTCTGCCAACTTCCTTCAGTTAAATGATTCCAAGACGGAAGTCTTAATTTTTGGCTCATCTACTGTATGTTCACAGAAGTTGTTGCCAGTAAATTGGGACCTTTATCTGACAATTGCCATACACATGTTCAAAATCTGGGTGTTACTTTTGACTCTGCTCTGACTTTTGACAAACAGATCAATGGTGTGGTCAGAAGTTGCTTTTATCAGTTAAAGAATATTGCGAAAATTAAAGGAGAAGTTCACTTTTAAAAAAACTTTTGCTGATAATTTACTCACCCCCATGTCATCCAAGATGTCCATGTCTTTCTTTCTTCAGTCGAAAAGAAATTAAGGTTTTTGATGAAAACATTCCAGGATTTTTCCACATATTATGGATTCCATTGGGACCCAAACGGTTCAAGGTCCAAATGACAGTTTCAATGCGGCTTCAAAGGGCTTTAAACGATACCAGACGATGAATAAGGGTCTTATCTAGCGAAACGATCGGTCATTTCAAAAATAAATAAAAAAGTTTAAGTTTTATAAGCACAAATGTTCGCCTTGCTCTGTTCTGTGATGCGCGTTGAAGACGTCACGTAATACGCAATTACGTTGAAAAGGTCAAGTTTGATGTGTTTACAAATGTGCGGAAGGAGGACCATATACACATTTTCAAATGTATTTGTGTCAGTTTATCGTTTAAAATGCCCATTTCGTGTGCGCATCCTGGGTGTTTTAATAATAAAAAGCCAAAAAGAACATTTTCTTAAATTTTTCAAGCGTGACCTTTTCAACGTAATTGCGTATTACGTGACGTCACGAACGCGCATCACAGAACAGAGCAAGGCGAACATTTGTGCTTATAAAACTTTAACTTTTTTATTTATTTTTGAAATGACCGATCGTTTCGCTAGATAAGACCCTTATTCATCGTCTGGTATCGTTTAAAGCCCTTTGAAGCCGCACTGAAACTGTCATTTGGACCTTGAAACGTTTGGGTCCCAATGGAATCCATAATATGTGAAAAAATCCTGGAATGTTTTCATCAAAAACCTTAATTTCTTTTCGACTGAAGAAAGAAAGACATGGACATCTTGGATGACATGGGGGTGAGTAAATTATCAGCAAAAGTTTTTTTAAAAGTGAACTTCTCCTTTAAGGCATTTTTAGCACCCAGAGACATGGAGTCTGTGATACATGGTTTTATTTCATCAAGATTAGACTACTGTAATGTACTATACTTGGGTGTCTCACAGTTCCTACTGTCACGTCTTCAACTAGTCCAAAATGCTGCTGCTAGATTGTTGACAGGAACAAGGAAAAGAGAACATATTTCGCCAGTATTGTTCTCTCTCCATTGGCTTCCAGTTAAACATCGTATTGAGTTCAAAACACTGTTGTTTGTTTATAAGGGATTGCATGGACTGGCTCCTCCATACATCTCTGATCTCCTTTCATCCCACCATAATGTTTTTAGAAATCTTAGGTCAACCAGTAGTCTACAGCTGACTGTTCCAAGGACACGTTTAAAACGAAAAGAAGATCGTGCCTTTTCAGTGGCCGCTCCACAGCTTTGGAACAATCTGCCATCTTACATAAAGACTGCACCAACATACATTGATTTTAAATCTTTGCTTAAAACCCATTTATTTACTGCTGCTTATGGTCATAAGCGGGCGTAGTTGTATTGCATTGTATTGTGCATTGTTTATTTGTGGTTTTATGTTTACTCATTAGGATACTTGTGTACACTTTGTACAGCACTTTGGCCAACAGCTGTTGTTTTTAAATGTGCTCTATAAATAAATATGACTGACTGACTGACTGACTGACTTACACTGTATATGTTTGATGTGCAGGCTACTCTTTGACCAGTGTATTTTTCATTCCTGATGCTGATACTGACTGACAATGATGTACAAGATTGTGAACTGCACCTGTTCAAGTCTTTTGTTTTGACTTTCTTTTAAACCGGTGGGTGTCAGTAATCTGGCGGGGGTCAGAATTCGGCACATGTGCCTCAGACTATAACATCTCATGATTTAGCCTACTTTTAATGTGATTATAAACATTTAGAATGTACAAGGAAAACCCAAACATGGCAATTAAAGAGGGTCTTCTGAAATTTAAACACATACACTGGATGTGAGCACCGCTGAGTGTGAAAGGGGATTTTCAGCGATGAATACTATTGTTTCACCACTGAGAAATCAGCTGAAGATTGTCAATGTGTCCTCTTTGATGTTCGTAAAGTTGGGTCCACCACTAGAGTTTGTTAGGAAGTGGGTGAAGGAGGTCAGCAGACCATGCCTGTAGACAAAGGCAGCATAAACCAGAGGAGCCTGCCTTTACTCCTATTTGGAAGCTGATGAATGCCTGAATTGTAGTATGTGAATAAGTAAATGTGATGTTAAAGTGTAAACTGTTATGTCAGTACACAAGTGCCTCAAGTGTTCTTCGGGTTGTTTCATAATGCTTTGAGTTGAGTAATTACCTCCCATGTCTGTGTGATTAAATCAAACATAACATAAACTGCCAAAGAAATTGTCCCTGATTCTCTTAAATCAACATAATTTTCTTGTTTAAAAAGATGTTTACATATTTGCCAACCAATATTTTCAGACATGTTCAATTTCATACATTTTGCGAGGGTGAAATCCGTTGCCTGCCTGTTAACATTAAAGGTAAAAAAAATTAATAATAATAAAGTAAGTGAATTGTAAAGTATTTCTCTTTGTTTGAATAACTACTCAACCCTACTTTACACATTAATACTAGAAAAGGAGCCCCTTTGGTGTAAAAACATTAAGTCACGATTTTGAATGATGACCGTTTACCGTTAATAAGGGCTCCTCCCTACAAAAGCCAATTTAACCACTGATCTCATACATTTATTATTTTGTATGATTGATGTTTTGGCGCCGGTTGTCCCAGATAAAGCAGTCAAATGGCCTTCAAATGCGTAAAGCCAAAGTTTTTTAGGCCAGTGGGGATGAACGAATGGTAAAGTATCGGTAAGACACACTGGGTACTTCTCAATATCCCTCCTCGTCTCCTCTCTCCATCCTATGACCCGGAAACCGATTGAGCTCAGCCATCTTGAAGGACATCTCAATTCTCTAATTGCACCTCGAGGAGTCGAGGATCGAGGAGTGAGGAGGCTTCCCGAGGAGTCATGAGCGAGGATACAGGTGTATCCTATGCGGAAGAGTTTTATTTTATTATAAATTCTCCTCCCTCTTCACGTTGGTCACAATAATTTTAATTTATACTTTACCTTTGCAGTTTATATAAACCACACATCTCACATGTTTCAACAAGGTATCTTGCTTTATTAATATTTATAATGAATTTCTTAAATAAACAAACTTCAACAGATTCGATTCGGATTCTGCAGTCGAGCGCAGTTGCTCTCCACTGATTGCGCTGATCAAAAGCATGATGGGAAACGACTTGCTTGACGACACAGCTTAATGCTCATTGGTTTAAACAACAGTGATGTATTGTTCTCTTTTAAAATGTTTGATTTTAAAACTCTGATATCATGTTTTATGTGTATACGTTATGTGTGAATATTCCCAAACTATCTGACAGTGCGATCTCTATGGGTTATGCAATGTAATTATTATTATTTATTTTTTAAACAACAACAAAAAACACATATGTCTGTATTGAAGAAAAAATGATTGATAAACATGTATTTGGAATGGAATAAAATAAGTAGGCCTACTTTGGGTGTCTTGTTCATATTTTCATATAAAAGCAACAGAACTTAAATTACATCCAGTTTATTAGCAACACTGTGCACGAGCGTGAATCCCGCGAAATCCATCTTTGATCTCGCAGGTGTCAGATCCACTGCGAGAAGAGAGAACTGTCCGGCTTGCCTGCACTTTTTTCACTCCTCCTCTCACTGCAGCCGCCTACTCTCACCTGAAAGGCGCATCTCAAACAAGCCTTTTCATTCGATTCTGCAGCCTTCCCTCGTATCCTACAGGGGGAGGAGCTGAGAAGCGAGGAAAGTAAACGGTGATGCCCAAATAAGAAATGAGAAGCACCCACTCTTATTGTACAAAATCCCCAGCCTCACGCATGCGAGTCGAACTTGATCATACTTGGCTGATGCATATACGCAAAAAGTTTAATTCGGCAGCGTCCAGAACCACGGAGTTTTCCTGCATTGTTTATTTTCTAAAAGTATTTTTCCTTGTGTGGTATTGCTGTGCGTTCATAACTACGTAAGTAAAAATATTTAATGTCATTGTAGATGTTTAGCTATAGAGAGAGTCAGAGTTCATTCACTCTGACGCTGAAAAGAGGTGAGAAAAAACTGTAATTTGTATAGGCTATTTGTATAGACAGTTACAGCTGTGCGTTTTGGAAGTGACAGATTAATGCTGGATTCATATTAATGCTGGATTCATATTAATGCTGGATTCATATTAATGCTGAATTCACTCTCCACGGGACAGAAATTTGATATGTTAGAATAGTAGCCTAAGTAACGCGCTAAAGCAATATAAAGGGAGACTAATAGATTAATAGAAAAATATTAACTCTAATATTAAAAATGAAGTAGGCTACCTTATTGAAATTTGAAATGTTTGGGTTGGGTGCTTGAGCACCTGTCCCTTTGCCTCTTGGTGCCCAAAGTGCCCTTTTGTCAAGGTAAAATGTCCTCTCCTTTTTTTGTAATTAAAGGCCCTTGTGGATGCCTCCCCAATCTAACTATTAGTAAAATTAATGAATAATAATTTAGCCGTAAATAAAATGACCCACATGATGAAATTATCATTTTAATTTCGCACGGCCGCGCGCACTACCAGAGGATCTTCAACTCTGCGGCTGCTGGTAAGAGGTGTTTCATTCTCAGCGAAGTGATTTTGATGTTTGTTTACTTATTAATGTTATTATTTTACAAGAACGACGTGAAGAGAGCATGCAGAGATGTTGTTAAATATTGCTGTGTGTAGCCTGTAGAAGAAACGTTAGCTTGCTGTTTAAGGGAGAAAAATTTCACGGGCGTCGAGCGGGGGCAGGTCTTTTTATGTTATTTGACTAAAAATTATTCTAAAAATTAGGGGGGTCCTCTGGGGTCGGGCCGAATTCCGAGCTCGGAGCCCTCCCCCCGGACAGCAAGCCAAATACGCATTATAATATTACATCAGATTTCATTAACATGTGAACTCGTGAAATTATTATTTAAAAAAAAAAAAAAACTAGAGTGCCTTAAAAGTAATTATCACAACACTGTAAGGCTTGCAACAGGGCCGGCGCTAGCCATTTGGGTGCCCTAAGCACAAATGCTTGGCGGTTTTATCTCTTCTCCCGAACCGAATTAATCAGTTCAGTGTATCTAGAAACAAGAGCGCCATGGCAGAGGGAGAGTGCCACATAAAAAGAAAGTACACTTTACTCCAGACTACACGAAAGTGTACCCCTGTCTTATAAGAGTAAAACATAATGACAGTCTTGCTCGCTGTACAGTTTGTAACAGTGACTTCAGCATTGCCCGTGGCGGGTTAAATGATTGTAAAAGACATGCTGAGGTGAGTTCAACAAGTTTCATTTCATGTGCGTTCTTGCCAAGGCTACATGAAAACAACAAACTCCTTAGACCTGTTTAAAGTTGCACTGAAATAATAGTCATTTTATGAAAAAAGGTTGAACAAATTGCAACAGAAGCAAACTCAACTGATTTTGTATCCTCAATATGTCCTGAGTAAGGAAAAAAAAAGTCCCGAAGAATCCCATTAGGGGAAAGTTTAGAAAAAGACCCAAATATAGCCTATACGCCTATTCAAGTTTTTTTAAATTGTTTGTTAAAGGAGAACTCCGGTCAATTTTAACATTGAGCTCATTTTTTTGTAAATTTGGAGTGCTGTCAGTACAGAGAACAACGACAAAAATCGGTGTTGCCTACACCGTGTTATCCTCTTTTTAAAATTTGCACCCTATTGACTTCAATGGGGCAAGTACTAAACCTGCTTTTAGCCTCTTAACATCCTTGATGGGTCATTACAAGTGCACAGCCATGTTAGATGATTCCTTCAGAGTGAACATGGGTGAATCTGACTGCAGTAGATGTGAAAGATATGAATAAAAGTGATGTTAATTCAGCCAGTGCACATACCTGCATCCTGTTTTCGGTCGAAGTCCACAGTAGTCGATTGTCGAGTTCACGCGCATGATTATAGGTAACTAAACCTATGCGCGTGAACTCGACAATCGACTACTGTGGACTTCGACCGAAAACAGGATGTAAATACAGCCCCATTGAAGTCAACAGGGTGCAAATTTTAAAAAGAGGATAACACGGTGTAGGCAACACCGATTTTTGTCGTTGTTCTCTGTACTGACAGCACTCCAAATTTACAAAAAAATGTTAAAATTGACCGGAGTTCTCCTTTAACATGGACAGTGCATAATCTAATTACGTATGTGCTAAGTTGCATAAATAACACAACAGGTCTAAACATTGGGTATAGCCAGGTGAAAATGTCTTGTTGAATCTTGTTGACACATAACAGTAAAATACCTGAATGGAACCAGAAAAAGGCAGGAAGAAATAGGGAGAGACTGGTTGAGACTTCAGGACTGCGTTTTCATCATGTCCAGGCACAGGTCCTTCATCGGGCCTGGATCCGGCGGACTGCGGTAAACCTCGGATAAACAGAGAGACTAATATTACTGTAGACGCCATTCTTCTTATGATGTAACGAGTACATCAGGATTTATGGGAAGTGTTCCCGGTTCTGGCTGACCTAAACTATGCAGCCTAATATTGAATTATAGAATTCTATAATGTGTTATGTGTATGCTAGGTCAAAGAGATGTGTTTTTAGTCTAGCTTTGAACTGACAGAGTGTGTCTGCTTCCCGGGCAATGTCAGGAAGACTGTTCCAAAGTTTTGGTGCTAAATAGGAGAATGATCTACCGCCAGCAGTCGATTTTGATATTCTAGGTATTATCAACTGGCCGGAATTTTGAGATCGCAATAGACGTGAAGGACTATAATGCGTTAAGAGCTCGCTCAAGTACTGCGGAGCTAAACCATTTAGTGCTTTGTAAGTAATCAGCAATATTTTAAAAGTTATACGATGTTTAATAGGGAGCCAATGCAGTGTTGACAGAACTGGGCTAATATGGTCATACTTCCTGGTTCTGGTAAGAACTCGAGCTGCTGAGTTTTGGACCAGCTGTAGTTTGTTTATTAAGCTTTACAGCAGGGCAGTGAGCTAGTGAGCCAGTTCCAAACACTGTCAGCGATCTTTACATCTTGTCATGGTCACATAACAATTGTTTAATCAGATAATATATCTCCTATATGTTTGTTTTAAATGTCTATAGTCTCAGATCAACTCCAGCAGGATCAGCAGGAGCAACAACAACAGCAAAGGCAGCAAACTCACTTAAGGACTTTAGTAAGAATTTACCAGAACAGGTATCACATTATTGTTCAAAAGCTTGTTAAGTATTAATTGCTGTATTTTTTCTGTTTGCTTTGATTTTATTTTCATTGTATAAATGTTACTCGTATTTTTGTAAATCAGTTTTTGCCATGAAAATAGCCACAGATGCTGATATGGCATTAAATAAAACTATTCTGTACTATACAAAACATGGGCCATGTTGATTTTGTCCTACACAGTTTACTATAACAGCTGTTCTTTATTATTCTGCATAACACAGAAGAAAAAGACATCAGGTTGGGACAATTTAAGACACTTCAGTTTCTAATCCCAGAGTTATTAATATGTGCACATAAATTATTTTTTTAACATTTAAACTTAAAAATTGTCTTTTCTGTTCTGTTTCTTTTTCAAAACTGCATCAATGCATTTGCTGCCGTTTCGATACAGAATTATCCGTATTGAAATATTGCTGTATTGATATTTTGCTGTATTGATATTTTGAGCTCAGCCCTTTTTAAAGCCTTGTTCCATGTGCCCCCTTTTATACTTTGAGCACTTGCCCCTCCAGAGGTCTCTGCACGGCCGTTAACCTCGGTGATTTCAGAGGCATGTTCTCAGCTGGCCAAAAATACAGCAAATTGCTGTGTGACATTTTGAAAGGGAAAGTTTAGTAGCCTGTATTTATTTGCTCTTGATCGCTGTAGAGAGTCAGAGTGAATGAAGACACACAGACCAGAGGTGAGAAATAACTCTCTCTCAACAGGAAAATAATTTCCTTTATATTTACTGATCCATAACCAGCCACAGGGCAATCTTTAGTAAATGCATGGTGTTTTTGTATTTTGTGATTTGTGATTTACACATTTTGCAGATATTTTAAAATGGCAAAAAAAAACAAAAAAAAAAACATGTTTTGATAATTTTGTCTGAATAATGTTGCAGTGTTTCCTACAGAGTTATATTTGGATTTCTTTTTGCGTTCAGCCAGTGAAGACAATGCAATAGATTTAATTTGATTTCATCATGTTCAATTTCTGTTATCATGAATGGATATTTTTCTTTGTGTTATCTGTGCTTTATTGTAATTGAAGAAATGAGTTGGCTGTTAATAGCACAATCACATTTATTATTGTTTTTTCTATAAAAACAGAAAATGTAGGCAAGTGTAAACCTTTTCTTCTCTGGACAATCGATTGTCCAGATGTTCCAAACAGTCAGAAGGATGCTTCATCAGATACAATAACTTTGCACCAGTCTTCTGCTGTCCAATTCTTGTACTTCCTGCAGAATTTCAGTCAATCTTTGATGTTTTTATTGGAGAGAAGTCGCTTCTTTGCTGCCCTTCTTGACACCAGGTCGTTGTCCAAAAGTCTTGGCCTTGCTGTGTGTGCAGATGCTCTCACATGACCTGCTGCCAATATTGAGCAGTTCTGCACTGGTGGTGACACGATTCCCTTGCTGATTCCTCAGGAGGAGAAGTTCCTGGTACTTGCTGGACACTCTGGAACATCCTAAAGCCTTCTTCACTGCAGCCGAACCTCTATTCTTGAAGCTCTTGATGATCTGGTAAATGGTTCTTTCAGGGGCAAAATTCTGAGGCCATTTTGATGCAAAGATGATCCTCCATCTTTCTTTGGAGGAAACCATTGCTAACAGAAGAACACAATGATTGGAAGCACTTCTTCCTTCCTTTTATAGCAATCATGTGCTGATGATATGATTAGTAAAATGATGTTAGCTGGTCATTTGGTGCCAATGACAAAAACAGTGAAATTTGGGGTTTTGTGATAAAGCTTTTTGAAATTATGTAAAATGCCTCTGATCACTCTGCACAATAATCTAGAAAAATGTGAATCAACATCATAACAACTGAAGCAGCAAAAATTTCACATTTGGCCACAGCTGTACCCTGTCATTCAAGTGGGAAGTGGGACCATAATAACGTTCCATTTTTGGAAGGTAATTTATCTGCTTGACAACATGAGGGTCAACACAAGGAGTCTCAGGCTCATCTGAGGAGAAATGCTCATAACTCATATGAGATATCATAATAAGGGTCCTCCTCGACATTATCGTCTATTTCAGACACATTCTCCTCTGTCACTGTCACTTTCAAAGAACTATGACAAAATCTAATTGACAGAAAACCTTTGCTAAGAGGTAATATTCAATTGAGAAAGAGCATAAAGAGAGAGCTCACGGAGCACAAAGAGAAAATGGTTTATAAGGCTTCTGTGGAAGCTTTCATACATTTGCTCCTCCCCTATATTATGTTTTCCCCTCCCCCACGGCACAAAATATCAAAGTTCTTGCAAGAATTATGGTTTCCCTTCCCTGGAAATCTATATTTGTCACTGGAAAAAATGTTCAGCAGTGCTCTGTCTAGACTTGTTACACGCACACGCATTAAGTTTTTTACAACTTCAGAATACCTCAACCACAGACTTTGACAATTGAAATGCACCAAACACAGATGAAATATACATAAATGACATCAATATAAACAACTAAGCATAAAGATAATATCCTATATACAGCGCAACATCGTTCCAAACACGTGACAACTCCTATAATTAACCTTGACGAGCTAATGCACGTTATAACAGCAAAACTAAATATTAAACAGGTCTAGTATTGTGTAACGGGTGCCGTCGCCACGAAAGGGACAGATTATTCTCCTGTAACACACAGGAGAGAAACGAGGTGACAGTGTGTCACGTTCAAGCTCTCTGAAGTAATGAAAAACTCACGACTCGCACAGCTTAACACCCATCGCTCGACTCTGCCCCTAACGGTCAGGAGTAGCATTGCACACTTCTCTTTTTTTTTTTTTTTACAAGGAATCACATAAAAATAAAACCCTTCCGAATGTTTCTTTTTCCAAAATAACACAATAACATATTCAAAATGAAACCAATAATTTTGAATATACCTAAAGTACAATTACAATACTTGTGTGATCATCACACACTTCCCAGCAGAAAGAAATGGGTCCCACCATTTTCTTCTCTACTTATCTAACTCAAAGCCTCTTTTAACAAGCAACCGGAACTGGCAATATATATGGTGTTGCTGGTACCGTATAAGGCATGTATGTAAATAGGGGGTAAAGGGTAGAATAAGGGTTAAGTGGACATGTTGGGGTTGAATAAGGCATAAATGGGTGCAAAGGTTGAGTAGTCTGAGGTACAGGGTAAACAGGTGATTGTAAGTGTGTGTTTGTCACATTAACTGTAGCCTGTGTTGTCTGTGTAAGCTGACCAAAGTTCTCATATGTGAAAATCTGTTTAGGTCGTCGCTCCCGACTTGACCTTCTGACCTGGGTCTGGTTATCTGGCACTGCACTGACTAAAAACTGTTCCTCTTGACTGAACGCTGGATCCTCATCATATCCATCTTGTTCCTCAGGTCCTGCAACAACAAACTGATTTTCATCTTCTCCGGGTTCCTCTATCTCTACGTTTCCCTCAGGTAACAAATCCGTTTCAGGTAAGTGGTGCATCCTAAATTCCTCCTCTTCTTCAGCAGGTATTGGAGTTGGCTGGCTCAGAGAGGTTACTGGTCGTTCTGGTGGGGCTACCACGGGTATCTCCTTTATCTTTTCTACTGGTACCCTCAACCAATAACGAGGACCATCTGAGTCATCTCCAGAATCTGAGTCTGAACCTGATACTTCCTGTAGACTTGCACGTTCTGAGACATTGGTGCGTCGAGTCTGGTGTTTCCTTTTCTGTGTTCTCTTTTCAGGAGCATCTTGGCATGGAAGAGCTTCAACTGGAAGGTCATTTGCTAATAACAACAGATTACGGTGTAATGTCCTTGTCTTTCTCTTGTCTCCAAACTCAGAGTAGACTACGTATACTGGGTTATCCGCAAACTGTTCTTTCACAACGTAGATCGATTTCTCCCAATATGACCGTAGTTTTCCTGGTCCACCACGCTCACCAAGGTTCCTGACCAAGACTCTATCGCCAGACTGTAATACCACTCCCCTTGCTTTCTTATCGTAAAGCACTTTGCCCTTGGCACTGGCCTGTTTACTACTCTCGTTAGCAATTCGATAAGCCTCCGACATCTGCTTTGCCCACTTCTTCGCATATCCCTTTGGCAAGTCAGGCTCTGTTTCTCCAATCAACCCAAACAGTAAGTCAACGGGAAGGCGAGGATGACGACCATAAAGAAGGAAGAAAGGTGAGTAGCCTGTCGACTCGTGCCGAGTACAGTTGTACGCATGAATGACTTGTAGAATTTGATCTTTCCATCGTTCCTTTTCTTTCTCTGGCAACGTTCTTAGCATCTGGAGTATCGTCCGATTAAACCGTTCCGCCGGGTTCCCCTGGGGATGGTATGGTGATGTTCTCGAATGACGAATACCTGACAACTGTTGCAACGTACGAAAGAGCTCGTTCTCAAATTCACGGCCTTGGTCGTGGTGTAACTTTGATGGATACCCGAAGCGGAGGACGAAATCATTAAAGATGCGCTCAGCTGCCGTTTTCCCACTCTTGTTCTTTGTCGGATACGCTTGGGCGAATCTTGTAAAATGATCGACGACCACAAGGCTATATTCGTAACCCCCACGGCTGGTCTCTAGGTGTAGATAGTCGATACACACCAACTCCAGTGGCGAGCTTGATGTGATACTACCCATTGGGGCGCGAACATGAGTAACTGGCTTCTTCGATTTTATGCATGGACATTTCCTCGTGATATGTTCTTCGATCTCTCTAGCCATGAAGGGCCAATAAAATCTCTCTCTGGCAAGATTGAGAACTCTTTCCGTGCCGACATGGGCCATTTCATTATGGAGTTTCTTCAAGACAATGTCTTTGTACTTAGCAGGGAGCACCAACTGCCTTCTTTCATTAGCACGCCTGTACAAGAGACCATTCTCCAAAACTAACTTTCCCCATTCATGAAATAGTCTTCTAGTGGCTCCACTAGCCGCTTTCCGTATCTCCTCAGTTAAAGGTGTACCCGCCTCTTTTAACTTGATCATTTCACCGATGGCTTCATCTGCATGTTGTGCCTCCACAAGCTCATCGTGGCTGATTGCAGTCAAGTGATCAAATGAGGGGGATGAGTCGGCTTGGGAAGAGATGTTGAGAGCCGCCACCCACAGTACATCTTTCAGTTTGGCTACTTTACTTCCATCCCATATCGCACGAACCACGTCTTCGGTACACTCTTTGGTACAGGACTCAGCATAGGCCTCAATGTTTAAAGGAAGATGCGACAGCGTATCGGCATCGATGTTAGCCTTTCCTGGTCTGTACTTTATGTCAAATCTGAAATCTGAGAGTTCTCCTACCCACCGATGGCCTACTGCATTTAGCTTGGCTGTAGTCATAACGTAGGTCAGGGGATTGTTGTCGGTTAATATTGTGAAATGGGGTGCGTAGAATAAATAATCCCTAAACTTTTCACACACGGCCCACTTCAAGGCTAGGAACTCTAGCTTTCCACTATGCAGGTGGTAGTTTCGCTCAGCTGCAGTCAAAGTCCTAGACCCGTACCCAATGACTCTTAACTTGCCATTCTGATATTGATAAAGAATCGCGCAGAGCCCCTGGTCTGAAGCATCGGTATGCAATACAAAGGGTGAGTCAAAGTTGGGGTATGCTAGCACGGGAGGGCTAACAAGGAGAGATACAAGTCGGTCGAGGGCTTTCTGATGCTCGGTGGCCCACTCCACAGGTGTTCTGGATGGTAGTTGTGGACCTTTACTTTTTCCACGTGCTACAGCTGCTTGTCCTGGCTTGACTTGTAGTAGCTCATAGATGGGCTTTGCTATCCTTGAGAAGTCCTGAATGTAGGAACGGTAATAGCCCAGGAACCCGGTGAGCTTTCTTACATCTCCCACTGTCTGTGGTGTCCTGCTGGCTAACGACCGCACTGCATCCAGGTCTTTGGGATCAATTCTCACTCCCTGAGCTGACACAAGACGACCCACATATCTTACTTCTCGTCGGAATAACTCACATTTTTCAGGTCTCAGTTTCACTCCATGTTGCTGAAGAGCTTGGAGTACTTTACGGACCCCTTCCATGTGCTCATCAAAGGTTTTTGCGTAGCAGAGCACGTCGTCAAGGTACGGAAGACAGCAATCATCTCTCATGGAACTCAACATCTCTTCCATACTCCTCTGGAAAGCTGCTGGGGCATTGGAGAGGCCAAAAGGGATACGAACCCATTCATACAGCCCCCAGGGGGTAATGAAAGCAGTGAGGTGCTGGGAGTCCTTGGCGATAAAGCCCTGATGATAAGCCTTTCCTTGGTCGAGGATGCTGAACCAGGAATAACCACCGAGGCTATCAGTCAGGTCTTGTATCCTAGGTAGGGGATGTCGATCAGGGATGATCTTCTGATTCAAGAGACGATAATCGATACAGAGGCGGAGTGTACCGTCTTTCTTTCGGACGCAGACCACTGGAGCAGCATAAGAGGACTTTGACTTCACAATCCAACCTTTCATGAGCAGATCTTGTACATACTCCTTCACCTCTTTGAACAGTGGTTTGGGCACCGAAGAGTAAGCTCTCTGCACTGGAATCTCGTCTTTGAGTGAGATAGACATCCGTAGACTAGGAATACATCCAATATCATGACTGCCTTGTGCAAAAGCAGCCGATTCTTCCCACAGCATTTTCTCGACCCTCTCTTGTTCCTCATCACTAAGGTGGCTGAGGTCCACACGGGGCTGCCATAACGCTGGAACACTCTGTTTAACTGGGGCTATTGCTGCTTTAACGACTGTTACTCTGGGCCTGGTGCTCTCTAATGGATTGTTCTCAATCACTCTAGCCACCGTCTGGACGCTACCAAGGGCTGTCTTCCTTGGTATTGTAACAGGATGCTTCGTGTTATTTCTCACTGGTAATATGACATAAGGTCTCTTTGCGGTCTGTAGTTCTAGTAAGCCCTCCTCAATCTCAAGCTCGGTGAGATGGCCACTGTTCTCGTTAGGTTCAAACAAGAGAAGAGGGTCTGACTGGTCTAAGGCGGATGGGACCTGACACTTCACCCAGGCTACTTGTTCGGCTGGGACTGTAGTCTCATAATTACCAGTTCATAATTGTCAGTCTGAATGAAGTTCATCAGCAGCTCAACTTTCTCAGCAGGAACCGATATTGCGTCAGATAGAAGCGTGGTAAGTGCTGGAACAAGTTCTTTTGTTCGACTCTGAATCACTTCCTCTAGGACATTAAATCCAAGTAGTGGCTGTGCAAGCGGAATGCTACAGATGAGAAAAGGCACCATGATCGACTGGCTAAGCGCACCATTTCCACTGAAACTGACTGCAATAAGGACCCAGCCATCAAAAGGGAGGATTTCTCCATTCACCGCGTGCACTTCCAGCTCTTCTCTCTCATCAAAAATTTCACTAAGCGGCCTAATGGGTGTGTTTGGTAGATACTTCTCTCTCCAGCTTTTATCTATCATGCTCACCTGGGCTCCAGTGTCCAGTAAGGCATTGACTGTCAACCCATTGAGGTCACATCGTGCAAGAGCTTTGGCTCCTATGAACTTGGCCAGACGTCTACTGGTTTGAGTGGGTAAAGAGAGAGAAAGTTGGTTATTGACTTGTTCATTGTTTTCTTTTGGTCTCTGATTAACTGAACTTGTCTCCGTACGCTACCCTCAGCACTGTGGGGCTGAACGTGAAGCCCGGTCACTGCTTGTCCCGTGGCAGAAACCGGCTCCAGTTTTCTGGACGCTTGGATTTTTTCAAACAGCCTACTGCTCTGTGACCGTCCTCACCACAGTAGAAACAATGAGTGCAACCTGGGCGGTTCTGTTCGAGGCAATTAGCACAGCTATTTGGTCTGGTTTTCTTTTGATCCACTTTAACTTGACAATGATGGCAACATTCTGGGTTTTGAATCTGCTGGGGTCTTTGCAGTAGTTCAACTTTATTCATTAACTCCTCTACTTTCTCAGTTAACTGCTGGAGTACATCAGTCTTTGACTGTTTGTCTGGAACATCTTTCTTTGTTTTTCGAATGCGCATGCGTCGCGTCTGAACGCGTTGTTGTCTTTGGAGCTCCATCGATTGATTTATAATTCTTGATTTCACTTTAAACTCACTTACAACGAACATTTTCTATTTTTCCTCACCTCATAGTTACAACGCGGACTGTTGAGCAGACGCGTCTCAAGCCTAGTGATCCAACGCTGGATACTCTTATAGGTTACTCCTGTGGATCACGGCTGAAAGCGTCTTCTCCGCACTCATTTATAAACAAACATTTTTTTCGCCTATCGTGCGTCTACTCCACACCCGTACCACTAAAAAGACGGATTATATCCAAGACTTAAGCCATAAATTAGTATTAATATTGATAGCATCACTGGTAGCGTCGTTGCTAACTTAACTTACTGTCCATCTGTTAAAATGGCGAATATATCAGATGTAAGTAGTCTACCTTTTGGTGCAGGTGAGGACACATTTGAGCTACACGCGGTACAGTCTGAGCTGGAAGCTGTTGAGAAACAGATCCACGACCTTTTAGTGAGACAGGCCGAGCTGATAGATCGGCGGTTAGCTCTTGAAACATCACGCGCCGATGCACACAAATCAGTGATTAACGTTACTAACCCGCTGACTCCGACCTCGTCTACTCCGTGCGTTACTCAGCATCGGTCACGAGCGTCGAGGCCGCGATCAGTTATGGTCTCGTTTACGCCGGCTCCAACATGCCACCACGAAGCCTGGATATTTCCGCAGCGGAAGACGCGAGTGGGGTCTAGACCAAGAAAACTCTCTCCGACCCTCCCGGTTTTCGAGATATCCACACAAAACCGCTTCTCCCCTCTTCGCAAAACAGAACGCGATGCTGTGATCATCGGTGATTCCATCGTTCGACACGTACACGCTACGTTAAATAAAAGTAAGGTGCATAGTCACTGCTTTCCTGGTGCTCGTGTTTCTGAAATCGCTGCTCACGTTCCCGAGATTCTGAACGAGCGCGTCGGAACTGTGGTCCTGCACGCGGGAGGGGCCGACATCAGGCTGCGACAGACAGAGGTTCTGAAGAAAGACTTCAGGAATCTGATCGATACGGTACGCAGCACATCGCCTGATATAACGATCATTGTGTCAGGACCGCTTCCCACGTACCAACTAGGTCATGAAAAGTTTAGTAGATTATTCGCGCTAAATGAATGGTTAATATCATGGTGCAATGAGCAGAAACTGCTCTTTGTAAATAATTGGAATCTGTTTTGGGAGCGTCCTAGGCTTTACCGTGCTGATGGCTTACACCCAAGCAGATTCGGATCGGATCTTCTGTCAGATAACATCTCCAAAATGTTAAATACCTTTTGACTAGTAACCAAAAGTCCAAATCATAGTCTCTGCTGCACCAAATTAACTGATATAAATAGTGTAGAACATTGCATAGAAACTGTGTCTATTCCTCGTTTAGTGAGATAAATCTACTGCAGGATCTAGAAAAAATCTAATTGTTATTAAACCAGAAAATGTTGCTATTAGTAATCAAAAACAATTTCTAAAGCTAGGTCTTCTAAACATTAGATCACTCACACCTAAGGCAGTTATTGTAAATGAAATAGTCACAGATAATAGCTTCGATGTACTTTGCCTGACTGAAACTTGGCTTAAACCTAATGATTATTTCGGTCTAAATGAGTCTACTCCATCAGGATACTCCTATAAGCACGAACCCCGTCTGATTGGTCGTGGCGGCGGTGTTGCAGCGGTCTATAGAGATATTCTCAATGTTACTCAGAAAACGGGTTATAAGTTTATTTCGTTTGAAATACTTGTACTAAATGTTACGCTCTTAGATGTTAGAAAAAAATCCATATTATCTCTAGCCTTGGCTACCGTATATAGACCGCCTGGGCCTTACGCTGATTTCCTAAAAGAGTTTGCAGATTTTCTCTCAGATCTATTGGTCAATGTAGATAAAGCATTAATTGTTGGAGATTTTAACATACACGTAGATAATTCAAATGATGCGTTAGGGGCTGCGTTTATAGATTTATTAAATTCCTTTGGGGTCAAGCAAAACGTCACCGGACCAACTCATCGTCTTAATCACACACTCGATTTAATTATATCATATGGAACCGATCCAACCGATATAGATATCATTCCACAAAGTGATGATGTCACTGACCATTACTTGGTAACTTGCATATTACGTACTGCTGTAATATGTCATGCTGTGCCGCGTTTTCGACCAGGCAGAACAATCCTTCCATCCACCATAGATAATTTCTCAAATTGCTTATCTAATCTGTCTCAGCTGCTGCCTGAACCCAAACAAACAGATGAACTAGAAGAACTAACTAGCACTATGAGCACCATTCTCTCTAGAACATTGGATGTTGTTGCACCCATTAGATTAAAAAAGGTCAGAGAGAAAATTAAAGCACCATGGTACAATAATACTACGCATGTTCTAAAGAGAGAAACCCGTAATTTAGAGCGTAAATGGAAACAAACTAATTTAGAGGTCTTTAGAATCGCATGGAAAGACAGTATGTCACGTTATAAAAAGGCCCTAAAAGCGGCCAGGGCTGAGCACCTCCGCAAACTAATAGAAAACAACCAAAACAATCCTAGGTTTTTATTTAACACCGTGGCTAGACTAACAAATAAACAGACGTCACCCGAACAAAATATCCCGTTACAGTTTAGTAGTAATGATTTCATGAACTTCTTCACTGAGAAAATAGAAAACATCAGAACCACAATTGTAAACATTCAATCCTCAATCGCACCTTATAATTCAGCCTCAATTATCCCCCCGCAAGAACAATTACAGTGCTTTACAACTATAGAACAAAAAGAGTTAAATAAACTTATCACTTCATCTAAAACAACAACATGTTTATTAGATCCTATACCAACTAAACTACTGAAGGAAGTGTTACCTATAGTGGAAGAGCCTCTCCTCAATATTATTAACTCGTCTTTATCTTTAGGTCATGTTCCAAGAACATTTAAACTGGCAGTTATAAAACCTCTCATTAAGAAACCACAATTAGATCATAATAATCTAGCAAATTATAGACCCATTTCAAATCTACCTTTTATGTCTAAAATACTAGAAAAAGTGTCCACTCAACTGGGCTCTTTCTTGCAAGAAAATGATATCTATGAAAAGTTTCAGTCAGGATTCAGACCGCATCATAGCACTGAAACTGCGCTCGTTAAAATCACAAATTATTTACTCTTAGCTTCTGACCAAGGCTGCATCTCAATACTAGTTTTACTTGATCTAAGTGCTGCGTTCGATACTATAGATCATACAATACTCTTAGATCGACTACAAAATTATACTGGTGTTCAAGGACAAGCATTAAGCTGGTTTAGATCATACTTATCTGACCGCTACCATTTTGTCTATTTAAATGGAGAAAAATCGATCATAATTCCAGTAAACTATGGAGTGCCGCAGGGATCTGTGTTGGGCCCTCTGTTATTCTCAATATATATGATACCACTTGGAAATATTATAAGGAAACATGGAATTAGTTTCCATTGTTATGCTGATGACACTCAAATATATATTTCATCACGGCCGGATGAAAACGCTAAATTATCCAAATTGACAGAGTGTGTTAAAGATATAAAAGATTGGATGACGCGTAATTTTCTTTTATTAAATCCAGACAAGACAGAGGTAATACTTATCGGTTCAAAAAACCGCCCACAGAACCTCTCACAATACAACTTTGACATCGTAGGATGTCCTGTTACTTTATCCTCTACAGTAAAAGACCTGGGTGTTATACTCGATTGTAACCTGTCTTTTGAAAATCATATTTCGTATGTTACAAAAACAGCCTTTTTCCACCTTAGAAACATTGCTAAGCTACGTAATATGCTATCAGTTTCTGATGCAGAAAAGTTAGTTCATGCATTCATGACCTCGAGACTAGATTACTGTAATGCTTTATTAGCCGGTTGTCTTGCATCCTCAATAAACAAGCTACAGTTAGTCCAAAATGCAGCCGCTAGAGTTCTTACTAGATCAAGAAAATATGATCATATAACACCGATTTTATCATCACTACATTGGCTACCTATAAAGTTCCGTATTAATTATAAGGTATTGCTACTGACTTATAAAGCCCTAAACGGCTTAGCTCCAGTCTATTTAACGGATCTTCTATCACCCTATAATCCATCGCGCTCTTTAAGATCAATAAATTCAAGGCTTTTGGTCATACCTAGGATATCCAGATCCACCAAAGGAGGGAGAGCATTTTCACATTTGGCTCCAAAACTCTGGAATAGCCTTCCTGATACTGTTCGTTGCTCGGACTCACTCTCCCAGTTTAAAACTAGATTAAAGACGCATCTTTTCAGCCAGGCATTCATATAATATTGTTAATCTCACAGTTTCAAACTACAATCCGGCCTCTAGTTCATAAATGCCAGAGGAGAACTGGCCCCCGACTGAGCCTGGGTTCTCCCAAGGTTTTTTTTTCTCCATTAGGTCACCTGATGGAGTTTTAGGACACCATTAGGTCACTTGATGGAGTTTTTCGGTTCCTTGCCACTGTTGCCTTTGGCTTGCTCAGTTGGGGATATTTTGGGGATATTTAATTTTATTCTATCAATCAATAAATTCCACTAGAAACAAACTTTGTTGTATTATTTTATTTTAATACTGTGAAGCTGCTTTGATACAATCTGTATTGTGAAAAGCGCTATACAAATATACTTGATTTGATTTGATTTGATTTGATTTGTACTACTGCCTTGTACTGCTGCCGCTTCAAGCTCTGTGCTATTCACACTTATTTGTTTCTGCTTCACAACCGACCCCAAACGTCTCTGTCTCTCATTCTCAATGTTTGTTATCTTCATCATTTGCTTTAAGATCGTCTCATCAGACACGCTGCTATCTGAGAGAAATGGTTTCAGTTCTCGACGTATGTCGTTATGCTTATGGCTGAGACCCTGATACACTGCGTGAAGGAAAACGTCTTGAACTGTGTTCGCATTATACTTCACTTCTGTGTCAGCGTATTTTGAAGCGAACAGGATCTTTTGTTTGAGGCCTATAACTCGATACAAGAATTGTTGTGGAGTCTCGCCGTCATTTTGTTTTGTGCACATGAGCTCTTGGAAAAGTTCTGTGTTGCTTCGCCCACCTAAATGGGATTGCAGAAAGCCTTTCAGCTTGTTTATCGTCAAATCGTCTTTGTGTATTAGCATGTCTTTAAAGTTTCCCGGTTTAATGGCTCTGAGAACGCCTCTCAATATTTCAGTCTCGCTGAATCGCTCTTTAACATCCTCATCGATTTGTCTGCATATGCTATTGTAGCTTAAATCTGAGCCCTGGTCGCCGATCTGTCCACCTTGGATCTTGAACTCGCGACGAAGCAGTGAGAGGTCTCGAAGGGGAATTATTCGGTCGTGTCTTCCATGTGGCTGCTGTTCTGGTGTGGGAGTGTTGTCATATTGTTGATTAGGTTGTAATGGCGGAGGTGTGGGTGTGAGTGAGGATGTGGGGCTGTTTATGTATTGCATGACTTTATTGCTAAGCTAAGCGTAACTAGAAAGCACTCTCTGTAACTCTGTGTCAGCGTTCTGTGTGCTTTTGACTTCAGTAGGTATGAGTGGGGGGTTGTCCACGCTAACTGCAGCTGTGTGAGTAATATTCGAACCACTGGCTGTCACGTTAACGGTTGTCAAGTTATCAGTATCTGTCACTACAGTAGTTGACCTACTGTCCTGTTCTCACTCAGTACTGGAATTGACATTATATCTCGTTCACATTCTCCCCAACACCTAATTTAGGTTGAGCATAACGAATCTGAATGACATTATTCACAGTATCATTAAGCTCTAACAGCACTGCCATACTAGCCTGGCTAACGTCAGACCTCTTTCTCTTTGAGACGTGGTCTGGGAACCACATGTGCATTTTCTCGTATTTGAGGCGTGGTTTACGAATGCCCAGAGCCGTTTATTGGGCGCTACAAATGTCTATCAAATGCGCCTGTACATAGCTCATAGCCAATCGTTTCAATTATACCAGATGACGTATGTAGAGCGACAGATATTCAACAAAGAAGAAGATGATGGGTCAGAGATTTATGTGTACACCAGAGTCCTGCACGGGTCCGATTTTGTAAATCCGCACCCGCCTGTACCCGCACTGCTTAAAACCGCACCCAACCCGTTTTCCGTCAGCAGCACTAATTAAAATCTGCACCCGACCCGGTTAAAATAGAACCGACACCCGACCGGCACCCGAAATAAAATCAGTTTAGACTATCACATTATAGACACACTTACAAAAATGTTTATTGCCAGGTCATACAGAATTTATTACACGACAATTAACACAAGGACAACTTCAGCCGAAGCTGTCAAAAGGCCGGTACATGAAGAACATGGCTAACGTTACCACAAAACTGAGTAGCCTTATAACATTTTACCAGTCGAACAGACGCGGCTACAACACTATATGCCACGCAATTTCGTCTAGCCTACATCTGACCATTTTGGGTTCAAACACGCCCTGCACACCATACATACTGTACTAAGCAGTGTTAAATCTGAAAAATACCGTTCGATAGAACTGCTTTGTTACCACAGTTTCTGCGTGCTTCCTCAGGGATGAAGTTCCACATTTGCGGCTATCCAACACGAAAATGTTTGCAGCAAAGCCTTTCACAATATTTTCTTCAGATAACTCCAAATTTCTCCCACACACTGGACTTTATTTTTGATGACGTATTGTCGACAACTTTACAATCTCCACTAGCTATTCTTTTCTTCAACTCCTCAGCATCCATCTCGACGACTGCAAGCAGATTGCGCGCGCGCGCGGTTATGAAGAATTTTTTAAAAATGAAAGTAGCCTAAGGAACGTTATAGATCCTGGGAGGGCGTGGCGCGTGGGCACAAATAAACTGATGTTGATTTTAAATTATTTTATCAACTTAAAATACAGGCATATTTTTGTAGATGTGTTCCTAAAAATATGCATATATTTTTACGTCTCACGTTAGATCCATAGATATAAACAAACTGCTTCGGTGTGTCGCATAGATGTCGTCATCGTCTTGCTGCTCCCTCCCCGTTCTGTGATTGGTTCCCTAGCTGAGGCGAAAATTTGGTCCATGGTATCCAGACTGCCTAGCAGCGTGAATAAAATCACGCCTTGCTCAAGGCAGCATGGGGAAACCCAGGCTACTGCCATACCTGAATCCTCAGATTCCACCAACATGTCACTGTTCATAAAAGTTAGAATGTACTCAAAGCAACTCTCTTCTTCGCCAACCTGAAGTTTGGATGAGTCCTTCCCTGGCACCGGACCAACTCTCTGGGCTAGTTGGAAAAGTTCATCGGCCGTCAGCATGAGTAGACTTTTCTTGATGCTCCACACCAAGTCTTTTCTCTCACCATCAGCCATGACTGCTTTTCTCTCTTCCCCACCGTCGGTTGCTCGTCTTGGTCACGCTTTCACTCGCCTCTGCTGGTCTGGTTCCACGTGTGCAGAACAATAGTCACCTCACCAGTACTCGTTCTGGTGAAAGCAGGATCCATGCATCACCCAATCTTCCTCTCACTTCAAGCCTGAAGAGACGTCAGCTCCTGGAACATGTCAACTGCTGATTCTGGTCGTGCTTGTAGCCTGCGCATCTACTGTCATTCCCCGTACGGGCCACCAAAAATCTGTAACGGGTACCATGGCGACGGCACCCGAAAGGGACAGATTATTCTCCTGTAACACACAGGAGAGAAACGAGGAGACAGTGTGTCACGTTCAAGCTCTCTGAAGTAATGAAAAACTCACGACTCGCACAGCTTAACACCCATCGCTCGACTCTGCCCCTAACGGTCAGGAGTAGCATTGCACACTTCTCTTTTTTTTTTTTTTTTACAAGGAATCACATTAAAATAAAACCCTTCCGAATGTTTCTTTTTCCAAAATAACACAATAACATATTCAAAATGAAACCAATAATTTTGAATATACCTAAAGTACAATTACAATACTTGTGTGATCGTCACAATTGCACATAATATTGCTAGAGATCAAATATAATACACTTACTTTGCACTGAAGCACAACACCCATGAAATTAACAAACTATATGTTATTTACAACGGCCTAGTTCAGCATTAGCATCAGCTGAGATGATGCCAGAATTATTGTTGTTGGTTTATCTATTCATAATGAAACTGATTGCAGCAAACATTTTCTGATAAATTCTGACATTTCTGCTCAACTTTCAGTAAATCGTCTATATTTACTATTTAATCTAGAACTTTCTTATTAGTCCTAGTTGTTTAAGTTTCACTCTTGATGCAAATTTATGTAATTTCTTTTTCTATTGCAGAATCAAAACCATGAATGCTGTAAATGCAGTGCAACTGTTCATTCTGGTTTGGACTTTTACTGCTGTCTGTCAAGCTGATGGTAAGAGAATAAACTTTCCCTGAAAGAGTGTGTGAGAATTTTGAGGAGGGAATAAATATAAAGATAGTGGGAAAAAAAAGGTAAAATTTGATTAAAGCACAAGTGGTTATTTAAACCTTTTGAAGTTTATCCAGTTCAGTCAAAGTGTTTGAACAATTTCCTTTTGAATGATTAACACAATAGAGGGAAATCCATTAGAGTCAGGGAGCAGTGCAGTTTATGTGTTTACACACACACTCTTTTACATAAAATAATGTGTTCACACAGATAAGCACCAAAATCATTTTCAGTCAAGACTACATGATCTTGTGTTTCTCAAATGACTCTGATGCACATGATTAAAAGAAACAGTCAGGATGTTGCATGCAGAGACTGTAGTGTATATATTACTATTAAATATATACTGTAAGCTATAATTCATAATACATAATACAATGTGAACCTCCCATTACTAGAGATTAAATCTTATTAAAAATCTAATGTACAAAAACATATAATGCAGTGGTTTTATTGATGAATAGGTTCATAGATAAATGTTCATTATATGACTGATATAGACACAAACACAAGAAGTCTGGGCTGGGTTTCCCGAAACCTTCTTAACGCTACGTCGTTCTTAAGACACACCTTAAGCTGTACCTTATCGTTAATACGTGTTTCCCGAAACGTTCTTAGTTAAGTAACTTCTGTAAGTCATACGTTCGGAAGGTTGGTCTGGGCCACTCTTAGCTTTATTACTGTATATGAATATAATTCTGAAGTTTTAATACACCCAGACAGTGTTCAATTAGGCTAATTCAAATGTTTTCATGCAAAGAAGAAAATTGTCATTACACTAATTGTTGTTAGATTTTTAATTATAGGTACATCAGCTAGCAATCCATTAAAGGCTTAATAGTCTATTTAAAGGGAATGATTGTGGTGGGGAGTTTGCTCAAACTATGGCAGCGATACAGAGAATAGTTGTTCTAAAGACGGCTCGTCTGTGGAGCGCTTTCAAAGGCCAGTGAAAGCATAGGCTACTGTCAGTTAAGTCCTATTCGGACGTTAATTGCTTCTCATGGGCTCGTACAGTATTTTAAACATTTACAGGGGTAAGTCGGTGAATTTATTGCCGTATGAATTCATAATGTCAGTGTTTTTTCTCACCCAACCCACTTAAAAATCCCTGGCCAAATTACCTACTGTTTTTTGACAAATAGGTCGTGTGATAGGCTAATTTAACTGGCGTCTGAATCAACATCTCTGAGTTTACAAGAAAAGTTTCAAAATTCGTTGTTTAAATCCTTTTTGATCACTGCCGAGCACCGTACGTAAGATGTACACTTTTATTATTGAAATGCTGGAAAGTATTTACAAGAACAATATTTCATCGCAGCTCCACCTCAGTGAACAAAAATGGGAAAGAGAAGAAAACACGTAAACATTTGAAATGGTTATTATGGCAGCAATATAAGATACAATTTTAAAATATGTAGGCTATGCTATTATAGTTTGGATTATTTTTTATAATATTCCATGAGTCCTAATAAATGCAGTTTCAGCTATTTCTGAAGTGCTTCTTTTATAAAGAACACCGCTTTCTCACATAAACAGCCCCTGCACGAGAGAATAATTGATTCTCGAGCCGTCGATATCAACCAATTCAGCAGCATCGCCACGGACAGCACAGGGTAACGTCACACGTAAGAAGGAATATCTTAAGCAGCTTCCTAAGGTATGGTTCGGGGAACACGCCTAGAATTGGTATACCTTTAGTTAAGTTATACCTTAAAAGTCTTCGTAGTGCGCTAAGAGACAACGTTATTGGGAAACGCAGCCCTGATATGTTAAATGCTTACTGAGATGTAACAAAAACCAGATCTTCATTATTATTCAGTTGCTGTATTGTGTGATATACTCTGTTATTTTTCAGATCACATCAGTGTAAGCTGTGAGAATGTGACTGGAACTGTGAGGAAAGAAGTAACTTTCAACTGCAGCGTCTCTCTGAAGAACTCTGAATGCTGCATTACAGGGTATAAGTTTTATGACAATTACTCAACAATCTGTAGAGAAAAGTTTCCTCAGGACCCCCGTGAACAGAGAAACAGCTTCACATGCAGCTTCAATTCAACTACAGCAATAATGGGAGAATTCAGATTCTTTGTGCAAATAAAGGGTGGATGGAAAGTCACAGAATTCACAGTGAACATAACAGGTACCGTATATAATAGCCTACTGCTGTTTATAATTCAATAAATGTTTGCAAATGTATTTTATGTATTTATCTACTAACAGTGGTTTAAAATCTGTTAACAGAGCCCAGTAAACCTGAAATCACTGAAGCTCCTGGTAAGAAATATATAACATTTGATTATTGAGTTACTTATGGAACACAGAAAACTGATGTTTAGTTTCTTGTCAGAATATTTAAAATTTAAAAAATTTAAAATAATTTATTTTAGAGTTTAAGGTCTAAGAGGGAAACGTATGTATTATCATGGTCTCCAAACAGATGCATCTCTCTAGATATTTGATTTTAGAGATGTTTAGATTTGGTCTGTCTGTCAAGAAATCAGTTTGATCAGATTCTCAGCAGCAGAAATGTTTAGCAAAGTTTGTGTGGAGAATCTGACTGACTGATGTTTGATAGGCTGAAGTTGAGTTTATGATTTAAAAACAATTATTTTAATTGCATCTTTTCAGATCTAAAATCACAGCGAGATATACTAACAACAGTGGTGGGTTCTGGATCAGAAAATGGTTTTGGATCTAAGAACACTGTCATCGCTGCAGTTACAGGCTGTTTCATCTTCATCATCATCATCATCATCATAATGACAATCATTTACAAAAAGAAACCAAACCTACAGCCAATCTTGTGGATTCCAGAGGATGTTTCTGTGCCATAAACATGATGATAACAACAGCAATTTCCAAGAGCAAAATCCAGAATCTTTCTAATGTCACTGACTGCAGTACGAAAACACTGAGTTTTGTTTGACTTTAAATGTGAAGATCATGAACAACACAAACTTTATAGGAACTCCATAAACTATATCTATACATACAGTACTATCGGTTTTACCTCAAACTGCTGAACTATATAACTCTGGTTGTAGGTTTTAAAACTTTCTGTTTTATATAGATTTCTGTGAAATAATGGTATATTATTGATCTCTTTGATCAGTGTGTGTGTGTGTGTGTGTACATGTATTCATCCCATAGACAGTAAAAGAAATGGACACAGCGACCCCGTTGGATTCAACAGAGAAAAGTGAAGTCAATTAGAAGCACTCACTTCCTGATGGTCGACCGTACTGCGCAGACTCAAACTGAGCTTGACGACGTAGATGTGACGTGAGCAACCCGTCTGTCTTCTAGTAGCTGTGCCAAGAGAAATCTGAATCATTCCCTTCCGAAACTTGCAGAGACGGAGAGTGTGAGTCGGAGCTGTCCATGAGCTAGGAGCAACTTTTGCTAAGTATTCTGATTCATTATTTTGTCATTTTGCCTTCACGTCCCCCCGATTGCCTGCGAGCTTCTCCTGTCCGTACGGTAATCTCTCTACTGTGCGACAGAGAGTCGCGTGGTTATGACGCAATCGTTAGCCTATTTTTACAAAAACTGCTTCTACGGGGCCATAGCGAAAGATACAAGGTAATGGAGCCTTTTATATATTTTCGTGTTTCTTTAGAAATAAATAATGGACAAATGGAGTCTTTAAACGCCTCAGATGTAAAGTTATTTGTGTCAAAGTGACGCCAGTCAATAGAATGCTAACAGCAGGTGATGGTCTGATCAATGGCGGCCCCCGAGGAAGCTTCAGTTTTTTCTGAAAGATTACCCCCCCGATTCGTCCTGAACCTTCACGGTACAAACGTAACAGTTAGGTGCATACAGTCAGACAACGAATACAATCAGTCTCAGACGACCTATACTCCAATCCAGAAGGGGGCGAGCACAGTAATGCAACACTGTTTACTAGCCGCTACAACAGGAAAAGAGCAGAAGAAGAAGAGACAATATATGCACCAATCCAAAACAAGGGCCCTTTCCCAAATGATTGACTTACGGTCTTTTGGACTTGGCTGCCGTGTGCCCGTTAAGTCCACAAGACCACAGGGTGTCCCAATTGTCATTTTAGGTTTCAGAAGGGTGCTCGCTTGCCTTTGCAGTCGATATGCACCCTCGATGCAAAGCAAGTCACATCTGAATTATGTCACGAAAGTGGGGACTCGTAGGAAGGAGACCGTGAGTGTTTAGGGTGTCATTCGGGACAAGGCCAAGAGTTCATATTTCATGCAAGAGTTTGCAAGTAGCCTATATAAGCTGAGTTTTGATACATTTTTGTGATGTGTTCCACTAAATTCACGGAAAGGAAACTGGGATGCCAGAAAGCATCATCCTGTTTGTCTTCTTTATTTTACAAAAGCACAATGCTTTGTTTTTATTGTGAGTGTACATAAATAAAAATAGACTATTTCGATGATGTCTTACTCTTATCTGTATGACTATAATTTATGCCATGACAGAGTATTTTAAGTGGTTTCTGCTGTTATAATGAGACAAAATCATTTGGCATGTAATGTTAGGATGTCATGCACAAATGAGGCGATACAAGGCATTGTGCCGATTTGTGTCGTAAGTCTCTTTATAACACAAGAGATGCTTCTCAGTTTTTCAGCTGATTGTGACCAAATACTCTTTTGCAAGAGTGCATTCTGTTTACTGCTTAAAGTGCTTGAAACATTAAAGGAGCTTGTACTGTAATTTGCACTACTGCCTGATAAAAAATAAATGAAAAGAAACCTTGCATTGGGAATTTATTGCTTTTTCCTGTTGAACTGTACCCGAATCCCAGAAACCCTGGACCCTGCAGTCAATCACAATCTCCTGTGTACACATATCCCTTCACATCTTCCCTCTTTAAAGATCCACTGCCTCCTAAATATTTATTTCTCTGAAACAAAGGAAAAGGCTTCTATAATCATGTATCTAATCACCATTATGTACATAATCTATGATCACTTAACAGATATAGAACAATATCAACTGTTTACAACAGCCAATATCTTAAGCATAACATGTCAATAAACAGAACATGTTATAACATTAATTAATTCACATTTTTTGTATACAACAACCTACAGTATGATATAAAACGATACTTGGTTACTCACGTAACCTCGGTTCTCTCTAGAGAGGGAACGAGTATTGCGTAAGGAACTTACGCTACGGGAAAAGTCATCTTTTCTCGAGATACTGAAGCCAAAAAATGATCCTTAATTTTTCATATTTTGTCAACGCAGTGCAGCAGGCGGCACAGCAGAGCTAGAGCGGGCAATACTGCGTGCTCATTGGCTGCCGCGCGGCAACTGCTTAAGCCTACCAGTGAGCCCCGCGTGACGTCACGCCCAATCAGGGCGCGCGCGCCCTCGCGCGTCACAGCCCGCCAGAAGGGGCGGCGTCAGAGCGTATATAAACAGGGCTCGGAGGCTTAATTCTCTGGTTTCTGTCGAATGAAGCGACATGAGCTCGGGGCGCAAGCACGGCAGGGAACGCAATACTCGTTCCCTCTCTAGAGAGAACCGAGGTTACGTGAGTAACCAAGTATCGTTCTCTTACGAGAGGTTCTCTCGTATTGCGTAAGGAACTTACGCTACGGGAACCCTTTGTCAACGCCGTGCGCGCCATGCATCCACACACAACTCCAGGGGGAGGGGACCCGGGGAGTGAAGAGTGGGGAGAGAGGTGGCCAGCAATGCGGGCCAACACATGTACATAAGCACCCATAGGGAGAAACAGAGCGTCACAGCCGGTCTGTATATAAGAGCTTTCCCTGAAAGTGCGGCTCGACCAGAAGAGTCAAATCTAATATCCAGCCTGCGAAGAGCAGTGCATGAACATGATTTTAGACTGCAAGAAGTTTAGCCTGCAGGGCGGGAACTTCCAGGTTATAAAACCTAACAAATGTAGACGGGGAGGCCCAGCCTGCTGCCGTACAAATGTCATAAATGGAAATCCCACTGGACCATGCCCACGATGAGGCAACGCCTCTGGTGGAATGAGCCCGTATGCCCAGAGGGCACTGCAGGTCTTTGGACGCATATGCTGTCGCGATAGCATCCACTATCCATCTGGATAACGTCTGTTTCGAGGCGGCGAGACCCTTGGTGCGCCCACCAAACGAAACAAAGAGCTGCTCTGAGAGCCTGAAGGCTGCAGAGCGCGTAATATAAAGCCTTAACGCCCTGACAGGGCAAAGGAGATTATTATCGACCTCGTTGGCTGCCGGCGGCAGGGCTGAGAGGGAAATAACCTGTGCTCTGAAAGGAGTACCCAACACTTTAGGGACATAGCCATGTCTGGGTTTGAGAATGACTAACGAGTCGTTAGGTCCAAACTCGAGACACGACGCGCTAACTGATAGCGCATGTAAGTCACCCACGCGTTTTACTGAGGCGAGGGCCAGCAGAAAAACGGTTTTGAAAGTGAGGTATTTGAGACCCACAGAGTCTAGCGGCTCGAAGGGAAAAGCTTTAAGGGCCTCCAGGACCAAAGGCAGATCCCATATCGGAACCGAAGGCGGCCGCGGAGGGTTCAGCCTCCTGGCGCCTCGCAGGAAACGGGTAACGAGTTCGTTTCTTCCAAGTTCTGAGAACTTGTACTGCGTACAAGAACTTGTACTGCGTGCTCATTGGCTGCCGCGCGGCAACTGCTTAAGCCTACCAGTGAGCCCCGCGTGACGTCACGCCCAATCAGGGCGCGCGCGCCCTCGCGCGTCACAGCCCGCCAGAAGGGGCGGCGTCAGAGCGTATATAAACAGGGCTCGGAGGCTTAATTCTCTGGTTTCTGTCGAATGAAGCGACATGAGCTCGGGGCGCAAGCACGGCAGGGAACGCAATACTCGTTCCCTCTCTAGAGAGAACCGAGGTTACGTGAGTAACCAAGTATCGTTCTCTTACGAGAGGTTCTCTCGTATTGCGTAAGGAACTTACGCTACGGGAACCCTTTGTCAACGCCGTGCGCGCCATGCATCCACACACAACTCCAGGGGGAGGGGACCCGGGGAGTGAAGAGTGGGGAGAGAGGTGGCCAGCAATGCGGGCCAACACATGTACATAAGCACCCATAGGGAGAAACAGAGCGTCACAGCCGGTCTGTATATAAGAGCTTTCCCTGAAAGTGCGGCTCGACCAGAAGAGTCAAATCTAATATCCAGCCTGCGAAGAGCAGTGCATGAACATGATTTTAGACTGCAAGAAGTTTAGCCTGCAGGGCGGGAACTTCCAGGTTATAAAACCTAACAAATGTAGACGGGGAGGCCCAGCCTGCTGCCGTACAAATGTCATAAATGGAAATCCCACTGGACCATGCCCACGATGAGGCAACGCCTCTGGTGGAATGAGCCCGTATGCCCAGAGGGCACTGCAGGTCTTTGGACGCATATGCTGTCGCGATAGCATCCACTATCCATCTGGATAACGTCTGTTTCGAGGCGGCGAGACCCTTGGTGCGCCCACCAAACGAAACAAAGAGCTGCTCTGAGAGCCTGAAGGCTGCAGAGCGCGTAATATAAAGCCTTAACGCCCTGACAGGGCAAAGGAGATTATTATCGACCTCGTTGGCTGCCGGCGGCAGGGCTGAGAGGGAAATAACCTGTGCTCTGAAAGGAGTACCCAACACTTTAGGGACATAGCCATGTCTGGGTTTGAGAATGACTAACGAGTCGTTAGGTCCAAACTCGAGACACGACGCGCTAACTGATAGCGCATGTAAGTCACCCACGCGTTTTACTGAGGCGAGGGCCAGCAGAAAAACGGTTTTGAAAGTGAGGTATTTGAGACCCACAGAGTCTAGCGGCTCGAAGGGAAAAGCTTTAAGGGCCTCCAGGACCAAAGGCAGATCCCATATCGGAACCGAAGGCGGCCGCGGAGGGTTCAGCCTCCTGGCGCCTCGCAGGAAACGGGTAACGAGTTCGTTTCTTCCAAGTGCGCGGCCGCGCGCCGAGTCGGCGAACGCAGCAATCGCCGCAACATACACCTTGAGCGTGGAGGGGGACCTGCCCGCGTCCAAGAGCTCTTGGAGGAAGTTCAGAACCTGTGGAACCTCACAGGACTGAGAGTTTAAACTCTTCCCTGTACACCATTTATTAAACACTGACCATTTAGACGCATAGAGCCGCCTCGTCGAGGGGGCTCTGGACTGCGAGATCGTGTTAACTACCCCTTCTGGCAGATCAACGAATATTCGTTGATTACCCACGCATGCAGAGACCAGTGCTCTGGATGGGGATGCAGAATTGACCCTCGGGCTTGAGAGAGAAGGTCTCTCCTCACCGGAATCGGCCACGGGGCTGTGTCTGACATGTTCACCAGCTCCGGGAACCAGGGTTGGTTCTCCCAGTGCGGGGCTATGAGGAGCACTGCGCAGCGCGTTTCCCTGATCTTCGCTAATACCTGAGGCAGCATAGAGATCGGGGGGAAAGCGTACAACGGGACACTGGGCCAGGCCTGGGCCAGCGCGTCCTCGCTCTTCGAAAAGAACCTTTTGCACTGAGCGTTCTCGCTTGTGGCAAAAAGGTCCAATTTCGCTTCGCCGAAGCGGAGCCACAACGTCTGTATCGTCTGGCTGTGTAACGCCCATTCCCCTGGGGGAACATTGTCCCTGGACAGTTTGTCCGGGCCGTCGTTCAGGTGCCCGGGCACGTGCGCGGCTCTCAGCGAGCGCAGCGAGCCCTGAGCCCAGACCAAAAGGCGTTCTGTTAGAGCGCGCAGGGCTCTGGATCTGAGTCCGCCCTGGCGGTTCACGTAGGACACCACTGACATGTTGTCTGAGCGAACTAGCACGTGGTGTCCCCGCAAGTATGGGAGAAAATGCTTCAAAGCTTTCTCGACCGCTAACATCTCCAGACAGTTTATATGGAGGTTCCGCTCTGGGCCCGACCAGGGGCCGCAGATTGGTCTGCCCTCGTAAAGCGCTCCCCAACCCATGTTGGACGCGTCTGTCGAGACCACTTTGCGGTGTGAGATGGCTCCCATTGTCACTCCCTGACGGTACCATTCGGGCGCTAGCCAGGGCTGCAGGGCTGAGACACAGACCTGAGTCACGCTGATTCGAGCGCTGCCCGAAACCCACGCTCCGCGGGGTACTTTCGATTTCAGCCAGCATTGTAGCGGGCGCATACGAAGTAAACCCAGCCGTAGGACCGCTGCGGCTGATGCCATATGGCCTAACAGCCTTTGGAAGCGTTTCAGAGGGAGGTATCTGCCCTTTTGGACGGATGCGGCGAGGTGTTGAACACAGCGCGCGCGCTGTTCTGACAGCCTGGCAGTCATCGCCACCGAGTCCAGTTCTATTCCTAGGAAGGAAATAAACTGACTGGGGATAAGTGAGCTCTTGTCCCAGTTCACCGAAAGACCCAGGCTTTCCAGATGTCTGAGAAGCGCTATCTTGTGAGAGATGAGTTCCTCTTTTGACTGCGCTAGAATGAGCCAATCGTCCAGATAGTTCAGGATTCGCATGCCCTGTTTTCTCAGGGGAGCGAGAGCTGAGTCCATGCACTTCGTAAATGTGCGGGGTGCTATGGACAGGCCGAACGGCAGGACGGTATATTGATACACCTGGCCGTCGAAGGCGAATCTCAAGAGTGGCCTGTGACGGGGTATAATCTGGATTTGAAAATACGCGTCTTTCAGATCGAGAGATATAAACCAGTCCCTCGGGCGAATTAGCGCGAGGATCTGCCTGGTCGTAAGCATTTTGAACGGCCGTCTCATGAGGGCTCTGTTCAAATGTCTCAGATCTAATATGGGTCTGAGCCCGCCGTCCTTCTTGGGCACGAGGAAATAACGGCTGTAAAAGCCCGCCTCGGTCAGAGAAGGAGGAACTCTCTCTATCGCCTTTTTTCGCAGCAGCTTCGCTATCTCTGCATGCAGCAGATGGGCCGCTTCTGCGTTCACTTTCGTTTCGGTCCGGGCTAGAAAGCGCGGAGGCCGACGACTGAACTGTAGCGAATAGCCCTGTATTACCGTGTCCAGCACCCATGTCGACACACCCGGAATAGCCTTCCATGCATTCGCACTCATAGCTAGGGGTCGAATGGCCTCTGAGTCCCGTCCGTCGCATAGCGCGGGACGAGGAATCTGCAGTGGCAGGCGCGCACTGCGCGCTGAGACAGTGCTGCGAGACGGGGACTCGCTGATAGCAGTGACCGGCCGAACTGCGCTGGGAGAGCGCGCGTGAGTGTTTACAGCAGAGTGTGAACGCGGGGGAGCGGGCACAGGACTCTTTATTAAAACACGGCCGGTGGCGGTGGCGATATTTGAACCCTGAATGTGTGAGACAGAGCGAGCAGTGTGTAGTTGTGAGCACTCGTGAGCGGGCACATTTCCTACACTTATCGCTCGAGCGGCAAGAGCGCGCTTTATGCGAGTGTGCTCTGTAGGGTACACAGGGGGATTTGTGCTTGTGTGTAGAAATGAACACTGGGTTGTGGGCATATTCACTACACTCATAACACTGTCGGCCTGAGCCGAATGGCCAGATATTATGCCCATCTTGTGATTTATCTGGGTCGCCGTAAAAACGGCGTTTGAGTGCAGGCGAGTGAGTCGACAGACTGGCTCGTTGGCTGCTGAAAACACTACTGCAGTAGCCTTTCTTAAGGGGACTGGCAGAGGAAGACAGATGAGTTTTGACGGCGGTCCGGCCGCAGCGGGACCCGGCCGTCTTTTCCTCCCGACGAGTGCTAGGAGGACTTCGCAGGCTCGGGCTTCAGCGAGACTCGAGGCCGAGGCCCTCGCAGGGGGGGCGGCCTGCGCTGGCTGGTTGAGCGGGACCTAGGGCGGCCGCGCTGGCGCTGCTGTGTGGTCGGAGGGCGGGAAGAGCGCTGGGCAGAGCTGCGTGCAGGAGGCTCTGTGCTAGAGCGGCCTGCAGCGGAGCTCGAGCGGCGAGGCAGGAAGAGGCTCATAGCCTGTGATGCCTTCTGCACCTCCGTAAACCGGTCCACGAGGCCACTCACTGCTGGTCCGAAGAGGCCGGTGGGGGAGAGCGGGGCGTTAAGGAAGACGGACCGCTCTGATTCTCCCATATCGGCTAGCGTCAGCCACAGGTGGCGCTCTGTGACGGTGAGCGAGGCCATTGAGCGACTGATAGCTTGTGCAGCTACCTTGGTAGCGCAGAGAGAGAGATCTGTCGCGCTGCGCAGGTCGGTCAAGGTGGTCTGGTCGGGGCCCTTCTCGTCCAGCTGGCGGAGGAGGTCGGCCTGAAGGACCGCCATCGTGTGCAGGGCTGAAGCGGCCTGTCCGTTAGCCGAGAAGGCGCGGTGGACGAACGCCGAAGTAGTCCTGCAGGCCTTGGACGAGAGGGCAGACTTTGAGCGCCATCTCGCGGATGGGGGGCAAAGGTGCGCTGCGACCGCCTGTTCGACCGGAGGGATGTTGTTGTATCCCTTCTCCGCGGCTCTGTCCACCTGGGAGAGAGCAGCTGAAGCTGAAGAGCGGAGCCTGGCCGAAACCGGAGCGTTCCACGCTTTGGAGAGTTCCTCGTGGAGCTCAGGCAGAAAAGGCGCTGGTCTGGACGCTGTAGACTGGCGGCGGTTGGGCAGGAAGCATCCATCGAGCCTGTTCGGTGGAGGCACCGCAGACGGGGACCACTCGAGGCCTAAGCGCTCGACTGCCGTCGTGAGGAGGCGGAAAAGCTCGGCGTCCACACCGGTATGGGTCCTGCCAGACACTCTAGAAGACGAGGCGGAGCGGAGTGAACCGGACCACTCTTCGTTGTCTGACGCCAGAAGAGAGCAGCTGTCCAGAAGCGCGTCCACTTCCGCTTCATTCTCAGAGGCGACGGCATCGCGGGCCGTAGCCGGCGGCTACGCGTCGGGAAGCGGGGGAGGCGAGGGAGAGAGCGAGGCTCGCGGGAGGTGCTCCGGCGAGGGCCTGACTCGAATCTCCGGCTCCGGTGGTCTCTGCGAGCGGCGTTTCTTCTTACGCGGCCCGGAGACAGTTGGAGCGGGTTCTGCATTGAACAAGGCGAGTCGAGCCCGCAGGGTCGACATCGGCAGTTCCTCGCAGAATTCGCAGCCGCCCGTAGACAAGGCAACGGCTGCATGGTCACGTCCCAGGCAGAGAGCGCAGATCACGTGGCGGTCTCTGTCGTTGAGCGGAGAGCGGCATGAACCGCATGAAACTCGAGGCATTTTGAAACAAACGCCTTGCTCTTTTAGTGAGTGCTGCAAGAAAAACACACACAAGGCAAGCGAGAAAGGATATATCGCCGGATAGCTGAGCTGGCACGGCAGGCTGAAGGCGGCGAAGATTCGACCGGCTTCCTCAGGCTGTCCTAGGCTGGCTCGTTGCTGGTTTCGACGGCGACGGCTTCTCTCAGAGTGCAGCGATGCGAAGAGCTTCGCTGAAGAGACAGAAATCAGAGAATTAAGCCTCCGAGCCCTGTGTCACGGTTCATAAATTCATTGTTTCCTTCGTGTCTCGTGTAACTGTTGTTCTGTGTGTGTGTGTGTGTGAGTGGGCGTGGCACTCATTCCGGAGGATCAGCGATCCAGCTGATCTCATTCATCACCCCAGCTGCAGCTCATTCAGTCTCCTATAAAACCTCACCGCATTCTCCTCTCATTGTCAGATCGTTGGTTGATGTCTCCCGTTTGTGATCCCAGTATTGTCGGCGTTCCTGTTTCCTGTTCCAGTTCCTGTTCTTTGTTCTTCGGATATCGTCTTCACTTGGGTTTCACGGTTACGGCACTTCACCACGGACCTCGCTGACCATCCAGTCCCTGTGTCACCAGCATCTCTCTCACCATCGGATTTTCACCTGTTTCATCATCGGACTTTCACTTGTTATCTTCAATAAACCTGAGTTACTTGCATTCTGCTTCTGTCGTCTTGATTCACCATGACAGAACGATCTGACCACGCTATGGAAGCAGCAAGTAATCCTTCATCTCTGGAAACCTTTGTCAGCACCAGTATACAACGCATGGATCACCAAGAGAAAAACCTCAACGACACAGCTCGGGCAGTTCAAGCGCTGGTGACACAGGTGTCCGAGCTCACCCAGCAACTTCAGACCTTGCGTAATCCCACTGCGCCACCCACACCGCCCGTTCCCCCCACACCACCGGAGAACACCTCCCAGTCGGAGCCGCGCCTTCCTATACCTGAGGCCTATGCAGGTGAGCCAAGCTTTTGCAGAGCGTTTTTGACTCGCTGTTCGATGCATTTTTCCCTGCAGCCGAGAACCTTCGCCAATGAGTCAGCCAAGGTGGCTTTCGTTTTGACTCTCCTGACTGGGAAGGCAGCACTCTGGGGAACGGCGGTGTGGGAGAATCAAGACCCATGCTGCACCTCGTTCCAGACACTCTCCGCCGAAATGAAGAGGGTCTTCGACCGCGCCAGCTCCGGGAGAGAGGCGGCTCGCATCCTAGCTGAGCTAAGACAAGGAGAGAGGTCAGTTTCTGACTATTCAATTGAATTTCGTACTTTGGCGGTAGAGTGTCATTGGAACGAGGAGGCGCAGTGGGACATGTTCCTGCATGGGCTGGCTGACCGCATCCAAAGGGAGATCTACGCCCTGGACCTGCCCACGTCTCTAAACGGACTTATAGAACTGGCACTTCGAGTAGACGCTCGTTTATCCCGTGTGGAGCGGAGAAGATTGCCTGGTCGAATGGCGGAAGGAGTAGAGCTTCCACGGTCCAGCGGCGGGGATGCGGTCAGCCCCGTCTACGATCACGAGCCCATGCAGGTTGGGCGGGCTCGGCTTACTCGGGAGGAGAAGGAAAGGCGGAGGTCCCAAGGACTTTGTCTTTACTGTGGAGCAGCTGGTCACTTTGCGTTCGGTTGTCCGGTAAAAGGGCAAGCCCGGCAGTAATTCTGAGGCTACTGTCGGGTGGGATCTCCGCCGAGAAGACCTCACCAACATCTACGCTCCTCCCAGTAAGACTGAGGTGGTCAGCTCACGAGCACGACGGACAAGCATTGGTGGATTCAGGGGCAGAAGGTAATTTTATGGACTGCACGTTTGCACACAAGTTTCAAGTCCCCTTATTACCACTCACCCGCAAGATAGAAGTCCGCGCACTCAATGGTCAAGATCTACCCAACATTTCACACACCACCGGACCCGTCACGCTCATCACATCTGGCAACCACATTGAGACCCTGTCATTTTACATTCTGGACTCCCCTCTTGCACCCATAGTTTTAGGACATCCCTGGCTCATCAAACATAATCCCAAAATAGACTGGCAGCAGCGCACGGTGTTGGAGTGGAGTACTAAGTGTCACGAGTCTTGTCTTGTCTCTGCTTGTCCGTCTGTTTCTGTCTCTGTGTTTCAGGAGGAGGCAGGGGATTTATCTAACGTGCCCACGGAGTACCTAGACCTGAAGGAAGTGTTCAGTAAGTCTCGGGCTGCTTCTCTTCCTCCGCATCGTCCCTATGACTGTGCAATAGACTTACTGCCAGGTAAAGCTCCGCCTAAGGGCAAGTTATATTCGCTTTCTGTTCCAGAGAGGGGGGCCATGGAGAAATATATTTCTGATTCTCTGGCATCCGGGTTCATCCAGCCTTCCTCATCTCCAGCGGGGGCGGGGTTCTTTTTTGTGGGGAAGAAGGACGGTTCTCTGCGACCTTGTATTGATTACCGAGGGCTGAACAACATCACGGTAAAGAATACCGTTGATGTCTTCAGCCTTCGAGAGGTTGCAGGGAGCGTCCGTCTTCACCAAATTGGACTTACGTAATGCTTATCATTTGGTCCGCATCAGGAAGGGGGATGAGTGGAAGACTGCTTTTAACACCCCCAGGGGGCACTTTGAATACTTGGTCATGCCCTTCGGGCTGTCCAACTCCCCAGCAGTCTTCCAAGCACTCGTCAATGACGTGCTGCGAGATATGGTCGACCAGTTTCTATATGTCTACCTGGATGACATATTGATTTTTTCGTCTTCTCTCCAGGAACACGTGCAGCACGTCCGACGAGTGCTCCAGAGGTTGTTAGAGAATGGGCTTTTTGTCAAGGCGGAGAAATGCGATTTTCATGCACAGTCTGTTTCTTTTCTAGGGTACATTGTGTCGGCTGAGGGAATTCGGATGGATCCGGAGAAGGTTAAGGCTGTGGTGGAATGGCCAACTCCAGATTCCCGTAAGGCCCTACAGCGGTTTCTGGGGTTCGCCAATTTCTACCGGCGATTCATTCGCAATTTCAGCCAACTAGCCTCGCCTCTGACTGCCTTGACCTCCCCCAGAACTACGTTCAGGTGGTCAGACGCAGCTAAGGCTGCGTTTGCCAAACTCAAAAGTCGCTTTGTTTCGGCTCCCATCTTGATTACCCCTGATCCATCACGTCAGTTCGTGGTGGAGGTTGATGCGTCAGAGGTGGGGGTAGGTGCTGTGATCTCTCAGCGTTCTCCCTCAGACGATAGAATGCACCCGTGCGCGTTTTTGTCCCATCGTTTGTCTCCTGCCGAATGCAATTATGACATTGGTAACAGAGAATTGTTGGCGGTCAAGTTAGCATTGGAAGAATGGCGTCACTGGTTAGAAGGGTCGGGGGTACCTTTTATCGTCTGGACAGACCATAAGAATTTGGAATACATTAGAACTGCCAAAAGATTGAACTCCAGGCAGGCTCGGTGGGCACTTTTTTTCGGACGTTTTGACTTTACACTCTCGTACCGCCCGGGTTCCAAAAACATCAAACCCGACTCTTTATCGCGTATTTTTGATCGTTCCGAACGCCCGTCTACTCCCGAGTGCATTTTACCCGAGAATCTATTTGTCTCCACACTCGTATGGGAGGTCGAATCGAAGGTCAAGAGAGCCTTAGAAGGGGTAACGCCCCCGGTCGGTTGCCCACCGAATCGCTTATTTGTACCGGAGGGATTACGGTCCGACGTTATTCAGTGGGGGCATTGTTCCAATGTGGCTTGTCATCCAGGAGTTAATCGAACCAAGTTTTTGGTCAAGCAACGATTCTGGTGGCCTCTCATGGCTCGTGATGTTCACAGTTTTGTTTTGGCTTGCTCAGTTTGCGCCACTGGTAAGACTTCCAATTGCTCCCCAGATGGGTTACTCCAACCGCTGCCTGTCCCTTCGAGACCCTGGTCCCATATTTCGCTAGATTTTATCACCGCCCTCCCACCCTCTCGGGGTAACACGGTAGTTTTAACCGTGGTGGACCGGTTCTCGAAGGCGACCCATTTTATCCCCTTGCCCAAATTACCCACAGCCAAGGAGACAGCGTTGGTTGTCGTTAATCACGTCTTTCGCTTACATGGCCTCCCGACAGACGTGGTTTCCGACAGGGGACCCCAATTTGTGTCCAAATTTTGGCGAGAATTTTGTAGATTGTTAGGGGCGACTGTAAGTCTGTCCTCAGGGTTTCATCCCCAGAGCAATGGACAAACTGAGAGAGCCAACCAAGATTTGGAGAGAACGTTGCGATGTTTGGTTTCCAAGAATCCTTCCTCGTGGAGTCAGCAATTGTCTATGGTGGAGTACGCACACAATACGTTACCAGTGTCATCTACGGGCCTATCTCCGTTTGAGTGTAGTGTAGGTTACCAGCCACCTATATTTCCTAGTCTGGAGTCCGAAGTCGCGGTTCCCTCTGCCCACGCATTTGTCCAGAGGTGTCGTCGCACCTGGACTAGAGCCCGTGAGACTCTACTCCAGGCGGGAGCGCGCACCAAGGCCAAAGCCGATCGCCACCGGTCTAGGCCTCCCGTATACGTCGTTGGTCAAAAAGTGTGGCTTTCTACAAAAAATATTCCGCTCCGCTCCGTTTCTAATAAACTTGCTCCTAAATTTATCGGCCCGTTTACTGTCACCAAGATCATTAGTCCGGTGGCAGTCCGCCTCAACCTCCCTCCAGTGTACAGGAGGATTCATCCCCGTGTTTCATGTATCCAAAATCAAACCCGTGTTTTTTTCCCGTATTAATCCGCCAGCCCCGGTTCCCCCACCGCCGCGTCTCGTAGACGGGGAACCAACCTATTCGGTAGATCGTATTCTGGACAAGAGGCGGAGGGGACGCGGATTCCAGTACTTGGTGGACTGGGAAGGTTACGGTCCGGAGGCGAGAAGTTGGGTACCTGCCAGAGACATTCTGGATCACTCCCTTATTGATGATTACAATCGACAGGTAAGGGAGCCTAGGGACGCCAGGAGGCGTTCTTAGGGGAGGGGGTACTGTCACGGTTCATAAATTCATTGTTTCCTTCGTGTCTCGTGTAACTGTTGTTCTGTGTGTGTGTGTGTGTGAGTGGGCGTGGCACTCATTCCGGAGGATCAGCGATCCAGCTGATCTCATTCATCACCCCAGCTGCAGCTCATTCAGTCTCCTATAAAACCTCACCGCATTCTCCTCTCATTGTCAGATCGTTGGTTGATGTCTCCCGTTTGTGATCCCAGTATTGTCGGCGTTCCTGTTTCCTGTTCCAGTTCCTGTTCTTTGTTCTTCGGATATCGTCTTCACTTGGGTTTCACGGTTACGGCACTTCACCACGGACCTCGCTGACCATCCAGTCCCTGTGTCACCAGCATCTCTCTCACCATCGGATTTTCACCTGTTTCATCATCGGACTTTCACTTGTTATCTTCAATAAACCTGAGTTACTTGCATTCTGCTTCTGTCGTCTTGATTCACCATGACACCCTGTTTATATACGCTCTGACGCCGCCCCTTCTAGGCGGCGGTGACGCGCGAGGGCGCGCGCGCGCCCTGATTGGGCGTGACGTCACGCAGGGCTCACTGGTAGGCTTAAGCAGTTGCCGCGCGGCAGCCAATGAGCACGCAGTATTGCCCGCTCTAGCTCTGCTGTGCCGCCTGCTGCACTGCGTTGACAAAATATGAAAAATTAAGGATAATTTTTTGGCTTCAGTATCTCGAGAAAAGATGACTTTTCCCGTAGCGTAAGTTCCTTACGCAATACGAGAGAACCTCTCTAGAGAGAACTCCGGTAACACTTTATTTTGATTTTGATTTTGTCTCTTTTGAACAGTCTAAGTAACTTTGTATCTGCATGTCAACTAACTTTTATTAGAGTAATATCTGCTAACTCTTTATTGTGATGCTCCTCTGAAGACTAAAATTTCATCTTTGAATATAATTTCATTATTTAATATTATATTTTTGTATTATTATTCTTTATTACTATTCATCATCAGTTGTTTTATCTTATGAAGTTTTAAATGCACGAGATTGCATGGACACGTGTTTAAGGAACATATTTTAGACACAAGGAGGGTAGCTGGGATGATCATGTATTCTGCTTAAAGGTGTGTGTAAAATGCAATGTTTACTTAGCAGAGACTTCCAATGATGATGATACTGTACTTCAAATGTGTTCAGTTGGTATGCTCTTTGCAAGAAAAGGAATGTTTCAACTGATGCAAATGTACCATTTGTATACCACTAATATACACTGAGAAATAGTTTCTTAATGTGGAAGGTGGATTGTATCATGTGTAAGCATTAGCATATACTTTCCATCTTTAAACAATGTTTTTCTACCTTACAAGGAAGTCAAAAGTCGCTCAGTTGTGTATTTAAGCTCAATCTTACTGTACAACGGCAGAGAAACATGGAAACGCATAGACCAGGCATGAATATAACATCTCCTCAGAGTTTCTCTCCTGACAAATAAGAATAAAGATTTTTCTTGGCAAGATAAGTGGTGTCCGGTCCTGTGAATCAAATAATAACGGGGAAAAGGCTTAATTCCAAGTCTACATCCTCCAACAAACATACTACTTACTATAAGTGGGGTACTTGACCTATTTATATAGTTTGTGGTAATCAGTCTCAAGAGACTAGTTGTTTCTGGAGTCTCGGGAAACTCTCAGGATATGTCTCCGGTTCCAACGAGAGCTTGTTTGTTCAATGTATGACCTGGGTTCACGAGTTCACACGTACATACAATTTGAGGGGGTAGAGTTTAATGCGTATTTGGCGTGCTGTCCAGGGGGAGGGCTCCGAGCTCGGCCCAAACCCAGAGTACTCCCCCCGTATGTAAGTGTTTAGGACTAGAAGCGTGGAGAAGGGGTGCAGGGATGCTGCCAAACTGTCAATGGATTGAGGTGAGACTGCTGAGTGTATATATACCTCTTACCATTGATTGCTGAGTGCTCTCCACTTGTGTTAATTATCTGAATGTGCTCCTCCCGAACTTTGTTAATAAAACCTCATTTTGTGAGCTTTTCCAACGATTGTTGCCAATGTTTTTTATCCCTTTTCTCCATCCAACTTGACTTTCACGCATTGCCTTGTATGTAAGCCAGGTAAACTGTGTGCTGAGTGGCATCGGTTGTAGAAGTACTGGTACGTCTGTTTGTTTGTTTTTTACTTCATTCTGACTTCGTTCGTTCGTATAGTCAATTGGACTTGATAGTAGGCTCTTTGGCAGCATCAGAACTGTTTGTTTTGATCTGGTGTCTGATTATAAATTGAGCTTGGCTCAATCCAGTGGCACTCACTGGTGTAGAATGAAAGCTCATAAGTGATATGACCTGGCTGTCTCCCTGCTGAAAAAACAAAGAGCTAAAACCAGTCTCAGCTGGTTTAAGCTGGTCTACCAGTCTGACCAAGCTGATGTTCAACATGTTTTAGCTGGTATCCCTGCCATTCCAGCTAATACTAGCCTGAGTAAGCCTTCGGCAGGGTAAGCATCTGCTTTTCAATAGCAACACTTCTTTTGGTTGCACCATTAGCCAAGTCAAGTCAAGTCATCTTCATTTATATAGCGCTTTTAACAATGTAGATTGTTCCAAAGCGGCTTTACATTGATAATAGGAAATTAAAGTAACAGAGATTGTTTTGGCTTTACAGCAGCTCTAGAATAAAGTTATTGTCCAGCTAAAGTTAGTTTTGATTGATTCACTTTCATCACAACGATCATTAGTTATTAACTTAGGGGCCTCTATATAGAATATATAGGATTAACAGGGTTTATTTCTCCTTCTCAGCAAGAATTAAGTGAGCGTCACAGCCCTCTGCAAATTCCTTTTTGGGGTTGTAAAAGGTCTTATCAGTCTTAATGTGTCCTGTAACAGGACACCGGGTTCTGCCAGTGTGTTAGCTTCATTTGGGATGTTAGTTTTAGGGGACGTTTCATAGGCCTTTGTTGGGAGGTGAGTTTGCTGGATTATTCATCAAATATAATGAATAATTTGTGTGTCTGATTGGTCCAGATGCTACATAATGCATATTACGAGTTCAGTCTATAGGTATGCGTGTTTGAATATACTATGTGCGCAGCGCAGGTCCTTCCCTACAAACCAACCCTCAACAAACTACTTGTCTGGCCTTAAAATTTATATTAGCCTGTGGATAATGTGGATAAAGTGTGAGTGAAATTGATGTCATTTTAGATTCCTCAAACTCAGTAGTGAACTGAGTAGCATTGTTTTTCTAGTTCAAATGCTTTCCCCCGTAGAACAAACATGTTTTCAGATGTGTAATTACTTGCTGGTTTGTAATGGCTTGCACATGTGCAATCTTAACATTGTCAGAATAATACTTCATGACTATCAGGCATTTCCTGCCATCTAGATGGCAGATATCTGCAGACATTTTGCCATGGACAGCTAGGAAAGTATGTACCCAGCTCTCTCTTTTATGCGGGCTTATTGACTTGGCAAAACTCAGATGCTTTGCTGATGTGATCTTGATGGCTTGTCTTGTCCTTGTGAACTTTTTTTTGAGACAGAGTGTCGGCCACCACAAGATTTTGCCTGGCACATGTGCTGCTTTGAGATTAAAGGTGCTATATGAACATTTTTTTTGGACTATACTAAGGTATAAAAATACCATAATATGTTTCAGATATTTAGGAAACATGCCAAGTTCACATACAGTACATGTTTCACAGAAAATCAATGTTACCGCCAGCTATTCTACTTTGGAATATGCGTTCCGTGTCGGAATGTCTGTTTTTTTTTTTAGTCTGTGTGATTCCACCCACTGCCAATTTACCCAATAGTATTTTGACACCCCAGGTTGTTAGTTGCCGTAAAACATGGTGTATTGCAGCCGTGGAAGCCAGCAAACAAACTGGGTCAGAGATTGCAGATTATACCCGACCTAAAAAGCCTCTGCATCCATCTGATAAGCTTTATCACCAGAGGCATATTACAATTTTTTTCAATTGCTAACAAGCATTGTTCAAAACTGAAACTCTTCACACATTCAGCGACACACAAGTGTATACAGACCAAACTGTGAATAATTTTTCATTGCTTTCAGACAAAATGCATTCAATCACCACATTTTTCAAAATCCACAAACTGCAAAAAACGATATATTTGGAGGATATTTTTGCTAACACACTGCTTTCAAAACTGATAAAAGCACATTCAAATCAGAATGATGGCAAATTTCAAGCATTTCTGCAGTAATTATTTTGAAATTAGAAAATCTTAGCAGAAAATGAAATAACTAGATGTACCGCAGGGCGGTACAAAATATGACCGCCGCTCAGGCCTGCACTGGCTTTCCACAAAAATAAATGACGTGGAGCAATTTGGCTGTATTGCGTGTTTATGTATATACCTAAAAAAAGTAGTAGTATGTGCATGTCTGTGTGTATGTGTGTGTGTTTGTGTATGTGTGTGTCTGTGTGTGTGTGTGTCTGTGCGTGTATGTGTGCCTGCGTACATGTGTGTGCGCGTGTGTGTTTGTGTGTGTGTGTCTGTGCTTGTGGATTTGTATGTGTATGTATGGGTGTGTGTCTGTGCGTGTGGATGTCAGTGTGTGTGCATGCTTGCGTTTGTTTGTATTCCTGCATGTGTGTGTGTGACAGTATCATCCTAAACCAGCAACCCTTCGCTCAACACCACCATCTACAGGCCGATGAGTGTACAGTCACTAAATGTGCACATAAATGAATTTATTTTATACCCCCCCATGGATGAAATTCTACGAAACTTAGCATACCCCCAGAGGATGTCAAGTTAATCATACACATGAAATATGGTGCAGTTCTGAACATCTGAACTGAAGATAGGGGCGATTAAAGTAGAATAATATTGCATTTTAATTTTTTATGGGAGTGGCGTAAATCACAAATGAGTGATTATGGGCTAGGTTGATGTGGGCCCTTAAGACCAACATACCATAAAAATTTCTTCATCCTCGGTGCCACGGTTCAGGTAGTTATGTAGGAAAAACTGCATTTTTGGGGTTTGGGGGGGCCCAGCTCGGGGGGGGAGTGGCCCCCGGGGACCAAACGAAATTTTTCCGTAAAAGTCTAGTGGGGCTACATGCCCACAAAATTTCATGTTCCCCGGTGTTTCGGTGTCCCTGGTATCGTTGATGAAAAATTCAGTAGATGACGGGAAAAAAAAAAAAAAAAACCTTTGACAATCGATTATGGGCTAGATTGATGTGGGCCCTTAAGACCAACATACCATAAAAAATTTGTCATCCTCGGTGCCACGGTTCAGGTAGTTATGTAGGAAAAACTGCATTTTTGGGGTTTGGGGGGCCCCAGCTCGGGGGGGGAGTGGCCCCCGGGGACCAAACGAAATTTTTCCGTAAAAGTCTAGTGGGGCTACATGCCCACAAAATTTCATGTTCCCCGGTGTTTCGGTGTCCCTGGTATCGTTGACGGAAAATTCAGTAGGTGACGAAAAAAAAAAAAAAAAAAAACTTTGACAATCGATTATGGGCTAGGTTGATGTGGGCCCTTAAGACCAACATACCATAAAAAATTCGTCATCCTCGGTGCCACGGTTCAGGTAGTTATGTAGGAAAAACTGCATTTTTGGGGTTTGGGGGGCCCCAGCTCGGGGGGGGAGTGGCCCCCGGGGACCAAACGAAATTTTTCCGTAAAAGTCTAGTGGGGCTACATGCCCACCAAATTTCATGTTCCCCGGTGCTTCGGTGTCCCTGGTATCGTTGACGGAAAATTCAGTAGGTGACGGGAAAAAAAAAAAAAAAAAACTTTGACAATCCCTATATGACCGCTTTCGCTAGCTACGCTAGCGGCGGTCATAATAATCATTCCAAGCTAATTGCAATTTCAGCTCAAAGCCAACCCAGGTGTCCTGCTTTAGTCTCATTACCATGTTTTCGTAAAAGAGGATAGAACTGATTTTGTTTGGAAATATGGATCACAGAAGACAGGTTGGTGGGGAAAGAGGAGTGGTACGAGGGAGAGTGTGTGGAGGACAAAGGAGAGGAAGACCAAGAGCGGTGATATCTGATGAAATAAGGGCCACAATTATTGACCATGTTGTGAACCATGTCTCACTTTGAGAGAGGCCAGTCTAATGGTGCAACCAAATCTGCAACGCTCAACAGTTGCGTCAAATTTTCCGGCAAAACAACAGGTGCAATGATATTACAGTACAATACAATATGTCTAAATTTCAAAACCTATTACAATACAGTAATTCTTGTGTTTTAGGATCCAAAGGTTGCCTCAGAGAGGAGGGAGAGGCAGAATCTTTTCAGATGTGCAGGAAATTGCAGGAAAATGTCCAGGTAAGATGTCTGTTCAGTAACCAAACAGGGTACATACACATGCAGGTATGCATAATGTAAATTACTGTAAAACTGTCTGTAATTTGGAGGGTAATGGAGATGGAAGCAAGCCAAACTACAAACACTTTTATTTTTGTGGATGAAGCTACATTCAACTTGGCAAAAACATGACGCAGGGGAAGAAATGTGATTGGACAGAGAGCAACCGTGGATGTCCCAGGCCAGAGAGGAGCTAACATCACGATGTGTGCAGCACTGTCCAATGATGGTTTGCTGTTACACAAACCACTCACACCCCTTTTCCACCAAGGCAGTGCTGGTGCCGGTTCGGAGCCGGTGCCTACTCGCAAACCAGTTCTTTGTGTTTCGACAGCCAAAGAACCGGTTCTCGGCCAGGAAAATTGGTTCCAAAGTGGCACCAACTCTTTGCTGGACTAGAACCATTCTTTTACCACGTTGTAACAGCTTTAACTCTGTTACTTTAGTGGTGATATTTTTCCACACCATTAGGGGGCGCTAATCATCTTCATAGATGAGTATTTAGCCAGGTACTATAGCTGAAGAAGGGGCAAGCATGTGGATAGAGGAAGCAATGGCTTCCTTGGGCTATTCCATTTGTCTTTTTAAGGTCCTATGATACCCCTTTTCCACCAACAAGAACCGGGTGCTGGTTCAGAGCCAGAGCCAAAGCTGGTTCAGAGTTGGTTCGACTGACGAGCTTACTAAGAACCGGTTTGCCTTTCCACCGGCTAGAGAGCCACAACAGAGCCAGATCTTACGTCACTGTATACGTCTCATGTTGCCCAGCAACCGCTAGTGCGGTAGCGCCAAACACAAACACGCCAGGCTTGTTCGAGATGCATCGGCTTCTCGCAGATCGATCGCCGCATGACATCAAAGCACTGCGATAGCGATCTAAAAGCACAAGGAGTCGTATGCTCTCCAAACACTCCCGCAGCTCCGATCGGTCCTCGCCGCTCCGATGCATCTCGAACAAGCCATCAACAATAACGGACGTTGCAATACTATGGATGCTCATGGGTTTGCAAAAATACATCGGAATCCAGCGCGTTCGTGCAGCTCGCCGTAACTTACATAGACGGATATTATAATCGAGCTGCTATTAGCTCGACTAGCTGCTATTTAAAAATGGCGGTCACAAGTTTCTATTCGTCTTGTTGGTCACGGTAACCCCGCCCCCAGCCTCTGACGCAAGCGGTTCTTTCTTGGCTCCGTTCTAGACCCTGCAATGATTTGGTGCTACTTAAGAACCAGTTTTACTGGTTCGGAGCTGGTGCTTTGGCGGTGGAAAAACAAAGAACCGATTTGAAACTAGGCTCTGGCTCCGAACCAGCACCAGCTCTGCCTTGGTGGAAAAGGGGTATGATTGAGGAATGTGTTTCCTTTTTGGTCAATCAGTAAGTAGAGTGTTTTTTTTTCTCAGTATTACCAAAACCAGAGTGTACATTTATTTAATGTATAACTATGATATGGAGTGTGTTGAGCATTGGGTTATTCATGCTAATTGTCAATGTGTCGTCTATTTAGATGGACCTTTTTATTCCTGTGCTTTCTTACATGGATGAAAGTACTTGCTTCAGCTAACTTTCTGCTTTACGGTTGGGTGCTTGGATTATGACGCCTGGCCGCTTAACGTGAGCACTAGAGGGTTTGGATTGCACTTGTGGAAGACAGGAGGACACTTTTACTAGTTGCAACCTTGGGACTATCAAGTTAAAAGCGTGGACTTTTGCAAGGACATTTCATCCATTACCAAGCTATGTCGGCTTCACTATCAGCTAACTTTAGTAATTTACTTTTCCAGTCAAGATTCCCAAACGCTTAGCTTTTCTTGTTTGATGTCTGATGTAACTGATGTTTTCCTGTTTTCTATCCTGTTTATTATTTTGTTTTGTTTGGTTTGTGTATAATGTAAAAGTTTGAGATTTTGGGTTGGTGAATACTTTATAAATGTGAAGCTTGGGTCTGATTTTTCAGAAGTATTGCTGAGTAAACCAGAGCAAACTAGTCTTTATCTTTACCTAAGTTAATATCAAGCCTTGCCATCTCTACTCTGATATATAACTTAAGTCCAAAAAGGGGTAAGGGTTATAACGTCATGCTTACGTCGGAGGCTGGGGGCGGGGTTGTTGTCAAAATTCTTCTCGAACGTAACCTCTGTCTATGGTAATCCAGACGAGCAGCACAAATGTGTTCTAAACGACTTCTTCTGACCCAATATAGGGTCGCAAAGCCAGGAGAAACATTTGCAGAAAGTCGATGTAGTCCGCCATTGTAATTGTTATGCTTGAAGTTGGCGCAAGCGTTTCTGGGAAAGCTAAGACGTATGGCAACGTACTGTTAGATTTTGGTGTATTTGGCCAAGCAGTCGTTTGGGTGGCTCGCCAATGTATTAGATTTCTCCAATACATAAAATAAGTAAGCTTGACCAGAGTTCTTGTGGGGAGAAGAATTTATTGAAGGTTTGTAGTGTAGCAGTCCTTCAGCAGCGATGTTAGCATGTCGCCCTTCAACAATCTTAACCCAATGTTCTGTCTGTGTGACTGAACTTTATACATGAAGACAAAAGGGCTACAAACACAGGAAAACTGTTAGGACCTCCCACAGGAGATCATTTGTCTGTATGGACCATATGACTGTGGGCCATTTGGTTCATACCTTTACAGACACTGTTTTCAGTTGATTAAATCTAAGTCACAATGTAGATGAATCTGATGACAGACACTGTTTTCAGTTGATTAAATCTAAGTCACAATGTAGATGAATCTGATAACTGAAAATACAAAATCTATCAATCCCTCCTCTGATCATATTTGATCACATAAAAAAAAACAAATAGATATCATGTACACATGCTGTATGCAGGTTCCTTCTTGCAATAAAAGTTACAATAAATCATGAATAAAGAACATAAAACAAATAGATATCATGTGCACATGCTGTATACAGGTTCCTTCTTAAAATTACAGTATAAGAGTACATGGTGAAACTTTGCATCCTCTTGAATGCTTGAATCCTCTGGAAGCTTTTATTTTGAAGTTGTGATCTTTTGTAAATGGCAGATAGTGTTGTGTTCTGTGTATATTCATGAGTTTTCATCTAGGTGGCCAGTGCAGTCTAAACTTTGGATGTCTTTGCTCATCCTCTGGAACGCTGGAACACCTGCAATCACATAAAAGAGAAACGGGGAACGCATCTTTGCCAAGGAAAATATTTTAAACACATAGTTCATAACTGCCTGAAAACCTGTCCCTATTTAATATTGGCAGGACACTACTGTGTTTATCAGTGGCTGCATGTTTATGTCTTCGTCCTCAGGCGACAAGCTAGAGCCTAAAAACCCTAGTCCCGCCATATCTGGACTCTGATAAACACTACTGCCGTCTATCCCTCGTCTCTAGGCAGATGTTTCAAATCCCAATGGCTCACGTCGGTCCACTCATCTTTTCTCTGCACCTTAACTGCTTCATCAGTTACCATGATATCATGAAGGCTTTCCCTCCTGGATTCTAATGGTGAGAATTGATTCTTGGCATTGTGTCCTACCAGGCTGAGTCCTCCATCAGTTTGGGCAAGGCTGTCAGATGTTAGGTTTTCATTGGACATGGGCCGGCCTGTGACATGTTTAAAAGGGCATAGTCCAATTTCCTTGTGGTCATCCTTACTGCATTGCTTGTCATTATGCAGTTTTGTTTTAGCTTCCATTACTGATTGCATTTGTTTTCTGGATGCTTCATTTTGAATCAGTTTACATGGCAAAACTTGCTGAAGTTGTCTTAATGCCGCTGTATGTGCACCTCTCTCCTTTACGGCTTGTATAACAGCACCTTCTACTATGACATCATCTTTGGTCTGATGAGATGTCACTAGTTGGGGCTGCAGAGAGAGGCTCTTCAGTTTCCCTGCGGCTCAACAGCATTTAGCAGAATCTGTTTTTGTTTGGCTGTCAACTGCTGAAACCTCCTCAACAGGTTGTCCTTGTCATCGCTTTGATGTTTTAAACTTAGCTTGCAATCACGAACCCAATGTCCTTCTTCGTTGCAATACCTGCATCTTCCTTGAGTTGTTGACTGTCTATTATCTTCATTTTCTTTATGCTCATTCCACATTGTCCTGTTGTTGTATGACATTGTCTTCGATCGCAATGCTCTGAGTTTGACTTCATGTGTTCTTTCAATCTTTGCTGACCACTCAACAATCTGATTAAAAGATTTTCCAACACTGTCCCAGTCATCATATTGGATTTTGAGGGCTTTTGAAACTTCAGGTTTCAGTCCATTTACAAAAGCAGTTTTCAGAGGCATGCTAGTGTTCTTGTCAAGATCCTCGCTGTCATTTAAACCAGCATGTTCCAACCAAATTTGTGTGAAGCGTTCTTCAAACTCTGCAACACTTTCTCCAGTCTTCTGCATGCATGAGGTAATTCTAGCCCAATTAACCTCTGCTGGTTTCAGTTCAAACAAGAATGTTCGTAGAGCTTCCCATCCAGCCTCAATGTTTTCTTGAGACTCTCCTACCCTGTTTTCAACACTTTTAGTTAGCCTCTTTTGGTCATTGTCCCTTAAGTTCACATTAACAATCATCACACCATCTACTGGATGTAAATTGTAGATTTTCTGTAAGCGTTGAAGAAATTGCCACGCTTTCCTTGGTTGCTTGTACACGTCTGGCAATTCTTTTGACCATTTGTCAACTTGCTCTGGTGAAGCTGGTTGGTATGTTCTATGTGGAACATATTTCTTAATTGTTCTTTTTGCGATGCGAGTTCGTCTTTCGCCTTCCTCCTCATACTCCTCCTCATTGTCAACTTCAATTTCAGTCCTTCTGTTCTTGACAATTACAGGAGCGAGTCTAACCTTTTTGTTTTTCTTGGTGACATGAGCATATGTCTCAGATTCAACATCACTGTCATCAGGGCTCCAAGTCGAGCTGCTGTCACTTTCCTCTAGCAGATAACGACGTTGTTGATCCTCAATCTTCTTGAGGTCTTTAAATGGGTAGAGTGACTCTTTCTCTATATTGCTGCTAGATTTCATGGGATTTTTTCATCCAGAACCGTCTTTTGATTCTAGTTGTGTGGATAGCATCTTTAACAGCTTTTTATTATCATTTTTTTATTTTTATTATCATTTAAGAGTCTTTCTTTGTCCTTCTCATTCTGCAATGTTCAGCCAGTGCTCGAACCTTTGCTTTCTTTGCATTGTACTCACGCTGTGATTTGTCATTCTCACACTTCTGTCGATGCTGTAGAATTTGTTTTACCAAAATCACAGACAAGCCATCTCTGTTGGTGTTTGTCCTTAAGCGCTGCATCTTTCCATAAGCCCTTTTAATGTCCGGCAAAGCCCATAGTCCACTCTCTGAGTGCTTGATGCCGTACTTCTGGCACATGTCATCATGGCACTTCCTTAGTCCCAGCCTTTTGCCCAAATATGCATTCAGATTGTCCATCATCTGATCAATGGTAACATTTGGAGGTTCTGTTCCATGTCGTTCTGTTGTTGGCCTCAGTGCAGGGCCATTACCATTTTTTAGTGCAGACTCAGCCATGGCAAGTACAGGAGGAATGCCCTCAGAGGTGTGGAAGCAAAACAAAAGGTGTTAGAGCCGTTAAAGGTGCTTATTCAGATTTAAATTCTCAGCAGTCTGAGAACTGACCATTTCAGTTACACAGACAAATCATTAATTTACTAACTCAGCTTAGTTTTCAATCCTACATTCAAAACAAAACATTCACTTCCAGACTAAGTTTCCTTGTTTCATTTCTGAAATACTCCCGACTGATAAGACTTGTTCAGTTCTTTCTGAGTCCTAACTCAGAAGGCTGAATTAACTTGGTTCAAATTTGTCCCTTAGACAATACACTTTTAATTTTTCTGCATCTTTCATCAGAAGGCAAATACACTTCTAGTTCCTAACACAATTAAAATGTTTTAATTCAAAACTAAAATATTGGCTACTGAATTAGCACCCAGTCAAGAATTACCAATTCTTGCAGCAACATCAGTCCCAAACATTTTAATGTTATATTGGCTACTGAATTAGCACCCAGTCAAGAATTCCCAATCCAATTCTTGCAGCAACATCAGTCCCAAACCTTAAACAGTTTCTACAATTTCTAGACGAACGGACTAAATTGTTTCTTTAACAATTCCTACAGACACCAAAGAGAAAGGACCAAGCCTCTGCTTCTACAATCTTTTGATGAACGGACTAAATTGTTTCTTTAACAATTCCTACAGACTCCAGAGAAAGGACCAAACTTATACTTTATTTCAATAGCTCCTACAATCCCATGAGAACGGACCAAACCTCTTTCTTAAATGATTAGAGACTCAAGAGAACAGGGCCAAGCTATAAAACTTATTTCTATAGCTCCTACAGTTTCAGGAGAATTAACTAAATCATTTAAAAGGTTCCTACAGACTCATGAAAAAGGCCCAAGCCTAAAGTTTCTGCAATCTCTGGACGAACGGACTAAATTGTTTCTTTAACAATTCCTACAGACTCCAGAGAAAGGACCAAACTTATACTATATTTCAATAGCTCCTAAAATCCCATGAGAACGGACCAAACCTCTTTCTTAAATGATTCTAAGAGACTCAAGAGAACAGGGCCAAGCTATACAACTTATTTCTATAGCTCCTACAGTTTCAAGAGAATTAACTAAATCATTTAAAAGGTTCCTACAGACTCATGAAAAAGGACCAAGCCTAAAATTCTCAACAATACACAGTATGTGTGACTACACTACAAATCTTTACTGGTCTACTATTATTCTTTTCAGAAGATGTTCTTTTAGACAGCTGATAAGTTTCACTCACCAAATTAGGATATTTGAGACCGGATCCAGTTGATTCAAATAAATTGTGTCCACAGATGCAATCTTTTGAACTTCAGATACTCGAAAACTATTCCGTTTACTTCTTGTTGCAGCTGGTGAGTTCTTGGTTTACTCCTTGTTGCAGTTGGTGAGTTCTCTTCTTGTCAGTGTCTCCTGGCTGGCTCGCCAAATTGTTAGATTTTGGTGTATTTGGCTGAGCAGTCGTTTGGGTGGCTCGCCAATGTATTAGATTTCTCCAATACATAAAATAAGTAAGCTTGACCAGAGTTCTTGTGGGGAGAAGAATTTATTGAAGGTTTGTAGTGTAGCAGTCCTTCAGCAGCGATGTTAGCATGTCACCCTTCAACAATCTTAACCCAATGTTCTGTCTGTGTGACTGAACTTTATACATGAAGACAAAAGGGCTACAAACACAGGAAAACTGTTAGGACCTCCCACAGGAGATCATTTGTCTGTATGGGCCATATGACTGTGGGCCATTTGGTTCACACCTTTACAGACACTGTTTTCAGTTGATTAAATCTAAGTCACAATGTAGATGAATCTGATGACTGAAAATACAAAATCTATCAGTACACAGTGACGTAACAACGTCGTTCGCTGGACTCTCTAGTCAGTGGAAAAACAAACAGGTTCTGAGAAGGTTCGCAAGTTGAACCAACTTTGAACCAGCACCAGTTCCGAACCAGTTCTTTTTTGGTGGAAAAGGGGTATCATTGGCCCCTACAATACAGAGAGGCTTATTTCTTTTCCGAATTACCTGCATAATCAACTTGTGCCAGCAGAGGAGAGAAGGCGAGGGGCATCAAACTGCCCTACCTTCGTTGTTGTGTGGGGTTGTGTGGGATAATGTGGCATTCCACCACTCAGTCACAGACTGGTTCGCTGCACATCCCATGTCAGTATTATTCATGCCTCCATACTCCCCCTTCTTAAACCCCATAGAGGAGTTTATCATTGCATGGAGGTGGAAGGTTTATGACCACCATCCACTGGAGGCAATGAATGTGGGGGGTGGAGACATTTCTCCTGAAGACTGCCAGGGTTGGATTAGACCAGGGTTCACCAATCTCGGTCCTGGAGGGCCGCTGTCCCTGCAGAGTTTAGCTCCAACCAGCTCCAACACACCTGTTTGAAAGTTTCTAGTATGCCTAGTGAGACCTTGATTAGCTGGTTCAGGTGTGTTTAATTGGGGTTGGAGCTAAACTCTGCAGGACAGCGGCCCTCCAGGACCGAGATTGGTGAACCCTGGATTAGACATTCCAGAAGATACCAGTAACGTTAAAATACAGACGGAAGCAACTGCAAGTAAAACGATTTTATTTATTAGGTTTATTAGAACAATGTTCACTCAGGAGGAAACCACAGACATTAGGTGGTAGACAGTCGATCACACGTTGCAGACAGCAAGAGAGCGGTGACGCAGGGACTGAGATGGACGATCCTTGAAGAGTGCTGAGTGAAGTGAAGTGGTGAGACCGTGAGTGAAGCAATCCAGAATCCAGTCCATACGGGAAACACGAGGAACAATGGAACAGACATGGGAAACTAGACAACGATCTGACAAACACAAGAAGAAAGACAAGGCATTAAGTAGGCTGGCTAGATTGTATGCAGCTGCCACTGACGAGGATCAATGAGCGGTAACGCCCACATGAAACAATCAGTGCAAACAAGACACATATGTGAGACAGACACAAGACATGAGTGAGACAACGGATCTAACAACTGTGACAATAGGCTTGTTTGAGATGCGCCTCGCCTGAAATGTAGGGGAGAGCGGGGCACAAAGTAACGCTTTTTGACTTTCTCCGTTTGTGTAAATCTACTTATGGTTCAGAGTATTTATTTTTTCCCACATTAATTTCCCATATGTCTAGTACAATTATGTGGTTTTGTTTTATTAATACAGTACAGGTGCTGGTCATAAAATTAGAATATCATCAAAAAGTTGATTTATTTCAAGAATTCAACTTAACAGGTGAAACTAATATATTATATAGACTCATTACATGCAAAGTGAGATATTTCAAGCCTTTATTTGTTATAATTTTGATGATTATGGCTTACAGCTTATGAAACCCACAAAATCAAAATCCCAGAAAATTAGAATATTACATGAAATCACACAGTAATCACACAGTAATACCATGGTCATTGAACCAGGTTTTGGTTCTTTTGGCAGTGTGAGAAGGTGCAAATCCTGCTGGAAAATGAAGTCAGCATCTCCATAAAGCTTGTCTGCTAAAGGAAGCATGAAGTGCTCTGAAAATGTCCTGGTTGACGGCTGCGTTGAGTGGACAGCACAGTGGACCAACACCAGCCGATGACATGGCTCCCCAAACCAACACAGACTGGAAACTTCACACTGGACTTCAAGCATCTTGGATTGTGTGCCTCTCCATTCTTCCTCCAGACTCTGGGACCTTGGTTTCCAAATGAGATGCAAAATTTGCTCTCATCAGAAAAGAGGACTTTGGTCCACTGTGCTTTATTAAATCCAGAGTCAACGCAGCCGTCTACCAGGACATTGATATGAATACTGTACATTCTTAAGGTTGTGATTTATTGGTTGCAAACCAAGCTCAATATGTGCCATACGTATGACTAAATCTGTGTGAGTAGTTATTAAGAGACGGCACCTGTCAAAAATGATTGATGGTTTTTTAATTAATGATGATTGATGGGTTTGACCTTTTGACCAACCCCCCCCCCCCCCCCCGCCCCGCCCCGCCCTTGGGTTGAACTTGACCCGCCCTTGACCTGACCTAGCGGTGACCTTGTGTGTAATTGTATAATAGGATAATAGGATAATTGGATAATTGGATAATATGTATATGACCTTGTGAGTATAAGGGGATGTATTGTTTAATATTTGAACTTTGATATAATGGCAGTGATAAGGGTTATGTTTGAGCTCTGACATCAGGATGTGTGTGATATACTAATGGAAGTGATGAGGGATATTTTTAAGCTCTGATATCAGGATGTGTGTCACATGCCATCATCAACATCGCACTCCCTTCCACCCTCCACATTTCAGAGCGGTGTTTTCCAAGCGCTAAATAAAGCGAGGGGATGGGTAGGTTTAAGGTTGAGGTTTGGGTTAGCTGCCTGGAATGAGCAATTGGGGGCTAAAAACACCATCGAGCTTCCAGAGCACTGTGGGATTGCTGGGGACAGTGGAAGTGATAAAAAGAGGTTTTCTAATAATGCTGTATATATCAGACTAACTAAAACATTGAAAAACATTCTGTTCTTTAAAAGAATATAAATGAAATGGTTATAATATAAAATATATAATATAAAATAAAATAAATATCTTGCTAATTTAACTAAAGTTGAAAGACATTCTGTTCTTTAAAATTATATAAATGAATTGCTTATAATATAAAATATAAAATATATAATATAAAATATATAATATGAAATCACAGAGTGTTTCTCTCTCACAGCTCCGTCTGTCGGTCTCTGAGCCAGAGGGCTTTATTCATTGATCAGGATGAGACATTGTGAATGTTTTGGTAGTGCTAAATTTATTTCAAAGTATAATCTTAAACGTTTAAATTATATCTTTTAAAAATAAAAGATGTTTTAAATGAATTATTAAAAGTCTTAATAAAACAAATATTCTACATTGATGGTCTGTGGAAAAACCTCCTCTTCATGCTTTAAAAATCACTGACCACAAGATCAGCTCTCTTAGCTCTCTTCTCTTCGGACCTCAACTGCTGCTTCTTCAAGTTGATACTGTGGGGCAAAAGTGTCTGTTAAATGCATGATTATAATGTAATTGGATCTCATTTTATATGTATGTTGAGCAGGCTACTCTTTGACCAATGTATTTTTCAGTGGTTGATGCTGAAACTATAGTGTTGATGCACAAGATTTCATTCCGTCTCAGTAAGTCTATTGTTTTGACTTTATTTTAAACCAGATAGGTGTCAATAATTTGCCAGTCTGCCTCAGACATCTCACACTGGCTCTGATTGTTATTAGCTCAACCAAGCTTTTGAACAGATTGCCTGTCCAGATGCCAGGAATTTGAGCCTAGGAGGAGGAATGGAAAAGTGTGGGTGATACTCTGTTTCTAGTTTAGAAAAGGATTCCAAAGTGATTATTACAGTGAAAGTTTCCCTAAATTCGCGCTGGAATTCACATTCAGTCTCTGATAATATGTGAACACTTTAGAAGCCTTTTTTGATTTGATTAGTCTTCTCAATTGTTTTGACATTGACGAGTGCTGTTAAACCGCTTGAAATTTTTATAACTTTTTGTGTTCCTGCAAACAGAGAGGCTATAGGCTACGACCCTGGTGGTATCTCCACTATTATTTGACTTATAGAAATGCAAAATTGCAGCATTGCGTCATGAAGGGGAGATTTGCAAGTCGTGAGTGACAGCACCGACTGCTGACTCGACAATGAACTTTCATTTTGAAAGTGAAATTTGAGTAGCCTGTAGGCTATATATACACTAGAGTGAGCTGCAGAGAGAGTCAGAGTGAATGAACTCACGCGCTGAAGACACACAGACCAGAGGTGAGCAATAACTCTCTCTACAACAGGGAAATAATATCCTTTATATTTACTGATCCATAACCAGCCACAGGAAAATCTTCAGTACATGGTATTTTTGTATTTAATGTGATTTACACATTTTGCAGATTTTTAAATAGGCTAATAGAAAACTGTTTTTCTGCGTGTTTGTGATAATTTTGTCTTATCAGTGTGACGGTGTTGATTCTATTTGTATTTGCGTTCAGCCAGAGAATACAATAGATAGGCTATGTCATCAAATTCAATTTCTGCCGTGGCTCTGTTCAACAGCAATATTATCATGAATGGATCTTTTTCATTGTGTTCTCTCTGTGCTTTATTGTAGTAAATATTGTGTTTGTATTTTACACTCCTGAGTCTCTTCAACCCCTCTAAATATTGATTGATTGATTGATTATTATGTTTATTTCATTCATGGATATTTCCAACAAAACTTACTTCATCATCCTCATATATATAATTTATAAAACCATGATGAAAATGAGGCAGGATGAAGAATATCTTATATTTCCTGCCCCCTCAACAACAATAAAAAAAAAAAAAAAAACTCAACATATCAAAAAACTCAACATATCAAGTCCCCATCAATGCATGACGATAACAAATGAAACAAACTAGAAACCAAAACATCAGATTCCAAAGCAAAAGCAAACCATGATCACAACCATCATCATCATCATCAATTTCTATAAGTATTCATCCAAAGCAAAAGCAAACTATGATCACAACCATCATCATCATCATCATCAATTTCTATAAGTGTTCATACAAATCCATTGTTTTCTCTTTAAATCTTTTTTTAAACTGAAATATATTTTTACATTGCTTTAGTTCATTTTGCAGAGAATTCCAAACTTTCACTCCCACCACTGAAGTACACATTTGTTTTGCTGTTGTCCTTGCAGTTTTATACCTAAAATGTCCCTTTCTTCTTCCTTCATTTTCTATAAGGATAAACAAGTGTTGAAGGTTTGTGGGCAATACTTTATCTTTTGCTTTAAACACAACAATAAGTGTCCATAATTCGACCAATTCTTTAAATTTTAACAGTTTAGAGCAAAAAAATAAGGCATTTGTGTGCTCTCTATAATCTGTTTTAAATATAATTCGTATGACTCTCTTTTGTAATAGAAAGAGTGACTTTGTGTTGCTTTGGTATGTGTTTCCCCACACCTCCACACAGTAGCTGATGTAGGGCAACACCAGTGCACAATACAAAGTTCTCAATGCCTTATAATCTAACACGTTTTACCTTATTTAGTACAAAAATACTCTTAGATATCTTTTTTTTGTATGTGTGAGATATGTGGTTTCCAAGTCAACCCTTCATCTAGTAGCACACCCAAAAACCTAATTTCCCTAACTTTCATTATTTTTGTTCCTGCTATTGATAGTACAATACTTTCATCTTTTTTTCTATTACCAAAAATCATAAACTTTGTTTTCTTTAGATTTAAAGGACAAATCCAGTGAAAAATGAACCTAGGGGTAATTAACACATGGTTACCGAGTCAATCGTTCCCTGCGATGCATTTTCATGAAAATCGAATGTATAGAGTTTTATCTTTAAAAACAGATTTGCTTATAACGCTAGTATATGGGGCACAGAGTAAGTAAAAGTAAATCGCTAGTTAATACCACTAACAAGGCTCAAAATAGCCTCACACTAACACGGTAGCATAATGAGGGTCCCTACATGCAAACCGAAGCATTGAGAACTTTGTAAGTGTACAGACAGTTTAATAAGAAGATACTTTATAAAGACAGTACATTACGCGTTTACAGACAGGCGTCATCTTGGAAAACAGTCTCGACTAGTCGAGTCACGAACGCATAATTTTGGTCCTAAAACTAAACCTTGCGGTATACCACATTGAATTTGCATATTATTGGATTTGTTATTATTATACTGAACATACTGTTGTCTTTTGTTCAAATAACTACTTAACCAATCCAATACTATTCCTCTCACACCATATAATTGTAGCTTTAATAACAAGATTGAATGATCAATTGTATAAAATGCTTTCTTTAAGTCGATAAACACACCTATTGTGTGTTTCTTGTTGTCAGTTGCATTTACTATGTCCTCAACTATATTCATGGTCGCAGAAGCTGTAGATCTACCTGAACGGAATCCATACTGGCTCTCGTTTAACAACAGTTTTTTTTTTCAATAAATTCATCTAATTTTTGCACAAAATTTTTTTCAAGGACTTTAGAAAATTGAGATAATAACGAAATTGGTCTATAATTTGTAAACATATGCTTATCACCGTCTTTGCTACCTTCATCCTATTAGGGAAGATCCCTGTTTTTAAATGAAAGATTAAATATGTAACTTAAAGGTTTAACAATGCAATCAATGTTTTTTTTTTCACAATGATCATATCTAACCCATCCGTATCTGTAGATGTCTTGTTTTTTAATGCATTTACTATAGATAGAATTTTATTTTCACTAACATCTCCAAGAAACATTGATTGGAGTACTCTACTCCCCCTTGTCCCTCCATTCTGTGGCCCTGAATTATGTTTTTCAATATTCTCTGCTAGCTTGGGTCCCACATTTACAAAAAAGAAATTAAATTCATTTACTACTTCGTTTAAGTTTTTAATTTTCTTATTATCCTCGTTTATGAAATGGTGTGGTGTACTGTCCTTACCTGATGTACTTTTCCCAATCAGCTTATTCAAAATATTCCATGTTCCTTTAATATCAGTTTTGTTTTTTTCTAACAAGCTACCAAAATAATCTTTTTTCGCTTGTCTCATTATTGTTGTTAATTTATTTTTATACAGCTTATACTTCATTTCTGCTTCTTTTGACCTAAATTTGATAAAATCTCTATAAAGTTTATTCTTCTTTTTGCATGCATTCTGTAGTCCCCTAGTAATCCAAGGGTTTTTGCTAAAGCTGTCCTTATATCTACATTGCACATATGGACAATGCCTTTCATATAATGTAAGATATTTATCTAGAAAAGCTTCATATGCTGCATTTACTTCCCCGACATACACCTCTTTCCAGTCTTGCTCACTCAAGTCATATCTAAATCTACAAATCTGTCCTTTTTCTAACATATTTAGTCCTACAGCCAGCTTCCTTCTCATTGGGTATTTGACAATCCAAAACACAAAAAACAGGTAAATGGTCGCTTATATCATTGATCACCAAACCACTCTTGGTTTTACTTTCTAAAACATTTGTGAAGATATGGTCGATCAATGTCGAACATGTTGTTGTTATCCGAGTTGGCTCGGTGATCAATGGAAACAACCCTCTACTGTATAGCATCTCCAAATAATCACTAGCTGCAACTTGTCTATTCACACTCAACAAATCGATGTTTGTGTCCCCACACAAAATATCGTTTTTCTTTTCATTCAGCTGACATAACACCTTTTCTAGCTGTTCATTGAATGTTTCAATTTTTGACCCAGGTATTCTGTAAATGCATGTAACAACAACATTCCTCTCCTTTTCCATATCAATCTCCACTGTAATACATTCAAATAAATCATTAATGGCTGTTGTCATACATTCTACAATTCTGCATTTCAAATCAGTGGTCACAAATAAGGCAACACCGCCTCCCCTCTTATCTCTTCTACTGCAATGATGCAATTCATAACCTTCCATACAGAAATCTACACCTCGAGCTTCATTAACCCATGTTTCTGACAGCGCTATGGCTGAAAATTTATGTTTTAAAGACCTTAAGTATTCCTGGATCTTAGTAAAGTTTGCATACAAACTCCTACAATTAAAATGTATTACTGAAAAATTACTGTCCAGGCTAACTGTATCATTAAACTTTTCTTCTATATAGTAATCACACATGGAATTAATTGTGTTAAAGCAGTGATTTTCTGGATCAATATTGCATTCAAAATCATACAACTTGTAGTCTATGTATTTAGCTCTTAACAGTGTGTAGCCCCTTATAGGCCCGGAGAAATCAGTCTCAGTCATCATTTTCTATAAGCAAACAAATAAACAAATAATAATACCCTACAAATGTTGTTTTTACAACTGCTGTGTTTAACCAACAAGTGCCACCATATGGAGAACAAAATAAATGATTTAGTCCACAATAAGTCCAAAATCAAAATAAAAAGTCGCTGCAGTAGGAAGTCCCAGTGGCAAAAAAAAAAAAAAAAAAAGTAGGTTTACAAAAAAGCAGCGGTAGCAAAGGCAGTGTAATATTAACAGTTTATAAAGTTTGAGCCTGCGTCTCCAGGAAAGCATTGTAAATCCAGATTGATGAATAAAAAAAATAGCCCTACTATAGGCCTATACAGTCATAGTCAAAGTAGAAAAAAGTGTTTCCTACCTTGTTCCCATAGGTGCACCGAACTCCCTTCAAAACTAATTAAACATCGGCCAAGGATAGAAGCTTTTCGAGCGCCCCTCAAGAAAAGTAAAAAATAAAATATATATCCGGCCAAAAACGTGACTAATCCTTTGGTCTTCACCTGGCCCAAAGTTTCTATATTCCCAAAAAGCATGTTTGCCATCATCTTCATTTGTAGCGGTCCAGATCTTTTTTAGCTCCCTAATCATCAACACTTTCTCCGCTTCAGGCGAGGGGCCATTCAATCTTATCACCACCTTGCAATCTCTAGTCCAGGTTGCTTTTATTTTGCGTTCCTTCCATAGCTGCCGAGCAACTCGGGCAATCTCTGCATTTTTAGATGTTAGGTGTTCATTAGTCTCGCGTAGCCAGACCTTCAGACTGACGGCAGAAAGTCTGGACTCTATCGCAGCTTTTCTTGGCCAAGAGGACGTTTGACTGACATATAACGCAACCAATCACAGTTCGTTTTGTTCCGCGTCATGTTTGGGGGAGTGCCAATATAATGTCGATGTCCCAACAATAACAGACCGGCGTGCATCTAATAAATTATTCATTTAAGAACGTTGTGCAAGCTTACTGCAACAATGGAGCCGCGAACTTCACATACTTTTGAAAATCCAGCACTTAGTTGATCAACTAAGCGCTCATTTGACACAGTTGTAAACACAACGGCTTTCTTCTTCCACGAGGGGTTTTGGCGTTACGGCATTTGTTTCCAGACGGACCGTTAAAGAACGCTACACACACGTCTCGCGGACATCCTGTAGAATTCAACCAATCAGGTCGCGACTTCGAAACCCCTGAAGTGTTTCCAGAAAAGTGTGCCATATGCATCAGACGTTCAGCCAACGGTCTGTGGGCGTGACGTCCGAGGCTGAGACTAGGTGGTCATTGATGTACACCGCCGTGCCTTTGAGCTTTTTCCCCTGCACCAAAAGTTCCGTTTTGTGTTTACGACTCACAAAACGCATCATGATTCTGGGCTTGGTTGCGCGGTCCTTTCTTGGTAGAATGTGACAAGCTGTGATGTTGCTCTTGTCCAGATGGATGTTCCTACTTTGAAGAAAGGAGATTACCTGCGTTTCAAGGGATTCTTGATCTTTCGAATTTAGGCTTTTCTCGTCATCTTTCTTCGTCCTCGGTTTAACATCAAGGCCGCTTATTATTACATCTTCTTTGCGGGTAAACAGTTCCATATCTTGGATTCTTGGAATTTGGAATCTTGGAATATGATTCGTTATGTTGTTTGAAATCTCGCAAAATTATTTAATTAAATTATGACATACTGAGCTTATAGTAAATCGTCTCTAATGTAATCTCCAGCACTTGCTTGTTAGTCCTTGTTCTTTAAGTTTCACTCTTGATGCAATTTTCTTTTCTAGAAAAAAACTTTCTTTTTTTTCTATTGCAGAATCAAAAGCATGAATGCTGTAAATGCAGTGCAACTGTTCATTCTGGTTTGGACTTTTACTGCTGTCTGTCCAGCTGATGGTAAGAGAATAAACTTTCCCTGAAAGAGTGTGTGAGAATTTTTAATAGGGAATAAATATAAGATAATGAAGAAAAAAGTTAAAAACTTATTAATAGATATCATAATATGGAATGCCAAAGCTGACTTAATTCTAAATAAATAAATACATAAATAAATATACAAAGAAATGTAAAAAAGCAAAAATACATAAATAAATATACAAAGAAATGTAAAAAAGTACAAATAAATTAGTATTTATACTTTTATTTCCTTATTTATGTATAATTGTATTTTTTCACACATTTATTTATTTTTTTATTTATACATTTATACATTTATTTCCACTTTTATTTATTTATGTATATGTTTTTATGTCTACATTTATTTATTTTCACATTTATTTATTTATACATTTATTTATTTCTACATTTCTGTGTCCGTATGCTAATGAGGGGGGCGTGTTTTACCTCAGACATCAGCAATGGAGCTCAGAGTGGCAGTGCTGAAGCTTTGAGGCCACAGTGACACCTTGTGGTGTGACCAAACGAAACGCAAGAGGTGTGCGGACAATATCACATTTTAAGTCGTGTAATATCACCCTAACTGTATGTAGGGTAGAGTATATAGGGTTAACACACATAGCACACATGAACAGAAACTGCACTTCAACGGGTCTGATAGCAGACACTTGGACATGGAAGCGCATGAAAGTATCCACTATTAATAACAATGTAAATGCGGTGGATAGGGCTGATAAGAGCTTGCGTTTGGCTTGCGTTTATTGTCGATGAGACTCGCACACCAGCGCAGAACGCGGAGAGAAACCAGCGCACATTTCACTGACTCCTACGCAAGCAAACAATGAGTTTGAAACGCGACTCAATACACAGTTTACATTCGCGTTTCCTAATTTCGTATGCATAACAGGTGACAATTCAAATGCTTAAAACACAACCCATATTTCATAGATGCTGCTCTTAGATACTGATTAATCACAAGTCATCAATTTGGAATTATTCTTAAATCAAACAAAAGGGGCTCATGTAAACGCAGCTAGTGAGCCACGCATTGGAGCACAGAAGCATCATCATGCCCATTCAAACAGCACCTGTCGTGCCCATGGTCGTGGTGATATTTCCCCCTATAAATTGATTTCCATTTTTTCCCCCAAACCCCCAAATTAAATAGGTATACATCATCATATATGTCAAGTTCTTAATATTAATCGATAAACTACTCAGTTATTATAATAATAAGGCACTATGGCTGTTATCAGTAAAATAAAATTAACAAAAGTCATTAAGTCATTAAAAGTCAAAATCTTAATACAGAGGAGAATGCTTTTACACTGCAATTACAATTGCATAAAAGTCGTTATGAGATTAATGTTAAATAAAACCTGGGGTAAACATAACTTGATGATAATTTGTTTTGTTGTACAGCATTAACTGATTAATATTAAGAACTTGACATATGTGATGATGTATACCTATTTAATAGGGTGATATTACACGACTTAAAAGGTGATATTGTCCGCACACCTCTTGCGTTTTGTTTGGTCACACCACAAGGTGTCACTGTGGCCTCAAAGCTTCAGCACTGCCACTCTGAGCTCGATTGCTGATGTCTGAGGTAAAACACGCCCCCCTCATTAGCATATGGACAAAGAAATGTAGAAATAAATAAATGTAGAAATAAATAAAAGTGGAAATAAATAAATGTAGAAATAAATAAATGTGAAAATAACTAAATGTAGACATAAAAACATATATACATAAATAAATGTGGAAATAAATAAAAGTGGAAATAAATTAATGTATAAATGTATAAATAAAAAATTAATAAATGTGTGAAAAAATACAATTATACATAAATAAGGAAATAAAAGTATAAACACTAATTTATTTGTACTTTTTACATTTCTTTATATATTTATTTATGTATTTTTGCTTTTTTACATTTCTTCGTATATTTATGTATGTATTTATTTATAATTAAGTCAGCTTTGGCATTCCATAATCATAACACAAGTTGCTGCTTTTGCAAGTATCCAGGTCAGTCCAAGTGTTTATGGCTCTGAGTATTTCATCCTTCAGGGATTAAAATTCAGATTTACTATTTGAACAATTATGAACAATAGAGCGAAATCCAGGGAGCAGTGCATTTTCTAATAATTTATGTTTATACACTCACACTCTATCAAGTAAAATAATGTGTTCATACAGAGAAGCAGAAAATCACATTTTCAGTCAAGACTACATGATCTTGTGTTTCTCAACTGACTCTGATGCACATGATTGAAAGAAACAGTCAGGGGTTTTGTGTGCAGAGACTGTGGTGTATATATTACTATTGAATATATAAGCTATAATTAATTGTAAATAATACAATATGTGACCCTCCCATTACCAGATATTAAATCATGTTCAAACTCTAATGAACAAAAACACATAATGCAGTGGTTTTATTGATGAATAGGTTCTCGGGTGAAAGAGTCACCGTGTGTTTATATTGCCATGGACACAGACACAAAGTCTGATATGTTAAAGTTAACTAAGATGTAAAAAAAACAAAACAAAAAAAACATCTTTATTATTGTTCAGTTGCTGTATTATATAATATACTCTGTTTTTTTGTTTGTTTGTTTTTTTCAGATGACATCAGTGTAAGATGTGAGAATGTGACTGGAACTGTGGGTGAAGAAGTAACTTTCACCTGCAGAGTCTCTCTGAAAAAGCCTGGATGCTGCATTAGAGTGTATAAGTTTCAATATCCTGAGAAATATACTGACTCCACAATCTGTAGAGAAAAGTTTCCTCCTGACTCCTGTGAACAGAGAAACAGCTTCACATACAGCTTCAGTCCAACTACAGTAATGACAGGAAAATTCAGATTCTTTATCCAAAAAAATCAAGGACGGGGATCAGCTGAATTCACTGTGAACATAACAGGTAGTTACTTATGGAACACAGAAAACTGCTCTTTAGTCTCTTGTCAGAATATTTATCATTTTAAAAATCACCTGTGAATAAATGATTTGGTAACACTTTATTTTGATGGTCCCTTTTGAACATTCTATAAGTAACTTTGCAACTACATGTCAACTAACTTTCATTAGAGTATTAGTAGAGTGTCTCCTTAATATCTACTAACTCTTTATTGTGATGCTCCTCCAACAGACATTCTACTGACTATAAGTAACTTTGCAACTACATGTCAACTTATTCTAACCCTAACCCTACCAGTCTACTAATACTCTACTAACACTCTAATGCAGTGGTCTCAAACCGGTTCCACGGAGGGCCTAGTGTATGCAGGTTTTCTCTTTTACCTTGAACCAAACTGATTGAGTAGGTCACTAATTGGTTAAGATCTCCCCTCACCTGGTAGTCTAGGTCTTAATTGGGCACTAATTGAAGGGAAAGACCAAAAACCTGCATACACTAGGCCCTCCGTGGAACCGGTTTGAGAACTCTGCTCTAATGAGAGTTAGTAGACATCCACTTTTATTTATTTCTACATTTATTTATTTCTACATTTCTGTGTCCGTATGCTAATGAGGGGGGCGTGTTTTACCTCAGACATCAGCAATCGAGCTCAGAGTGGCAGTGCTGAAGCTTTGAGGCCACAGTGACACCTTGTGGTGTGACCAAACGAAACGCAAGAGGTGTGCGGACAATATCACATTTTAAGTCATGTAATATCACCCTAACTGTATGTAGGGTAGACTATATAGGGTTAACACACATAGCACACATGAACAGAAACTGCACTTCAACGGGTCTGATAGCAGACACTTGGACATGGAAGCGCATGAAAGTATCCACTATTAATAACAATGTAAATGCGGTGGATAGGGCTGATAAGAGCTTGAGTTTGGCTTGCGTTTATTGTCGATGAGACTCGCACACCAGCGCAGAACGCGGAGAGAAACCAGCGCACATTTCACTGACTCCTACGCAAGCAAACAATGAGTTTGAAACGCGACTCAATACACAGTTTACATTCGTGTTTCCTAATTTCGTATGCATAACAGGTGACAATTCAAATGCTTAAAACACAACCCATATTTCATAGATGCTGCTCTTAGATACTGATTAATCACAAGTCATCAATTTGGAATTATTCTTAAATCAAACAAAAGGGGCTCATGTAAACGCAGCTAGTGAGCCACGCATTGGAGCACAGAAGCATCATCATGCCCATTCAAACAGCACCTGTCGTGCCCATGGTCGTGGTGATATTTCCCCCTATAAATTGATTTCCAGGGGCGTTTTTTCCCCCAAACCCCCAAATTAAATACAGTGAGGAAAATAAGTATTTGAACACCCTGCTAATTTGCAAGTTCTCCCACTTAGAAATCATGGAGGGGTCTGAAATTGTCATCGTAGGTGCATGTCCACTGTGAGAGACATAATCTAAAAAAAAAAAAAAATCAGAAATCACAATGTATGATTTTTTAACTATTTATTTGTATGATACAGCTGCAAATAAGTATTTGAACACCTGAGAAAATCAATGTTAATATTTGGTACAGTAGCCTTTGTTTGCAATTACAGAGGTCAAACGTTTCCTGTAGTTTTTCACCAGGTTTGCACACACTGCAGGAGGGATTTTGGCCCACTCCTCCACACAGATCTTCTCTAGATCAGTCAGGTTTCTGGGCTGTCGCTGAGAAACAGAGTTTGAGCTCCCTCCAAAGATTCTCTATTGGGTTTAGGTCTGGAGACTGGCTAGGCCACGCCAGAACCTTGATATGCTTCTTACAGAGCCACTCCTTGGTTATCCTGGCTGTGTGCTTCGGGTCATTGTCATGTTGGAAGACCCAGCCTCGACCCATCTTCAATGCTCTAACTGAGGGAAGGAGGTTGTTCCCCAAAATCTCGCAATACATGGCCCCGGTCATCCTCTCCTTAATACAGTGCAGTCGCCCTGTCCCATGTGCAGAAAAACACCCCCAAAGCATGATGCTACCACCCCCATGCTTCACAGTAGGGATGGTGTTCTTGGGATGGTACTCATCATTCTTCTTCCTCCAAACACGTTTAGTGGAATTATGACCAAAAAGTTCTATTTTGGTCTCATCTGACCACATGACTTTCTGCCATGACTCCTCTGGATCATCCAAATGGTCATTGGCAAACTTAAGACGGGCCTTGACATGTGCTGGTTTAAGCAGGGGAACCTTCCGTGCCATGCATGATTTCAAACCATGACGTCTTAGTGTATTACGAACAGTAACCTTGGAAACGGTGGTCCCAGCTCTTTTCAGGTCATTGACCAGCTCCTCCCGTGTAGTTCTGGGCTGATTTCTCACCTTTCTTAGGATCATTGAGACCCCACGAGGTGAGATCTTGCATGGAGCCCCAGTCCGAGGGAGATTGACAGTCATGTTTAGCTTCTTCCATTTTCTAATGATTGCTCCAACAGTGGACCTTTTTTCACCAAGCTGCTTGGCAATTTCCCCATAGCCCTTTCCAGCCTTGTGGAGGTGTACAATTTTGTCTCTAGTGTCTTTGGACAGCTCTTTGGTCTTGGCCATGTTAGTAGTTGGATTCTTACTGATTGTATGGGGTGGACAGGTGTCTTTATGCAGCTAACGACCTCAAACAGGTGCATCTAATTTAGGATAATAAATGGAGTGGGGGTGGACATTTTAAAGGCAGACTAACAGGTCTTTGAGGGTCAGAATTCTAGCTGATAGACAGGTGTTCAAATACTTATTTGCAGCTGTATCATACAAATAAATAGTTAAAAAAATCATATATTGTACACTGCAATTACAATTGCATAAAAGTTGTTATGAGATTAATGTTAAATAAAACCTGTGGTAAACATAACTTGATAATTTGTTTTGTTGTACAGCATTAACTGATTAATATTAAGAACTTGACATATGATGATGTATACCTATTTAATAGGGTGATATTACATGACTTAAAAGGTGATATTGTCCGCACACCTCTTGCGTTTTGTTTGGTCACACCACAAGGTGTCACTGTGGCCTCAAAGCTTCAGCACTGCCACTCTGAGCTCGATTGCTGATGTCTGAGGTAAAACACGCCCCCCTCATTAGCATATGGACAAAGAAGTGTAGAAATAAATAAATGTAGAAATAAATAAAAGTGGAAATAAATAAATGTAGAAATAAATAAATGTGAAAATAAATAAATGTAGACATAAAAACATATATACATAAATAAATGTGGAAATAAATAAAAGTGGAAATAAATTAATGTATAAATGTATAAATAAAAAATTAATAAATGTGTGAAAAAATACAATTATACATAAGGAAATAAAAGTATAAATACTCATTTATTTATACTTTTTACATTTCTTTATATATTTATTTATTTATGTATTTATTTATTTATAATTAAGTCAGCTTTGGCATTCCATAATCATAACACAAGTTGCTGCTTTTGCAAGTATCCAGGTCAGTCCAAGTGTTTATGGCTCTGAGTATTTCATCCTTCAGGGATTAAAATTCAGATTTACTATTTGAACAATTATGAACAATAGAGTGAAATCCAGGGAGCAGTGCATTTTCTAATAATTTATGTTTATACACTCACACTCTATCAAGTAAAATAATGTGTTCATACAGAGAAGCAGAAAATCACATTTTCAGTCAAGACTACATGATCTTGTGTTTCTCAACTGACTCTGATGCACATGATTGAAAGAAACAGTCAGGGGTTTTTGTGTGCAGAGACTGTGGTGTATATATTACTATTGAATATATAAGCTATAATTAATTGTAAATAATACAATATGTGACCCTCCCATTACCAGATATTAAATCATGTTCAAACTCTAATGAACAAAAACACATAATGCAGTGGTTTTATTGATGAATAGGTTCTCGGGTGAAAGAGTCACCGTGTGTTTATATTGCCATGGACACAGACACATAAAGTCTGATATGTTAAAGTTTACTAAGATGTTAAAAAAAAAAAAAAAAAACATCTTTATTATTGTTCAGTTGCTGTATTATATGATATACTCTGTTTTTTTATTTGTTTGTTTTTTCAGATCACATCAGTGTAAGCTGTGAGGATGTGACTGGAACTGTGGGTGAAGAAGTAACTTTCACCTGCAGCATCTCTCTGAAGAAGCCTGAATTCTGCATTACAGGGTATAAGTTTCAATATCCTGAGAAATATACTGACTCCGAAATCTGTAGAGAAGACTTTCCTAAAGGCTCCTGTGAACAGAGAAACAGCTTCACATACAGCTTCAGTTCAACTACAGTAATGACGGGAAAATTCAGATTCTTTATCCAAACAAATTGTGGACAAGAACTAACAGAATTCACTGTGAACATAACAGGTACCGTATATAATACTGCTGTTTATAATTCAATAAATGTTTGCAAATGTACTTGTATTTTCAATCTACTAACAGTGGTTTAAAATCTGTTAACAGAGCCCATAAAACCTGAACCTGACACTGAAGATCCTGGTAAGAAATATATAACATTTGATTATTGAGTTACTTATGGAACACAGAAAACTGCTCTTTAGTCTCTTGTCAGAATATTTATCATTTTAAAAATCACCTGTGAATAAATGATTTTAGAGTTTAAGGTCTAAGAAGGAAACGTATGTATGATCACGGTCTCCAAACAGATGCATCTCTCTAGATATTTGATTTTAGAGATATTTAGATTTGGTCTGTGTGTCAAGAAATCAGTTTGATCAGATTCTCAGCAGCAGAAATGTTTTGTGAAGTTTGTGTGGAGAATCTGACTGATGTTTGATAGGCTGAAGTTGACTTTATGATTTAAACAATTATTTAAACCGTTTAATTGTACCTTTCCAGAGCCAAAATCAACATTAGTAGAGAAGGAGAGTAGAGAAGGAGACGATACAAGATCTAAGAACACTGTCATCTCTGCAGTTACAGGCTGTTTTATCATCATCTTCATCATCATCATCATCGTAATGACAATAATTTACAAAAAGAAACCAAACTACAGCCAAACCAAACCTTGAGTATTCCAGTGGAGGATGTTTCTGCACCATAAACATGATGATAACAACAGCAATTTCCAAGAGCAAAATCCAGAAAATCTAATATCACTGACTGCAGTATGAAAGCATTGAGTTTTGTTTGACTGGGGTGGTTGATTATTCACTTTTCTAACTTTAGTTAGTGTGTAATGTTGCTGTTTGAGCATAAACAACATCTGCAAAGTTACGACACTCAAAGTTCAAAGCAAAGGGAGATATTTGCTTTTAAAGAAATCGCTTTTTAAAGACTACAACAAACGGCTGGTAGAGATTCCAAGAGCTTCCTCCCAAGTTAGTGACATCACCAACTCTAGAATCTACATAAACTCCGCCCCCAGAACGTGATTTATAGATTATCAAGACAGAATATGCTAATCAATGACTAGAAGATAACCACTCATAAGCTACATAAATTCATCAACTAACCAATCAGAAATATCCTGTTGTATTCTACATGTTGTCACTTCTTCTTGAGTCTCTCCATCATTTTCTGACTCCATTTTGAACATAAAAGGCTAAAAGTTTGTGAAATGTTCAGGACACAAGCTCTTGAAGCTCCGCCCTCTGTGCCAGGAGCAGCAGCTCATTTGCATTTAAAGTGACAGTCACAAAAAGGTGCATTTTTGCTCACCCTCACAAAGTGACAATTTTAACATGCTATATAAAAATATCTGTGGGGTATTTTGAGCTAAATCTTCACACACACACTCTGGGGACATCAGAGATTTATTTTACATCTTGTGAAAATGGCATTATACCACCCCTTTAAATGTGAAGATCATGACAGACAAAAGCTTCATAGGAACTCCATAAACTATATCTGTACATACACACTATCTGCTTTGCCTCAAACTGCTGAACTATATAACTCTGATTGTAGGTTTTAAAACTCTGTTTCTGTTTTATATTGATTTCTGTGAAATAATGGTACATTATTGATCTCTTTGATCAATGTGTGTGTGTGTGTGTGTGTGTGTGTGTGTGTGTGTCTGTGTATATATATATGTAAACATTAAGAGACAATGCAACAAATCCCAAACTGTTTGGTTTTGTCCTTTTTTTTTTTTTGTGACTTTCAGAAATGCTTATAATGAATGACAATTTTGTATTTGGTAAGTTATACCTTAATAATGGAAATTAAATTTGACTTTTATCATTCTCTGTACCTGCAATTTTCTAATACTGTGAACAAAATTTTAGATAAACATTGTTTTTTTGTTTTTGTTTTTTTGCAGGTGATTAGAGATTTGAAGGTAGAATGATTTTACTATAAATTTAGATCGACCTTGAGATTAGTTTTCTGAAAAATGAGAAAAAAAAAAGAATTATATTTATGAATTTGGCAGATGTTTTTATCCAAAGCGCCTTACAATCAAGGTTTACATTTGATCAGTTCATGCATTCCCCAAGAATCGAACCCATGATCCTGTCTAACCTTTACCACCATATAATCTTCTGTTTGAGTGTCATGTTTACTGTCCTGAGAGAGAAAACTAAATGATCCTACAGCTGATAAAATCAAACAACTGCCAAGTGTCAAGCATTCAGAGTTGAAAATCAAATCACTCATGCATTACTTATAATCAAGTGTTGAATTCAATCAGTCATTTTGATTCCTCCACAAACGAGAAACGATCAGATGAAAAGGTCATAGAGACAACATGCAGTCTAGCAGTCAGAGCAGATGAAAAACTGAATGATTTCAAAACTAAAACAAATAATGTCATATTTTCATTTAATTGTAAATGTTTATTGTGCATTCACTGATCAACATGATTTTTTCATTGTCTGCTGATTAACCACTGTACTGCAAGGTGGCCAACAGCTGATATAATACACATATAATCAGGGGCGGATCTAGAAAAATATTTATGGGGTGGCAAGAGGGCAGCAGGAATTTTTGAGGGGTGGCAACATATGGCAGACATATATATACTGAATTTAATCACAGTTAAATTGGCCATAACTTTTAATTCGTTGCTGCCAATAGGGATGGGTATCGTTAAGGTTTTAACGGTATTACTCTTACCGATACTCCTTATCAATCCGGTACTTTAACGGTATTCTTATCGGTTCTTTTTGTTATATTAAAAAAAAGGGGAAAAAATTTAGAACACAATTAATGTTGCTTTATATTTTGAAATGTAAAATAAATATCTATAGCAAAAGAAAAAGCAATGATTTAACAAAACAAATAAAACATGCGTGTTATGCAGAAGGGTGCTGTTACGAAGAGGCAAGGACAAAGCAGAGAGAGAATCCATACGCAAAACTAATTTAATGAAACAAACAGGAACTCCAGGGCAAACAAAGGAACAGAACTCAGGACAGGAACATGGAAACAGCTACAACGACCGACAAACAACAACTGAAGCACAGAGGTTTATATACACAGGCAAACAAGCTAAACAAGATAACAAGGGGGTTTGGTTAATCAGAAACACCTGGGGAGACTAATAAACAAGAAAAACTACAAAGGACTACAAAACATGGCACAGGACAGGAAATAACAAGTCCACACAAGACAAGGGAAACACAGGACAGGAATCATGACATAGCCCCCCACTTGAGCGGATTCCAGACGCTCCTCAGGAAATAGTTCAGGAGGGTGGTGGAGCGGAGGCGGACCCGGGGGTGGGATGGAGGGCCAGGCCCGTGGAGCGGAAGAGGGCCTGGAGACTACTGTGGTACGGGAGGCCAGGGCGGAGCAGGCAGTGCAGGCGGCCAGGGCGGAGCAGGCAGTGCAGGCGGCCAGGGCGGAGCAGGCAGTGCAGGCGGCCAGGGCGGAGCAGGCAGTGCAGGCGGCCAGGGCGGAGCAGGCAGTGCAGGCGGCCAGGGCGGAGCAGGCAGTGCAGGCGGCCAGGGCGGAGCAGGGAGTGCAGGCGGCCCTTTAGGCGGCCAGGGCGGAGAGGACCCTTCAGGCAGCCAGGGCGGAGACGACCCTTCAGGCGGCCAGGGCAGAGACGACCCTTCAGGCGGCCAGGGCGGAGACAACCCTTCAGGCGGCCAGGGCGGAGCTGGCTGAAGAGGCGACCATGGCGGCGCGGCCTCCATGGTCCAATCACGGGACCTACTGCCCCCCCCCCAAAATTTTCTTGGGGACAGCTACGGAGACATAGGCTGGAGCAGGCGCCGGCTCAGGAACAGACACCGGCTCAAGAACAAGCACGTCGGCGGCCATCTCTGGTGAGGGCTGAGGTTCTGGTATGCCGGCGGCCATCTCTGGTGAGGGCTGAGGTTCTGGGATGGAGACAGGCTCAGGACTGGACAGAACCAGCGACGGAAAAGTCTCTGTGCTGGACGGGACCAGCGGCGAAGGAAGCTCTGGGCTGGACGGGAACAGCGGCAAAGGAAGCTCTGGGCTGGACGGGAACAGCGGCAAAGGAAGCTCTGGGCTGGACGGGACCAGCGGCGAAGGAGGCTCTGGGCTGGACGGGACCAGCGGCGAAGGAGGCTCTGGGCTGGACGGGACCAGCTGCGAAGGAGGCTCTGGGCTGGACGGGACCAGCGGCGAAGAGGGCTCTGGGCTGGGCAGGACCAGCAGCGAAGAGGGCTTTGAGCTGGGCAGGACCAGCGGCGAAGAGGGCTTTGAGCTGGGCAGGACCAGTGGCGAAGAGGGCTTTGAGCTGGGCAGGACCAGCGGCGAAGAGGGCTTTGAGCTGGGCAGGACCAGCGGCAAAGAGGCCATCTTGTCCGGAGACACTGGCTCGGCAGACGTGACGTGAACCGTCTCTGGATCGGCAGATGTGACGTGAACGGTCTCTGGATCGGCAGACGTCACGTGAACAGTCTCTGGATCGGCAGACGTGATGTGAACAGTCTCTGGATCGGCAGACGTGACGTGAACAGTCTCTGGATCGGCAGACGTGACGTGAACAGTCTCTGGATCGGCAGAAGTGACTTGAACAGTCTCTGGATCGGCAGAAGTGACGTGAACAATCTCTGCAGACGTGACGCGAAGAGACTCAGGCTTTGCAGGCATGACACGAAGAGACTCAGGCTTTGCAGGCATGACGCGAAGAGATTCAGGCTTTGCAGGCATGACGCGAAGAGACTCAGGCTTTGCAGGCATGACGCGAAGAGACTCAGGCTTTGCAGGCATGACGCGAAGAGACTCAGGCTTTGCAGGCATGACGCGAAGAGACTCAGGCTTTGCAGGCATCCTGGGGATAAGAATCAGGCGTAGACACCTACTTGGCTGGAGATTACAATTTAAAGCTGCTGGATTCATCATTTGGTCGGTTGTTCTGTTACGAAGAGGCAAGGACAAAGCAGAGAGAGAATCCATACGCAAAACTAATTTAATGAAACAAACAGGAACTCCAGGGCAAACAAAGGAACACAGAACTCAGGACAGGAACATGGAAACAGCTACAACGACCGAGAAACAACAACTGAAGCACAGAGGTTTATATACACAGGCAAACAAGCTAAACAAGATAACAAGGGGGTTTGGTTAATCAGAAACACCTGGGGAGACTAATAAACAAGAAAAACTACAAAGGACTACAAAACATGGCACAGGACAGGAAATAACAAAAGTCCACACAAGACAAGGGAAACACAGGACAGGAATCATATGCATAGTATATCATAGATAGATTAAAGTTATAAAAGACAAAATTATTCATTCAAGAGCTGCGACTGATTTTTTCTTTGCCTTTTGTTGTTTGATTCACATTAATGGAGCAATCGTCAGCAGGTTTATTAGACTGCTGCATCTTTAAGACCAAATGCAGATCTAATCATTATTACGCATCATATTTTCTCCCAACTATTTACGCCCATTTAAGACATAAACTGTATTTAAGTGAATAAACTGTTTAAGTGAATCTCCAAGACAGCCATTTTGACATATTTGTGTGTATATTTGATCGTTTAGATGCGCACACGAAGCCCAAAATATGCATTGCTTGTCTCGTTGCGGTGTGTTTCGGAGCGCGCGCCGCATTTGGAACAGCGCGTTGCGTCAATTTTGGTACTTTTAATAGCCTTTTATTATCAAACGCGTCCCGCAGTTTAGCAACAGTATAGACAACATTTTACAACAATCACCATCATGCAGATTCTGACGTTATGTTTGGGTTTTAGGGAGAAATGACAGCGCACCGCTGTGAAGAGAAGGAAGTTGCGCTAGAATGCGGCTTTAGTTTTTAATGGTATAGGCCTACCTCAAATATATTCTTTTTTATAATCATTGGAAGCCAAAATCTAAATCTAAAATAAAATTAGTTTAATATCAAAGAAAGTGTAATCGTTTGAATGTTTAGTTCTGTCCTCAATAACAAATATAAAATCAGAAAGATTTATCACATGCACACCAGTTATGTTTAGACTACTTAATCCTATTGTATTTGTTATTTCCCCAGTTGTAACCTGGTTTCATTGCTGTGATATCGGAGAGGAACTGGATTTAATAGGACTGCTTAGCTAATCAAATGATCGATCTCCTAACTGGCACTGTATTGTGCGTTGTAACGTAACGTCGGCGTAACGGCGACCATCAGTAAACGTTATGGATACAAACAATATATCTTATATTTTTTATTAAGCTGTTCTTGTCTTTACTAAAATCAAAATTAGGCTAATCAAAGGGAAGAGTGCTCTTACAAATCACGAGGGAGCGATTTGACCGCTGATTTTGGCTAACGTAATAGACTCGCTGTTTTTGCTGATGCTGAATTGTCTTTAGCATACAATACATTCATTACAAATGTAACCTTAAGTTAAACGTGTGTTTAAACTACACCTGGGGAAACTCACTTCACCTTCAGAGGCTCTGGGGCAGCTCAGTCTCTCCAGTCGGGTTGCAGGGCCACCGCACCGCAGCAGGCAAGACCTTTACTAGGGGTGGCAACTGCCACCCCGTGCCACCCCAGTAGATCCGCCCCTGCATATAATGCAATTGAATGATGGCCAGTAAGTTCTCTTTCATAGGTTCACTCAGCGCTGCGCAGCTTTAAGACGCAGTGGGAACGCCCTCTGGGTGTGCCGATTGTCTGAAGCCCTTATAGAATCACGCCAATTCATTGGCTGATGGCGTGGGCGCCGCCCCAACGCTCTTACGTCGTCACATTATACAGGCGCGTGCGCCATCTGCTCCTTAGATTTCTCTGCCTTCACGAAGCGGCCATTTCATGCCCTTCGCAATCGGTTTTTCTGAGCCCGAAAAATTTGGATTACAACTGCTTTCGTCGTCTTCTGTACTTCAGCGACTGGAATAAGTGGAACTCTGTTCTCCTTACGGTGAAGTGCAATGGAATATCATCATTGCTCTCCGTCATGTGCTCACTTCATTGCGAGCGACAACCCTCACAGTAAGTGTGTTAAGTGTTTGGGTTTTTCGCATGCGTGTGAGACTGTTTTAGGATCGTCTAAATGTAAATTCTGTGACAATCTGCTTCTCAAAACCCTCCGCTCTAGGCTCGCGGTTTTTGAGAAGGAGTCATTCGTTTCCCCCCGTCGCGCTCCCGAGACCGCCGAGGCCGCTCGAGAATCCGCAACCTGGGGTTCGGATGTAGAGTTCGAGGATGTGGAGTATGAGCAGACGGGCCTCGCCCTTTCTCTCCCTCCCTCTCCCGAGCACGCACGTGGCATGCCAGTCGAGTTCGTGCATGATTATTTATGCCCCAGCCTGGGAGCACGCGAGACAGTTTCTTTCAGGCTGAAAGATGTAATTTATACTGCAGCTTCCGACTCCGAGGATTTCGGGCCTGCTTTAACCGACGACGTTATCCCGCCGAGCGGCCAGGAAACGCGGCCTACTGCAGCTTACACGGAGCTTATGGACGTGCTTTTGCGCGCTACGGAGAAGCTCGCTATCGACTGGCCTGACGAGCCCTGCGAGTCACAGTCGTCTAAACTTGACGAGAGATTTCTTAGTGGCCCTAATTCTAGGCCAGAGCGAAGAAAGCTGCCCTTTTTCAGTGATCTGCATCACGAGATTTCCAGATCCTGGAAGTAGCCTTTCTCTGCTCGTCTGACAAATGCGGCAGCCGCTGACTTCGCCAACCTCGTGGGTTCTGTGGAGCATGGTTATTCCGCTATTCCAGCGGTCGAGGACACATTAGCTAATCACCTCGCTCCGTCGTCTGCGCCATCATGAAAGTCGCGTCCCCTCCTTCCTTCTAAAGCATGTAGGACTACTTCCTCCCTTATCGGGAAATCCTACATGGCAGCTGGTCAGGCAGGCATGGCCCTACACACTATGGCCATTCTTCAGGCCTACGAGGCGGACGTCCTGAAGGAAATGGACGAGGGAAATGGAGTGACTCCTAAAGCTGTCAAAGACCTTCGTAAATCCACGGATCTGGCCCTAAGAGCCACCAAGCACACCGTACGTGCTGTAGGCCATTCTATGGTGGGTGAAAGAGACCCAAAGAGACAGTTTTTCTCCTAGACGCCCCTATTTCACAGTCTGGTCTGTTTGGGGAGGCGGTCAACACGGTGGTTGAGAAATTCCGAGCTGCTAAGTCTCAGTCGGCTGCGTTTAAGCAATTTATGCCTAGGAGGGTTAGGGAATCTTCCTACCCCTCCCCTTCTCAACCCAGAGAACGCCCCTCTCATAGAGCGGAGTTCCCTACTAGGAGGAGTGACTCGGCTCATCTCCCACCAACCACGGTTTTTGGGAGCCCACGGTCGCCCGTTTCCCCGCCAGCAACCTCACAGACGTTTACAGCTGAAGCGGTCTAACAAACCGGCTGCTCCAGCTTCCTCGAGCCGTTCCTGACCCTCTGGTCAAAAAAAGGAGAGCGCCTCTCCATCTACGAGGTTGGGACAGACCGAGCAAGCATTTCTGCCCGCCTCTAACCAGCTCTACTTTTCCTACCCTGTCACCTTCGCCACCCAACGTGTTTCAAAGTGCAGTCCCTATTTTACCCTTTTCACTCAGTCCGGCGCGGGAGGAAGGAGACACATTTTGCTCTCTCCCCTAACCCCGACGCACTTTATACCTGCCGATCGCATCCTCGGAGGCACATTTCGTTTTCCTCAGGAGCAGGCAGACCCAGTCACTGTGATCCAGGCAGTGGTACCTCCCATCACAAGTCAGAACGCCAGGTGCTCTCCTCCACGGCCAACCACTCCAACCCACGGAATCAGGGCAACACCCTGACTCAGGTATGTTCGCTGCACTGCAACACCTCTCTTCCTCTATCACATTCCTTTCAAGAATGGGAGCGCCTACCAGGGGTATCGCCTTGGATCCTTTGCACAGTTCGACTCGGCTACACGCTTCAGTTTTGTCGCAACCCCCCCTGCTTCAACGGGGTCTTTCCTACTGTAGTTGACAGCACCGCAGAGGCTTCTGTACTACAGCAGGAGATTTCGTCCCTTCTACTCAAAGGGGCGATAGAGGAGGTTCCTTTGGGGGAAATCGAACAGGGCTTCTTTACAGCCGTTATTTCCTAGTCCCGAAGAAGAGCGGCAGCCTGCGACCCATACTAGACCTCCACCGACTAAATTTCTCCCTTTACAAAGGGAAATTCAAGATGTCGCTGAAAACTATCATATGTCAAATTCGGTTGGGAGATTGGTTCTTGACAGTAGACCTCAAGGATGCCTATTTGCACATCCAGGTCGTACGGCGACACAGGAGGTTCCTCATGTTCACCTTTGGAGAAAGAGCGTACCAGTACAGGGTCCTCCCCTTTGGCCTCGCTCTAGCACCGAGGATGTTCACAAAGTGTATGGATGCTGCTCTGGCCCTGTTGCGGCTCCAGGGCATCCGTATTCTCAATTACCTGGACGATTGGCTCCTTTTAGCCCACTCCAGGGAGTTAGTGACTGGGACATTGTCCTTCGTCATATTCAGTCTCTCGGTTTGAGGATAAATACGGAGAAGAGCGTTCTTACCCCAGCTCAACACACAACTTTCTTGGGGGTACACATGGATTCCGTTCTTATGCAGGCCCGCTTGGCTCCTGAGCGGATTTCCTGTTTGGTGACATGTTTGGCTCGCTTCACGCTAGGCCAGCATGTTTCTGTGGGCACTTGCTGCAGGCTTCTGGGCCTCATGGCCGCAGCCTCCCCTGTGCTACCCCTAGGTCTGCTCCACATGAGACCTTTTCTGTGGTGGATGAAGCTCTCAGGGGCTCGGCCCACGGGTCCAGCCCTTCACCTCTTGAAGGTGTCGCGCAGTTGCTTTTGCGCCCTGTCAATTTGGCGGGACCCCCTCTTCCTTTGGAAAGGGGTCAGCATGGGTGCGGTATTCCGTCGCCAGATGATTACGACGGATGCCTCTCTGACCGGCTGGGAAGCGGTTTTCGAAGGCAGACCAGCATATGGGGTCTGGACTGGCGAGACCCACTCTTGGCACATAAACAGCTTGGAGCTGAGAGCCATCTTTCTGGTTCTGCATCACTTTCTCCCTTTTCTCAAAGGACACCATGTCATTGTCAGAACAGACAATATGGCAGTAGTGTCCCATGTAAACCGGCAGGGGGGTTCACGGTCGCGCACCCTGGACAGGCATGTGCGCCACCTCCTCCTGTGGTCTCAGGACAAGTTCCTCTCACTGAGGGCAGTCCATGTCCCCGGGATCCTGAACCTCGCAGCAGATTTTCTGTCGAGGCAGAAGCTCAGGCCGGGGGAATGGATGTTGAACCGCCGAACAGTAGCCCTGATTTGGGACGTGTTCGGAAAAGCAGAAGTGGACCTCTTTGCATCACAGGAGTCGTCCCAATGCCCACTTTGGTTCTCACTGAGCCCCCCAGCACCGTTGGGGATAGATGCATTCGCCCACCCATGGCCGATGCGGAAACTTGATGCATTCCCGCCCGTCAAGTTGATCCAGGCGGTTCTGTCCAGAATAAGGGAGAGCGGAGCCCGTCTCCTACTTGTAGCCCCATTCTGGCCGTCCCAGCCGTGGTTCTCAGAGCTGGTTCCTCTTCTGGAATCCCCCCCCTGGGAGATTCCGGTCAGGGAGGATCTACTAACCCAGCTTCAGGGCAGGATATGGCATCCTCGCCCCGACATTTGTAAGCTATGTGTATGGCCCATCAGAGGCCGCTAGCTTTGAGCTTTTGGTTGTCAAAACATTTGGTAACTAAATAGAATTTTATAAAGTTTACCTTACACAACACAGAAAGATGCTATGTAGTAGTTTCTGTATAGAGTACATTTAGATATGTGAACAAAATCTAACAGCAGCAGAAATATATTGTGAAGTCTGTGATGTTACAAACAGTAACAGTGTGAACAGTGTTGTTACTGAATATTCTTAATTTTATTATAAATCATATTAAACAGGTCATGGATCTACAGCTCTTATCGTCACTGGTGCTGTTGTAGGCTGTTCCTTCATCATCATCGTGATGGCAATCTTTTGCATAAAGAGGTTCAAACGCAACAACCCTTCTGGATTCCAGATGAAATATGAAAGAGGTGCTTCTGCAGAACCAACAATGATGACAGTAAATGTGAAACTAAATGAAAGCAGAGAGTTTTGTTTTGTTTTTCATGTAAAGATCATGCAAGTGATAATGTTCAGTTTCATTTTACAATGATAGATCAATATATATTTGATATGAACTGCTCCGAGACACGAAGGATGAGGATCCAAATGCAGTTTATTAAAGTAAATCAAAATCGTAATCAGAATCCAGGCAAAGGTCATACACAGGCAGGTAATCCAAACAAACAGAAAAATCCGGATGGTGAGGCAGGAACGTGCAGATGACAATGACAATGACAATGACAACAAAGGAAACGCTCTGAAATGCAGTGGAATAACGTACAAGACTTCGCAGGGAATGATGAGGTGAACCAGGCTTATATGGGGTGAACTAAACAATATAATGAGACACAGGTGAATGTGATAATCAGGGATGATGAGTCTGGGCAGTGAATTATGGGAAATGTAGTGTGAGTGAATAATGAAGGGCCCTGTCCAAAATGGCGCACTTCATGCGGACTTTCGGTCTTGTAGACTTGAATTGCGCGTGCTCGCCGAGTTTACGAGTCCGTAGGCCGTCCCATTCAGCATTTTAACGCTCTGAAGTGTGCTCAGCAGCGCCCCCTTTGTACCCTTGAAGCGGTCTTCCACGAAGCCCGCATAGAAGCAGGCTCCACACACTTTAACTACCCAGGAATCCTTGCGAAAGGCCAATTAGACAACGGATGGGAGGAGATTTCACTCACGGACAATTGTTGACATGGCTGAGAAGAAAATATTACGTTTTTTATGACCCAAATGTACATTTTACCAGTTGTAACCTACAGTTTATACAAACATTATGGTCATCGACCAGTGGTTGATGTCTCAAACATAATAATAGCGCGTTTAATAATACGATCGCATTATGATTCATTAAATAAATAGAACCGAATGGCAGGGCTTTACTGAGTCATATGTAAACATAGTATGAATATTGAAACTAGTAAATTGAAAAAATTGTTTAAATTATGTTTTAAAATTGTAAGTTCAAATGGAACATTATGTATTATTATTATTAACTGTATACATCATTTAAATAAGCATGATATATCTATTGTTTAATGCCCAGGTGATATGCACAATATCAAAATATAGAACTGTAAAAGTAGGCTGTGTAGTTGACATGGAGATAAGACGTCGGAGCGCAAAAATGTGATTTCTCCTGTCCAACAACAACCAGACCATTATTTCCGGTGTGCCGATCGAGTCTGTCCCCAAAATACCTCTCAATGTGCCCTCGTGGACTCACGCCAAGGGCCCTATAGGTCTGCACTACATGACGTCACCAAAGTGTGGACTCTGAGGAAGTCCACAAGTCCGGAGTGTGCCATTTGGGACAGGGCCATAGTCTGATGTGGAGTGCCCTCAGGTGGCTCTCAAGGGCACTCCAGCTGATGACCGTTACAATATTGATCAGACCAATAATCAGCCAATATTTGGCCATGTTGAGATAATCTGCATCAGATAATAATTCTGCTTTTGTGTTTTCAAAGACTTCAATAATTTGAGTAAAATATTGATTTTATTTTAGCAGTTTTGAGTGTCATATATCCACATTGTATATGCCATTGATTGTCTTTTATTTTAAAGTTAGCATTGTAATTGCATTTATTAAATTATTAAAGTCTCATGATACTCTCAATATTGTCCAAAGTCTCTTTTTAGAATTTTTGATGAACTTTAATGTCTGTGAAGGGAAAACTATACTAGTGACAATAACAAGTTAGTCTGTGGTAATTGGTGATGTAGGAATATAAAGTCAGAAAGCTGAGTGTTATACATATATGAATATAATGTTTTAGGAAGATGCCTCTCTTAAGAACAATGTGGATTTACTTTTAATCTGTAACATATTTAAATATAAGTTTAGCATGTGCTGGATGATGATGATGCATCAGCCAATGTGTTTTTATAGGAAATAACTAGAAATATTTGCTAATCTTATATAGAACAAAATGACAAATATTAAATTAGGGGTAAGATGATCCCTACTGGATAAACTTTTACAGAATTTATAATTTACTTTTGATATAGTTCTTATTAATATTTATATATTGTGGCATTAATGTAAAATAATAAATCAGCTATTGTATTTAAAATGTTATTTTGACATTTAATTAAATAATTGAATGACCAATGACTATGAGACTATAACCAAGGAGAATCCCAGTAACAGAGATTAATCTGAAAGGTAAAATTATTCTATGACTTATATACATGCTAGTGAATATTTACATATTTAATTGCCCATATTTTAATTGAAGATATGTCATAATAGAAACACTGAAAGTGAATTGAATGATTTCACTCAATTAACGATAGGTTTTAATAAAAGCAAAGATGTCTGAAATGTACATCTAATAAACATAAAAAAATAAATAACCCCATTAATTACAGTAAGTATTAATTCTAAACAATAACACAAGTAACAACATGCCACTTTTTATCTTTTTACATTAAAATATAAACTATAACTTTTACTCCACAAATCCAAAAAAAACACTAATGTGTCCACAAATCACTCATTAACAAATAAACGTAAAAAAACTTTGATATTCAACACAATACAGTGTCATAGATCACCATTATCCTGAGACACAAAATTTGACCAATTATCGTTAGCTTTGTTTTGGCTGACTAAATCTCACAAATGTTAATATTCAGATGAAATGACAAAATTGAAAATATTATAGCCATTCATTAAAAGTGCTGAGATGAGATTTTGTGGCATCTATTGTCAGGAGAAAATCATTCTGCCCCATGTTACCCAGCTGTTGCAATGCATTCTCCTGCCAGCAGAGGGCGTGTCCGGCTGAGATTAAATATTTGTCTTTGACCAATATGATTATCAGATGAAACTGATGTTTTTATAGACTGAAAGTGAAGGAACAACCACTTTTTTTCTTTGAAGTTTCTTTATTCTTTCACTTTGCTCCTGGTCTTTCATACAGTATGTGGTTCGCTTGTAAAAAGTTCTGTAAGGACCGTGTTTACTTTGCACAGCCTCTCTTTAGACTAGAAAATACATAGGCTAAATAAATAACAAACTATAATGAAATGCACCAATATTCCCGCTGTTTTATTAAGTATTAAAACAGCACTAGGTCAATTAAATAAGATTTAATCAGTTACTGATGCTTTACTTGATTTTCACATGTTAAGTTAGATCAAAACAATTTTTGAAATAGTCAACTTTTTAAAAGGGGTTTCTAGAGGTCATGTTCAGGGTGCTGATGTGATACACACAAAGTATATACACAACTGTTAAGTTTTTTCTAAGTTATTCGGCTTTTCCTTATGCAGTTCCGATGAACAAGTGTTGATTCACATGGACAGAATTTAAAAAAGGACTCTTATTTTGTTATTCTGTGAAGAGCGTGCCATTGCCTCCTTATATCAGCAGAGGAGCTGCAAAAGACCACCAGATTCTCATGATCATACTCGCACTGTTTGTCAGGGTTTAATGCTTGAACTGATTCCCTGTCGCGTGAAGCTGAAGGTTTGATCTCAGTGCTGGAGAACCGAATGGATTAAGATGAGCGAGACAGACAGAAGTAATTAGCACTGCTGATCAGGGAATGGATTAACCACTTTTTTTAGTTGGTTTTTTTTTCTGAGTGACATACAAAAACAGCAAAGTCTCATATCTCCAAAACTACAGCAAGGAGAGCCAAAAGGTAGGCTATGTATCGTTTGATAGATTTTTTATTTTTATTTTTTTAAATAAATACATTACATTTGGACATTCTCATACTAAGAAAATGCTAATAAAAAAAATGAAAAAGAAAAATAAACTAAGTTTAAAACTACTAAGTAACTCAGGAAGGGAATAAGGTAGGAGGAAGGTTTTTGGTGAAGTTCCCCTTCATGTGGGCTGCATTTGGATACAATTTTCTGGTGATACCATGCATATGATCTAGTAGGCTTATCAAAAGTTAAAGCATTATTAGGAACCGATGTAGGTTGTTTTTTTTTTTTTTTTTTTTTTAGCACTTACACCTGGAAGGCATTTTTTAAAATTGTTGTTCCGTGAGGAATATCTCGTGATCGTTCTCAATACTTGATGTGTTTATTTAAATGATAGTTAACGCCATGTTTCATGTCGCAGTTTCTCTCGGAGCTCGTTATAATTTGTTGTTTTATTTAATTAGAAGATGTTTTAAGATGTTTTGTTCTAATTATAATAAAAATGTTAGAATTGGGGGGAAAAGTTTTACAATGCATATTTGTTAACTATGACAGGTTTAAGGGGTTAACCATGGATAACAATCTATTAAAAACCTGTTTAACTTTGATGGGGGAGATATTGACAGGTTCTTTATTGGTGGATAAGGTTTCCTCCATTGAGTTTAATGCCTTACAAACAAGAAAAATGTCCCTGTTGTGTTTGTTCAGATGTGCAATAGTAAAGGGAAACAACAACACCGCCTTGACTCTTTGAATGGCAGTCATGCGTATTACTATTATAGTATTGAAGAGTAGAGCCATTAAGTCCAAGTTACTAAAATCCTTGACATATTAAACCGAGTAATAATAAGCAACGATTCTGATAGGTAGTTAGCTATATTCACTAGGTGGATGACTGACAGCACCGACTGCTGGCCATAAATACAGCGAAATTAACGACTGACTTTGTCCTGAGAGCAACGAGTCATTGAAAGTGAAAGTGACTAGCCTGTATTTATACACTGGTGATCGCTGTAGAGAGAGTCAGAGTGAATGAACTCACGCGCTGAAGACACACAGACCAGAGGTGAGCAATAACTCTCTCTCGACAGAAAAATAATATCCTTTATATTTACTGATCCATACACTATGTTCAAATGATGGCAGACTTGTTGTTTTTGGTTGATCTATTCCTAATGGACTTGGTTTAATCCAAGCAAACTTTTGCTGATAAATTCTGACGTTTCTACTCAACTTTCAGTAAATCGTCTTAATCTACTATTTAATCTCAAGCACTTCCTTATTAGTCGTAGTTGTTTAAGTAACTTAAACTTTCTGTCATTATTTTTCTTGCAGAATCAAAAGCATGAATGCTGTAAATCCAGTGCAACTGTTCATTCTGGTTTGGACTTTTACTGCTGTCTGTCAAGCTGATGGTAAGAGAATAAACTTTCCCCTAGAAAGAGTGTGTGAGAATTTTAAGAAGGGACTAAATTCTAAAATAATGGAAAATGTTTTGGTTCATATACACACAAAAAAATAAAGATGCACAATATTCAGTGGAAGTGAATCTGATTTTCCTATTAAAGTTATAGACATTTTTTATTATTGTTCAGTTGCTGTATTATATGATATACACTGCTTTTTTTTCAGATGACATCAGTGTAAGCTGTGAGGATGTGACTGGAACTGTGAGGAAAGAAGTAACTCTCACCTGCAGCGTCTCTCTGAAGAACTCTGAATGCTGCATTATATTCTATAAGTTTCAATACCCTGAGATCCATAAAGAATCAGATATCTGTAAACAAACTGTTTCTAAAGGCTCACAGAGAAACAGCTTCACATGCAGCTTCAGTCCAACTACAGCAATGATGGGAGAATTCAGATTCTTTTTGCAAACAAATTGTGGAAGTAAAATAACTGAATTCACTTTGAACATAACAGGTACAGTATATAATACTGCTGTTTATAATTCAATAAATGTTTACAACTGTACTTTTATTTTCAATCTACTAACAGTGGTTTAAAATTTGTTTTAGAAACTGTCACTGAAGATCCTAGAAAGAAAGGTAATTATTATACCACGGGACTGTTGAATGCTTGATACTGATTGGTTGACGAATGTTCCAAGGTGTGAAATTATTTTAATCGACCGCATTTCAGTTCCATATAAATGTCTTGAAATAAAAGACCTGTGATAAGATTCAATAAATGTTTGAAACTTTCATTTTCAATCTACTAACAGTGGTTTAAAATCTGTTAACAGAGCCCAGTAAACCTGAACCTGTCACTGAAGCTCCTGGAAAGAAAGGTAATATATTTTATTATACCACGGGACTGTTGAATGCTTGACACTGATTGGTTGACGAATGTCAAGGTGTGAAATTATTTTCCAGTAAACGCACTGTTATTTCAAGTCATTGACAAAAACAAATATGACAAACAAAAGGATAAAAATGACAAACAACTTCCATGTTTTCCCTTCTAAATGACCTTTTATTATCTATGTAAATCACGCTGTTGTTCTTCAGCTCTGTCTCCGCACACACACACAGATGATATGTTCACACGTATTGAATTGCGCTGCCCGCAAATTATCAATAAAATAATGTAGCGACTGAAAAGATACATGACATTAGCCTGACTACGTCAGACTTCGTACTTCCGCTCAATTTCATTTCGCTTCTGTACTCAGTCTGAGACAGCGTAATAGCTTTCCGTTTTCCTCCGGCTTGAAAACAGCCGGTCAATCAACGAACAGAGGGCGGGCTGAGAGCCGTGACGACGTAGACGCTGATTGTACCGTGGATGCGTAGATTTACTTCACATAATCTGCAAAAGTCGTTCACAGCCATGTTCACTCCGGTATTTCGCTCGATGGTTTTGTATTCGCATCATACATGTGTTTACAGTGGAAGTTAGATGCGGCTGAGCATGCGCATAACACACGCCATAACCAAACGTTATGTGATTGGCTTAAGGGTAACCAATGATTTTAAACTTCAGACAAGCGCCCCCCGCGAGAAAGAAAAACGCTTTTCAATTATGCCATGCCAGACTCTGTCTACGAAGCAAAGCGAAGTAGAAGAGTTTGGTATTACCAGGCTAACATGACATTTCTTAGTTGAAAAGATACATGACATTTCTTAGTTGTGAGTTGGTAACATCACTGTTTTTGAAGTAGTTAAACAGCTTTAAATGGCTCAATTGGTATGAAAGTAGTTCTACACGCAAGAGCATTTTAAGGACAAAAACTCAACAAATGTCTTGAAATAAAAGACCTGTGATAAGATTCAATAAATGTTTGAAACTTTAATTTTCAATGTACTAACAGTGGTTTAAAATCTGTTAACAGAGACCAGTAAATCTGGACCTGACACTGAAGATCCTGGTAAGAAATTACATTATTTTATAGATATTGATTACTGAGCTCCAGGTTAATTATGGAACACAGAAAACTGCTCGTTAGTCTCTTTTCTTATCATTTTAAATCACCTGTGAATAAATGGTTTCAAACAATGTCATGAAACATTTTAAATGTACTTTTCCAGAAGAACCTGTCTTGGATGAATCAGAAACATCTCAACATGAAAAAGCAGAAGATCGTGGATTTAAAGTTGCTGTCATCGCTGCTGCTGTAAGCTGTTTCATCATCGTCATTATGCCAATCATTTACAAAATGAAACAAAACTACAAACAGAAGAGGATGTTTCCGGACAACAACCCAGAAAATATGATCTAATGTCACTGACTGTATGAAAACACAGAGTTTTGTTTGACTTTTAATGAAAGACACAAACTTTATAGGAACTCCATAAACTATATTTGTACATACAGTACTATCTGTTAAACCTCAAACTCCTGAACTAGATAACTCTGATTTCTGTGAAATATTGGTATATTAATGATCTCTTTGATCAGTGTGTGTGTGTGTGTGTGTGTCTTTAATGAACTTAAGGGGAAGGGGGAGGGGGAGGGGGAGGGGGAGGGGGAGGGGGAGGGGGGGTCACAAAGATATAATGATATATATTGTATTGTGTTGTGATGAGCCCACCCCTTGGTTCTGAGTGCATAAATGAGTACATTTAACTTATTTTTTTTTAAAAGTTAATTTAACTTAATAAAAAATGTGATATTAACTCAAAAACTGCAATGCATTAAGCATAACTTAAACCGATGTTATGAATAACCTATTTGTTATTTTAGCACTAAGCATTTAGGTTGAATTCAATTAATTTAATCTAGTTTATGTTTATGGTTAAAAATAAAAATAATATTAAAAGTAAATTAGAAACCAGAGGGTGGGATTACAATTTTTTTTTTTTTTTTTTTTTTTTTTTGGGGGGGGGGGGGGGGTCTAATTTCTTTTAAATATTAAGAAATTACTTTTGTATAAGGCCTATACTCTTATAGTTTTCAAAGCTCATGAAATAAACACATAAATACATTTAAAGTTTTCAGCTTCATTTAGCCTACATTTAGGTCTCTTCACAGCGCTCTCCTCACGCACCGGAAAACCCCTCATATTTAGTTAAATCTGCCCATCCCCCACAACTCTCAGCTGACAATGGTTTCCTAAAACCATTTGAGTAGCTATATAGTTGTCTAGACTTGATTAGATTTATTAAATGAACTCAAACCAGTTAATTTAAATTAATGGAATGAACTTAAAGTATTCAAGATACTCAAAATTGACTAAACCAACACTAAATTATGAGTGAATATGACTCAATATATATAAGTTCACAAAACTCATATGTATTTGTTTTAAACTTAAATGGTTTAAAGCAATTAGTTTGAGCTGAATTAACTTATTGGGTTTTACAGTGTGTGACCTGGGCCCAACATTTGGTGCTACGCCCCTGGCCCCATGTATTGTAGTCAACCATAATTGTAACCATATATAATGAAAGTGTTGTAATAAAGCAAAACACCAGAAGTTGTTGTTGTAAAGCGATTCATTAAGAAAATGGTTTATAAAGAAAAACACTGCAATTGTTTTTGTAAAATGGTTTACTGAGAAAGTGGTTTATAAAGAAAAACAAACCACACTTAATGTTGTAAGCATTTATTAAAAAGCAGGAACAAAATATGTATTAGAAAGAGCTTTGCTAAAGAAAGAAGAAAAATGAAAGCATTACCGGCATATGTGTTGTAGATGAGGCACAGAATGCAACAAAGAAAAGGTCAGAAGAAGGAGGACGAAGAGGCGAAAGGCTTTATATAGACAGGTCCGAAAGGAATTTCCTGAAATTATGACAGTTCAAGACTCCGGATTGGATAAAGACTAATGAATTAGGAGGGGATTTCCGAAGATGATGACCTCAACAATTCAGAAAGTGTATATAAGGCTGAAAGGAGAAGGTGAAGGGAGACACTCATAGATGCCTTACCATTGCACCTCCTACAGTTAAAGCTTGTAAACGATTTGGTTTTGATTTACTTTTATTTTTGTTTTATATATTAGTGCCTTTTATGTAAACTAGTTAACCTGTATTTAATAAAAAATATATATAATTGAAATGAAGAAGCTCACCTGCCATACGTCTCTGTTTTAAAGATTGAGCTGAACTAACCACGGAGAAGTCTTCTGTGATCTAAATCTTGTAAGTATGGAAATTCAAATGCTTATTATTTAGGACAGATTTGACTTACTTTACCTAACCTGAGAATAATTAAAATAAGGTAAAGGGTGTATAGAAATAACGCACCAAAAAAAAAAAAAAAAAAAAAAAAATATATATATATATATATATATATATATATATATACTGTATATATATTATGAAACTATGCTTTTATTTAAGCAGCACCTGAATGTACATAAACAGTATGAAATTCTGCTCTCATCTGCATCTTGTGTCTTGTTTGTTCTGAGGTGAATATATGCATCATTTCTGTTGTTGGTTGAGTGTCGTCTGATGACTCTTGGTGGAGGATTGCTGCTTGTTTAAGATTGTTATAATTGTAAATGAGGACAAAACTGAAACTGTTATAGAGTGAAAGTGAAGGAAACACTAAGTTGTTTTGTAATACACACTAAGTCGTGATTCTCGCGAGATTTGGCGGGGTGCCAGCGGCTGCTTTGCTACCTATCATCTTAAATAGTGTGCCTTTAAGTATCACCCTTGATACAAATTTCGATCTTTTTTTTTCTTGCAGAATAAAAACCATGAATGCTGTAAATGCAGTGCAACTGTTCATTCTGCTTTGGACTTTTACTGCTGTCTGTCAAGCTGATGGTAAGAGAATAAACTTTCCCCTAGAAAGAGTGTGTGAGAATTTTGAGGAGGGAATAAATATAAGATAATGAAGAAAAAAAATCAAATCATATTAATATAGATAGATAGATAGATAGATAGATAGATAGATAGATAGATAGATAGATTTGATCATAGATCTACATATTGACCTTATATAGGCCTATAGATTTACACAATAGAGGGAAATCCAATATAGTCAGGGAGTAGTGCATTTTTTATGCTAATTTATGTTTATACACTCACACTCTTTTACATGAAATAGTGTGTTCATACATATCAGTACAAATTTACTTTTAGAGATAAGAAACACATTTTCAGTCAAGACTACATGATCTTGTGTTTCTCAACTGACTCTATCTGATGCACATGATTTAAAGATATAATTACAATGAGTTTGGATGCAGAGGCCACTGTATTATTCTGCTTTTTGTAGATAAATAGTACATATTGCTATATTGTGCCTAGATAATAATAAAATGTGTGAGTCTCCCATAGCTAAAGATCAAATTATATTGATGATATAATGTACAAAAACATAATGCATTGGATTTATTTATGAATAGGTTCTCTAATAAAAGTCACTGTATAATCTTACTGACATGGACAGAGACAGGTCTGGATGTGTTGTGATCAGTTGCTGTATTATATGATATACTCTGTTATTTTTCAGATGACATCAGTGTAAGCTGTGAGGATGTGACTGGAACTGTGAGTAAAGTAACTTTCACCTGCAGCGTCTCTCTGAAGAAGTCTGAATTCTGCATTACGGTGTATAAGTTTCAATATCCTGAGAAATTTAATGACTCCGCAATCTGTAGAGGAGAGTTTCCTAAAGGCTCCTGTGAACAGAGAAACAGCTTCACATGCAGCTTCAGTCCAACTACAGTAATGATGGGACCGTTCAGATTCTTTGTGCAAACAAAGGGTGGATGGAAAGATGCAGAATTCACTGTGAACATTACAGGTATATAATTGTCACGTTTTGAGCTTGTTTGTTCATGTTTAGAGTATGTTTTGGCTTTGTTCTGTAGGTTAAATTATAGTATGTGTTAATTGGTTCTTCCCATGTTCCCAGCCTGTTTGTCGGGAGTTTGTTACTTTTGGAACACAGAAAACAGCCGTTTAGTGTCTAGGGATATCATTATATTTATCATTTTAAATCGCCTGTGAATAAATGATTCAAGATGTTAAGGTCTAAGAAGAAAACTGATGATAATAGTTTCCAAATTGTGAAATCTCTCTAGATATTTGATTTTAGAGATATTTAGATTTGGTCTGTCTGTCAAGAAATCAGTTTGATCAGATTCACAGCAGCAGAAATGTTTTGTGAAGTTTGTGTGGAGAATCTGTCTGATGTTTGATAGGCTGAAGTTGACTTCATGTTTTAAACAATTCTTTTAAACCGTTAATTGCACCTTTTCAGATCCAAATAACAGAGATCCTGAATCAAGAAGAGGAGATAATCATGGATTAGAAGAGGATCCTCCATCTAATAATTTTGTTATCGCTGTAGTTGTGGGCTGTTTCATCATCATCATCATCATCTTCATAATGACAATCATTTACAAAACAAAACTAAACTACAGAAAACCTTGTGTATTGCAAAAGAAGATACTTCTGGGTGAAAAATATGATGATGACAAGAGCAACTGTCCAGAAAATGAGATCTGACTCAGCAGAATGAAAGTATTGAGTTTAGTTTGACTTTAAATGTGAAGATCATGAAAGACAAAAGCTAGGAACTCCAGTAAACTATATCTGTACATACAGTATCTGTTAAACCTCAAACTACTGAACTATATTAATGGTTATTTATAATGAAGTCAAGCCTGTGTGAACATTGAAGCGGTGCAGCAAAACCCAAACTGTGTTTGGTGTCGCTCTTTTTTCTGACTTTCAATTAATGTATAACAAATGTCAATTTGAGGTATTATACCTTAAGTATGAAAATGATTTTTACTTTTAAAATATTTTGTATCTGCAATTTTTTTAATGGTGTAGACAATAAGTCTTTGTACAGCTTCTTTTTTATTATTAAAACAAAAATAAAATAGGAATGAATAAACACATGTGATGCTCTCTAAAGATGAATATCTGGAAACTTTTTAATCAGCATGGTGATGGGAACACAGAACAGTATTTACAGTATACCAGTTAAACTAGTAAAGTGGGTGAAGGGTAGCTGCACATAGATGATCTGAATTTATGCCTTATTTATTTAAGTAAAATGTACTGTTTGTCCAGTAAATATTTAGATATTTATAGATTTTAGAAGAGATTTGCTGGTAGAATGATTTTAGTTTTAGTATTATGATACTATGATAATCATTATTACTAATGATTTAGTATTAACCTTGAGATTAGATTTTTGAATTATGATAAATGATTTGTATTTATGCATTTGGCAGATGTTTTTTATCCAAGCGCCTTAAAATCAAGGTTTACATTTGATCAGTTCAGTTCATGCATTCTCTGAGAATCAAACCCATGATCTTGTCTAACCTCAGGTGTCAGGTGTCGAGCATTCAGAGTTTACATAAGATCACTTTAAAAAAAAAAGTGTGTTAAATTCAATCAGTCCACTGAAATGATCAGATGAAAGGGCCATAGTGGGGAACAAATCAAGAACATTTCATCAATCACAGCAAAAGAGGGTCATATAAGGTTGCTTTCTCAAAGTCACTTTCCAGACCCTTCACCCTCTCTGCTCCTCTCAGGTGGAATGAGCTGCAAAACCTCCACCTGAAAATGATTAGTGTTGGTTCTATGATACATTGCTTTTGTTCCTCTACTGTAAGTCACTCTGGATAAAGTGTCATGCATGATTGTAATGTAATTTAATTTCATCACACTGCTGTCGTCTGTTGTCTATGTCCTCTTTATTGAGGTGTGTTTGTCTGCACAAAAAATTACCACAGCGCTTGTTTATGATCACTCGTTTCTCCTCAATATATGAAGGACTGTTGAAATTTTCTCAGATCCGAATTACGGGGGGTACAAGATTCCTGATCCTCCTTTTTCGACCTTCCTGCCATCTAAAATATGTCAATTACCGGCCTGCAAATACCACCAGAGGAAGAAACGGTATAGAAGACGGGGAATACGTGTTGGTGTGTTGGTACGCGTAAGGAGGCACCTCTGTGTCTCGCTGCGCGAAGGCCCGAGTCACGCAGTTTTGAAGCACAGCTATTTAAGAAGGATGGCTGTAATTCATTTTTATGTATATTAGTTTACAGACCCCCAAAGTATAATAAGGATTTTATAAGGATTTTATAAGTGAATTTTCCAATTTGTTATCCTCTGTTGTGCCAAATGCAGATAAGATTTTGATATTGGGCGATTTTAAAGGACAATTCCGGTGAAAAATGAACCTAGGGGTAATTAACACATGGTTACCGAGTCGATCGTTCCCTGGGATGCATTTTCATGATAATCGAATGTAAAGAGTTTTATCTCTAAAAACAGATTTGCTTATAACGCTAGTATATGGGGCACAGAGTAAGTAAAAGTAAATCGCTAGTTAATACCACTAACAAGGCTCAAAATAGCCTCACACTAACACGGTAGCATAATGAGGGTCCCTACATGCAAACCGAAGCATTGAGAACTTTGTAAGTATACAGACAGTTTAAAGGAGAACTTGGTAACTTTTTTAACTTAATAAAACTGTCTAGAAATCATTTGGATGGTTAAACAACCTGTTCTGGTGATGTTGGTGACTTTCCCTGCTCCCCCCAGCGTTCCCAGGCGGAAAACCAACCTTGCAACTTGTTCACTACCGTCCCGGCAAGATAGAAATTGGAAGTCTCGTGAGAAGCGAGAACTAGAACGAGAACGAGCGCGAAACACAAATTGCTTTATGGCAATTCGACATAAACACACACGCATGTATGATGTATTACCAGATTACCCACCTCGGTAGACATAGCTCCACACGATACAGTTGGCTTGCTCCGATCATAACAAACGCACATGAGCAGCGGTAGAGAGGGGGAGGAGGCCGCCGCAAGTGAGTTTTTTACGACTGTGTTGTGAAATATACGCCCCACCACAGCTGTAGGGGGAGCTCGTGGGGAAAACATGCGACAACAAAAGGGAAAATCAGCAAAGAAGTGACTAGAGTTCGCTAGAGTTACCGAGTTCTCCTTTAATAAGAAGATACTTTATAAAGACAGTACATTACGCGTATACAGGCAGGACCATCTTGGAAAACAGTCTCGACTAATCGAGTCACGAACGCCGTGCTAAGTAAAGAAAATAAATAATAATAAAGTAAGTGAATTGTAAAGTATTTCTCTTTGTTTGAATAACTACTCAACCCTACTTTACACATTAATACTAGAAAAGGAGCCCCTTTGGTGTAAAAACATTAAGTCACGATTTTGAATGATGACCGTTTACCGTTAATAAGGGCTCCTCCATACAAAAGCCAATTTAACCACTGATCTCATACATTTATTATTTTGTATGATTGATGTTTTGGCGCCGGTTGTCCCAGATAAAGCAGTCAAATGGCCTTCAAATGCGTAAAGCCAAAGGTTTTTAGGCCAGTGGGGATGAACGAATGGTAAAGTATCGGTAAGACACACTGGGTACTTCTCAATATCCCTCCTCGTCTCCTCTCTCCATCCTATGACCCGGAAACCGATCGAGCTCAGCCATCTTGAAGGACATCTCAATTCTCTAATTGCACCGCGAGGAGTCGAGGATCGAGGAGTGAGGAGGCTTCCCGAGGAGTCATGAGCGAGGATACACAGGTGTATCCTATGCGGAAGAGTTTTATTTTATTATAAATTCTCCTCCCTCTTCACGTTGGTCACAATAATTTTAATTTATACTTTACCTTTGCAGTTTATATAAACCACACATCTCACATGTTTCAACAGGGTATCTTGCTTTATTAATATTTATAATGAATTTCTTAAATAAACAAACTTCAACAGATTCGATTCGGATTCTGCAGTCGAGCGCAGTTGCTCTCCACTGATTGCGCTGATCAAAAGCATGATGGGAAACGACTTGCTTGACGACACAGCTTAATGCTCATTGGTTTAAACAACCGTGATGTATTGTTGTCTTTTAAAATGTTTGGTTCTCTTACGAGAGTTCTCTCGTACTGCGTTCGTAGAACGCTGCGGGAAAAGTCTCTTTTCACGAAATACTGAAGCAAAATTATCCTTAATTTTCATATTTGTAAAACGCATTGCGGCAGTGCACAGCCATGGCGAGACGGCTCGCTCACTCATTGGCTGTTCTGCGGCAACTGCATGAGCCTATCGAGCGAGGGCTGATGCAACATCAGACCAATGAGAGTGCTTCGCGCGCTCCTCGTCACATCCCGCCGAAACGGGTGTGGCCATCCCCTATAAAAGGAGCTCGAGTAGGCTGATTCAACTGATTTTCATCTCTTCAGCGAAGCTCACGCATCGCTGGATCACGGAGAAGCAAGCGTCGTCGAGGCAAGCTTTTCAGCGGGACGAGCCCTTGAAGCCGCTGGCCTTCGCCGCCTTCTACTGCCGTACCTGCTGCGCTTTCCGGCGCTTCATATCCTTTATCTGCTCTGTTCTGTGTGTGTGTGTGCAGTGTTCCCCGAACACTCACCCCTAAAAGAGCCGCGTCTTTTTCAAGATGCCATCCTGTGGCTCGTGCCGAGCCCCGCTCACCGAGGGAGACCGCCACGTTATTGCGTCTCCTGTCTGGGCGAAGATCACGCAGCGCTCGCGCTCGCTGACGGCGGCTGCCCTCACTGCGAGCTTTTGCCCATGGCGACTCTGCGGACTCGCCTGGCGCAGTTCTCCGAGCCTGCGCCCCCCGCCGCGGTGCCGCGCCGTAAGAAGCGCCGCTCGCAGCGGGCCCCGGAACCCGCCTCTTCCCGACTAAGCTCGCCGGCTCGCCCGCCAGCTTCGCCGGCTTCCCCCGATGCACTTCCTGATGCTCAGCGCCCGCAGTCTGCCGCCGCTTCATCTGAGGAAGTTGTTTCTGAAGTCGAGTCGGTCGAAAAGGATTCCTGCTCTCTGCTAGCTTCAGGCAGTGAGGACTGGGCGAGCTCTGCGGATCTCACGCCTCCTGCCCGAAAGCCGTCGGCTAGAGCTAGCATCGAGAGGGAGCTCATGCGAGTACTCGCGTTGGCCGCGGCGAGCCTCGGCCTCGAGTGGTCTGCACCGGAACTCCCCTCGCGCACCCGGCTTGATGGTAGCTTCCTCCCTGGTGAGCGCACTTCTCCTGTGTCTAAGCCCGCTCCGTTTCTTCCTGAGCTTCATGAAGAAGTGGCGAAGGCCTGGAACGCTCCCTTTTCTGCACGAACTCGTTCGTCTGTATCCCCAGCATTTTCCTCCCTGGATAATGCTCAGGACCGAGGCTACCTCACTCTGCCGCCGGTGGAACAGGCGATAGCAGCCCACCTTTGCCCGCCCTCTGCTGGACGGCGGACTAAGCCAGCGCTGCCGTCAAAAGCCTGCCGCATGACGTCGTCGATGCTCGCGCGGATCTTCTCCGCCGCTGGGCAGGCGGCATCGGCTCTGCACACCATGGCCACGCTTCAGGTTTTTCAAGGCGATCTCCTCCGCAAACTGGACGAGATAGGACCTGAAGCTATCTGCATCGCGGACCTGAGGAGCGCGTCGGATCTTTCCCTCCGCGCTACCAAGGCTGCAGCACAAGCCATGGGACGCTGTATGGCTTCCGCTACCGTAGCCGAGAGGCATTTGTGGCTGACGCTCACGGAGATGGCTGATGCAGAGCGCAACGCGTTCCTCGACGCCCCGCTATCCTCCGCTGGCCTCTTTGGATCTTCTCTCTCCGAGCTCGTGGAGAGATTTTCCGAAGCCCAGAAAGCGTCACAGGCGTTCAAGCACTTCCTGCCGAAGCGCCCCAGTTCTGCAGCGGGCCGTGAGAAACAGGCCCCTCGGAGCTCACAGCCTCAGCCCCCGCCTTCGGCCGCCCCCTCACAGCGACAGCAGCGCAGCTCACGCCCTCGCTCTCGCTCTACTAGCCGCCGCCCCACTCACCGCGGGCCGCGACCAAGGGTTGTGTTGAAGCCGGAAGTCCCAAAGAAATCCTAGCACGCCTAGGAAAGCGCAGGTGTGTAAGCCCCGTTGCGACCGGGCCCTCACCAAAGCGCACCGCTGTTTCAGTCCCAGGAATTGCGACTGCTTCAGCGTTCTCAGCAGAGCACAAAGCCCGCACAGCTGCCCGCTTGCCTGCACACAAAAGCCGTTTTTACGGCTACCCAGATAAATCCCGAAAAGAGTGTATTTTCTGGTGTCCCGGCCATGGCCGATGGTGCTATAAATGTAGTGTTGATGCCCACTTCTCTGTGCCCATCCCTACACACAAGCACAGCCCTGCACACAGGGCCCGTACTCATAAGATCGACGCAGTTCGATCGCGCCCCAAACATAGTCAAAGTGCCCACTTCCCAGTGCCCACAAACGCTATGTCTGGCAAGCCACAGGCTCCCTGTAAAAACGGGACCTGTGCGCGCCCGCTCTGTTCAAGCAGACAGCGCGGCCAAAGCAGTAAACGTGCCCGGTCCCCGCCCACGTTCACTTGTAGGCTGCATGAGTCCCATGAGACCTCCTCAGACCTCCCTCGCTCAGATAAGCACTGTAGCGCGGTCGAGGATGAGCGTTTTGCCCGCTGTATTACGCGCGCTCCCCGCCTCAAATGTCTCAGGCGTAACGCCTATGCTAGCGCCCCCCGAAGCGCCGCCGTCGCACAGCGAACAGAGCGCGCTTCGCATCCAACCCCTAGCCGGCCATGCAGACGCATGGGCCGCGCTTCCAGGGGTTTCGGACTGGGTGCTAGACATTATAAAGAGAGGCTTCTCGCTACAGTTTTGTCGACGCCCTCCACGCTTCACAGCGCGCGTCGAAACTACGGTGAATTCAGAAGTAGCACACCTACTTCGCGCCGAAATATCAAAACTGTTGAGCAAAGGGGCGATACAACATGTATCCCAAGCTCAAAGCGAAGGGGGGCTATACAGCAGATACTTCCTAGTCCCCAAAAAGGACGGTGGTATCAGACCCATACTAGATCTAAGACGACTAAACAGAGCTTTAGTGAAACGCAGTTTCAAAATGCTCACGACCAGCAAAATCCTCGCGCACATTCGCCGAGAAGACTGGTTTATGTCGATAGATCTAAAGGACGCGTATTTCCAAATACAGATAGCGTCACGCCACAGGCGATTCTTGAGATTCGCCTTCGAGGGTCGGGCATACCAGTATACAGTCCTGCCATTCGGCTTGTCCCTGGCACCCCGTACATTTACGAAGTGCATGGACGCAGCGCTCGCTCCCCTCAGACTCAGGGGCATGCGAGTGCTGAACTATTTGGACGACTGGCTGATCATAGCTCAATCACGATCTCAGCTCGTGGAGCACAGAACCATGTTACTCGATCACCTCGAGAATCTTGGTATCACGATCAATTGGACGAAGAGCTCCCTGAACCCCAGCCAAACTATATCGTTTCTGGGCATCGTTCTGGACTCTCGTTCTATGACGGCGCAGCTGTCACAACAGCGCGCGCTGCGCATACAGCACGCAGCGAGGTCCTTCCGCTGCGGTGCGATTATCCCGCTCAAACGGTTTCAGAGGATGCTGGGCCTCATGGCCTCAGCATCATCAGTTCTCCAGCTGGGCCTGCTTCGCATGCGCCCTCTGCAGTTCTGGTTGAAAGCGCGAGTGCCACGCGGAGCGTGGGCACTCAGCCGATTGCGCCTCAAAGTCGATCAAGACTGCGCAGCAGCCCTGAGACCATGGGCGGCGGGCGATTGGTACCGTTCAGGTGTAAGCCTGGGGACTTCCTCGAGAGTGAAAGTGGTGTCTACGGACGCATCCACCTCGGGATGGGGAGCGCTGCTCGAGGGCAGGCCGTTCTTTGGCCTTTGGTCAGAACGAGAAAAGCTCCATCATATCAACTGCCTGGAAATGCTAGCAGTTCACAACGCGCTGACGCGCTTTTGTCCCCACATCATGGACCAACACGTCGTAGTCCGCTCGGACAACACGGCCGTGGTGTCCTACATAAATCGCCAGGGCGGTCTCGGATCCAGTTCCCTTTTCAGGCTGGCCGAGCGCCTCCTTATATGGGCTCAGCGCAACCTGCGCTCGCTCAGAGCGGTGCATGTGCCCGGGACACTCAACCTGGGTCCAGACAGGCTGTCCAGGAACAACGTTCCCACGGGCGAATGGTCTCTACACCCACAAACAGTCCGGCTGTTGTGGCAGAGATTCGGCAGGGCGGAGGTGGACCTATTCGCGTCCCCAGAAAACGCTCATTGCCCCGTGTTCTTTTCGAAGAACGACAGCGCACTGTCCCACAAGTGGCCGCACTGCCCGCTATACGCGTTTCCCCCAGTCTCCCTCCTACCTCAGGTGCTGGAGCGAGTCAGGGAAGTGAAATGCCCAGTACTGCTTATAGCACCGTTCTGGGACAACCAAGCCTGGTTTCCAGTCCTGATGCAGTTAGCAGACTCCGCTCCATGGCCAGTGCCATTGAGGAGAGATCTCCTCTCGCAGGCCAGGGGCTCGATTTGGCACCCACACCCAGAGCTGTGGTCCCTTCATGCGTGGACGCTCAACGGTTACCCGTTAGTCTCACGGATGGAGTGCTGAACACCATCACTCAGGCTAGAGCGCCTTCCACCAGGCGGCTTTATGCCTCGAAGTGGTCGGTTTTCTCCAGCTGGTGTACAACTCGGGGCCTGTCACCCCTCGATTGTGAGGTGACGGAGGTTCTCTCCTTCCTACAAGAGCTGTTGGACAAGGGCAGATCCCCTTCCACGCTCAAAGTCTATGTGGCGGCTATCGCAGCGTGCTCGACAGCAACGCCAGGCCAGTCACTGGGAAGGAACGATTTAGTCATCCGCTTCCTCAGGGGAGCTAGGAGGCTGAATCCCCCCAGACCTCCCTCAGTCCCGGTGTGGGACCTTTCTACGGTCTTGGCAGCCATGAAAGGTCCCCCCTTTGAGCCTATCCAATCTGTCAGCCTCAAACATCTGTCTTTCAAAACGGTGTTTTTGATGGCCCTCGCTTCGGTGAAGCGCATAGGCGATCTGCACGCGCTCTCTGTGAGTCCAACGTGCTTGGAGTTTGGGCCCAATGACTCCAAAGTCATACTCAAACCTAGGCACGGCTACGTGCCGAAATCCCTCAACACTCCGTTTAGGGCTCAGGTTATTTCCCTGTCTGCCCTGCCGGGATCAAACGAGGAAGGGGACTCGAGCTGTCTTTGCCCCGTTAGGGCTTTAAGAGCTTATGTGTCCCGCTCCGCTGCCTTCAGACAGACGGAGCAGCTCTTTGTCTCGTTCAGTGGACGTTCCAAGGGAACGGCTGTTTCGAAACAGAGCCTGTCCAGGTGGGTGGTTGACGCCATAACAATGGCTTATACTACCAAGGGCCTTCAGTGCCCGTTGGGCATTAGAGCGCATTCCACGAGAGGCGTTGCCTCATCGTGGGCCTGGTCTAGCGGGATTTCCTTACAGGAAATATGTACGGCGGCGGGCTGGGCCTCGCCGTCTACATTCATTAGGTTCTACAACCTAGAAGTTCCCGCCTTGCAGGCCAGGTTGTTTTCGGTTTAGCCGAATCAGCTGTCTAACCAGGACACTGATTTCGCAGGCGCACAACGCCACCGAAGACTTCACCGCACTTGCAAGCCAAGTATTTCGGTGTATTCGAGTCAGCTGTCTAAACACGGCACTGATATCGCAGGCGCACAGCGCCTTTTCCGAAGTTTTCTTTTGTGTAAGACCCATGTTTTTCCCACATTAGCCAGGCTCCCTCCTGCCTATGTGATGTTATATCGCGTCTAGAACGCACCTATTTGGGCGAAAGTGTGTAAGTCCCACATTTCCCACATCAGCCAGGTTTCCCCTGCCTATGTGGTGCTGTTTCGCGCCTAAGGGCGCATATATCTGGGCAAACTTGCGTAAGACCCACATTTCCCACATTAGCCAGGCCTCCCCCTGCCTATGTGATGTTATATCGCGTCTTAGGACGCAGCTATCTGAGGGTGGTTGTCCCCCCCCCCCTCCAGACTCTCCGAAGTCTACCGGGTGATTATGCACTGTATACCTGGACTAGCTTCCAGTGGTCGGTGTTTTCTCATCCCAGCACGCACGGCGTCTTACAAGTGGTTCCCGCAGCGTTCTACGAACGCAGTACGAGAGAACTCTCGTAAGAGAACGTACTCGGTTACTAACGTAACCTCGGTTCTCTCTAGAAGAGGGAACGAGTACTGCGTTCCCTGCCGTGCGCGCGGTTCGCTCTGGTTCGCTTCGGCGATGAAAACCAGTTGAATCAGCCTACTCGAGCTCCTTTTATAGGGGATGGCCACACCCGTTTCGGCGGGATGTGACGAGGAGCGCGCGAAGCACTCTCATTGGTCTGATGTTGCATCAGCCCTCGCTCGATAGGCTCATGCAGTTGCCGCAGAACAGCCAATGAGTGAGCGAGCCGTCTCGCCATGGCTGTGCACTGCCGCAATGCGTTTTACAAATATGAAAATTAAGGATAATTTTGCTTCAGTATTTCGTGAAAAGAGACTTTTCCCGCAGCGTTCTACGAACGCAGTACTCGTTCCCTCTTCTAGAGAGAACCGAGGTTACGTTAGTAACCGAGTACGTTTTAAAACTCTGATATCTTGTTTTATGTGTATACGTTATGTGTGAATATTCCCAAACTATCTGACAGTGCGATCTCTATGGGTTATGCAATGTAATTATTATTATTTTTTTTGGTAACACTTTATATTACGACCCGCAAACAACTGCGTAAGTAAACCGAAATTACGGTGTACGTTTCTGTAATTATAGTGTACCTCCGTGTAGGTATAAGGGAACAATATGTTAAGTTTTGGGTAATAAAGGGGTAACAAGCAGATATACAAGCAAATTATTTATAATGTAATTATTTTAAAACTAACAGGTACCTATTCTGTTAATATATTCCAGGCAAAAATTGTACGTCTGTTGTATATAAAAGTTTTCATCACATTTCTGGCAAAATATGTTCTTGTGCAATGTAGTTACAGGGTAATTTTGACATCTGTGGGTTGTAAATTAAACTTATATATATATGTATGTATATATATATATATATATATATATATATATATATATATATATATATATATATATGGCTGCATGTAAGCACAGTATGATAAAAATTGAATTTATTGGCTTTTCTTACTAAACTACTTAACGTTAAGCCAAAAAAATTTGTTTCTGCTATGATTTTAATTTAGAACATACCATGTAGTACTTACTCGCCTTATCACATTGTATTGCAATGACACTTAAATGTCAGGGCAAATATACTGTGTAATTAAAACGTTTTTTTGTTTTCTTAATAAGAGTACCTTTCTCTGTAATTACTGTGCAAATAGTGTTGTTTCGTATTGTTACATAGTAAGTAGTGTTTGTTACCCGTTTCAACTGTGTATTTACAGGGTAAGTGTAACTCCTGCGGGCTGTAAATTAAAGTGGCGCTTGTTACCCCCTTGTAGTTACAGGGTAAATACAACATTAAACCAGTATGCTGAAACAGACAAACCTAGCTTTACCATTAGCATTATCAACAAATTTCTAAATTAGTACTTGTAAAAGAACAGTAGCACAATTAAACCAAAAACATTTATTAAAACAAGTTTAACAATAAACAATCACAATGTTGAAATGACATCAACACTGTACAAACTGTAAACAGAACAGAAATAATCTTGAAATCACACTGTACACTGTATTATACACTGTATAAGTGTATAAATAACAATAATCGCCAACAGTTGAACAGAGAAAACAAACAATTGGTTTAAACAAATTACAAAAACAAAACAAAAACAAACAAAAAAAAAATTAATGCCGAAACTTATGTTTTATAGGTAGCAGCTTATTTTCTTTTTTCATGTCCTCACTTTTCTTCCGAAGTTGGGCGCAATGATCATTTTCACGTTTAGCGCCATGTTGTTTAAACAGCAAATGCATTTGCGCCCATGGGCGTTCTGGTCTGAAAATGAGGTGTGTTCAGGCACATTGTTGGCGTGTTGCTATTTTGAGGCAACTAAAATAGACTACGCCATTGACCAACTAAAACCTGCTCTAAAGTCTAAAGTAAATGGTGCAATATTGTTTTTGTTATTTAATGAGCGCATTAGTAATACGGTACCATACGGGACGACAATGCGCGTTTGCTTATCACACATGGATGCGCAGCAGCACACAACCCTTTTTATAATATGAAAAATTAAAGGATTAAAATGTAAAAGATTATAATTGAGTCTCTTGGACATAAATGAGGAGCGATTTCGAGACAAAGCACAAGAACATATTTTGCCAGAAATGTGATAAAAACTTTTATATACAACAGACGTACAATTTTTGCCTGGAATATATTAACAGAATAGGTACCTGTTAGTTTCAAAATAATTACATTATAAATAATTTGCTTGTATATCTGCTTGTTACCCCTTTATTACCCAAAACTTAACATATTGTTCCCTTATACCTACACGGAGGTACACTATAATTACAGAAACGTACACCGTAATTTCGATTTACTTACGAAGTTCTTTGCAGGTTGTATATCTGCTTAATTGTTACCCCTTTATAACCCAAAACTTAATTATTGTTCCCTTATACCTACACGGAAGTACACTAATTACAGAAACGTACACCGTAATTTCGGTTTACTTACGCAGTTGTTTGCGGGTCGTAATATAAAGTGTTACCTTTTTTTTTTAAACAACAACAAAAAACACATATGTCTGTATTGAAGAAAAAATGATTGATAAACATGTATTTGGAATGGAATAAAATAAGTAGGCCTACTTTGGGTGTCTTGTTCATATTTTCATATAAAAGCAACAGAACTTAAATTACATCCAGTTTATTAGCAACACTGTGCACGAGCGTGAATCCCGCGATATCCATCTTTGATCTCGCAGGTGTCAGATCCACTGCGAGAAGAGAGAACTGTCCGGCTTGCCTGCACTTTTTTCACTCCTCCTCTCACTGCAGCCGCCTACTCTCAACTGAAAGGCGCAAACAAGCCTTTTCATTCGATTCCTCTGTCCTCCTTTTTTTTCCTTGCAGCCTTCCCTCGTATCCTACAGAGGGAGGAGCTGAGAAGCGGGGAAAGTAAACGGTGATGCCCAAATAAGAAATGAGAAGCACCCACTCTTATTGTACAAAATCCCCAGCCTCACGCATGCGAGTCGAACTTGATCATACTTTGCTGATGCATACGCAAAAAGTTTAATTCGGCAGCGTCCAGAACCACGGAGTTTTCCTGCATTGTTTATTTTCTAAAAGTATTTTTCCTTGTGTGGTATTGCTGTGCGTTCATAACTACGTAAGTAAAAATATTTAATGTCATTGTAGATGTTTAGCTATAGAGAGAGTCAGAGTGAATGAACTCTGACGCTGAAAAGAGGTGAGAAAAAACTGTAATTTGTATAGTCTACTATTCAGTTCTTAGGAATGCAGGATCGCGAAACTTCTCATTAACAAACAAGTGTAGACACGATGTGAGTAAGATATTTATTGTTCATTGCTGGCAACTTCATTGATGATAACGGAACTTTGTGTGTAACTGACCATCTGACCAACCGACAGACAGTTACAGCTGCAACGTTTTGGAAGTGACAGATTAATGCTGGATTCATATTAATGCTGGATTCACTCTGCACGGGACAGAAATTTGATATGTTAGAATAGTAGCCTAAGTAACGCGCTAAAGCAATATAAAGGGAGACTAATAGATTAATAGAAAAATGTCCCTTTGCCTCTTGGTGCCCAAAGTGCCTTTTTGTCAAGGTAAAATGTCCTCTCCTTTTTTTGTAATTAAATGCCCTTTTGTGGATGCCTCCCCAATCTAACTATTAGTAAAATTAATGAATAATAATTTAGCCATAAATAAAATGACCCACATGATGAACTCATAATTTTAATTTCGCACGGCCGCGCGCACTACCAGAGGATCTTCAACTCTGCGGCTGTTGGTAAGTGGTGTTTCATTCTCAGCGAAGTGATTTTGATGTTTGTTTACTTATTAATGTTATTATTTTACAAGAACGACGTGAAGAGAGCATGCAGAGATGTTGTTAAATATTGCTTTGTGTAGCCTGTAGAAGTAACGTTAGCTTGCTGTTTAAGGGAGAAAAATTTCACGGGCGTCGAGGGGGCTGGTCTTTTTATGTTATTTGACTAAAAATTATTCATACTTTAAACTATTATTATTACATGAAGTTGTATGTAACAAAGTTCGGGAGGAGCATGTTCAGGTAATCATCCAATCAGCACAAGAAGAAGCCAGTATAAATACAGCCTTCCCTTACCTCCTGTCTCATGACTAATTTCTCAGCATCCCGCCACCACCCCATCACCTCACATTCGGCTGGGTCTGCTCATAGATACCCATGATCTATACATTTATAGGGGGGAGTACTCTGGGGTCGGGCCGAATTCCGAGCTCGGAGCCTTCCCCCCGGACAGCAAGCCAAATACGCATTATAATATTACATCAGATTTCATTAACATGTGAACTCGTGAAATTATTATTTTTTTAAAAAACCTAGAGTGCCTTAAAAGTAATTATCACAACACTGTAAGGCTTGCAATATCTTTTTTTTTTTTCTCTACCTGCAGCTCTTGGTGTGCAGCAGCTTCTGTGAGCATCTGGGCAAGTCAAGTCAAGTCAAGTCACCTTTATTTACATAGCATTGTATCAAAGGCAAAGCAGCTTCACATTGATAACGTGAAAATGATACAACAAAGTTTGTTTCTAGAAGAAAATTGCGTCATCGTCCACCCTATAAGGCAGATCAATTCTTCTCTGGCCAACGAGTGAACAGTGTATGATTATGATCCAGGCAGCATTACAGGTCAGAAGTCAGATTGGTCGTGTCGATGAGGCCTTCACAGGACTATGAAGCTGGCATTTCAGGATGCGTCGTGGATGGGTCCATCTGATCTGGATACGGCCGGGGTCCAGCTGACTTCAGTAAACAGCAGACATCCCAAGTCTCCCGGAAGTTCCGGGAGTCTCCCGCATATTGATAGCGGCTCCTAGCCTAGAAATCTAGACGCACCCTAGCGGCAGCAAAATTATTTTGCAGCCAGGGTGGGTCTAGACACTCTCAATAGACCTTTTTGCTGCAAAAACCTAAATTGGGTCAGGCCAATCACGTCGTGTATAGAGTAGGCGGGGGCGGGCTTAACATATGACGACAGAGTTGCGACGGTTACCCGCCACTTGAAAACAAAGAATGGCTGCTGCGGATGGAGAACAACGGTCTTTCGAATCGGCTTTGGCCGCAACTCTGGAGGAGTTGGAGTTAAGTTTTTCTTTGAGAAAAGAACAAAGAACGGCACTTAAGTCATTCTTAAAAAAAGGAAGATGTGTTCGTAGTTTTGTCGGCCAGATTTAAAAGTTGAATCTATCAACTAAGCTCCGCTGGTGGGAGAACGCTCTGGTTGGTTGAAGCGCTGTCCTATTGCGTGCAGAGGGAATTTGAAAGACAGCCGTTTATCCCGCCCATCAGATTGACCGTGTCTATGGTGAGTTTCGAGACTAAACATCTTGATGTACGTCTGGCTTGCCAGGCTAAGCGGCTCCCTGATGCCCGCAAATTAGTTAAAATCTCCCGGGATCTAGAGCGAGCGAGCAAGAGCGCGCATGCGAGACAGAGACTGTGTTCCAAACCGTGTAGCGCGCGCACGGCGGGGAGGGAGCGAGAGACCTTGCGTGTGTGTGCTAGAGTGCGTGTGTGCCTCATGATAGAGAGCGCATGTAAGATATAGAGAGCATCCTGATTGGCCTGTTTCGGTAAATAAACCAATCAATTGTAAGTGCGGGTGGGCTTTTATCTCTTCTCCCGAACCGAAATAATCAGTTCAGTGTATCTAGAAACAAGAGCGCCATGGCAGAGGGAGAGTGCCACATAAAAAGAAAGTACACTTTACTCCAGACTACACGAAAGTGTACCCCTGTCTTATAAGAGTAAAACATAATGACAGTCTTGCTCGCTGTACAGTTTGTAACAGTGACTTCAGCATTGCCCATGGCGGGTTAAATGATTGTAAAAGACATGCTGAGGTGAGTTCAACAAGTTTCATTTCATGTGCGTTCTTGCCAAGGCTACATGAAAACAACAAACTCCTTAGACCTGTTTAAAGTTGCACTGAAATAATAGTCATTTTATGAAAAAAGGTTGAACAAATTGCAACAGAAGCAAACTCAACTGATTTTGTATCCTCAATATGTCCTGAGTAAGGAAAAAAAAAAGTCCCGAAGAATCCCATTAGGGGAAAGTTTAGAAAAAGACCCAAATATAGCCTATACATTCTTTTTCTTACTTGAATAGGGTAAAAATTTTAACCTTTAGATATCACCATGAAAATTAGTGAGTTGATTACTTACATCAAGACAAACAAAAAATGTATTACAAGTTTTTTTAAATTGTTTGTTAAAGGAGAACTCCGGTCAATTTTAACATTGAGCTCATTTTTTTGTAAATTTGGAGTGCTGTCAGTACAGAGAACAACGACAAAAATCGGTGTTGCCTACACCGTGTTATCCTCTTTTTAAAATTTGCACCCTATTGACTTCAATGGGGCAAATTTTAAACCTGCTTTTAGCCTCTTAATATCCTTGATGGGTCATTACAAGTGCACAGCCATGTTAGATGATTCCTTCAGAGTGAACACGGGTGAATCTGACTGCAGTAGATGTGAAAGATATGAATAAAAGTGATGTTAATTCAGCCAGCGCACATACCTGTATTTACATCCTGTTTTCGGTCGAAGTCCACAGTAGTCGATCGTCGAGTTCACGCGCATGATTATAGGTAACTAAACCTATGCGCGTGAACTCGACAATCGACTACTGTGGACTTCGACCGAAAACAGGATGTAAATACAGCCCCATTGAAGTCAACAGGGTGCAAATTTTAAAAAGAGGATAACACGGTGTAGGCAACACCGATTTTTGTCGTTGTTCTCTGTACTGACAGCACTCCAAATTTACAAAAAAATGAGCTCAATGTTAAAATTGACCGGAGTTCTCCTTTAACATGGACAGTGCATAATCTAATTACGTATGTGCTAAGTTGCATAAATAACACAACAGGTCTAAACATTGGGTATAGCCAGGTGAAAATGTCTTGTTGAATCTTGTTGACACATAACAGTAAAATACCTGAATGGAACCAGAAAAAGGCAGGAAGAAATAGGGAGAGACTGGTTGAGACTTCAGGACTGCGTTTTCATCATGTCCAGGCACAGGTCCTTCATCGGATCTGGATACGGCCTGGATTCGGCGGACTGCGGTAAACCTCGGATAAACAGAGAGACTAATATTACTATAGACGCCATTCTTCTTATGATGTAACGAGTACATCAGGATTTATGGGAAGTGTTCCCGGTTCTGGCTGACCTAAACTATGCAGCCTAATATTGAATTATAGAATTCTATAAAGTGTTATGTGTATGCTAGGTCAAAGAGATGTGTTTTTAGTCTAGCTTTGAACTGACAGAGTGTGTCTGCTTCCCGGGCAATGTCAGGAAGACTGTTCCAAAGTTTTGGTGCTAAATAGGAGAAGGATCTACCGCCAGCAGTCGATTTTGATATTCTAGGTATTATCAACTGGCCGGAATTTTGAGATCGCAATAGACATGAAGGACTATAATGCGTTAAGAGCACGCCTATACAACGTTTAATAGGGAGCCAATGCAGTGTTGACAGAACTGGGCTAATATGGTCATACTTCCTGGTTCTGGTAAGAACTCGAGCTGCTGAGTTTTGTACCAGCTGTAGTTTGTTTATTAAGCTTTACAGCAGGGCAGTGAGCTAGTGAGCCAGTTCCAAACACTGTCAGCGATCTTTACATCTTGTCATGGTCACATAACAATTGTTTAATCAGATAATATATCTCCTATATGTTTGTTTTAAATGTCTATAGTCTCAGATCAACTCCAGCAGGATCAGCAGCAACAACAACAACAGCAAAGGCAGCAAACTCACTTAAGGACTTTAGTAAGAATTTACCAGAACAGGTATCACATTATTGTTCAAAAGCTTGTAAAGTATTAATTGCTGTATTTTTTCAGTTTGCTTTGATTTTATTTTCATTGTATAAATGTAACTCTTGTATTTTTGTAAATCAGTTTATGCCATGAAAATAGCCACAGATGCTGACATGGCATTAAATAAAACTATTCTGTACTATACGAAACATGGGCCACGTTGATTTTGTCCTACACAGTTTACTATAACATCTGTTCTTTATTATTCTGCATAACACAGAAGAAAAAGCCATCAGGTTGGGACAATTTAAAACACTTCAGTTTCTAATCCCAGAGTTATTAATAGATGCATGTAAATTATTTTTTTTTTAACATTTAAACTTAAAAATTGTCTTTTCTGTTCTGTTTCTTTTTCAAAACTGCATCAATGCATTTGCTGCCGTTTCGATACAGAATTATCCGTATTGATATATTGCTGTATTGATATTTTGAGCTCAGCCCACGGGGTCAAATTTGGCCGCTGTTAATTGCTGCTACCCAAAATGAACAAACAATTATTTATTTTTTCAAATTTAACTTTAAAAGCCCAGAGTGCCACTTCTGGCCCCTGCATAGAGACACCTAGTGGATGAATATTGAACTCACAAGTGCCAGAGTGGTAGTTACAAGATGGCTGACCACATGCTGTTTTGTTGAGCTGGAAACCTTCCCAAACAAAATCGTCTTCTCAGCAAACCAGCGGTTGGTAAAATTGTGTATTTTTTGTTAATCTATTTAGTATTAGCTTGCAGAATGCCTAGAAGTACGTTTTATATTCTTTTTGGATAAATTAGCGACTCTGAGCTAGTTCAAAAAACAATGGGTCAAAAATGACCCTCTGGGTGTATGGGTTAAAAAAAGTCGGGTCAAAAATGACCCTTTGGTTCTTTGAGTGACTTTGATGGAGAATGGTGACAGGCCTGTATTTGGCTAAAGCCTTGAAATAATTTCATTAGTATAATATATTTTAATAAGTTACCTCAGTAGTACAGGGCCAGAGACTAATAAAGTAGTATATCTTTTCAGGGAGTATGGCAGCTCCCATTTCAGGACAGGGAAAGCAACAGAGAAAGATCACTGTAAGACAAGTATTGGAGCAACTTGAAACTGATGATAGTGACTTTGGCCCTGAATTGGACAGTGATAGCGATGAATTGATGAATTGTTTCAACCGCATGAAAGTGATGGTGGTGAATCTTCTGCCCAAGACGGTGACTCGTCCAATGACTCGTCCAGTGATGAAGATGTGCCGTTTGCCGAGACTGCTAGCCCACAGATGGAGCTAAATCGTGCCGCAAAAACTTACAGTTGGTGAAACAAAGGCTTTGAGTTGCCTGACATGAACTTTCAAGGTGAACAGGTTGAGTTGTACCAGGATGGCATGATACGCCTAAAGCCCAATGGGTCAAATTTGGCCCTAATCCTAATACGCCTAAAGCCCAATGGGTCAAATTTGGCCCTAATCCTAATACGCCTAAAGCCCAATGGGTCAAATTTGGCCCAAATCCTAAATTAGGAAATAAAGGGTTAAAATTTAAAAAGTGGATATTTTGGTGTTCAGTGAACTTATAGCAGTAAATTAATGCATAGTTCATAATTTTCCAAAGAAGAAAAGGGTTCTTGGGTTCTCCAGGGTTAAAGCCTTGTTCCATGTGCCCCCTTTTATACTTTGAGCACTTGCCCCTCCATAGGTCTCTGCACGGCCGTTAACCTCTGTGATTTCAGAGGCATGCTCTCAGCTGGCCAAAAATACAGCAAATTGCTGTGTGACATTTTGAAAGGGAAAGTTTAGTAGCCTGTATTTATTTGCTGTTGAACGCTGTAGAGAGTCAGAGTGAATGAACTCACACGATGAAGGCATACCGACCAGAGGTGAGAAATAACTCTCTCTCAACAGGAAAATAATATCCTTTTACTAATCCATAATCAGCCACAGGCCAATCTTTAGTAAATGCATGGTGTTTTTGTATTTTGTGATTTACACATTTTGCAGATATTTCAAAATGGCAAAAATTAAAAAAAAATTTTTTTGATAATTTTGTCTGAATAATGTTGCAGTGTTTCCTACAGGAGTTATATTTGGATTTCTTTTTGCATTCAGCCAGTGAAGACAATGCAATAGAATTCATTTTATTTCATCATGTTCAATTTCTGTCGTGGCTCTGTAGATTCAGCAGCAATATTATCATGAATGTTTTTTCTTTGTGTTCTCTGTGCTTTATTGTAATTGAATGAGTTGGCTGTTGATAGCACAATCACATTTATTTAAATTGCCAGTTAAGACGAGACACTACAGGTGAATAGGGTAAAATTTTTAACTAGCAGATATCACCATGAAACTTTCCCAGTTGATTACCTACATTAAGATGAGAAAAAAATGTATTACAAGTTTTCTGTAATTTAATGTTTAAATATGCAAATTAGGCAATATCTAATTAAATATGCACTAATTTGCATATATTTTAAAAAACGAAATCTGGGTATTGGATAAAGCCAGGTTAAAAATGATTTTTTTCATTGTGTTCACATATAAGATGGGGAAAAAAATTACAGAGGGATTTATGGATATCTACTTTTGTTATCCTGTAAATCGGAATATACTGTTAATTTAATGTAAAATGTAAAAAATGATTTTCGCCATATTTTTTGGAATAAAATGTTATATAAATCAGGCTAGGAATAATATATTTAAAAATCCCTCTGGAAATGTCTTCATAATATAACTAGGTACAAGACTGGAAAGTTTGGTGTATATAGGTGCTACTGAAGTGGAGATTTCAGACTTGGAGTATGAGAGAAAAGTAATTTTGAGAAAACGGGCTTTAAAGATTTATCATCAGCCAATGAGATTGCGCATTCAGCCATTTTACTTTCATGATGGGTTGCTGATAAAAAGGAAATGACCATATTTGGATCCGACAGCATTGTACAGGAGAGAGAGAGAGCTTTCCAGCGGTGCATGTGATGACAGGGTGCCAGCACAGCAGCGATCGCGGAGCAGCATGTTGATTAAGAACGCCAACTTTTGTTGAATTTATGAGAAATCTACAGACGCAAACAGACAGTGCATAGTAAAATAAACAGTGTAGTAAAATAAAGACCTAAACGTGTATTTCGGACTTTTTTTTCACCACAAGTCTGAAAGAGTTGTCCTTAATTAGGGTGCATAAGTGGATGTGCTTTTTCTATAAAAACAGAAAATGTAGCCAAGTGTAAACCTTTTCTTCTCTGGACAATCTATTTTCCAGATGTTCCAAACAGTCAGAAGGATGCTTCATCAGATACAATAACTTTGCACCAGTCTTCTGCTGTCCAATTCTTGTACTTCCTGCAGAATTTCAGTCAATCTTTGATGTTTTTATTGGAGAGAAGTGGCTTCTTTGCTGCCCTTCTTGACACCAGGTCGTTGTCCAAAAGTCGTGGCCTCGCTGTGTGTGCAGATGCTCTCACACCCTCCTGCTGCCAATATTGAGCAGTTCTGCACTGGTGGTGACACGATTCCCTTGCTGATTCCTCAGGAGAAGTTCCTGGTACTTGCTTGTAGATTTAAAAATCTTGCTTTCCCCTGTTGTTTGATTTCATGGAAACAGACACCAGTGATTTTGCCAAGAGATCTCTTATTTATTTATTTTATATAAGACATAGGAGGAAGAGACAATGGACCAAGCGAAGGTCTTGATTCAGCTTCTCAGTCATCTTCTCTGCCTTTCGGACAAAAGGGCTTGGTTTTATACTTCTAACCAAGGAAAAAACTACATCACCATAGGAACACATACATTACCAGAGGAACATACGGCTCTACTCTGAGCTCCTCCCGAGTGACCGAGCTCCTCACCCTATCTCTAAGGGATCGCCCAGCCTCCCTGCGGAGAAAGCTCATTTCGGCCGCCTGTATCCGGGATCTTGTCCTTTCAATCATGACCCACAGCTCATGACCATAGGTGAGAGTAGGAACGTAGATTGACCAGTAAATCGAGGTCACCACGACAGACCGGTACATCGACTGCATTACTGCAGAAGCTGCACCGATCTGTCTGTCAATCTCCCGTTAAGCTCCCGTGAAGCTCTTGATGATCTGGTAAATGGTTCTTTCAGGTGCAAAATGCTTTGCAGCTATTCCCTTACATGTGAGGCCATTTTTATGCAAAGATGATCCTCCATCTTTCTTTGGAGGAAACCATTGCTAACAAAAGAACACAGTGATTGGAAGCACTTCTTCCTTCCTTTTATAGCAATCATGTGCTGATGATATGATTAGTAAAATAATGTTAGCTGGTCATTTGGTGCCAAGGACAAAAACAGTGAAATTTGGGATTTTGTGATAAAGCTTTTTGAAATTATGTAAAATGCCTCTGATCACTCTGCACAATAATCTAGAAAAATGTGAATCAACATCATAACAACTGAATCAGCAAAAATTTCACATTTGGCCACAGCTGTATCCTGTCATTCAAGTGAGAAGTGGGACCATAATAACGTTCCATTTTTGGAAGGTCATTTATCTGCTAGACAACATGAGGGTCAACACTAGAGGCCCTATCTTGCACCCAGCGCAATTGACTCTGTACACGACGCATGTATCATTCCTATTTTGCACCCGCGCACTGCAGACTTTTCCCTCCACAGACGCACGTCGGTAAAATAGCAAATGCATTTGCGCTCCCGGGGGCGGTTCAGCGCAAAGAGGAGGTGTGTTCCGGCGCAAACGTATTTTGCAGGTTTAGAAAACAATTCCTCCACTGACCATGTAAAACCTAGTCTAAAGTCAGTGGCGCGTTGCGCATGTTATTCAGAGGCTATTTTAAGGGCGCATGCTTGGCCATAATCAATGTAGCATGTGCACAACGCGCATGCACTTTGCTTCTCTCATCTACACACAGATGCAGCAGTTCTCATTTTTAGAAAACCATACAGTATTACAAGGAAAAATATTAACACATGAGGGAAATCATTGTTGTGTCCATGAAGATGTGAAAAAATAGGCATAAATCTAGCTTACACATTTACGCAAATTATTATACGCCTGTTTAACCAAAGCTAATTTGGGTGTGTTTCTCCATCCCCAATGTCACTTCTCTGTGTTTTACGGCCCTGACGAGAACGTTGGTCTCCTCGGCTGTGAACCGCTCCTGGCGTGCGTCTGGCAAATCCACCGTTATAATAGCCATCCGCCATGGAACAAGCATGCCTGCTCTTAAAGGGAATGTGAGATGATGCTCTGATTGGTTTATTTCACGTTACGCCCAAACCACACCTATGAGTAATGTAGCTACTTCAGACCAACACATTTTAGATTTGCGTCGGGCGCAAGAGTCATTTATCCCGCCGGTATAATAGCAACAGCGCCCAAGATCCGCCCACAAAGTTATTTGCGTTTCGCGCTTGATACTTGCGTTTCAGATCGTTAAAATAGGGCCCTAGGAGTCTCATGCTCATCTGAGGAGAAATGCTCATAGCTCATATGACTTATCATAATAAGTGTCCTCCTCGACATTATCGTCTATTTCAGACACATTCTCCTCTGTCACTGTCACTTTCAAAGAACTATGACAAAATCTAATTGACAGAAAACCTTTGCTTAGAGGTAATTTTCAATTGAGAAAGAGCATAAAGAGAGAGAGAGCTCACAGAGCACAAAGAGAATGGTTTATAAGGCTTCTGTGGAAGCTTTCATACATTTGCTCCTCCCCTATATTATGTTTTCCCCTCCCCCACGGCACAAAATATCAAAGTTCTTGCAAGAATTATGGTTTCCCTTCCCTGGAAATATATAATTGGCACTGGAAATATCTAATTTCTTGCGAGAAATTAACATGCATGATAATAACATTAAGTGTTTTAAAACATATACATGATGGATATGAACAAAATACAGAAATTAAATTAATAATGAAAGAAAAAACTACTGCTGTCATACATTCAATTAAACTGTAAACAGTTTCTGCTTCACATAGTTTGTCAGCGGTGTTCTGTCTGGACTTGTTACACACACACACGCATTAAGTTTTTTACAACTTCAGAATACCTCAACCACAGACTTTGACAATTGAAATGCACCAAACACAGATGAAATATACATAAATGACATCAATATAAACAACTAAGCATAAAGATAATATCCTATATACAGCGCAACATCGTTCCAAACACGTGACAACTCCTATAATTAACCTTGACGAGCTAATGCACGTTATAACAGCAAAACTAAATATTAAACAGGTCTAGTATTGCACATACAGTACCAGTCAAAAGTTTGGAAACACTACTATTTTAAATGCTTTTGAAAGAAGTCTCTTATGCTCATCAAGCCTGCAGTTAAAAACAAACAAACAAACAAAAAAAAAACAGTAATATTATGAAATATTATTACAATTTAAAATAATGGTTCTCTTTTTTAATATACTTTAAAATGTAATTTATTTTTGTGATGCAAAGCTGAATTTTCATCAGCAAGTACTCCAGTCTTTGGTGTCTTATGATCCTTCAGAAATCATTCTAATATGCTGATTTATGATCAATGTTGGAAACAGTTGTGCTGCTTAATATTTTTTTATAACCTGAGATACTTTTTTCAGGATTATTTGATGAATAAAAAGTTAAAAAGAACTGTATTTATTTAGAATATAAATCTTTTGTAACAATATACACTACCGTTCAAAAGTTTGGGAACAATAACTATTTTTTTTTTTAAGAAATTAGTACTTTAATTCAACAAGAATGCGTTAAATTGATAAAAGGTGATGGTAACGATTTATATTGTTAGAAATGTTTTTATTTTGAATAAATGCTGTTTTTATGAATAAATGCTGTTAACGTTTTACTCATCAATGAATCCTGAAAAAAGTATTCCAAAAAAATATATTAAACAGCACAACTGTTTCCATCATTGATAATAACTGAGTATCAAATTATCATATTAGAATGATTTCTGAAGGATCATAAGACACCAAAGACTGGAGTACTTGCTGATGAAAATTCAGCTTTGCATCACACAAATAAATTACATTTTAAAGTATATTAAAAAAGAGAACCATTATTTTAAATTGTAATAATATTTCATAATATTACTGTTTTTTGGGGGTTTTTTTTTGTTTTTAACTGCAGGCTTGATGAGCATAAGAGACTTCTTGCAAAAGCATTAAAAATAGTAGTGTTTCCAAACTTTTGACTGGTACTGTATATACTGTAGAGATCAATAATACTTTGCATTGAAGCACAACACCCATGAAATTAACAAACTATATGTTATTTACAACGGCCAAGTTCAGCATTAGCATCAGCTGAGATGATGCCAGAATTATTGTTGTTGGTTTATCTATTCCTAATGAAACTGATTGCAAGCAAACATTTTCTGATAAATTCTGACATTTCTGCTCAACTTTCAGTAAATCGTCTATATTTACTATTTAATCTAGAACTTTCTTATTAGTCCTAGTTGTTTAACTTTCACTCTTGATGCAAAATGATGTAATTTCTTTTTCTATTGCAGAATCAAAAGCATGAATGCTGTAAATGCAGTGCAACTGTTCATTCTGGTTTGGACTTTTACTGCTGTATGTCAAGCTGATGGTAAGAGAATAAACTTTCCCCTAGAAAGAGTGAGAATTTTGAGGACGGAATAAATATAAAGATAGTGGGAAAATAAGGTCAAATTTGATTAAAGCACAAGTGGCTCTTTAAACCTTTTGAAGTTTATCCAGTTCCGTCCAAGTTTTTGAACAATTTCCTTTTGAATGATTAACACAATAGAGGGAAATCCATTAGAGTCAGGGAGCAGTGCAGTTTATGTGTTTACACACACACTCTTTTACATAAAATAATGTGTTCACACAGATAAGCACAAAATCACATTTTCAGTCAAGACTACATGATCTTGTGTTTCTCAACTGACTCTGATGCACATGATTGAAAGAAACAGTCAGGATGTTGCATGCAGAGACTGTAGTGTATATATTGCTATTAAATATAAGCTATAATTCATAATAAATAATAAAATGTGAACCTCCCATTTGTAGAGATTAAATCGTATTAAAAATCTAATGTAACACATAATGCAGTGGTTTTATTGATGAATAGGTTCATAGATACGGTAAATGTTCATTAAATGACTGATATAGACATAAACACAAGAAGTCTGGGCTGGGTTTCCCGAAACCTTCTTAACGCTACGTCGTTCTTAAGTTACACCTTTAGCTGTACCTTATCGTTAATACGTGTTTCCCGAAACGTTCTTAGTTAAGTAACTTCTGTAAGTCATACGTTCAGAAGGTTGGTCTGGACCACTCTTAGCTTTATCACTGTATATGAATATAATTCTGAAGTTTTAATAAACCAAGACAGTGTTCAATTAGGCTAATTCAAGTGTTTTCATGCAAAGAAGAAAATTGTCATTACACTGATTGTTGTTAGATTTTTAATTATATTATCCAAAGGTACATCAGTTGGCAATCCATAAAAGGCTTAATAGTCTATTAAAAGGGAATGATTGTGGTGGGGAGTTTGCTCAAACTATGGCAGCGATACAGCGAATAGTTGTTCTAAAAGAAGGCGCGTCTGTTGAGCGCTTTCAGAGGCCAGTGAAAGCAAAATGTAAGTTAACTCCTATTCGGACGTTAATTGTTTCTCATGGGCTCGTACAGTATTTTAAACATTTACAGGGGTAAGTCGTGATTTTATTGCCGTATGAATCCATAATGTCAGTGTTTTTTCTCACCCAACCCACGTAAAAATCCCTGGCCAAATTACCTACTGTTTTTTGACAAATAGGTCGTGTGATAGGCTAATTTAATTGCCGTCTGAATCAACATCTCTGAGTTTACAAGAAAAGATTCAAAATTCACTGTTTAAATTATTTTTGATCACTGCCGAGCACCGTACGTAAGATGTACAATTTTATTACTGAAATGCTGGAAAGTATTTACAAGAACAATATTTCATCGCAGCTCCACCTCAGCGAACAAAAATGGGAAAGAGAAGAAAACACGTAAACATTTGAAATGGTTATTGTGGCAGCAATATAAGATACAATTTTAAAATATGTAGGCGAGGCTATCCTAGTTTGGAAGTTAAATAGTTAGAGTATAGTTATAGTCCTAATAAATGCAGTTTTAGCTATTTCTGAAGTGCTTCTTTTATAAAGAACACCGCTTTCTCACATAAACAGCCCCTGCACGAGAGAATAACTGATTCTCGAGCCGTCGATATCAACCAATTCAGCAGCATCGCCACGGACAGCACCGGGTAACGTCACACGTAAGAAGGAATATCTTAAGCAGCTTCCTAAGGGATGGTTCGGGGAACACGCCTAGCAATGGTATATCTTTAGTTAAGTTATACCTTAAAAGTCTTCGTAGTGGGCTAAGAGACAACGTTATTGGGAAACGCAGCCCTGATATGTTAAATGCTTACTGAGATGTAACAAAAACCAGATCTTCATTATTATTCAGTTGCTGTATTATATGATATACATTGTTATTTTTCAGATCACATCAGTGTAAGCTGTGAGGATGTGACTGGAACTGTGGGTGAAGAAATAACTTTCAACTGCAGCGTCTCTCTGAAGAACTCTGAATGCTGCATTAAATCGTATAAGTTTCAATACCCTGAGAAATATAATGACTCCGAAATCTGTAGAGAAGAGTTTCATCAGGACTGTGAACAGAGAAACAGCTTCACATGCAACTTCAGTCCAACTACAGTAATGACGGGAAAATTCAGTTTCTATATCCAAGCAAAATGTGGAAGTAAAAAAACTGAATTCACTGTGAACATAACAGGTACCGTATATAATACTGTTGTTTATAATTCAATAAATGTTTGCAAATGTATTTTCAATCTACTAACAGTGGTTTAAAATCTGTTAACAAAGCCCAGTAAACCAGAAATCACTGAAGCTCCTGGTAAGAAATATATAACATTGATTATTGAGTTACTTATGGAACACAGAAAACTGATGTTTAGTCTCTTGTCAGAATATTAAAAAAAATTAAAAATCACCTGTGAATAAATTATTTTAGAGTTTAAGGTCTAAGAGGGAAACGTATGTATTATCATGGTCTCCAAACAGATGCATCTCTCTAGATATTTGATTTTAGAGATGTTTAGATCTGGTCTGTCCGTCAAGAAATCAGTTTGATCAGATTCTCAGCAGCAGAAATGTTTTGTGAAGTTTGTGTGGAGAATCTGACTGACTGATGTTTAATAGGCTGAAGTTGACTTTATGATTTAAAAACAATTATTTTAATTTCACCTTTTCAGATCTAAAAACACAGCGAGATATACTACAAACAGTGGCGGGTTCAGTAACAGAGCAGAGTCCTGGATCAGAGGAGAATCCTAAACAAGACAAGGTTTTGGGATCTAAGAACACTGTCATCGCTGCAGTTACAGGCTGTTTCATCTTCATCATCATCATCATCATCATCATGACAATCATTTACAAAAAGAAACCAAACTACAGCAAATCTTGTGGATTCCAGAGGATATTTCTGTGCCATGAACATGATGATAACAACAGCAATTTCCAAGAGCAAAATCCAGAATCTTTCTAATGTCACTGACTGCAGTACGAAAACACTGAGTTTTGTTTGACTTTAAATGTGAAGATCATGAACAACACAAACTTTATAGGAACTCCATAAACTATATCTATACATACAGTACTATTGGTTTTACCTCAAACTGCTGAACTATATAACTCTGGTTGTAGGTTTTAAAACTGTTTCTGTTTTATATAGATTTCTGTGAAATAATGGTATATTATTGATCTCTTTGATCAGTGTGTTAGTGTGTGTGTGTGTGTGTGTGTGTATATATACTGTATGTATGTATGTATGTATATATATATATATATATATATATATATATATATATATATATATATATATATATATATATATATATATATATATGTTACGTCTCCCTCTTAGAGATGTCTAGGGTTAATAGGGTAAGTAACATATAAGTATTGAATTTAAATAAAAAAAAAGAAACCAGGTTCAGTTACTGATAGTTGTAATGATGTGTTATAATGATTCAGACAGAAACAGATATTCTCAAACGATTTTTAGTAATTCATAATAATAATAATAATAATACACCCGATTGCTTTACAGTGTCCATGTGAGTAAATAAATATTTACAAAATATACAAGTAACATCAATTGAACAAAAACACAGAACACATAAGAGGAGGACAACGAGCGGTGCTAAATCAAAGAAATAAACATAACAAAACAAACTATCTTAACCCTCTTATTACTACTAATCTAACAAAGAAATAAAACACGAAAATAAACAAATCTTCGGCCAACGGATAGCCAACTAAACTACACTAGCTAACAAAACATAAGTACATGAGGTAGCACCCGCTCCTTACCTGATGTATTAAACAAACAAACTCTAACGCACATGTGTCAAACTCAAGGCCCGCGGGCCTAATCCGGCCCGCCACACTATTTTATATGGCCCGCGAGAGCATATGGGTGTCTTAAAATTAGGGATGCAACGAAATTTAGGCTGCCGAAAATTTTCGGCCGAAAATAACATTTTCGTTTTTTGGCCGAAAGAGACTAAAAAGCCGCCGCGCCCCTCCGTGTTCGGCGATGGTTTGACTCTGGCTCAGCGTGTTTTATGACTTTGCGTGCGAGTCCGCTTCCGAAGATGCATAACTTCTAAGCGCGTTCCGCTGTGTGTGTGCGCTGTGCTCTCCGCTCCGTGTTCACAGCGCGTTCAATGTTCCGCAAGCAACCTCCGTGTGTGTGTGTTTGTGTGTGTGTGTGTGTGTGTGTGTTGCGAGCTCTGCTCATGCTCACTGGAAAGGCAAAGTGACAAGTCCGTTAAAAAATAAAAGCGTGCCGACATGAAATTTCTCTGGACTTGTTTCTTTTTGCAATAGCACTACTGTGCTGTAACATGGTGTGTATAGCCGTGCTGGGCAACACTGGTAAAATTACACGAATCACGATCCTCTCGTTCTCCCTGCTCTGCTCATGCTCTGATAGCTTTGTAGGACTATACTTTATTTTGACAATTGATCAAAAAATAAATCTGTTAAATCTGATTCTGCTGCATAGAACTGATTGAAGAATAATATATTGATATTTTATATTATTTTAATATAATAATATATTTAAATATATTAAATATATTACATAATATTTAATATATGTACCAGTATTATCCTTTTCACCATGTGTATCACTCCGCTTGTCTGTGTTTGCGCCACTTGCATCATTAAGCCAGTAGGTGGCGACAAGTGACTGTCTTTATGAGTGAACAATTGAACTTTAAACTAATTATTGCCAAAAACATTAATTAACTCAGGAAAGAAACAAGTTGCTGAAACCAATCTTTAATGCTAATATAAATTGCTCATTTGCCTCTGGACACAAAAAGATTGCACTGTTTTTTGATTGAAAAGTTTACATCTATGCAAAATAATCCTTGAAAGATTACTAATTAAAGGCCATTCCTGTTTGGAATATGTGGTTGTGTATTGTCAACAATAAGCAGAAACATTCTGCATTTCCATTTTGTAGTGTGGATCATTCATTGCAATATTTATCCTCATTCTCATTTTTAAGAATCTGTTATCTTGACAAATAATTTATGCTACTGCCCACTGACATGCTTTTAAAGCTATTGTTATCCAATTTTTTTTGGCCTTTAAACACCTTAAAATGCACATATGTAGGTCCGAGAAATCCAAATTTTATCGGGGGAGCATGTCCCCGAACCTCCCTAACTACCTCACATTTGAATATGCATGACTGTGTGGTAATGTGTGCTGGTGTGGCTGCAGTGCCAGGGCTGAATTTTTGAGCCAGTTTGCCCCTGCATATATACAATAATACATTATTCTCTGTATCAAATCATTATTACCCAGCCCCTGATGTTTTGGGCTCATCCCCTGATGTTTTTAAAACCTAGAAACACCCCTGAAAATGCATATACAATATTTGTAACTTAAATAAGTAATAATCAAATAAAGAGACAATATATTAACATTTTAAAAGTCTTACAGTTACAACCGGCCCTTTGAGGGCAGCCATAATGCTGAAGTGGCCCTCAGTGAAAATGAGTTTGACACCCCTGCTCTAACGTGTAGTACAGTGTAGGTCACGTGACATACTGCTATTCCTCCTCTCTGCGTCTGGAGAGATCGCGGACAGCAGTTCACATATCAAAATAATCAAATAATACAAACTTAGGAAAACATAAGAAAGCAATCGAGGAGGCTAGTAACAACACAACACAAATCAAACAAGAAAAAACACGCCCCTCTCTTCCTCTCGTCACTTCCAGCTTCTTATAGAAGGAGAGTACTGATTGGCTCCTTCAGGAGAGAACGTCATTGGCTTGTTAAATCATGATTGACATGAAGTTGAACCAATCGAAGTGGACCTAAAAATAAAGGACAGCTCAGAAGAAACAGGAAGGGAAGGTAAAAGAAAACAACCAAAACGATGCAGACGTAACACCCACCCCCTTAAAAACAAACTTCTACACATAATAGAAGTTTGCATGCTCTTTAAACCCGGGAGAGAGCATCTGCCACCACGTTATCAACACCTCTCTTATACCTTATTTCCAGGTTATAATTCTGAATAATGAGAGACCATCTCATCAATCTCTGGTTCTGGTTGTACATGCGTAGAAGAAAAGTTAGTGGGTTATGGTCTGTATAAACCGTTACAGGAAGGACAGTAGAACCAACATAAACGTCAAAATGTTGAAGAGCTAGCAATAAAGCCAGAGCTTCTTTCTCGATAGTAGAATAGTTACGTTGATGTCTATTAAATTTCTTTGAGAAATAACAAACAGGATGATTGATTTCGTCCTTACCCTCCTGCAATAACACGGCACCAGCTCCCACCTCACTTGCATCCACCTCCAACTTAAACGGTGTGGAAAAATCAGGAGCAGACAACACGAGTTCGCTACACAATAAGGCCTTGATGTTGTCAAAAGCGTTCTGACAGTCAGGTGACCAAACAAACTGGTTGGCAGGGCTAAGCAAAGCAGTTAAGGCAGTTGCAACTGATGAAAAATTCCGGCAAAAACAACGGTAATAACCTGCCATGCCTAAAAACCTACGCAACTCACGTCTGGTAGTTGGCACAGGAAACTCACTAATAGCCGAAATCTTTGCTGACAACGGGCGCACTTGACCCTGACCCACCTGTTTACCTAAATAGGTCACCGTCGCTTTCCCAATCTCACATTTAGCAAGATTAAGAGTTAAGGATGCCTTCTCTAAACGCTTAAACACAGTTTCCAGTAACAATACATGCTCTGGCCAGCTTTGTGAATAAACAATCAAATCGTCAAGATATGCATTGCAGTTAGGAACGTCGACAAGTACCAAATTGACCAATCTTTGAAATGTAGCAGCGGCATTTTGTAAGCCAAAAGCCATAATGTTGTACTGCATAAAGCAATCTGGCGTTACGAACGCTGAAATTTCAGATGCTCTAGAGGTCAAAGGAACTTGCCAATATCCTTTTAGTAAATCGAGTTTACTAACAAACTTTGCAGATCCTATGCTATCCACGCAGTCTTCCATCCTTGGTAAAGGAAAGCAGTCTGGTATCGTTACAGCATTCACACGTCGATAATCAGTACAGAAACGTTTAGTGCCATCGGATTTCTGCACTAAGAGACACGGGGAACTCCAAGGACTAATGCTAGGGCTGGCCAATCCCTTCTCCCCCAAATACTGAGTCTCCTGTTTCATTATAGCTCTTTTAACAGCATTAACCCTATAAGGGTGTTGTTTAATCGGACGTGCATTACCTACTTGAATATCATGTTGTAGCACGTGTGTAAGTGTGGGAACATCACCCAAAATAGAAGAAAATTTGTCAAGAAGCTCTACAACATCCTGCCTTTGATCTTCATTAAGATGAGCTAGAAAGGTTGACAAGTCAGCAAGAGTTTCAGAGTTTGATAGCCTGGCTGATAATAATGGTGCATCACACTCCAGTACACCATCCTGATCAGCATCCTGCTGTTCAACCACTGGACTCGCCTCAGAAGCCACCCCTACTGGCAAAACAACAGGATTATCATTTTCCATGGTAAGAGATTCTGTATTAGAGACAACTCTAGTATGATAAGCCTTTAGCATGTTAATATGGCATACTCGCTTCTGCCGTTTTCTATCAGGAGTTCGCACCACGTAATCAGTCTCGCTCTTTTTCTCTAGGATCACGTATGGTCCGGAAAATCGTGCGGATAATGCAGATCCAGGAATGGGGAGTAAGACCAAAACTTGATCACCAACAGCAAAAGACCTATCCACTGCACGTTTGTCATAACGCGCTTTCATTTCCCCCTGAACTTTAGACAAAGATTCTCGAGCTAGTGTACAAGATTTCTGTAATCGTTCACGAAACTTACTTACGTAATCTAGCACATTTGTTTTCTCACCATTTTCAATCCCTAACATCCTTTCTTTCAGGGCTTTCAGAGGACCTCTCACCGTATGTCCAAAGACTAACTCTGATGGACTAAATTTAAGAGATTCCTGCACAGTTTCTCGAATTGCAAATAAAAGACATCCGCTCCTTACCTGATGTATTAAACAAACAAACTCTAACGTGTTGTACAGTGTAGGTCACGTGACATACTGCTATTCCTCCTCTCTGCGTCTGGAGAGATCACGGAAAGCAGTTCACATATCAAAATAATCAAATAATACAAACTTAGGAAAACATAAATAAGAAAGCAATCGAGGAGGCTAGTAACAACACAACACAAATCAAACAAGAAAAAACACGCCCCTCTCTTCCTCTCGTCACTTCCAGCTTCTTATAGAAGGAGAGTACTGATTGGCTCCTTCAGGAGAGAACGTCATTGGCTTGTTAAATCATGATTGACATGAAGTTGAACCAATCGAAGTGGACCTAAAAATAAAGGACAGCTCAGAAGAAACAGGAAGGGAAGGTAAAAGAAAACAACCAAAACGATGCAGACGTAACAATATATATATATATATATATATATATATATATATATATATATATATATATATATATATATAGTAGGGGTGTAACGGTACATGTATTCGTCCCATAGACAGTAAAAGAAATGGACACAGCGACCCCATTGGATTCAACGGAGAAAAGTGAAGTCAATTAGAAGCTCTCACTTCCTGATGGCTGAGCGACTGCGCAGACTCAAACTGAGCTTGACGACGTAGATGTGACGTGAGCAACCTGTCTGTCTTCTAGTAGCTGTGCCAAGCGAAATCTCAATCATTCCCTTCCGAAACTTGCAGAGACGGAGAGTGTGAGTAGGAGGTGTCCATGAGATAGGAGCAGGAGAAACTTTTGCTAAGCATTCTGATTAATTATTTTGTCATTTTGTCTCCACGTCCCCCCGATTGCCCGCAAGCTTTTCCTCCTGTCCATACGGTAATCTCTCTACTGTGCGACAGCGTGGTTATGACGCAATCGTTAGCCTATTTTTACAAAAACTGCTTCTATGGGGCCATAACGTAATATACAAGGTAATGGAGCCTTTTATACATTTGTGTTTCTTCAGAAATAAATAATGGACAAATGGAGTCTTTAAACGCCTCAGATGTAAAGTTATTCGCTGTCAAAGTGATGCCAAAATGAATGGGAGTCAATAGAATGCTAACAGCAGGTGATGGTCTGCTAATCAATGGCGCCCCCTGGGAAGCTTCAGTTTTTTCTGAAAGATTACCCCCCTGATTCGTCCTGAACCTTCACGGTACAAACGTAACAGTTAGGTGCATACAGTCAGACAACAAATACAGTCAGTCTCAGGCGATCTACACTCCAATCCAGAAGGGGGCGAGTGCGGTAACGCAACACTGTTTGCTAGCCACTACAACAGGGAAAGAGCAGAAGAAGAAGAGACAATATATGCACCAATCCAAAACAAGGGCCCTTTCCCAAATGACTGACTTGCGGTCTTTTGGACTTGGCTGCCGTGTGCCCGTTAAGTCCACAAGACCACAGGGTGTCCCAATTGTCATTTTAGGTTTCAGAAGGGTGCTCGCTTGCCTTTGCAGTCGATATGCACCCTCGATGCAAAGCAAGTCACATCTGAATTACGTCACGAAAGTGGGGACTCGTAGGAAGACCGTGAGTGTTTAGGGTGTCATTCGGGACAGGGCCAAGAGTTCATATTTCATGCAAGAGTTTGCAAGTAGCCTATATAAGCTGAGTTTAGATACATTTGTGACGCTTTCCACTAAATTCACGGAAAGGAAACTGGGATGCCAGAAAGCGTCATCCTGTTTGTCTTCTTTATCTTACAAAAGCACAATGCTTTGTTTTTATTGTGAGTGTACATAAATAAAAATAGACTATTTCAATGATGTCTTACTGCATGACCTGCATGACCATAATTTATGCCATGACAGTATTTTAAGTGGTTTCTGCTGTTATAATAAGACAAAATCATTTGGCATGTAATATTAGGATGTCATGTACAAATGAGGCATTGTGCCGATTTGTGTCGTAAGTCTCTTTATAACACAAGAGATGCTTCTCAGTTTTTCAGCTGATTGTGACCAAATACTCTTTTGCAAGAGTGCATTCTGTTTACTGTGTGGCAGCTTTGACTAGAGGTACACTAAAGATTTAAGAAAGTTACCGACTACGCCACCCAGGGGCCTCTTTCCGGGGAAATGCCCTTTATTTAAATAAGGCTCAGAGGTTCGTTGATCAGAGTCAGGTATCAGACATGGAGTAGAAAATAGTACAAAACTTTATTTCCTCAATAAAAGTATCATTTTATTTAAGACAACACCAATAAATCAAAAATAATCTAAACACAAAATTACACGAACGCTCACTTCAGAATGGGGTGCTGGCTCTCTTTAGCAGAACGGATATAGCGATTATACGTGCACACTCACTTCACACCTCACTGTGAACACAGCATTCAGGCAAAAGAACCCACCACCACAATCGGGAAGAGAGGCTTATTTTCTGCCACTGGCTGCCCCAATACTGAAGAGAGAAGAAAAAAATATAACACGAAACGCACACAATATCAAACACATTAAACAGAGCAGCTAGCAATTTAAGACACAATTTTAAAAGAGTTCACCACATCAGTTTGGCTCATCAAATCGAGGTGCCGCGTCCGGTCACCCCTACAATGCTGGGTGGACCGAAATGGGCACAACAGCCAACAATGTTAAAATAGAGAAACACCTCTTTTGGGCTGCCCTCAAGGTATCCACACAAGAAGCATACACATACATAAACTTAGTCACACACCAAATATGTCACACAGAATATACACTATCCCCTGGTTTCACAGACAGGGCTTAAGACTAGTCCTAGACTAAAATGTAAGTCTGAGCTGTTTCCACTGAAATAAACTTGCACTGACTGATCTTAAAAATATATCAGTGCCTTTTTAGTTTTAAGATGCACATCGGTAATGTTTTTTTCTAAGCATGTTTATAAAAATTACTTAAATGTCCTAATTGATCTATGGTCTAATCCTGGCTTAGTCTAAGCCCTGTCTGTGAAACCGGGCCTAAATATATTTTCTTTTCCATTGATTTGAGTTTGCTGGATATATCATCTATAAAGTTAATCCACAAACAATGAACTCAAGAAAATATATAATGTTTAAAGAAAACAAAATGTAGAAGAGCTGGTGACAGTTAAGTGGTAGATCTGACACCTGGGCGCCACTGGAGGTTTATGACTCAATTTATTTACTCACAGCACAGTTGACGAGGTACCATGCCAACGGCCCACAGTCCTCGGACCAGCTGATGGAGCACGCGCTGGACGTAAACAATGGATGCGACGAGGGGTCGAGCAGTAGCGCGTTAACACGCGAACTGAAAGAGTCAATGAGGCTTATTAGCCAGTTCAATAGAACAGACACACTCAGGACAGCCCGTCTCACTTTGAGCTAGAGTTGTAGTCACGGTAATGAGTCGGATAAAATTGGAAAAGACAGCAAACACACTGCAGACAGCAAAAGGGAACATCCACACAGCGGTTTAGCTGCTATAACGTTATGAACCCAGAGAAAGCCCACTGTAACGTCTTGCGCACGTTGGCCCGCACCTTAAACAAAATACAAAATATTAATTTACCCGGCTACTAGCAATCATGTGTTCGTCAGCTGTTAAAACATACCTGTAGTGCAATTCACACGGTGCCCAAACAGCTCTGACTGATTCTTGAGAGTCGGGACAAAACATGTCCCACATAGAAAAGTCTAATTTATAGCAAAAATTAAGCAATTCATCATGATTGACATACTTACAAAGTTAAATCTAAAGGAATTGTATATACCTATCTGATTTTTGGAATAAACTTTATCTTTTTGGGGAAAATTTGTTTAAATGTATGGTCTGTGGTTAGAAGGTCCATGTTATTGCACTTGTCCTCAGCAAGAGGTCACAATATTAACCATCCCAAAAAACTTAAAAAAAGCTCTACAATTGTGAAAACATATATAAAATAGAAAATAAGGGGTATAAATATAAAAAACAATGCATGAAGTGAACAAACAATATTTTCCATAAAAATCTGCCTATTAAAGTTGTGTCCTCAGTTTCTGTCAACTCCGTCAGATTTTTTCATAAAGCTCTTTAAATCAGGAAATAGCATGGTCAGCTAGATCCCTGAGGACCCTTTTTCATCTCCTTGCCTGTGGTGAATGCAGCACTACCACACATGCTCTGGTACATTTTACATTTTTTTATATTTTAGACAAACAATGTCAATATTCCTATGGTCACAGCTGCATCATGTCAATACCATCTTTCTGTTAAGATACTTTTTTTTTAAACCATAGTGGATTGAATTTAAGCATTTTAGTGAGGTTATTGGGACAGCTATCAACTGAGGAAAAACTACCTAGCTGCAGTGTACAATACATGTTTTGGTGGGAAAATACATGCCCTTACGTCAACTCCGTCAGACGTCAACTCCGTCAGGTTCTATGTCTGACGGAGTTGACCTGTAAGCTGACGGAGTTGACAAATCCACCAATAACCTCTTAATGTGCGAATATAATATTTGTGAATACAGTGAAGGGTTAAACTGTTATTTCAGGGTTTTATTTACACATAAATGCACATAGCATGCATTACATTATTTAACCATACGCAGCGGACTTGTAGATAATGGGCAGACAGTGGTCTGCTTATTATTGTGTAACGTGTAACTTTGCCAGCACTTTAATATATTTATATATGTAGAGACAGAGATAGAGAAATGAGAAGCCAGTGTAGGGCTGGGCGATATGTCCAAAAAAAATTATCACAATATTTTTTTTTATATCAGTCGATAGATAATTATCATGATAAATGTCTTTCAAGTTTAAAGGCAGATTTTTGCTCCTAAGTGAAAGTTGTAGAAAACCGTGTTAATTGTGGTTTTAAACTACTCTTTATTGTCAGAACATATCATGACAAACAGGTGAACACTTCACAAATCTGAGGTAAAACATTCAAACATTTTTCGTCAACACCGTCAGTTTTTCCGTCAACACCATCAGATCTTCGTCAACAACGTTGGATGTATATGTTTTTGTTCATTTTTTGGGGAAAAAAAACACTTCCTTCAGTTTATGTTGTTTTTGTAATAAAGGACCATCTGATCTACATCCTCTTATGTTTTATTTATTTAAGGAATTTATTTTTACAATATTGAAATTAAAGTCAAAGTTTGAAAATGCAAATATTTAGAAATCTGAGTTTTCAGAAGAGTGTGAAATCACAACTTAAGTTTATATATTGTATTTTTTTACATAGAGTAACTAAACACTATTTCAATATACTTCAGAACTTTAGATTCTTGTTGGATTTGAAGAATTAAAATTGTATACTTTTTAGTGTGTCTGACGGAGTTGACACAAATCCAGTTCTGAAGAGAAACATGTTTATTTGTTAAAAATGTGTTTTTATTTAGAACCTGTTCCTTTACATGGTTAAATAGCTAAGACCTTTCTCTGCAGAAACATATAACTCTAATTGATATAGTGTGTATTTTTAAAAAAAGTTTTTTAAAATGTGTTTTGTCCCGACTCTCAAGAATCAGTGCTCTATATTAAGCACTCATTAAAATCACGACATCCCACCATAGACAGTAAAAGAAATGGACACAGCGACCCCATTGGATTCAACGGAGACAAAGTGAAGCCAATTAGAAACTTTTACTTCCTGGGGGTCCAGCGTACTGCGCAGACTCAAAGTGAGCTCGACGACGTAGATGTGACGTGAGCAACCTGTCTGTCTTCTAGTAGCTGTGCCAAGCGAAATCTGAATCATTACCTTCCGAAACTTGCAGAGACGGAGAGTGTGAGTAGGAGCTGTCCATGATCTTGGAGCAGGAGAAACTTTTTGTAGGTGTTCTGATTAATTACTTTGTCATTTTGCCTCGACGTCCTCCCGATTGCCCGCGAGCTTCTCCTCCTGTCTATACGGTAATTTCCTACTGTGCGACAGAGAGTCGCGTGGCTGTGACGCAATCGATAGACTACTTTTACAAAAACTGCTTCTACAGGGCCATAACGTAAGCTACAAAAAAATGAAGCCTTTTATACATTTTCGTGTTTTTTTAGAAATAAATAATGGACAAATGGAGTCTTTAAACGCCTCAGATGTGAAGTTATTCGCTGTCAAAGTGACGCCAAAATGAATGGGAGTCAATGGGATGCTAACTGCAGGTGGGGTTCCGTTAGCCAATGGCGGCGTCCGGGGGTACTTCAAAATAATACAAATCCCTGCACCCTTGCATCCCACAGAGTTCCTCTGTCCAACCTTTAACAGATAAAATCATGTAATCCCTGTGAGACAACCCCACAAACAAGCCATGCTAGTGTTGTCACTGCCAACAGCTCACCGTACAAACATTCATGCGTCCCGCCGGGAACACGGTGTCTCGCTCAAATGACGCAGAGAGAACGCACTCCCATAGCGACACCCTTTTATACGGAAGAACGCAATTAAAGGGCACTCCCCCTTCATATTAAATAACCCGACAGAAATAAAAAGTACTGCTACAACTGCTTAAAGTGCTTGAAACATTAAAGGAGTTTGTACTGTAATTTGCACTACTGCCTGATAAAAAATAAATGAAAAGAAACCTTGCATTGGGAATTTATTGCTTTTTCCTGTTGAACTGTACCCGAATCCCAGAAACCCTGGACCCTGCAGTCAATCACAATCTCTTGTGTACACATATCCCTTCACATCTCCCCTCTTTCACTGCCTCCTAAATTTTTATTTCTCTGAAACAAAGGAAAAGGCTTCTATAATCATGTATCTAATCACCATTATGTACATAATCTATGATCACTTAACAGATATAGAACAATAGCAACTGTTTACAACAGCCAATATCTTAAGCATAACATGTCAATAAACAGAACATGTTATAACATTAATTAATTCACATTTTTTTTATACAACAACCTACAGTATGATATAAAACTCCGGTAACACTTTATTTTGATGGTCTCTTTTGAACAGTCTAAGTAACTTTGTATCTGCATGTCAACTAACTTTTATTAGAGTAATATCTGCTAACTCTTTATTGTGATGTTCCTCTGAAGACTAAAATTTCATCTTTGAATATAATTTCATTATTTAATTATGTTTTTGTATTATTATTCTTTATTACTATTCATCATCAGTTGTATTATCTTATGAAGTTTAAAATGCACGAGATTGCATGGACACGTGTTTAAGGAACATATTTTAGACACAAGGAGGGTAGCTGGGATGATCATGTATTCTGCTTAAAGGTGTGTGTAAAATACAATGTTTACTTAGCAGAGACTTCCAATGATGATGATACTGTACTTCAAATGTTATCATACGATCTTTGCAAGAAAAGGAATGTTTCAACTGATGCAAATGTACCATTTGTATACCACTAATATACACCGAGAAATAGTTTCTTAATGTGGAAGGTGGATTGTATCATGTGAAAGCATTAGCATATACTTTCCATCTTTAAACAATATGTTTTTCTACCTTACAAGGAATTCAAAAGTTGCTCAGTTGTGTATTTAAGCTCAATCTTACTGTACAACGGCAGAGAAACATGGAAACGCATAGACCAGGCATGAATATAACATCTTCTCAGAGTTTCTCTCCTGACAAATAAGAATAAAGATTTTTCTTGGCAAGATAAGTTGTGCCTTAATTCCAAGTCTACATCCTCCAACAAACATACTACTTACTATAAGTGGGGTACTTGACCTATTTATATAGTTTGTGGTTAAATCAGTCTCAAGAGACTAGTTGTTTCTGGAGTCTCGGGAAACTCTCGGGATATGTCTCCGTTTCCAACAAGAGCTTGTTTGTACAATGTATGACCTGGGTTCACGAGTTCACACGTACATACAATTTGAGGGGGTAGAGTTTAATGCGTATTTGGCGTGCTGTCCAGGGGGAGGGCTCCGAGCTCGGCCCAAACCCAGAGTACTCCCCCCGTATGTAAGTGTTTAGGACTAGAAGCGTGGAGAAGGGGTGCAGGGATGCTGCCAAACTGTCAATGGATTGAGGTGAGACTGCTGAGTGTATATATATCTCTTACCATTGATTGCTGAGTGCTCTCCACTTGTGTTAATTATCTGAATGTGCTCCTCCCGAACTTTGTTAATAAAACCTCATTTTGTGAGCTTTTCCAACGATTGTTGCCAATGTTTTTTATCCCTTTTCTCCATCCAACTTGACTTTCACGCATTGCCTTGTATGTAAGCCAGGTAAACTGTGTGCTGAGTGGCATCGGTTGTAGAAGTACTGGTACGTCTGTTTGTTTGTTTGTTTTTTACTTCATTCTGACTTGTTCGTATAGTCAATTGGACTTAATAGTAGGCTCTTTGGCAGCATCAGAACTGTTTGTTCTGATCTGGTGTCTGATTATAAGTTGAGCTTGGCTCAGTATGATATGACCTGGCTGTCTCCCTGCTGAAAAAACAAAGAGCTAAAACCAGTCTCAGCTGGTTTAAGCTGGTCTACCAGTCTGACCAAGCTGATGTTCAACATGTTTTAGCTGGTATCCCTGCCATTCCAGCTAATACTAGCCTGAGTAAGCCTTCGGCAGGGTAAGCATCTGCTTTTCAATAGCAACACTTCTTTTGGTTGCACCATTATCCAAGTCAAGTCAAGTCATCTTCATTTATATAGCGCTTTTAACAATGTAGATTGTTCCAAAGCGGCTTTACATTGATAATAGGAAATTAAAGTAACAGAGATTGTTTTGGCTTTACAGCAGTGTGACGAGCAAGACGAGGTCGAGGGCCGTGGGAGGACGGCGCGAGGCCGGTGGCGTGATTGAAAATGAGCTACACCTGTGAGGCGCACCGGTCTCGCATCTCTCACGGAGGAGCGGAGGCATAAAGGAGGAGCGACGTCAGTGAAGAGCGAGACCGGTGCGCCTCACAGGTGTAGCTCATTTTCAATCACGCCACCGGCCTCGCGCCGTCCTCCCACGGCCCTCGACCTCGTCTTGCTCGTCACAAGCAGCTCTAGAATAAAGTTATTGTCCAGCTAAAGTTAGTTTTGATTGATTCACTTTCGTCACAACGATCATTAGTTATTAACTTAGGGGCCTCTATATAGAATATATAGGATTAACAGGGTTTATTTCTCCTTCTCAGCAAGAATTAAGTGAGCGTCACAGCCCTCTGAAAATTCCTTTTTGGGGTTGTAAAAGTAAGTAAGTAAGTAAGTAAGTAAAATTTATTTGTATAGCACATTTCACAGATAAAAATCACAAAGTGCTTCACAACAAAAGGAAGAATACACAACACTTATAAATAAATACATTACAGCACATAATCAAAATAAACAGAAGTACACATAAGACCAGCCTAACCACCCTACAGTCTAGTTAAAAGCCTCTTTAAAAAGAAGAGTTTTCAGGTCTTATCTGTCTTAATGTGTCCTGTAACAGGACACCGGGTTCTGCCAGTGTGTTAGCTTCATTTGGGATGTTAGTTTTAGGGGACGTTTCATAGGCCTTTGTTGGGAGGTGAGTTTGCTGGATTATTCATCAAATATAATGAATAATTTGTGTGTCTGATTGGTCCAGATGCTATAATGCATATTACGAGTTCAGTCAATAGGTATGCGTGTTTGAATATATGTGCGCAGCGCAGGTCCTTCCCTACAAACAAACCCTCAACAAACTACTTGTCTGGCCTTAAAATTTATATTAGCCTGTGGATAATGTGGATAAAGTGTGAGTGAAATTGATGTCATTTTAAATTCCTCAAACTCAGTAGTGAACTGAGTAGCATTGTTTTTCAAGTTCAAATGCTTTCCCCCATAGAACAAACATGTTTTCAGATGTGTAATTACTTGCTGGTTTGTAATGGCTTGCACATGTGCAATCTTAACATTGTCAGAATAATACTTCACGACTATCAGGCATTTCCTGCCATCTAGTTGGCAGATGTCTGCAGAGATTTTGCCATGGACAGCTAGGAAAGTATGTACCCAGCTCTCTCTTTTATGCGGGTTTATTGACTTGGCAAAACTCAGACGCTTTGCTGATGTGATCTTCATGGCTTGTATGAACCTGAAATAACATGTCTTGTCCTGTGAACTTTTTTGAGACAGAGTTTTTTTGGACTATACTAAGGCATAAAAATACCATAATATGTTTCAGATATTTAGGAAACATGCCAAGTTCACATACAGTACATGTTTCTCACAAAATCAATGTTACCGCCAGCTATTCTACTTTGGAATATGCGTTCCGTGTCGGAATGTCTGTTTTTTTTTTTGTCTGTGTGATTCCACCCACTGCCAATTTACCCAATAGTATTTCGACACCCCAGGTTGTTAGTTGCCGTAAAACATGGTGTATTGCAGCCATGGAAGCCAGCAAACAAACTGGGTCAGAGATTGCAGATTATACCTGACCTAAAAAGCCTCTGCATCCATCTGATAAGCTTTATGACCAGAGGCATATTACAATTTTTTTCAATTGCTAACAAGCATTGTTCAAAACTGAAACTCTTCACACATTCAGCGACACACAAGTGTATACAGACCAAACTGTGAATAATTTTTCATTGCTTTCAGACAAAATGCATTCAATCACCACATTTTTCAAAATCCACAAACTGCAAAAAACTATATATTTGGAGGATATTTTTGCTAACACACTGCTTTCAAAACTGATAAAAGCACATTCAAATCAGAATGATGGCAAATTTCAAGCATTTCTGCAGTAATTATTTTGAAATTAGAAAATCTTAGCAGAAAATGAAATAATAATCATTCCAAGCTAATTGCAATTTCAGCTCAAAGCCAACCCAGGTGTCCTGCTTTAGTCTCATTACCATGTTTTATTAAAAGAGGATAGAACTGATTTTGTTTGGAAATATGGATCACAGAAGACAGGTTGGTGGGGAAAGAGGAGTGGTACGAGGGAGAGTGTGTGGAGGACAAAGGAGAGGAAGACCAAGAGCGGTGATATCTGATGAAATAAGGGCCACAATTATTGACCATGTTGTGAACCATGTCTCACTTTGAGAGAGGCCAGTCTAATGGTGCAACCAAATCTGCAACGCTCAACAGTTGCGTCAAATTTTCCGGCAAAACAACAGGTGCAATGATATTACAGTACAATACAATATGTCTAAATTTCAAAACCTATTACAATACAGTAATTCTTGTGTTTTAGGATCCAAAGGTTGCCTCAGAGAGGAGGGAGAGGCAGAATCTTTTCAGATGTGCAGGAAATTGCAGGAAAATGTCCAGGTAAGATGTCTGTTCAGTAACCAAACAGGGTACATACACATGCAGGTATGCATAATGTAAATTACTGTAAAACTGTCTGTAATTTGGAGGGTAATGGAGATGGAAGCAAGCCAAACTACACACACTTTTATTTTTGTGGATGAAGCTACATTCAACTTGGCAAAAACATGACGCAGGGGAAGAAATGTGATTGGACAGAGAGCAACCGTGGATGTCCCAGGCCAGAGAGGAGCTAACATCACGATGTGTGCAGCACTGTCCAATGATGGTTTGCTGTTACACAAACCACTCACACCCCTTTTCCACCAAGGCAGTGCTGGTGCCGGTTCGGAGCCGGTGCCTACTCGCAAACCAGTTCTTTGTGTTTCGTCAGCCAAAGAACCGGTTCTCGGCCAGGAAAATTGGTTCCAAAGCGGCAACATCTCTTTGCTGGACTAGAACCATTCTTTTACCACGTCATGCTTACGTCGGAGGCTGGGGGCGGGGTTGTTGTCGAAATTCTTCTCGAACGTAACCTATGTTCCGATAGTCTATGGTAATCCAGACGAGCAGCACAAATGTGTTCTAAATGTCTTCTTCTGACCCAATATAGGATCGCAAAGCCAGGAGAAACATTTGAAGAAAGTCGATGTAGTCCACCATTGTAATCGTTATGCTTGAAGTTGGCGCAAGCGTTTCTGGGAAAGCTAAGACGTATGGCAACGTACACAGTGACGTAACAATGTCGTTCGCTGGACTCTCTAGTCAGTGGAAAAACAAACAGGTTCTGAGAAGGTTCGCAAGTTGAACCAACTTTGAACCAGCACCAGTTCCGAACCAGTTCTTTTTTGGTGGAAAAGGGGTATCATTGGCCTCTACAATACAGAGAGGCTTATTTCTTTTCCGAATGACCTGCATAATCAATTTGTGCCAGCAGAGGAGAGAAGGCGAGGGGCATCAAACTGCCCTACCTTCGTTGTTGTGTGGGATAATGTGGCATTCCACCACTCAGTCACAGACTGGTTCGCTGCACATCCCATGTCAGTATTATTCGTGCCTCCATACTCCCCCTTCTTTAACCCCATAGAGGAGTTTATCATTGCATGGAGGTGGAAGGTTTATGACCACCATCCACTGGAGGCAATGAATGCGGGGGGTGGAGACATTTCTCCTGAAGACTGCCAGGGTTGGATTTGACATTCCGGAAGATACTTGTAACGTTAAAATACAGATGGAAGCAACTGCAAGTAAAACGATTTTATTTATTAGGTTTATTAGAACAGTGTTCACTCAGGAGGAAACCACAGACATCAGGTGGTAGACAGTCGATCACACGTTGCAGACAGCAAGAGAGCGGTGACGCAGGGACTGAGATGGATGATCCTTGAAGAGTGCTGAGTGAAGTGAAGTGGTGAGACTGTGAGTGAAGCAATCCAGAATCCAGTCCATACGGGAAACACGAGGAACAACAGAACAGACATGGGAAACTAGACAACGATCTGACAAACACAAGAATAAAGACAAGGCATTAAGTAGGCTGGCTAGATTGTATGCAGCTGCCGCTGACGAGGATCAATGAGCGGTAACGCCCACATGAAACAATCAGCGCAAACGAGACACGTATGTGAGACAGACACAAGACATGAGTGAGACAACGGATCTAACAACTGTGACAATCCACAACTTTCCTGCGAGTCTTAATGGGCGTCGCCGTGACACTCGATACTTCCTGTTGCCGGTATCTCAGTTCCGGTTTAGCCTAAAGCTTAATGAAGCTAGCACACAGGGGATACTCGCGTTCCGGTACAAACGGGTGAAACTGATTACTGACAAGTAGTAATGCTGACAGATAAGCAATGGCTCCTTGTGGCTCGACGTGTACCGTTGTCAGGTGCACAAACAACACGCAAAAACTGAAGGATTTTATGAATGGGAGCTGTTTCCAACATAAACGGACCCTCTACGCAAAAAGAGTGTTTCTTGTAACGCTACTTAGAAAAAACTGCAGTACAACTGTATATATATTTTTAAGTGGTATGTTTATTGTTTTCAATAATTTGAAAATTAATTCGAGAATTAACTTGAATGTGCAGCAATTTGTACAGATAGAGAGTATGTAGGCCTACTATATTTGTTGTAGCCATTAAATAAGAGCATTTAGTTTCATATTTGTTCAGATATTATAATGTCATTTTTTCCATCTATGTTGATTATGAAAAGTGAACACCATGATGCATCGGGAGACATAGAGTGGGGTCAGACATGATTTTGTTAATGGGTCAGACATGATTAAACTTAATTTTCTTCATTAAGTTTTGTTTTGTAAGCCTTTCTTTAAAGTCATAAATTAACCGAAACTCAGACACTCATGTCTATCTAAAGAAAGCTTTAAATGTCTTTAAACAAAACAATTCAAAATGAAAAGAAATAGGCTACTCTCTGATTATGTAATCCAAGATGTGCATTTCTCTCTAGGCTATAGGCGCGTTCACTACAGAGATGGCGATTGTCAACTTTATCTTTGCAGCAGACACTGACAGAAAACACTAGTTTATTAATAAAAATCAATGCACGCGTGTCACCGGATTTACAAATGCACATCTTGCTTATTGCACGCACACTCGGCACACATATGATGTCGAAATAACGAGATATTGTGTTGAAATAACATTATTAATAATAATAAATCTTTAATAATATTTGATTGAATGACGAATGTTGTGCTTGTTCAATTTAATAAAATTAATACTTTAATTGTGATCATTAAAATAATTGAATATTAAATATTAAGTGGCCAATTTTTGCTCATTTATTAAAAGTATTTATATATAATATATATAGCACCCCCTCAGCACACGTTAAAAAATTATCTGGCGCCGCCCCTGGTTATAACGGCCCACGTATTAAAAATGATTGGGCTCGGGCTCATAATTACAGTTACAGTTTTTCTCGATTGCTTAAACACTATAACCAGGCTTTTGAACTAAAATTTCAAAACCATAACGCCATTTATCAAAAAGCACACCCATTTCACTAAACTATAAACACTATTCCCTGTTTTGACACATGAGGCAGATTTGTTGAACTGTCACTGCAAAACTCTACACACAAATCCCTTCATTTCTCATTGCTTAGACCATGTTGTCAATTAGAAAGCACTAGCATTCAATAGTGTTCATTCAAGTCAGCACAGCTTCAGCTCAGTTAGCACACAATTATTCAGGTGGAAACACTAGGAGTCAAAATTTAACACACATCAATCAGAACCTTCAATAGATATATAAAAGGGCCCAAATCAGTTTATTGCGTTTTGGAACAATGGATCCAGAAAGACATGAAGGAAGAGATCGAGGAGGGATAAGAAGGAGGAGGAGGAAGGGCAAGGGCAAGAAGACGAGCAGTCTCAGATGAAATTCAAGCCACTCTAGTTGCACGTCTTTATCAATGGTGTGACTATGACGGAGGCTGGGCTACGAGTAAGGCCAAATTTGAGTCGCTTTACCGTCGCCTCGAGAACCTTCAGGAGGTGTGGTGGCAAACACAATTCTATCACTGAATAAGAGACAAACATTTCCAATAGTCTTTGATGAGGTGTATTTTCTTGCAAGAAAAGGCCAGCAGTCGTACAGTCACACAGAGTGAGTATATAGTGTGACAGTGAAGGGAGGGCATCCTTCATCCTTTATAGTCTTGACTCCCAGAATGTTATCTTTCTAGGCCAATGATGGTATTTCAACCATATGTGGAACATTCTTAGACATGTTCATCATATTGTCTCCTTGTGTGTGCTCTTTTACTGTCATATGTTGGTCACACACATCTTACTGTAAATAAATATTTTAAAAAAATTAGAGGAGAGAGTAAAAAAAAAAAGAGTAAAAAAAAAAGAAGAGTAAAACAGGAAAAAAAAATTTGTGTGTGTGTGTGTGTTTTCTGTGTATGAATAAAAATGTGCCAATGTATCCACTGGTTGTGTCTTTTGTGTTCATCATGTGAAAAGGTTTGTGATTGGGGGAACCACAAGCAACATAACTTACCAGTTTTGGAAATGTTGTTTTGAATGTATTGCACCAGTGTCTTGTTGTAGTGTGTGTGATTTTGAGGGCTTGTGTGTCCTGTCTGAGGGCAAAGTTTGGTTTTTCAGCAAGAGTGAATGGTTTTGAGTGTAGAGCTTCATTTTGACCTGAAAATAGGATGTTTGGGGAATTAGAAGAATTAGAATTAGAATTAGAATTTCTTTATTGTCATTGTACACAAGATACAACGAAATTGCAGAGCTTCTGCATAAGGTGCATAGTACATAAAAATAAATAAATAAAAATATACATAATATGAAGTGATGTAAGCTTAAGCTTAAGACAAAGAATAGTTCAGTGCATGTGTGTTCAGTGTAATTATGGCTCTGGGAAAGAAGCTGTCCTTGAGTCTATTTGTCCTTGACTTAAGGCATCTGTAGCGCCTACCAGAGGGCAGCAGTTTAAACAGGTGGGAACCAGGGTGAGAGTGGTCTTTTCCAATGTTCTGGGCTCTGTTTAGGCAGCGGGAGTTATAAAGGTCCTTTAGAGAGGGAAGAGGGCAGCCAATGATTCTCTGTGCGGTGTTAATGATCCGCTGTATTCCCTTTCTCTCTGCCTCAGTACAGCTACAGTACCATACTGAGATACAGTATGTCAGCAGGCTCTCCACTGCAGAGCGATAGAAGTTCTCCAGCAGCTTCTCCTTTAGGTTGGTCTTCTTTAACACTCTCAAGAAGTGAAGGCGCTGCTGTGCCTTCTTGATGATTGCTGTGGTGTTGGCTGACCATTTGAGGTCTGCTGAGATGGTTGTGCCAAGGAATTTGAATGTTTGAACCCTCTCTACACAGTCTCCATTGATGTAGAGGGGAACGGGGTCTGCCCTGTGCCTTCTAAAGTCGAGGATGATTTCCTTTGTTTTGGTGATATTTAGTGTCAGATTATTGGCTGAACACCACTCTGACAATCTCAGGATCTCATTTCTATAGGCAGCCTCGTCCCCCTTTGAAATTAGACCCACCACCGTAGTATCATCTGCGAATTTGATGATGTTGTTCTGGTGATGGACTGGACGGCAGTCATGCGTATAGAGAGAGTATAGAATTGGGCTCAGCACGCACCCTTGAGGGGAGCCAGTGCTGGGCGTGCGGGTGGAAGAGAAATGGGGACCAAGTTTAACAGTCTGAGGGCGGTCCGTCAGGAAGTTCCTGATCCAATTACAGGTGAGTAAAGGGAAGCCCAGATCTGTGAGTTTGCTGAAGAGGATGTCCGGTAAGATGGTATTAAAGGCTGAGCTATAATCAATAAAAAGCATCCTCACATAGCTCTCCTGATGTTCCAGATGGCACAGCGCATTGTGGAGAGCTATGGCTATTGCATCCTCAGTTGATCTGTTAGCTCTATAAGCAAACTGATGTTCATCAAAAGTGGAGGGGAGGCAGGTTTTCAGGTGGTGCAACACCAGCCTCTCAAGGCACTTTGTGATGATTGGTGTAAGGGCGATAGGGCGATAGTCATTGAGGCTATCCGTGACTGATTTCTTTGGTATGGGAATAATTGTGGAGGATTTCTGGCAGGATGGAATTGAAGCACATCCCTTGAGCACCTTCCCTGGGATGCCATCAGAGAAGCTTTCCGTGTGTTCACTGATCTAAGCACCCGCCTCACTTCATGCTCCTGGACAATGAGTGGGGGGGTGCCGGAGTCTATTGTAGGCTGAGGTGGTGTGGTTTTTTGCAGCTGTGGTTTGTCAAAACGAGCAAAGAAGCAGTTCAGTTCCTCTGCCAGTGGAGCCGAGCTGTTTCCAGCTGCACAGCTGCTGCCTCTGAAGTTTATTAGGTGCTGGAATCCCTGCCATACCTGTCGTGGTTTGCCGTCTGTAAAATGATCTTCTACCCTATTTTTGTAGTCCCTCTTTGCATCCTTAATTACTCTCTCTCTTCTTTTATTCACTGTGACGTTGTCCATGCAGTACTTGATGTAGGCCAGTACCGCCTCAGTGTGAACAGCCAGGTCATGATGTTTAAAGACTTCCCATCAGTGTGTGTAAAGCAGTCCTGGAGCTGAGAGAGTGCATTTTCGGGCCAGATAGAAACAGTCTTTATGAGTGGTGTTTTCCATCTTCTGAGGGGGACGTATGCTGGGGTAAGAAGCAGAGAGAGGTGGTCTGAGTGGCCTAGGTGAGGGAGAGGAATAACTCTATATGCATGTTTAATGTTGGTGTACACACGGTCCAGTGTGTTATCCCCTCTGGTCGGACATTTAACATGTTGGAAGAAATGTGGAAGTACTGTTTTCAAATCTGCCTGGTTAAAATCTCCAGCTATAATGTGTACTCCGTTTGAATGAGCACATAGCTGTTTATTTATTGCATCTAGCAAGAGAGCGAGAGCTGTGCTAACATTGGCGTCGGGTGGTATGTAAACAGCGGTGACAATCACTACTGTTAGCTCTCGCGGTAAAAAGAACGGTCGAATTGGGTGAGACGTTATGGATTTGTGTTTATAGTTTTGAGAATACGAGGCATAGTTTCAAGAAATGTGTTTAAGCAATCGAGAAAAACTGTAATGTGTCGGGCCGGTGTGGTGAAGTATCCGGTAACCGGTAGTGATGGGTCCGGGCTTAGGACCCAAGCAATCCGATTGGTTCAAAGCACGTTTTATGGGTAATCACTTTAGTGCCTGGTTACAAATCATACAAAATCACTTTATTATAGAAGACGTTTGTACTACGTTATAACGAGTCATTAATGTATTTAATGTATTTTAAATTATACGTTTCATATACTAGTATTTAACCGAAGCTATAGATTGTGAAATTAAACAGATTGAAAAGATAAAACAGATAAAAGATTGTGTTTTTTAGTTAGCTTAGATAGTAGCATAGCATACAGCTAACGTTATCCGATGATCGTGCTATGAGCTTTACCTGATATTACTGCACTGATACTGCCTTACCGTATCGCGAGAACAGATTTAGATCAGGCATATACTGGCATACTAATTGGGTCCTCAGCCCGGACCCATCACTATAGAGTTACCGGATACTTCACCACACCAGGCTCGGACACAACGGGCTCAGGTAAAGTCGGGCTTGATTTTTTGGGCCCGATCTAAGCTTTACTCCTCATTATCCAAGCAAGTTGTTTGGGCTTGTTGAGGCTCTCTGATAGCGGTATCTTCAGGCTAACGTAAACCGGAAGTTCGTTACCGGCTTGTTCTACGTTGCCAGAGCGATCACGGGAAAGGTCAAAGTTCGGGAAAGTCGTGGATAGGCTTGTTTGAGATGCGCCTCACCTGAAATGTATGCGAGAGTAGGCGGCTGCAGTGAGAGGAGGAGTGAAAAAAGCGCAGACAAGACACACAGTTCTCTCTTCTCGCAGTGGATCTGACACCTGTGAGATCAAAGATGGATATCGCGGGATTCACGCTCGTGCACAGTGTTGCTAATAAACTGGATGTAATTTAAGTTCTGTTGCTTTTATATGAAAATAATTATAATGAACAAGACACCCATTTAATTACATACCAAAGACGTGTTTATCAATCATTTTTACTTTACAGTTTTTTTCAATCGCTAACAAGCGCTTACCCATACTTCAGATACTTTTTCTAAACTCTTAACACAGACTCACACCTACAAAACACAATTGGCCAAATGGATAATTTTCTTCTCAAAAACACATTTTGTTAAATATATACTAACTCTTCATTTCAAAATAGAACACATCTTTCTCTGCACACACTAACTTTACCAAAACACTGGAAATCTGACTCAAAATTAAATTAAACTTGTTTTCACTTCACAAGGTACATGCAGTCAATCACAGTACACGGTTTCAAAATACTGGCTATTGTTGACATTACAAAAACTGCATAGACTTTTATGTTTCAGTTCTACAGGTATTTGCAATCCACCATTTTTACACTAAATTTCTTGGTTGGGAACTGTATGTCCTATACTATAAACTACCTGGACATATTGTCGTCGTAGCTCCTTGACTCTCACTGTTCCTCTCAAAGGGAACAGTGTAGAGCTGCTTCATCCGCACTCTGTGTTTGGAAAATGTCCGCGTAATGGTTGTGAGGCTGATGCTATCGATATTGTCAAATATCTCATGGTCCTCCACAATTCTAGTTTGAATATCATGCAGTTTTATTGCATTATTTGCAACAACCATTTCTACAATGGTAAGCTCTTGATCATTATTGAGGAGCTTTCCTCTTCCCCCAGAGGGTGGACGATGTTGCATTCTTTAGTGGGACAAAAAATTCAACATATGCATTACCTTATTGACATGTCAAGTGAGAATAGAAACAATCCATGTAAAATGCAATACTTACCTGTTGGTTTGTTGAAAGATGCGTATAATGGAGGCAACCGTTGACCGCCTCAAATTGGGCTGCACTCTTTCACCAGCCTCTCTTAGTGAAAGACCGTGGTTGATTACATGGTCAATGATAGTGGCACGAATTTCATCACTGACTACTGTTCTTGCAGCCCTTGGAATGCCACCACCACGCATTCTTACACCTCTACCTTGCCCTCTTCTTTGGGCCTGCTCTTCTCCCTGGCCCTGCACCTCTTACTGCACCTCTCACTGGGCCTGCTCTTCTCCCTGGCCCTGCACCTCTCACTGGGCCTGCTCTTCTCCCTGGCTCTGCACCTCTCACTGGGCCTGCTCTTCTCCCTGGCTCTGCACCTCTCACTGGGCCTGCTCTTCTCCCTGGCCCTGCACCTCTCACTGGGCCTGCTCTTCTCCCTGGCTCTGCACCTCTTACTGCACCTCTCACTGGGCCTGCTCTTCTCCCTGGCCCTGCACCTCTCACTGGGCCTGCTCTTCTCCCTGGCCCTGCACCTCTCACTGTGTCACGATGATGCGAAGATGAACCCAATCGCAGACAGTAAATACTTAACACAAGGTTTATTAACGACAAAACAGAAAACAGAAAACAAAACCCACGAGGGGGCAAAACAAGACAGGATAGACTATTTTAGACTGACAACATTAGACTAAGACTCAGACAATAAACTAACAGCTAAGACATGATCAAACTCTTCTTTCTAGACAAGACTTACAACAGGTTACTCACAGATTGATACACACAATGAATGACAATGAACCAGCACAGGACAGCAAACACATGGGGATTAAATAGGGAGAAACTAATAATGACGGCAGGTGACACAAGTAAAGCAATAATGACAAAACGAGGATAACAAGGGGGCGGGGCAAGGTAACGAGACAACACAAGCACATGGCCCAAACACAAGGCCATGTGCTTGCACACCAAACACAGGTCTGTCATGATCCTGCCTCAAGACTAGAGAAAATCAAGGACACAAGGGCAGAATCATGACAGAACCCCCCCCTTAAGGAGCGGCTTCCAGACGCTCCTCAAGGGGACATCAAACGCGGGACATGACGGACTGAGACACAGACACGAACCAACAAAACATGACAAATAATAACAAAGGCATACACGAATATACAATGACAGGGTTAGGGTGAAAAATTAAGAATAATAAACAAGGAAGGGGGGGAGGAGGAACAACAAAGTTCATAGGGGTGAGTCCATGGTGAACAGGTTGAACGGGGGTCTTGGGACTTCGGGCAGAGGGTTTAGGAATCCGGGGAGACTTGGGTGAAGCAACATGAGGTGGAGTCTTGGGAAAAACAGTCCGGGAATGGGCAGCGACAGGGGTGACCGGGGAAACGCACGGGGGTCTGGCAACAGTGGGAGCCGCAACGGAAACAGACACAGGAGGTACTGCGGGTGACAGGACAGGAGGGGTAACAGGCGGCTGAAGAGCTGGAACAGGCGCCGGGCTCTCAGCAACGAACCCGGAACCAGCGCTCCCCGAAGCAGAATCGGATTCGACACTTCTCATCTCCACTTCTGTAGTGGCGTCGACTGTAGCAGACTCTGGAACAGAGCTCTCTGCTGGTGGCTTGGGATCCACGCTCTCTGCAGCTGGCTTCGGAACAGCGCTCTCTGCCGTAGACTCAGGAATAGCGCTCACTGACGCAGTGGACTCAGGACTAGAAGACATGACAGGTTTGACAGGCATTTCAAGGATCTTGGCAAGACTTGACAAATAATCAGACAGGGTCTTAGCAGCAACGACGACAGGCATCTCTTGACGAGCTGATACAGACCGCAATACTGCTTCAGCAGCTAAATCGGCCGTGGCTCTCTCTGCAGTTAACCCAGGAACAGTGCTCACGACTGCAGCAGACTCAGAAACAGCTTTCACTGCGGCAGTCTCAGGAACAGTACTCAGAACAGCAGTCCTCGGAACAGCCTTCTCGGCAGCAGGTTCAGGATCAGATCTCTCTACCGCAGACTCGGGAACTGCGCTTTCAGCAGCAGGTTCAGGAACAGCGCTCTCAGACGCAGCAGCGGGTTGAGAAACCTTTGTGGACTCAGGAGATGACAGAGATGGGTGACTGAAAGCTCCCTTCCTCCTCTTCTTTCTCCTTGGCCGCGGAGCAGAGGCCATAGCCGGACTTGATACCGGTCGGGGAGACTCAGCGGGAGCAGTAACTGATAGAGGAAGGACAGTCTCAGACTGTACTGACTCCGTTGCAGAAGACTCCGAAGCGGACTCCCACGAGATCCGTCTCCCTCGTTTACCGCGGAGACTAGCCTGAGTGGATGACGCCTCAGGAGTCAAGGAGGAATGAGCCTGGTCCCCCAGCGAAGCAACGGCAAGAACGCGACCCTCCGGGATCACAGGCAGTCTGCCAGATGGTGAAGACCTGGTGGGAACCAACGACTCCTTATGAGATAAACGATCCACCACTTCTTGAAACGGGCGACAACTCAGCCCCTCCCGTTCAGACAGAGGAGGAGGAGTATTGAGTCCTGCGATGAAATAACGGTTGACCAGGACCTCCGGCAAGAAGAACCTCCTCTCTTCCACGATCTGGGCGTACCTCCTCAGGGTCAACTCACCCTGGGGAGGGAATGGAAGTTTGCCCCTCTTACTGTCGGCGGAAGCCGACAGCCACCACTCTTCTATGCCATCCGGTAATTGATTGCCAGGGGAGGACATACTGTCTGCTGGGTTCTGTTTGGGCTGGTTCATTCTGTCACGATGATGCGAAGATGAACCCAATCGCAGACAGTAAATACTTAACACAAGGTTTATTAACGACAAAACAGAAAACAGAAAACAAAACCCACGAGGGGGCAAAACAAGACAGGATAGACTATTTTAGACTGACAACATTAGACTAAGACTCAGACAATAAACTAACAGCTAAGACATGATCAAACTCTTCTTTCTAGACAAGACTTACAACAGGTTACTCACAGATTGATACACACAATGAATGACAATGACCCAGCACAGGACAGCAAACACATGGGGATTAAATAGGGAGAAACTAATAATGACGGCAGGTGACACAAGTAAAGCAATAATGACAAAACGAGGATAACAAGGGGGCGGGGCAAGGTAACGAGACAACACAAGCACATGGCCCAAACACAAGGCCATGTGCTTGCACACCAAACACAGGTCTGTCATGATCCTGCCTCAAGACTAGAGAAAATCAAGGACACAAGGGCAGAATCATGACACACTGGGCCTGCTCTTCTCCCTGGCCCTGCACCTCTCACTGGGCCTGCTCTTCTCCCTGGCCCTGCACCTCTCACTGGGCCTGCTCTTCTGCCTGGGCCCCTTGCTCTTACTCATCCTCGTCCAGACATTACAGTGTTTGTCTTTTTCTGTTTCTGTTTCCAAAAACATCACTCCTTAAAGTCCTCCTTTTACTGTATAAGTGTCAATAGCCGCTTTCCGACCAAGTAGTTATAGGAACTTAGTTCTAGGAACTGTCCACTTCTAAACAGTTCTAAGAACTACTCTCCCCCAAACTCGGTTTTGCTGTTTGCGTTCTGTGGTGAGATCTGGTATTACTCCCACTTTCCTGATTAACCCCAAGTATCAATGTGTCAAGGTGGTCTTTTGCTGTCAGGTCAGAATAAGTATCACTCCCTCCTTAGCTTGTTATAATTTATACCAGTAAATCTAGGTATAGTCCCTACACTCCCAGGAAACAATAATAATCAACATTTACTAGACATATGAATAAAATTCATGCTTACCATCCAGCAGAATCGCTCTTGGAATCCTTGTTTTCTTTGTTTATAAAAGGATTAATAAATTGCTCTGACTCTTGCTTTATAGAACTGTTTGTAATAGCTGAAGTAAAAACTTAACAGTGATTGTCTTTTAGAAATAAAATTTTATTTATACAAAAGATTAAAACACTGGTTATACAAAAATTAAAACTCGTAGCAAATCAAAAGAAAATGTTACAGGTTATAAAACTTCAGCTTATTCAAGCTCAACAGGGCAGTCCTGTATGAGTGAATATCACAAAGGCTAATTACCTTGAAGCAGTTCAAGCAATTGGAGTAAATATGAACTTGTTCTCATCCGAGGTTTTTTCAAGTTACCAAAATACAGCAGAGCAAATTAAACCAAAAGAAATTCAGCTAGGATTAAACTAGAAGAGATCTGATTTCTCTCTAGGGATGCAATCGACATCAGAATCAAAAATGCAGCAACTAACAGTCAAAAATGCAGTCATATTTATACGGAACTGAGGTACATTGTTCTAATACAGTTTCTTGGGTTTTTTCCAGAGGAACTCAGTCTCATGATAGGGTCTTGCAACATCAACCATCTATAGTCTCTGAGGGGGTTTTTGATGACACTGCTGTTTCCCATAAATGGGTATTCTTGCGTCCTTTCCGTCCTTTGCGCTTCTTTGGACTTCTATGTATGTGTGTGCGTGTATATGTATCTGGAAGTGTATTTGTAGGTTCGCAATACCTATTAAAATTCACACCTCCTGCCACAGTTCGCACTGGCCAAGTGGCCATAGGAACTGGTAGGAGGGGTAAGGGAGTGACGCAAGCACGGTAACTTTTATTTTGACGGCGCGACGGACCTTTATTTTGGCGGCGCTGAGAACGCCAGAGCAAACAATGTTCGCATTCTCTGTGTTTATTAGTTAGCAATCTGTCTAACAGTACTGTTTAATATGTTATTAGATAGAACTGTTATAGAAAGTAGACAGTATATGAAAAAAGGTTATTAGCCTATGCCGTGTGGTTGATGTCCAGTGTTGCTAGCTGGGCAGATAAACATAATCATGTTTGGCTCGGTCCCCTCAAAGTTGCGTTGGATTTTCTCTTCAGCATAAAGGTTTAGAGACCCATCTATCACTGTTTTCCATGTTTGTATAGTTAGTTTATGGACTTAATATATAGGCCGTAATCTGTGTGTTTACATTCTAGCTGTTTTAAAAATGGCGGGTGCTGGTGCTCCGCGTGCGTTCAGTCAATCAGCGTACACTAACGTCACGGGTAGTTCCTGTAGTGCTGGTTTAGACCCTACTCTGAAGTAGGACCTAAATTAGTTCCTACAAATGGAGTTCCTAGAACTAAAATCGTTCCTAGTTCCTGCGGTGCGAGCACGCCGACATCCGGGTACTTTAGCCAATAGTTCTAGGAACTGTGAAAAGGTTCCTCCGGTCGGAAAGCGGCTTATGTAATAGAAAAAAATAACCCCTGCCACTGAGTCTAAGCCAGACTGGAATCAGCTGTGGTTGGCCCAATTTACCCAACATAAATCAGCTGTGTGTCAAATATTCAATTGTTTGTTTATTATCAGCTGAGATATATTGTTTTTGAACTGATATCATTGCAGAAGCAGAGGTTTTTATACTGTATCTAAGGTTTGGAATATTGTTTTTGCTATTTTGGGATGTTGTGTGTTATCATTCGTAAATACTAAAAACAATCCATAATTTTGTTGGGAGGTATAGCTTGTCTGTTAAGAAAATGTAAGCATTGTGGAAATGTGTTCACTGACTGCATATTGTGTGAAAACGACATGAAATGTGTGAATGGTATGGCCACAAAAGACCGATGCTGTGCTAATTGTGTTTAAAGTTTTGAAAATGTGACAACTGGTTGGACAAACGCTTGTTAGCGACTGAAAAAACTGTAATTACAGACATGTTTTATATATATTTTTATAAATATGACAACAATCAAATAACCTATAGATCACACTGTCAGAGAGTTGGGGAATACTAACACATAATTTATACACATAAAAACATGAGATCAGAGTTTTAAAATCAAACAGTTTAAAAGAGAACAATACATCACGGTTGTTTAAACCAATGAACATTAAGCTGTTTCGTCAGCAAGTCGGTTCCCATCATGCTTCTGATCAGCGCAGTCGGTGGAGAGCAACTGCGCGCGACTGCAGAATCCGACACGTGCGCCTTGCGTTCGCGAGAGTTTTTTGACATACGTAAGCATGACATCAGAGCCAGGCGGACCGCACTCGGACACATTTCTAACCAGCATGCATCTCGCGCTGATCACCGTTGATCGGTTCTGCGCAGATTTTGCTCATCTCAAACAAGCCTAATACTTTCCAAGATGCATTGCCAGAGAAGACATCAGATGTGATGTTGATGAGAACTCGTGGCCTAATGCAAGAGAGAGGGAGGACTAGGACTTCACAGGACTTTACAATGAGTGTTGTTGATGTGTTGACTTTTTTTTCTGGAATTTCAGGATTTGTTTTTTCTTTTCTTTTTTCATCTATTTACAGTATTTTCACAAATAAAGTACTATATTCAAAGAAAACCAATTATTTCTGATTCATTCTTGTTACATATGTATGCTTTAGTACATTCAATAAATTAAAAATGTGTTATTCTATAATGAAATCTGTTTATGTGAAAATTCATTCAATCTTTAAAAATAAGAGTTCATAATTTATGTAATGCTCCCTGTTGCTAGTGTTTTTTAGGTCAGTGTGTTATGAGTGACATGCATGTTTTCGGAATGAGAATTTGTTGCCAGTGATTGGTGGAGCGAGCTTATTTAGAGACGTGTATGAAGTGTTTTGTTGGTCTGAGTGAGTTTTGGAGGTTAGATTAACTGTTTGGCCAAAATTAATGTTGGTAATGCAGACTGTATGAAGAGTTCTGAAAATGTGGTTTCAGTATTGAACAATGCATGTTAGCAGTTAATAAAAACTGTAATTGTGCAGTCTGTTGTCAATACCTTAAACCATTTCACATGGTAAAATACAATTTGCAGATCTCACTTAGACTTTTCAGCAAAACTCTAAACACATTCTCATTCTCAAAACACATTCTGCACTCTAATGCACATGTCATCCATACTGGTAAACACAAGTGGCAACAATCAAAAACTGATTTAACCTGTTTCAAATGATGCCCAAAGACAAGAAGAAGCACATTGATCACGTTTACTCCTTTGATTTTTGTCCCTGTTGTATACTGTAGTTGTAGGCTGTATACTGTACAATGAACAAATTGTATGGCCCTGAACATTGTGCTTTCCATTTGTTAACAGCACTGACTGCTCAATAGATTTTGACTGGTTGCAGGTTCATATCAACAAAGAACAAGAATTACAGTATCACAGAGACAAAGGACAAGTTTGTGAGATGCAGGGTACAGCACTGTAAAAATAGGGGTACTAGAAGGAGGAAGAACAAAAAAAAATTGCAAAGAGCAAAGCAGAGTAGTAATTTCTGATCAATTTTGAGCTACTATGATAGAACGTTTTAGTTCATCAAAAGACAATGACAGAAAAATATGAAATTTGTTTTGAGATTAAAAATGTACTTCTCCCTGAGAACTATATGTTTTGAACAGCGTGTTTTCTATTTTTTGGTGTATTGTTTACTGACTGTATATCATTTTGATCACTTTGTTTATGATTTGAGAGCAGAGTTTGATTTTGAACACAGGTGAAACTGTTTTGAGGCGAAAGTTTCATTTTGCGAGAGGAGTCAGAGGTTTTGTGAATAGTGCTTGAGATGAGGTTTTGTGTTTAATGTTTTCAGAAAATGGAGCAAGCTTTCAGAAATTCTGTTTTAGCAATTGAGAAAAACTGTAACCTCGAACGTTGGACAGACGGGTTGACATTAGAATCCAACATCAGTCGGGTCTGACGTCAACCCGACTTTCATTTCCAACCAAAATCCAATGTCTGCCCGACTTTATTTGTACTTTACTTGAGTATTATTATTTCTGGAAGCTTTTTAATTTAACTTCACTACATTTGAAAGACAAATCTCATACTTTTTACTCCACACCAATCAGAGGTGGACAGTAACAAAGTACATCTACTTGAGTACTGTACTTAAGTACACTTTTTGAGTATCTGTACTTTACTTGAGTATTATTTTTTTCAAAACTTTTTACTTTAACTTCACTACATTTAAAAGACAAATATCATACTTTTTCCTCCACTACATTTTTGTCAAGGTCCTTGATTGTGTAGTGGGAACGCCCCCTTTAACAATAGTCTGCGTGGCCCCTTTATAGCGCACGGATTGCATAAAGTGGGTGGGTAATCACGTAGCTATATAGACACAGGTGAGAGTTAGTACCCTGCCGACTACACCACTTGTGACCGGATGACTCGATCAACTTACACTAGTAAGGCCCATACTCAAGACCCCAAATTTTCAAGCCTCCCCAAACAGGCTTTTAACTAAAGGAAAAGGACGAGCAGAGACAAAACCACATTTTTCCATAAAGAACATACACATGCAAAAGCTGGCGATAGCCAGTATACTGTATACATACACACATGTACGTGCATACACACACACATAGTATATATATCAGTTATACCAAAACAGAAACAACATCTTGGATTCTGTCAAAGTAGAAGACATTCTCACAGATGAAGAGATAAAGGAAATTAAGACAGGACCACTTTGGCAAGTTACTTTGAGATTATTAAAACACAATTTATCTTTGTCGGTATGGTTCCTTATGGGGGTTCTTGCTCCATAATTAATGAACATACAGAGCTTTAGCATAAACCCCCCATATAACCATCAGCTTGAGTGATATACAGACGATTAAGACACTTTAGTAATGTATTTAAAAGCAAAACAGTATTAACAAGTAGACGTGGCAGTAAATCCTGGGACGTCTAAACTGTAGCTTGACTATGAGGATGAGTGTCTCTCAGCAATTATGTCCATGACAGCTAGGACTTGAAAGCCTTGGTAATCTGAAAGAAAAGAAGATGACAGCCAGAAGGTGGACAGTAATATGCGTGATACCAGTATATGGAATATAAAACAATGTTTCCATGTTTCTTCTTTGAATTGTAAGAACTGATTTTCCTGCTAAGACAAAACTCACCCTGCAATAAAGCCATAACACGCACCCTGGACAGAACAGAGCACAGGACATTGTCCTATCCAAACTTTTCTCTTTTCTTATCTCTGCATCCCCCTCTCCCTCTCCCTCCCTAACCAGGAACAACCCCCATACAGTGCTGATTCAGTGTTTTCCTGTTGGAAAACACTCACACACCACTGTATCCCTCTGTCAGGAATACATTGCTTACTTTTAGAGTCATCTTTGAGTAAATGATGTCATGTATTTGTTATTTCTGAATTGGCTTTTAATCATTTACTTGTGTAATTGGCATGATACATTTTTACCTGACAAATAAATGTTACATCTTGATTTATTCTGAAGTTTTCTGAAATCATTATTTTAGTAGTTTATGAGGAGGCTGGTGCTACCGCAGCTCTGTGTCCAGGATAGGTCAAACTAAAGGCGCATATGAACGGAGCAGTAGGCACACCATCTGAAGACCTTTTGATTTCTGTCTATCACTGACTTGGCAAGTTGTACGGAAATGGCTAAATAAACTACACTTTTTGTATAAGTGAGCAGTAGGCAACCGACTTAAGAGGTATTAGCCAACCCTGCACCCTCTGACCAAGATCAGACTGGCGAGGCTGTGTCCGTGAGATCCACGTAAACCCGGGGCGTGTGACTCTGTGCGGCATCGGGTCCCTTAGTGAATGAATAATTGAAAGTATGGGATACTCAGAATAATCAAAGATCTAAATTAATTCATAATCAATATTTATGACTATTTTCTAATAAGAAACACAATCTAAATTTGATTATCATTTGAAATTGGAGTCAGATTAAGCGCAGAGCTAAAGTAATATTGAAACTAAATTCCAATAAATTAAGTGAACTTCACTGGAGCGCTGAAAAGACATACACGCATTATTCCTTCGCCCAGGCCGTTGGATTCCGTCGTTGGGCCAATGGGTGGTCTTTACAGCATGTTACCTCACAAAGAAGACATAATCCAGCAACTGGAAAAAATCATGTTTGCCTGAGGTCAGCTATAGAGGATGTGTACTGAATTAACAATTTCCTTTACTGCAAGAATTTCCTTTACAGCAAAGAAATTGATAAGCGATTTATAAGTTAATATTGGCAACATAATTTGATTGAACATGATGCAGTACTTCAGTATAAGTACCAACTTAAGTAAAAAGATTCAAGTGAAACTTGTGGTTAAAGTGTGGTTTAAAAAATGTGGTTACAGTTTTCACATTGATATGAATACTGTACATTCTTAATGTTGTGATTTATTGGTTGCAAACCAAGCTCAATATGTGCCATACGTATGACTAAATCTGCGTGAGTAGTTATTAAGAGACGGCACCTGTCAAAAATGATTGATGGTTTTTTAATTAATGATGATTGATGGGTTTGACCTTTTGACCTAACCCCCCCCCCCCCACCCCCACCCGCCCGCCCTTGACTTGACCCTGACCTAGCGGTGACCTTGCCCTAGCGGTGACCTTGCCCTAGCGGTGACCTTGCCCTAGCGGTGACCTTGTGTGTAATTGTATAATAGGATAATTGGATAATTGGATAATATGTATATGACCTCGTGAGTATAAGGGGATGTATTGTTTAATATTTGAACTTTGATATAATGGCAGTGATAAGGGTTATGTTTGAGCTCTGACATCAGGATGTGTGTGATATACTAATGGAAGTGATGAGGGTTATTTTAAGCTCTGATAGCAGGATGTGTCACATGCCATCATCAACATCGCACTCCCTTCCACCCTCCACATTTCAGAGCGGTGTTTTCCAAGCGCTAAATAAAGCGAGGGGATGGGTAGGTTTAAGGTTGAGGTTTGGGTTAGCTGCCTGGAAGGAGCAATTGGGGGCTTAAAACACCATCGAGCTTCCAGAGCACTGTGGGATTGCTGGGGACAGTGGAAGTGATAAAAAGAGGTATTCTAATAATGCTGTATATATCAGACTAACTAAAACATTGAAAAACATTCTGTTCTTTAAAAGAATATAAATGAAATGGTTATAATATAAAATATATAATATAAAATAAAAGAAATATCTTGCTAATTTAACTAAAGTTGAAAGACATTCTGTTCTTTAAAATTATATAAATGAATTGCTTATAATATAAAATATATAATATGAAATCACAGAGTGCTTCTCTCTCACAGCTCCGTCTGTCGGTCTCTGAGCCAGAGGGCTTTATTCATTGATCAGGATGAGACATTGTGAATGTTTTGGTAGTGCTACATTTATTTCAAAGTATAATCTTAAACGTTTAAATTATATCTTTTAAAAATAAAAGATGTTTTAAATGAATTATTAAAAGTCTTAATAAAACAAATATTCTACATTGATAGTCTGTGGAAAAACCTCCTCTTCATGCTTTAAAAATCACTGACCACAAGATCAGCTCTCTTAGCTCTCTTCTCTTCGGACCTCAACTGCTGCTTCTTCAAGTTGATACTGTGGGGCAAAAGTGTCTGTTAAATGCATGATTGTAATGTAATTGGATCTCATTTTATATGTTTGTTGAGCAGGCTACTCTTTGACCAATGTATTTTTCAGTGGTTGATGCTGAAACTATAGTGTTGATGCACAAGATTTCATTCCGTCTCAGTAAGTCTATTGTTTTGACTTTATTTTAAACCAGTTAGGTGTCAATAATTTGCCAGTCTGCCTCAGACATCTCACACTGGCTCTGATTGTTATTAGCTCAACCAAGCTTTTGAACAGATTGCCTGTCCAGATGCCAGGAATTTGAGCCTAGGAGGAGGAATGGAAAAGTTTGGGCGATACTCTGTTTCTAGTTTAGAAAAGGATTCCAAAGTGATTATTACAGTGAAAGTTTCCCTAAAGCATCATGGGAAGCACCTCGCTTGAGGGACAACAGTTGTGACTTGTTTGTATGATGTATTTAATGATGGTAAATAGACACACTGCATATTTTGACACATAAGGACTGTATGTAGAGGTGATGCAAACTATTAAAAACCCTGTTTACCTTTGATGAGGGAGAGATTTTGCAGATAAGGGTTCCTCCAATGAATATAATTGTTTTAAATATAACTTTGTTGTTCAAAAGCAGCTTTACTAAACAATGTGCCTCACAAAGAAAAAAAATTGACATTGCATATTAAATAGTGTAACACATCGATGACATTGGTAGCTAAACAGAAAGGGAAACGAGAATTTTAAACAAACAATAGGCTATGATCTTTTTTTTATATTAATTAATATTAATAAATATATTAAATATTAAATGTTTAGCTACATCTCCACTATTATTTGACTTATAGAAATGCAAAATTGCAGCATTGTGTCATGAAGGGGAGATTTGCAAGTCGTGAGTGACAGCACCGACTGCTGACTCGACAATGAACTTTCATTTTGAAAGTGAAATTTGAGTAGCCTGTAGGCTATATACACTAGAGTGAGCTGTAGAGAGAGTCAGAGTGAACTCACGCGCTGAAGACACACAGACCAGAGGTGAGCAATAACTCTCTCTTCAACAGGAAAATAATATCCTTTATATTTGCTGATCCATAACCAGCCACAGGAAAATCTTCAGTACATGGTATTTTTGTATTTAATGTGATTTACACATTTTGCAGATTTTTAAATAGGCTAGAAAACTGTTTTTCTGCGTGTTTGTGATCATTTTGTCTTATCAGTGTGACGGTGTTGATTCTATTTGTATTTGCGTTCAGCCAGAGAATACAATAGATAGGCTATGTCATCAAATTCAATTTCTGTCGTGGCTCTGTTCAACAGCAATATTATCATGAATGGATCTTTTTCATTGTGTTCTGTGTGCTTTATTGTAGTAAATATTGTGTTTGTATTTTACACTCGTGAGTCTCTTCAACCCCTCTAAATATGATTCGTTATGTTGTTTGAAATCTCGCAAAATGATTTAATTAAATTATGACATACTGAGCTTATAGTAAATCGTCTCTAATTTAATCTCTAGCACTTGCTTGTTAGTCCTTGTTCTTTAAGTTTCACTCTTGATGCAATTTTCTTTTCTAGAAAAAAAACTTTCTTTTTTTTCTATTGCAGAATCAAAAGCATGAATGCTGTAAATGCAGTGCAACTGTTCATTCTGGTTTGGACTTTTACTGCTGTCTGTCAAGCTGATGGTAAGAGAATAAACTTTCCCTGAAAGAGTGTGTGAGAATTTTTAATAGGGAATAAATATAAGATAATGAAGAAAAAAGTTAAAAACTTATTAATAGATATCATAATATGGAATGCCAAAGCTGACTTAATTCTAAATAAATAAATGCAAATAAATATACGAAGAAATGTAAAAAAGCAAAAATACATAAATAAATATACAAAGAAATGTAAAAAAGTACAAATAAATGAGTATTTATACTTTTATTTCCTTATTTATGTATAATTGTATTTTTTCACACATTTATTATTTTATTTATACATTTATACATTTATTTATTTCCACTTTTATTTATTTCCACATTTATTTATCTATATGTTTTTATGTCTACATTTATTTATTTTCACATTTATTTATTTCTACATTTATTTATTTCCACTTTTATTTATTTATACATTTATTTATGTCTACATTTCTTTGTCTATATGCTAATGAGGGGGGCGTGTTTTACCTCAGACATCAGCAATCGAGCTCAGAGTGGCCGTGCTGAAGCTTTGAGGCCACAGTGACACCTTGTGGTGTGACCAAAAGAAACGCAAGAGGTGTGCGGACAATATCACATTTTAAGTCATGTAATATCACCCTAACTGTATTTAAGGTAGACTATATAGGGTTAACACACATAGCACATGAACAGAAACTGCACTTCAACGGGTCTGATAGCAGACACTTGGACATGGAAGCGCATGAAAGTATCCACTATTAATAACAATGTAAATGCGGTGGATAGGGCTGATAAGAGTTTGCGTTTGGCTTGCGTTTATTGTCGATGAGACTCGCACACCAGCGCAGAACGCGGAGAGAAACCAGCGCACATTTCACTGACTCCTACGCAAGCAAACAATGAGTTTGAAACGCGACTCAATACACAGTTTACATTCGCGTTTCCTAATTTCGTATGCATAACAGGTGACAATTCAAATGCTTAAAACACAGCCCATATTTCATAGATGCTGCTCTTAGATACTGATTAATCACAAGTCATCAATTTGGAATTATTCTTAAATCAAACAAAAGGGCCTCATGTAAACGCAGCTAGTGAGCCACGCATTGGAGCACAGAAGCATCATCATGCCCATTCAAACAGCACCTGTCGTGCCCATGGTCGTGGTGATATTTCCCCCTATAAATTGATTTCCAGGGGCGTTTTTTCCCCCAAACCCCCAAATTAAGTATACATCATCATATATGTCAAGTTCTTAATATTAATCGATAAACTACTCGGTTATTATAATAATAAGGCACTATGGCTGTTATCAGTAAAATAAAATTAACAAAAGTCATTAAGTCATTAAAAGTCAAAATCTTAATACAGAGGAGAATGCTTTTACACTGCAATTACAATTGCATAAAAGTCGTTATGAGATTAATGTTAAATAAAACCTGTGGTAAACATAACTTGATGATAATTTGTTTTGTTGTACAGAATTAACTGATTAATATTAAGAACTTGACATATATGATGATGTATACCTATTTAATAGGGTGATATTACATGACTTAAAAGGTGATATTGTCCGCACACCTCTTGCATTTTGTTTGGTCACACCACAAGGTGTCACTGTGGCCTCAAAGCTTCAGCACTGCCACTCTGAGCTCGATTGCTGATGTCTAAAGGTAAAACACGCCCCCCTCATTAGCATATGGACAAAGAAATGTAGAAATAAATAAATGTAGAAATAAATAAATGTAGACATAAAAACATATACATAAATAAATGTGGAAATAAATAAAAGTGGAAATAAATTAATGTATAAATGTATAAATAAAAAAATAATAAATGTGTGAAAAAATACAATTATACATAAATAAGGAAATAAAAGTATAAATACTCATTTATTTGTACTTTTTTACATTTCTTTATATATTTCTTTATGTATTTCTTTATGTATTTTTGCTTTTTTACATTTCTTTGTATATTTATTTATGTATTTATTTATAATTAGCTTTGGCATTCCATAATCATAACACAAGTTGCTGCTTTTGCAAGTATCCAGGTCAGTCCAAGTGATTATGACTCTGAGTATTTCATCCTTCCAGGGATTAAAATTCAGATTTACTATTTGAACAATTATGAACAATAGATCGAAATCCAGGGAGCAGTGCATTTTCTGCTAATTTATGTTTATACACTCACACTCTATCAAGTAAAATAATGTGTTCATACAGAGAAGCAGAAAATCACATTTTCAGTCAAGACTACATGATCTTGTGTTTCTCAACTGACACTGATGCACATGATTGAAAGAAACAGTCAGGGGATTTTATGTGCAGAGACTGTGGTGTATATATTACTATTGAATATATAAGCTATAATTAATTGTAAATAATACAATATGTGACCCTCCCATTACCAGATATTAAATCCTGTTCAAACTGTAATTAACAAACACACATAATGCAGTGGTTTAATTGCTGAATGTTCTCAGGTGAAAGAGTCACTGTGTGTTTATTATATTGACATGGACACAGACACATAAAGTCTGATATGTTAAAAGTTTACTAAGATGTAAAAAAAAAAACATCTTTATTATTGTTCAGTTGCTGTATTATATGATATATTCTGTTATTTTTCAGATGACATCAGTGTAAGCTGTGAGGATGTGACTGGAACTGTGGGTGAAGAAGTAACTTTCACCTGCAGCGTCTCTCTGAAGAACTCTGGATGCTGCATTAGAGAGTATAAGTTTCAATACCCTGAGAAATATAATAACTCCACAATCTGTAGAGAAGAGTTTCCTCCTGACCCCTGTAAACAGAGGAACAGCTTCACATGCAGCTTCAGTCCAACTACAGAAATGACAGAAAAATTCAGATTCTTTATCCAAACAAATCAAGGAACGGGATCAGATAAATTCACTGTGAACATAACAAGTACAATATTTAATACTGTTGTTTATAATTCAATAAATGTTTACAAATGTACTTTTATTTTCAATCTACTAACAGTGGTTTAATATCTGTTCACAGAGCCCAGTAAACCTGAACCTGTCACTGAAGCTCCTGGTAAGAAATATATAACATTGATTATTGAGTTACTTATGGAACACAGAAAACTGATGTTTAGTCTCTTGTCAGAATATTTATCATTTTAAAAATCACCTGTGAATAAATGATTTGGTAACACTTTATTTTGATGGTCCCTTTTGAACATTCTGTTGACTATCAGTAGCTCTGCAACTACATGTCAACTAACTTTCATCAGAGCATTAGTGTCTGCTTAATATCTACTAACTCTTTATTGTGATGCTCCTCCTACAGACATTCTACTGACTATAAGTAACTTTGCAACTACATGTCAACTTATTCTAACCCTAACCATACCAGTCTACTAATACTCTACTAACACTCTAATGAGAGAGACATGTAGGTGCGACGCTACTTATAGTCAACAGAATGTGTTAAAGGGACCATCAAAATAAAGTGAAACCAATTATTTATATAGATTAAGGTCTAAGAAGGAAACGTATGTATGATCATGGTCTCCAAACAGATGCATCTCTCTAGATATTTGATTTTAGAGATGTTTAGATCTGGTCTGTGTGTCAAGAAATCAGTTTGATCAGATTCTCAGCAGCAGAAATGTTTTGTGAAGTTTGTGTGGAGAATCTGACTGATGTTTGATAGGCTGAAGTTGAGTTTATGATTTAAACAATTATTTAAACCGTTTAATTGCACCTTTCCAGAGCCAACATCAACATTAGTAGAGAAGAAGAGAAGGAGAGAAGAGAAGGAGAGTAGAGAAGGAGACGATACAAGATCTAAGAGCGCTGTCATCGCTGCAGTTACAGGCTGTTTTATCATCATCATCATCATCTTCATAATCACAATCATTTACAAAAAGAAACCAAACTACAGCCAATCTTGTGGATTCCAGAGGATGTTTCTGCGCCATAAACATGATGATAACAACAGCAATTTCCAAGAGCAAAATCAAGAAGATGTGCTCTAATATCACTGACTGCAGTATGAAAGCATTGTGTTTTGTTTGACTGGGGTGGTTGATTATTCACTTTTCTAACTTTAGTTAGTGTGTAATGTTGCTGTTTGAGCATAAACAACATCTGCAAAGTTACGACACTCAAAGTTCAAAGCAAAGGGAGATATTTGCTTTTAAAGAAATCGCTTTTTAAAGACTACAACAAACGGCTGGTAGAGACTACAAGAGCTTCCTCCCGAGTTAGTGACATCACCAACCCTAGAATTTACATAAACTCCGCCCCCGGGAACGTGATTTATAGATTATCAAGAAAGAATATGCTAATCAATGACTAGAAGATAACCACTCATAAGCTACATAAATTCATCAACTAACCAATCAGAAATATCCTGTTGTATTCTACATGTTGTCACTTCTTCTTGAGTCTCTCCATCTTTGTCCGACTCAATTTTGAACATAAAAGGCTAAAAGTTTGTGAAATGTTCAGGACACAAGCTCCGCCCTCTGTGCCGGGAGCAGCAGCTCATTTGCATTTAAAGTGACAGTCACAAAAAGGTGCATTTTTGCTCATCCTTACAAAGTGACAATTTTAACATGCTATATAAAAATATCTGTGGGGTGTTTTGAGCTAAATCTTCACACACACACTCTGGGGACATCAAAGATTTATTTTACATCTTGTGAAAATGGCATTATACCACCCCTTTAAATGTGAAGATCATGACAGACAAAAGCTTCATAGGAACTCCATAAACTATATCTGTACATACACACTATCTTCTTTACCTCAAACTGCTGAACTATATAACTCTGGTTGTAGGTTTTAAAACTCTGTTTCTGTTTTATATTGATTTCTGTGAAATAATGGTACATTATTGATCTCTTTGATCAATGTGTTTGTGTGTGTATATATGTGTGTGTATATATATATATATATATATATATATATATATATATATATATATATATATATATATATATATATGTGTGTGTGTATCTATGAACATTAAGAGACAATGCAACAAATCCCAAACTGTCTGGTTTTGTCCTTTTTTGTGTGACTTTCAGAAATGCTTATAATGAATGACAATTTTGTATTTGGTAAGTTATACCTTAAGTAAGGAAATTAAATTTGACTTTTATCATTCTCTGTACCTGCAATTTTCTAATACTGTGAACAGTGTGGCTTTGTACATTGTCCTTTATTATTAAAACAAAAATAAATAAATGAATAAAGTCTTGTAATACTCTCTAAAGATGAATATCTGAAAGTTTTTTATCACCACATGATGATGGGTAAATTACAGTCGGCTTCCAGTAAAACTAGTAAAGATGGTGAAGGGTGGCTCACAGAGATCATCTGAATGTATGCCTTATTTATTTGTTATGTGTCAAGTCATCTTTATTTATCCATGATCTTGTCTAACCTTTACCACCATATACTCTTCTGTTTGAGTGACATGTTTACTGTCCTGAGAGAGAAAACTAGATGATCCTAGCAAACAACTGTCAAGTGTCAAGCATTCAGAGTTGAAAATCAAATCACTCATGCATCACTTATAATCAAGTGTTGAATTCAATCAGTCATTTTGATTCCTCCACAAACGAGAAACGATCAGATGAAAAGGTCATAGAGACGACATGCAGTCTAGCAGTCAGAGCAGATGAAAAACTGAATGATTTCAAAACTAAAACAAATAATGTCATATTTTCATTTAATTGTAAATGTTTATTGTGCATTCACTGATCAACATGATTTTTTCATTGTCTGCTGATTAACCACTATACTGCAAGGTGGCCGGCAGCTGATATAACATTTTTCTCAATTGCTAAAACACTAAAACCCATTGGCTGAATAAAGTTCTCAGTTGCCTGAACTCATTTAGCTAATTGTGCAGTCTGTTGTCAATACCTTAAACCATTTCACATGGTAAAATACAATTTGCAGATCTCACTTAGACTTTTCAGCAAAACTCAAAACACATTCTCATTCTCAAAACACATTCTGCACTCTAATGCACATGTCATCCATACTGGTAAACACAAGTGGCAATCAAATACAATCAAATACAAATAGAGAACACATGTCATTGATTAAACACAACCACTCAAAATTGATTTAACCTGTTTCAAATGATGTGACACAACCAATATAAGCCAGTTCAGAGAGCAAACAGGTTGTTGAAGGTGGGAAGGAGAAAGTCTGAGAATGAATAGAAGAAACAATGTGAGAGAACAAGGACACTATACAATAACAGAAAACAATTCTGTTATTGTATAGTGCATTGTAGGCTGTATACTGTACAATGAACAAATGGTATGGCCCTATACATTGTGCTTTCCATTTGTTAACAGCACTGACTGCTCAATAGATTTTGACTGGTTGCAGGTTCATATCAACAAAGAACAAGAATTACAGTATCACAGAGACAAAGGACAAGTTTGTGAGATGCAGGGTACAGTACTGTAAAAATAGGGGTACTAGAAGGAGGAAGAACAAAAAAAATGTGCAAAGAGCAAAGCAGAGTAGTCATTTCTGATCAATTTTGAGCTACTATGATAGAACGTTTTAGTTAATCAAAAGACAATGATGGAAAAATATGAAATTTGTTTTGAGATTAAAAATGTACTTCTCCCTGAGAACTATATGTTTTGAACAGCGTGTTTTCTATATTTTGGTGTATTGTTTACTGACTGTATATCATTTTGATCACTTTGTTTATGATTTGAGAGCAGAGTTTGATTTTGAACACAGGTAAAACTGTTTTGAGGCGAAAGTTTCAAGAGGGGAGTTTCAAGAGTTTTTTGCGAGAGGAGTCAGAGGTTTTGTAAATAGTGCTTGAGATGAGGTTTTGTGTTTAATGTTTTCAGAAAATGGAGCAAGCTTTCAGAAATTGTGTTTTAGCAATTGAGAAAAACTGTAATACAGATAAAATACAGTTGAATGATGGCCAGTAAGATATACGCATAAAACCACTGACTTAAAAACATATTTTACACTATATTTCTTGAAACAAACAACACAATTTAAAACAAAATATTTATATCAATGTGTCAGAAGTTGTAGTTTTAACTATCTGAAATCTCAGCTTAGTCCAAAAAAGCTTACATATGCATGCAGTATAAAGGTTCCTTTTTATGAACGTAATGTCCACATCTGTTATCCATTAATGTGGACTCCAGTGTTTGGCTGGTGAAATCTCCCTATCATATACATTTAAGGCCTTACTGGAGGCACAGAAGGATATCTAGCCGGACACTGACCATTTATAGATTTTTTATACAACGTATATATGATATGATATGATATGATATGATATGATATGATGTAATGGTTTTATTGGTTGAAGTGGTAAAACTCCCCTTATATTTTCACTATTCCATATCTAGAGTTTTGGGAGCTGAGCTCCCCAGCGCTGGTTCATTGTTCATTCCTATGCCTGATTAAAGACATCATTGATTGGTTTGTTCTGTGTATTTTAGCCCTGTGTTTCGTTCAGTTCTTGTCTTATGTTTGTTTGTTCTGCTCCTGTGTTTTTTGAGTATTTTCTTCTGGTCAATAAAGAGAAGACTGCTGCATTTAAATCCATTTTTATTTCTCCCTGCTTCAACAAGACGTGACAAATAAAATAGTACATTTATAATAGTATAAAAATAACATTTGTCATCAATAACGTCTTGAAAACTTCACTCAGCTCTCTATATAACGATTCACTCGTTTAGTTTGTGAACATGCCTGAAACATGCACAGCTTTATATGAAATAAGCTTTTCTTTTCTTTCACTTCTCTGAATCATGGCTCCTGTTTCCGTTTCTCCAGAAGTGTTTCTTCATTCCATCATCAATCATTCATGTGAACTAGTGACTCAGACAGAGAAGTGCCTGAGATGTGTGATGATGTTTAGTAGGGCTGACTTCTAATAGTCGAGGATTCGACGATTCGATTCGGAGAGGTCTGATTCGACTATGAACCTCATAGTCGAATAGCCTACTGTATTTTCCGCACTATAAGGCGCACTTAAAAGCCTTTAATTTTTTCAAAAAACGACAGTGCGCCTTATAATCCGGAGCGCCTTATATATGGATCTGGCGCCTTATGTTAATGTCTGTAAAACAACCGCTGACTTAACCCTTGTTTATACTTTCGCCTGGCACCGGAGCGCGAGCCTCCGCTGACTGCGCGCGCAACTCCTCAAACAGACGAGGCATTTATACTTGACGCAACTGTTTTGTTTTAGACTGAACACCAGACCATACAACTGATTTAGACGCGCAAACTGGGTGCCGGTGTGATGATTAGATGTACTAATATCCGTCTGCTCGGGCAGATTCGGGTCAAAGTCGTGCATCTTCGGATGCGGAGGCGCGCGCGCTGTTAAGCTGAATCCGCCCGAGCAGACGGATATTAGTTTTTTATTACCTTCGCGCCATAGCTTCGCGCTCAGGCGGACGCGTCGAGTATAAACAAGGTTTTACAGCTCAGCCACTTGTTTTTTCATATTTTTTTGCAAGTGGTAGATCTTGGTTTATATTTGGACTTTGGATGTGATCTTATGAAAAGGTTGGTGACCACTGCATAACGCAAACCCAGTCAAACGTTTGACTGCAGTATCTTCTATTCTATGCGCCTTATAATCCGGTGCGCCCCATATATGAAAACAGTTCTAAAATAGGCCATTCATTGAATGTGCGCCTTATAATCCGGTGCGCTTTATAGTGCGGAAAATATACGGTACATGGGCGTCAGTTTGGTTTGAAATGTGCTGGGGACAGAGACGCATTCGCATTTTCAGAAGGGCTGGGTACAAAAAAAATATTTTCCGCTTTCGCGCAGATCATGTTTTGAAAGACGATGTCCTGTAGCTTACTAATGTAAATAAATAAAAATGTATTCAAAAATCTGCTTCACATTTTCAGCAGGGCTGCGGAGCGGCTGGTTGACTCCACACGGTTCTCATGGGCTTTATATATATAGGCTAAGTCCTAACTTAAAAAAAAGCTTTATGTGGTTTAATGTAGGCTACCTAAACAATGATTACCAAATTTCCCTCTCATATTGCTCCTCATAACCACTGAAAATGGTCAAAAAATCGAACCCAGAGTCCAATTATTATGGACGTTATCTGATATTAAGCGTTTCTGCTTCACATTTTCAGCAGGGCAGCGGAGCGGCTGTGAGTTGACTCCACACGGTTCTCATGGGCGTGAAAAAGCTTTACGTGGTTTAATGTACCTAAACAACGATCACCAAATTTCTCTCTCATATTGCTCCTCATGTTTATGAAATGTTATGATATATGTGTGATATGTTTTGTTCATCTGGCTTTAAATGAAAAAAAGGTATTTGTTACACACCATGTGTTTCTTTTAGGTTTTTTTAGCTCTTTTGTTTGAAATGGAAAAAATCTAGCTGCTATCTAAAAAAAAAAAAAAAAAAAAAAAAAGGTTCGACTATCAGTCGACTACGGCAAAATCTAACGAATCAGATTCGACTATGAAAATCCTTAGTCGAAAACAGCCCTAATGTTTAGATCCTAGATTGGACAGAAGATGTTATGAGAAGCTGAAGTCCATGTGATGTCATAAAAATCCATGATCTATTTTAGGAATTGAGAGACTGTATGCTTACATTATGCTCCTAAACGCAAATTGTACACACCAGCATATTCATAATCTTAAAGGGATAGTTCGCCCAAAAATTAAATTTAAGCCATGATTTACTCACCCTAAAGCCGTTCGAGACGCATACGTCAATCTTTTTTCAGACGAACACATTTTCAGTTATTTTAGAAAATGTCTTAGATCTTTCAGTGGTTATAATGTGAGGCAATGGGGTCCAGCTGATTCAAGTCGGAAAATGTACATGCATCCTTCTCAAAAATAATCCATCCGGCTCCAGGGGGATAAACGAAGGCCTTCTGAGGGTAATCCGTGCGGTTTTGTCGTAAAAATATACATATTTAAAACTTTATAAACTAAAATAACTGGCTTCCAGTGGCGGTCGGTGCGCGTTCACAGAGATGAATGCTGGCGTATGACGTATAACGAACGTGACAGCGCAGTCAGAGAGCAGAGCAATCAAAACTCAACGTTCGTTCTACGTCACAACGCTTCCTACACTACGTCATACGTCATACGCCAGCATCCATCTCTGTGAACGCACACCGACCGCCACCGGAAGCCAGTTATTTTAGTTTATAAAGTTTTAAATATGTAAATTTTTACGACAAAACCGCACGGATTACCCTCAGAAGGCCTTCGTTTATCCCCCTGGAGCCGGATGGATTATTTTTGAGAAGGATGCATGTACATTTTCCGACTTGAATCAGCTGGACCCCATTGCCTCACATTATAACCACTGAAAGATCTAAGACATTTTCTAAAATAACTGAAAATGTGTTCGTCTGAAAAAAGATTGACGTATGCATCTCGAACGGCTTTAGGGTGAGTAAATCATGGCTTAAATATCATTTTTGGGCGAACTATCCCTTTAAGGCTAACACATTCATGCTGAAGGCTAAAAAAAACCATACATTTTGATTTCAGGGGGCCTTTAAATACACTGGCAAACAAGAGGAACTAATGAGCCTGATTAACAAGACACACCTGAACTCCACTAACACATTCAGTAACCATAGAAACTAACAGGGAGAGAAGGAGTAATTAACTGATTAGAAGATAAACTGAGAAACTTACTTTTTGAGGGTGAGCAAAAACACACCGTTTTTATGTGTATCCCTTTAAATACAAATGAGCTGCTGTTCCCGGCACAGGGGGCGGAGCTTCAAGAGTTCATTTGTGTTGGCAGCTCCTCACACAGACATGCACTGAAAATTTCTAAAACTTTTAGCCTTTTATGTTCAAAACGGAGTCAGACAAAGGATGGAGAGACTCAAGAAGAAGTGACAACATGTAGAAGCAACAGGACATTTCTGAACAGTTAGTTGATGAATTTATGTAGCTTATGTGTAGTTATCTTCTAGTCATTGATTAGCATATTCTGTCATGATAATCTATAAATCGTGTTCAGGGGGCAGATTTTATGTAAATTCTAGGGTTGGTGATGTCACTAACCCTGGAGGAATGTCATGTAGTTCCTTCCAGCCATTTGTTGTAGACCTTAAAAAGCAATTTCTTTAAAGGGGAACGTGGCAACTATTTCAACGTAATAAATCCGTTTAGAAATCATTTGGATGGTTAAATAACCTGTTCTGGTGAGAATGGTGAATTTTCCCGCACACCCCCAGCGTTCCCCGGCGGAAAACCAACCTTGCAACATGCACTGTAAAAATAAAAGGTGCCTGGAGGAACCTTTTGGGGTTCTTCACTTTGCCACACCGGCGGAACCGTCTGTAGATCCTCTAGGCACCCTTTAAAAAGGGGTGGTTCCCTGAGGAACCACACAAGTTTCCTGAGGAACTCTTATACAGTTTTTCTCAATCGATTTGGTACATTTCTCCAAACTCAGGTAACTGCTCTCAAAACAGTTAACACAGTGATCTGTACACTTTGTAATTGTCCTAAACAGATAGTAAATGCTCCTTCATTTCATACAAATTACAAATCAAAAGCATAATTTTCTCAAAACCCTGTGCACAAAATTCCCTAATGTTATCACAGCAGTTCATACAGCCAACCAAATCTTTAATATATCAGGAAAAACATTTGCAACTTTTTCATTGGTCTTCACAAAGATCACAAGCATTTTTGTACCATTTTCAAAACACAACAAACAAAACTCTGTGAATTGTAAAATAGTCAGTTGCACACCTTATGTCCTCAATTAAGCCAAAATTGATATCTGATGAGTTAGTAATCCACTTAACACAGAAAAATCCAATTTCCTAATTGTTCACACAGCTGTCTTAATTACAACAACTACAAAAGACAATAAAAAAGAAGAAAAATGAGCAGTGGAAATGGAAGAGGTGTAAGAGTGAGAGGTGGTGGACAGGGTAGAGGGAGAAGAAGACGTAGAGGAAGAGGAGATGGAGAAAGAGCAAGAAGAGCTGAAGATGTAGGAGAAAGAGAAAGAAGAGCTGAAGATGTAGGAGAACGAGAAAGAAGAGCTGAAGATGTAGGAGAAAGAAGAGCTGAGGATGTAGGAGAAAGAGAAGGAAGAGCTGAGGATGTAGGAAGAGGAGAAAGAAGAGCTGAGGATGTAGGAAGAGGAGAAGATAGAGGAGTAGAGGGAGAAGAGATGGATAGATTGGAGGGCAATGGTATAGTGGAAAGAGAAAGAGTAGAAAATATAAGAAGAGATGGACCGAGAGGAAGATGTTAGAGGAGGGCAAGGTGTTAGAGGAGGGCAAGGTGTTAGAGGAGGGCAAGGTGTTAGAGGAGGGCAAGGTGTTAGAGGAGGGCAAGGTGTTAGAGGAGGGAGAAGAGGTAGAAGGATAGGGTACACACGTGTTTCAAATGAAATCAGAGCCACTCTTATTGACCATGTCATAAATCATGGTCTCTCACTGAGAGAAGCTGGGCAGAGAGTTCAGCCCAATATAAACAGACCCACAGTGGCTTCAATTATCCGCACATTTCAGAGGGAAAACCGGTAAGTAACTATATCATTCAACTTCTACAATGAGAGTCCATGTAGTCTTGTTTGACACAGGTCTAGATTTCTACAGTAAATGTTCCTGCTTGTCCAAACATTTTTCAGAATTGAAGTTAGAGAACATTCAGGTGGACGAACAAGACTTTTTTCAATTGAACAAGAGCATGCCATTGTTGACATGGTGGTCCAGAACAACACCCTTCGCCTCAGAGAAATTCAGCAAAGAATAACAGAGGACAATCAACTGTTCCACAATATCCACCAATGCAGTCTCTCCACAATTGATCGTGTTCTAAGGAGGAATGCAATCCGAATGAAGCAAGTATACAAAGTGCCCTTTGAGAGGAACTCCGTTAGAGTGAAGGAGTTGCGATTCCAGTTTGTTCAAGTATGTGCAACCCAATTACTGCACTTTTACTGTCAACACAAAGATATATTTTTCCTGAATTTTAAGTGTCCATAAACTATTCCATGCTACTGTAAGTGAAAAGATTTGATTGCACATTGAAAAAAACATTGATTGCAGTCAATACTACTGTGAAACTGTTGCTGAAGTTTGAGTTCACACTTTGAAGCAGCAGTATACATAGATATGCCTCCATTACTGTAAAACACTAACTTGTACCTTGTGTTCTTTTTACTCTAGAGAATCTTGGAGTTGGATAGCAGTGCAACTCATTATGAGTACCTGTATATTGATGAAGCAGGCTTCAATCTTCACAAAAAAAGGAGAAGAGGGAGAAATGTGATTGGCCATCGTGCTACAGTCAATGTCCCTAGACAACGAGGAGGCAACATCACTCTCTGTGCCACAATTTCTACAACTGGTGTTGTGGCACACAATGCTGTCTTGGGACCATACAACACAGCAAGGCTCCTACATTTTTTAAACCTCCTCAATGAAATCCTATTTCCGCAGGGTGATCAGGAGCAAATGGTGAATTTTGTAGTTGTTTGGGACAATGTCCAATTCCACCATTCAGCACTGGTGCGAGAGTGGTTTGAGAATCACCCACATTTCAGGATGGTGTTCCTTCCACCATATTCTCCTTTCCTGAATCCAATTGAGGAATTCTTCTCCTCTTGGAGATGGAAAGTACATGATCGCAACCCTTACAACCAAGTAAGTCTTCAAGCGACGGAAGAGGCCTGTGGAGATATTGGGGCACAAGCATGTCAAGGATGGATACAGCATTCAAGGCGTTTTTTCCCACGATGCATGACTCGTGAAAATATTTTTTGTGATGTTGATGAAATTCTCTGGCCAGATGTAATTGAGAGGCATGATCAATAAATTAATTGATTCAATTAATGCAGGGGTTTTTTTTTTGTTTTTGTTTTTACCTATGTACTTATTTGCATTAAAAAAGAAATTGTGCGGTGACAACTCATTGTTATACACCTGAACTCCTCATTAAATAACTTGATGAAAAACATGTATTTTCAATTATTTCTTTGTGTATCTTTTGCTGAATTTGTTATCAAATCAACAGAGAACACCCTTTTAGTTTTGATGTTACAGTTTTTCTGAATTGCTAAAACACATTTCTTGAAACCATCACTCACTTTCTCAAAACCTTGAACACAAAACCACATTTTCAAGCCACATTCAGAGAACCTCTGACTCTTCTGGCAAAATCAAACAATTGCCTCAAAACCATTTTATCTGTGCTCAAAATCAGACAATGCTTTCAGATCATACACACACGAGTCAATATTATAAACACTACAGATCATTATTAGACACTACATCAAAAAATGGAGAACACTGAATCTAAAGCATGCAGTTACAGGAAAAAAAGTATAGTGTAACAAAGTAAACAAATTTTGCAATTGCGTAAAAAAGTATAGTAATGACAATGTACAACAGGGATAGGCAACTCCGGTCCTGGAGGGCCACTGTCCTGCAGAGTTTAGCTTCAGCCCTGATAAAAACTCACCTGCCTGTATCTATCTAGTAATCCTGAAAACACTGATTGCCTTGTTCAGGTGTGTTTAATTAGGGTTGGAGCTAAACTCTGCAGGACAGTGGCCCTCCAGGACCGGAGTCGCCTATCCCTGATGTACAGTATAAGGTGAATAAATGGTATACTGTATCCACTGCAAGTGTAGTATTGTAATGGATATTGTATAGTAGGCCCATTGAGTGTCTGTATATTCAACTCTTGCACGCTGTAAAAATACAGTGACCCAACTGCAAAAGACAAAAAGGTTACAGTAAAAAACTCTAAATGAAAAGCATGTTATAGTCACTCAGAGGAGTTGTGCAACTGCAGAATCAAGGTCAGTGAGAGATTGATTCTGCATCATGTCTTCATGTTGGATGTGGCCGGAGGAGTTTCTCCACATCACAGACAATATCATGTTTGCAGGCAAAGGGAAAAATCATAAAGCAGATCCAGCCTTGACAACATTCTCCACACCTGCTCTTCATCGTCCTCATCCTGCTTGTTCACCTCCTCTTACACACATACTCTTCCTCCTCTCCCTCTTATATTGTCACCATCCATTATTGGTTTCAACATTCAGTGCAACATTTTGAGTCAATTTTGGGACTCTGAACTGACTTGTATTATGTACAGTTGGTTTGGTCACATCATTAGAAATAAGTGTGAACAATTTTGAGTCGTTGTGTGTAAACAATGACAACTGTGTTGCAGTTGTGTTTAACTTTCGCCTGCCTGTGTTTAGCATTTTGAAACATAAGTGCATCACAGTGCAAAATGTGTTTTAGTGAGTGAGAATGTGTTTAGAGTTTTGCAAAAAGAGTCCATGAGATTTGCAAACAGTGTTTTAACGACCTGAACTTGTTTAATGTTTTACATAAAGAGTGATTTATTCGACAAATTGGTTTAGACTATTGATAATTTGGTTCAGAGAATGGGGTTTAGTGTTTTAGCAATTCAGAAAAACTGTAATATTGAATTTTAATAAATGTATTACTAGAATAAAATGCTGTGTTTCATTGTGCAGTGAATACTTAACTGTTTCGTCAACATAAGAGTGCATTTAGTTTGCTGTGTTAACTGTTTTGAGAGCTGTTACCTGAGTTTGGAGAAATGTACCAAATCGATTGAGAAAAACTGTAAACACAACCACTCAAAATTGATTTAACCTGTTTCAAATGATGTGACACAACCAATATAAGCCAGTTCAGAGAGCAAACAGGTTGTTGAAGGTGGGAAGGAGAAAGTCTGAGAATGGATAGAAGAAACAATATGAGAGAACAAGGACACTATACAATAACAGAAAACAATTCTGTTACAGTTTTTCTCCATTGGTTTGGCTCATTTCTTGAAACAGAAATTACATTCTCAAAACTCTAAGATCATTTGGCAAAACAGTATTACAGTTCAGCACAACACTATAGCTCACTTTGAAAAGCTCATATCTCTCACAAAACTGTTCACTCATGCTTCAAAACTAAATCTGTTTCCCATATAAAGAGTCAGTGCCACGAAAATGGAAAAGATCCTTCTCAATTGCTTTGGCTCATTTCTTGAAACAGACCGGACATTCTCAACACTCTTGGTGCTTTTGCCAAAATAACGTGGATGGTTCGGCACAACACCATGGTTCACCTGCAAAAGCTCATACCTCTCCCAGAACAGTTCACTCAAAATTTCCTTCTCATCTAAACAGTCAGTGCCCCCAAAATGCTTCGTCCCTTTGGCATTGTGTAAGCTCTGCAAGTCAAAATGTTTAGATGTTTTGTCACTATGGCAGAGGACCATTGAAATATCCCTCATGTCCACCTTTCAGTCTTAGCCCAGTCCTTCATTGACAATGGTTACTGTACTGTTTTTTTGTCTAGCTAACAGAATACAATTGTGTATCAATACAATATAAAACTGAAAAAAAGAAATAGGATTTTAGGGTAAGAGTAGCCTCCAAGGTTTGACATCACACATTGCACTCATACTGCCAAGGAAATTATAACCATTATCATTCACACACATAAAGTAACTTCCATACATCAGAGTAAAAAGAAAATGTATACAGCATAAAATACTGTAATATAAACACACAAACAAAAAACAATGAAAATGATATGCAGCCTACAGTGCTGTAAATAAAGCTGGAGTTTCACAACTACAGTAACAGTTCTTCACTGGTCGCTGTCCTCACCCTCCTGGCCATCCACACGCTGCTGTCTGTCTGGCCACAGATTCTCGTCCACATCACTGCGCATATTCTCCCTTGCGATGCAATGAGGGAAGAAACGGCGTGCATGTCGCAACTATCCCCTACACTGATCTCCTGTAATATCCTCACACGCAGCGTCCATTGCATGGAGCAGGGACCTCTGATCTTGAGCCCGATGCTCATACACTCTCCACCTCCAAGCGGAGAAATACTCCTCAATAGGATTGAGGAAAGGAGAGTAAGGTGGTAGGAACACCATGACCATCCTTGGATGAATAGTGAACCAGGCCCTGATGAGCGGGCCACGGTGGAAATTCACATTGTCCCATACAATGACATATTGTGGTAGGTGAGGCCCTACGAGGCCTCTCTCATTTTTAGGGATCAAATCAAAATGAAGGCGGTCCAAGAAGATGAGGAGCTTCTGTGTATTCTATGGGCCAAGACTGGGGATGTGAGTGGAGTGAGTATATATATATATATATATATATATAGTGCATTGTAGGCTGTATACTGTACAATGAACAAATTGTATGGCCCTGAACATTCTGCTTTCCATTTGTTAACAGCACTGACTGCTCAATAGATTTTGACTGGTTGCAGGTTCATATCAACAAAGAACAAGAATTACAGTATCACAGAGACAAAGGACAAGTTTGTGAGATGCAGGGCACAGTACTGTAAAAATAGGGGTACTAGGAGGAAGAACAAAAAAAATGTGCAAAGAGCAAAGCAGAGTAGTCATTTCTGATCAATTTTGAGCTACTATGATAGAACTTTTTAGTTCATCAAAAGACAATGATGGAAAAATATGAAATTTGTTTTGAGATTAAAAATGTACTTCTCCCTGAGAACTATATGTTTTGAACAGTGTGTTTTCTATTTTTTGGTGTATTGTTTACTGACTGTATATCATTTTGATCACTTTGTTTATGATTTGAGAGCAGTGTTTGATTTTGAACACAGGTAAAAACTGTTTTGAGGCGAAAGTTTCATTTTGCGAGAGGAGTCAGAGGTTTTGTGAATAGTGCTTGAGATGAGGTTTTGTGTTTAATGTTTTCAGAAAATGGAGCAAGCTTTCAGAAATTGTGTTTTAGCAATTGAGAAAAACTGTAATACAGATAAAATACAATTGAATGATGGCCAGTAAGATATACGCATAAAACCACTGACTTAAAAACATATTTTACACTATATTTCTTGAAACAAACAATTTAAAACAAAATATTTATATCAATGTGTCAGAAGTTGTAGTTTTAACTATCTGAAATCTCAGCTTAGTCCAAAAAAGCTTACATTGTCAGGCTTCTTGGGTGGATGAAGTAGGAGACGAACACGAAGACTATGAATTCCAAGGTTTTAATTCTCAATATTAAACAAATACAAACAAAAGGGAGCGTGTGCTCAGAACAGTGAAAACCTAACATTCAACATTGACCGACAAGTGAAGACTGAAACACTCAGGGCTTAAATACAGGGGAGAACAGATCAGGGAAACAAGACACAGCTGACAAGACTAACGAGGAACCAGGTGATACAAATGAACTAATGAGGGGAACCATGGAAACCAAGGAGTGGCGGGAAAACAGAACAAAGGAAGACATGTGACCAGTGACAAAAACACTCAAACAGAACAGAACTGTGACATAATTCCCCCCTCCCGGTAGGCGCGTCCTCGCGCCGTAGACAGACCAACAAATAGGGTGGGCGCCCTGGAGGCTGACAAGGGCGTGGCTTGGCAGGACAGGGAGCCTCCAGGGCGGAGCTGGCAGTTCAGGTGACCAGGGCGAAGACAGCCTTTCAGGCGGCCATGGCGGAGAAGACCCTTTGGGTGGCCATGGCGGAGACGACCCCTTGGGTGGCCATGGCGGTGCGGACCCTTCGGGCGGCCATGGCGGAGACGACCCCTCGGGTGGCCATGGCGGAGACGACCCTTCGGGTGGCCACGGCGGTGAAGACCCTTCGGGTGGCCACGGCGGAGAAGACCCTTCGGGTGGCCACGGCGGAGAAGACCCTTCGGGTGGCCACGGCGGAGAAGACCCTTCGGGTGGCCACGGCGGAGAAGACCCTTCGGGTGGCCACGGCGGAGAAGACCCTTCGGGTGGCCACGGCGGAGAAGACCCTTCGGGTGGCCACGGCGGAGAAGACCCTTCGGGTGGCCACGGCGGAGAAGACCCTTCGGGTGGCCACGGCGGAGAAGACCCTTCGGGTGGCCACGGCGGAGAAGACCCTTCGGGTGGCCACGGCGGAGAAGACCCTTCGGGTGGCCACGGCGGAGAAGACCCCTCAGGTGGCCATGGTGGTGAAGACCCTTCAGGTGGCCACGGCGGAGAAGACCCTTCGGGTGGCCACGGCGGAGAAGACCCTTCAGGTGGCCACGGCGGAGAAGACCCTTCGGGTGGCCACGGCGGAGAAGACCCTTCGGGTGGCCACGGCGGAGAAGACCCATCGGGTGGCCACGGCGGAGAAGACCCCTCAGGTGGCCACGGTGGTGAAGACCCCTCAGGTGGCCATGGTGGTGAAGACCCTTCGGGTGGCCACGGCGGAGAAGACCCTTCGGGTGGCCACGGCGGAGAAGACCCTTCGGGTGGCCACGGCGGAGAAGACCCCTCAGGTGGCCATGGTGGTGAAGACCCTTCAGGTGGCCATGGTGGTGAGGACCCCTCAGGTGGCCATGGCCCCTTGAGTGGCCAGGACGGAAAAAATACTTGGGAAAAGTCCCGGGTACCAGAGAGGGCTCGGTGCAGGGCAGCGACGAGGGCTCGGTGCTGGGCAGATCCAGCGACGAGGGCTCGGTGCTGGGCAGATCCAGCGACGAGGGCTCGGTGCTGGGCAGATCCAGCGACGAGGGCTCGGTGCTGGGCAGATCCAGCGACGAGGGCTCGGTGCTGGGCAGATCCAGCGACGAGGGCTCGGTGCTGGGCAGATCCAGCGACGAGGGCTCGGTGCTGGGCAGATCCAGCGACGAGGGCTCGGTGCTGGGCAGATCCAGCGACGAGGGCTCGGTGCTGGGCAGATCCAGCGACGAGGGCTCGGTGCTGGGCAGATCCAGCGACGAGGGCTCGGTGCTGGGCAGATCCAGCGACGAGGGCTCGGTGCTGGGCAGATCCAGCGACGAGGGCTCGGTGCTGGGCAGATCCAGCGACGAGGGCTCGGTGCTGGGCAGATCCAGCGACGAGGGCTCGGTGCTGGGCAGATCCAGCGACGAGGGCTCGGTGCTGGGCAGATCCAGCGACGAGGGCTCGGTGCTGGGCAGATCCAGCGACGAGGGCTCGGTGCTGGGCAGATCCAGCGACGAGGGCTCGGTGCTGGGCAGATCCAGCGACGAGGGCTCGGTGCTGGGCAGATCCAGCGACGAGGGCTCGGTGCTGGGCAGATCCAGCGGTGAGGGCTTTGTGCTGGGCAGATCCAGCGGTGAGGGCTTTGTGCTGGGCAGATCCAACGATGAGGGCTTTGTGCTGGGCAGATCCAGCGGTGAGGGCTTTGTGCTGGGCAGATCCAGCGACGAAGAGAGCTCTGAGCTGGGCAGGACCAGCGGCGAAGAAGGCTCTGAGCTGGACAGGACCAGCGGCGAAGAGGGCTCTGAGCTGGGCAGGACCAGCGGCGAAGAGGGCTCTGAGCTGGGCAGGACCAGCGGCGAAGAGGGCTCTGAGCTGGGCAGGACCAGCGGCGAAGAGGGCTCTGAGCTGGGCAGGACCAGCGGCGAAGAGGGCTCTGAGCTGGGCGGAACCAGCGGCGAAGAGGGCTCTGAGCTGGGCGGAACCAGCGGCGAAGAGGGCTCTGAGCTGGGCGGAACCAGCGGCGAAGAGGGCTCTGAGCTGGGCGGAACCAGCGGCGAAGAGGGCTCTGAGCTGGGCGGAACCAGCGGCGAAGAGGGCTCTGAGCTGGGCGGGACCAGCGGCGAAGAGGGCTCTGAGCTGGGCGGGACCAGCGATGAAGAGGGCTCTGTGCTGGACGGGACCAGCGGTGAAGGCTTTGAGCTGGACGGAACCAGCGGCGAAGGGAGCTTCAGGGTCGACGGAATAAAAGAAAACAAAAGCTCTGCGGGCATGACGCTGTCTGTCACAGGCGCAGCGGGCATAACGCTCACAGTCTCAGGGGCGGCGACCGGAACTGGACTCGTAACTGGATTTGGAACTGGACTCGGAACTGGACTGATGGCTGAAACTGGACTCGGAACTGGACTGATGGCTGAAACTGGACTCGGACCTGGGCTGATGGCTGAAACTGGACTCGGACCTGGGCTGATGGCTGAAACTGGACTCGGACCTGGGCTGATGGTTGGATTAGTGGATCTGGTGAGACGTGGAACAGATCTGAGAGCTACCCAGAATGACATCAAAGCTGGGTCAAACATTTTGGAGGTTAAATCAGCACTGTTAGAGATGAACTTACGTGCTCTGGGCCATGTGATCTCAGACAGAGGTCCAGAACGGATTTGTGGCTTAGTGGGGAGTGGTACAGTGGGTTTGTCTGTGCTGGTAGTATGAGTTGGTTTGGCTGGGCTAAATGAATTTGTGAAAATAAAACTCTCCCGGCAGATGGCAACTACTTCTCTCCAGTTCAGCCCCGTGAAATCGGGAAATGGTCGAGGATCAATGGATCCGACTCCGATCATAAAATTTGTTATAATGGTTTCATCACTCCAATCACTGTTAGCAGCCAAGTCACAAAACCTCTCCATAAACTCCAGCAGATCACAACTTTCTCTCACCATCTTCACGAGCTGATCCCAGCACATCTTTGAAGGAGGTTATGTTCCGTAACTCAGAGAGGGAAGATTCTCACTGCAGTCAAACAGTCTCCTTTCTTTTTGTGGTCGGTCAATCTGTCAGGCTTCTTGGGTGGATGAAGTAGGAGACGAACACGAAGACTATGAATTCCAAGGTTTTAATTCTCAATATTAAACAAATACAAACAAAAGGGAGCGTGTGCTCAGAACAGTGAAAACCTAACATTCAACATTGACCAACAAGTGAAGACTGAAACACTCAGGGCTTAAATACAGGGGAGAACAGATCAGGGAAACAAGACACAGCTGACAAGACTAACGAGGAACCAGGTGATACAAATGAACTAATGAGGGTAACCATGGAAACCAAGGAGTGGCGGGAAAACAGAACAAAGGAAGACATGTGACCAGTGACAAAAACACTCAAACAGAACAGAACTGTGACATACATATGCATGCAGTAAAGATTCCTTTTTATGAACGTAATGTCCACATTTGTTATCCATTAATGTGGACTCCAGTGTTCGGCTGGTGAAATCTCCCTATCATATACATTTAAGGCCTTACTGGAGGCACAGAAGGATATCTAGCCGGACACTGACCATTTATAGATTTTTTATACAACGTATATATGATATGATATGATGTAATGGTTTTATTGGTTGAAGTGGTAAAACTCCCCTTATATTTTCACTATTCCATATCTAGAGTTTTGGGAGCTGAGCTCCCCAGCACTGGTTCATTGTTCATTCCTATGCCTGATTAAAGACATCATTGATTGGTTTGTTCTGTGTATTTTAGCCCTGTGTTTCGTTCAGTTCTTGTCTTATGTTTGTTTGTTCTGCTCCTGTGTTTTTTGAGTATTTTCTTCTGGTCAATAAAGAGAAGACTGCTGCATTTAAATCCATTTTTATTTCTCCCTGCTTCAACAAGACGTGACAAATAAAATAATACATTTACAATAGTATAAAAATAACATTTGTCATCAATAACGTCTTGAAAACTTCACTCAGCACTCTATATAACGATTCACTCGTTTAGTTTGTGAACATGCCTGAAACATGCACAGCTTTATATGAAATAAGCTTTTCTTTTCTTTCACTTCTCTGAATCATGGCTCCTGTTTCCGTTTCTCCAGAAGTGTTTCTTCATTCCATCATCAATCATTCATGTGAACTAGTGACTCAGACAGAGAAGTGCCTGAGATGTGTGATGATGTTTAGATCCTAGATTGGACAGAAGATGTTATGAGAAGCTGAAGTCCATGTGATGTCATAAAAATCCATGATCTATTTTAGGAATTGAGAGACTGTATGCTTACATTATGCTCCTAAACGCAAATTGTACACACCAGCATATTCATAATCTTAAAGGGATAGTTCGCCCAAAAATTAAATTTAAGCCATGATTTACTCACCCTAAAGCCGTTCGAGACGCATACGTCAATCTTTTTTCAGACGAACACATTTTCAGTTATTTTAGAAAATGTCTTAGATCTTTCAGTGGTTATAATGTGAAGCAATGGGGTCCAGCTGATTCAAGTCGGAAAATGTACATGCATCTTTCTCAAAAATAATCCATCCGGCTCCAGGGGGATAAACGAAGGCCTTCTGAGGGTAATCCGTGCGGTTTTGTCGTAAAAATATACATATTTAAAACTTTATAAACTAAAATAACTGGCTTCCAGTGGCGGTCGGTGCGCGTTCACAGAGATGAATGCTGGCGTATGACGTATAACGAACGTGACAGCGCAGTCAGAGAGCAGAGCAATCAAAACTCAACGTTCGTTCTACGTCACGACGCTTCCTACACTACGTCATACGTCATACGCCAGCATCCATCTCTGTGAACGCACACCGACCGCCACCGGAAGCCAGTTATTTTAGTTTATAAAGTTTTAAATATGTAAATTTTTACGACAAAACCGCACGGATTACCCTCAGAAGGCCTTCGTTTATCCCCCTGGAGCCGGATGGATTATTTTTGAGAAGGATGCATGTACATTTTCCGACTTGAATCAGCTGGACCCCATTGCCTCACATTATAACCACTGAAAGATCTAAGACATTTTCTAAAATAACTGAAAATGTGTTCGTCTGAAAAAAGATTGACGTATGCATCTCGAACGGCTTTAGGGTGAGTAAATCATGGCTTAAATATCATTTTTGGGCGAACTATCCCTTTAAGGCTAACACATTCATGCTGAAGGCTAAAAAAAAACATACATTTTGATTTCAGGGGGCCTTTAAATACACTGGCAAACAAGAGGAACTAATGAGCCTGATTAACAAGACACACCTGAACTCCATTAACACATTCAGTAACCATAGAAACTAACAGGGAGAGAAGGAGTAATTAACTGATTAGAAGATAAACTGAGAAACTTACTTTTTGAGGGTGAGCAAAAACACACCGTTTTTATGTGTGTCCCTTTAAATACAAATGAGCTGCTGTTCCCGGCACAGGGGGCGGAGCTTCAAGAGTTCATTTGTGTTAGCAGCTCCTCACACAGACATGCACTGAAAATTTCTAAAACTTTTAGCCTTTTATGTTCAAAACGGAGTCAGACAAAGGATGGAGAGACTCAAGAAGAAGTGACAACATGTAGAAGCAACAGGACATTTCTGAACAGTTAGTTGATGAATTTATGTAGCTTATGTGTAGTTATCTTCTAGTCATTGATTAGCATATTCTGTCATGATAATCTATAAATCGTGTTCAGGGGGCAGATTTTATGTAAATTCTAGGGTTGGTGATGTCACTAACCCTGGAGGAATGTCATGTAGTTCCTTCCAGCCATTTGTTGTAGACCTTAAAAAGCAATTTCTTTAAAGGGGAACGTGGCAACTATTTCAATGTAATAAATCCGTTTAGAAATCATTTGGATGGTTAAATAACCTGTTCTGGTGAGAATGGTGAATTTTCCCGCACACCCCCAGCGTTCCCCGGCGGAAAACCAACCTTGCAACATGCACTGTAAAAATGAAAGGTGCCTGGAGGAACCTTTTGGGGTTCTTCACTTTGCCACACCGGCGGAACCGTCTGTAGATCCTCTAGGCACCCTTTAAAAAGGGGTGGTTCCCTGAGGAACCACACAAGTTTCCTGAGGAACTCTTATATTAGGCACTGTGTGGAACCACTTTGGGTGCCTCCAGGAACCAGATTTCATTTTTTTTAAATATTTAATTTCATGTTGTTACTATGGTTACCTTTGACTTCTATTATAATAAACAAATACAAAATAAGAATTGTTTATTACATATTTGATATTAATGTTTATACATACACTTCCATGCACATGGGAAAAAAAGCTAACTATAGATTAATATCAATAAATACACAAAAAAAAAATATAATACATAAGCAACATGAATAAACAACCATGTATATACAATAGATAAACAAGAAAAGACATCTCAACAAAATGCATGGAAACGCATATGTTCCACGAAATAAATCAATGTAAAAAAATTACATTTTGATTAATTAAAAATGTCCATCTTTACTTAACTTTAAAACATTTGTGTTTCAGTCTGATGGTAAGTCTGACATCACTGTTTCCAAGTACAAAAGCTCTATCAGATGCCAAAAACAAACAAACAGTGCTAATATACACTCATTGTGCTGTAATATTCCTGAAAATTATGATCCTAACCTTTATCTCTATACCGAAATCTTAGATGGTTATTTATTCAGTTATTTTCAATCATAAAATGTTGAAGTCTGGGATGCCGTGAGACTGGAGACTGTAATGTACACTATGGCTTTTGAAAAGCTTAAATGTGTGACTTGAATCAACAGTGTTCATAAATGGTTGTTGAGTATTCTAATGAAACAAGATAGAGGAAGTAGAAGTAGAGGCTTCGACCCGGAAACAGTATTCCTTATGTCACAACAAGCAGAAAACATTTTCCATTATAACAGAGATAAGGTGCAGTAAAATTACCTGTTGTTCTGTGAATGTTCACTGGTGAATTCCAGTCATTTCAATAAGAATTTACATGGCCAGCAATTTCGTTTGTGGTCAAAAATGTCACTTTGGGACCAAGTTTGTGTGAGGCACTTAAAGAGTTAGAAAAGTGAAGAGGTGCCGCAGCTTCGATTTCTGTGTGTTTTTCCTCTTTTCTGGTGGATGGTCCAGGCACTTCAGTGATTTTCAGGTCAACAGGAGGATTTTTATTCTTGTTCAAACTTGTATTTCAGCTTACAGAGATCCCTGCAAAGTACACAATTTACTGTTAGTAAGGTTATTAAAGTGATAGTTGTGAAATTTAAATAATTTCCTCAGCCTTGTGACGTTCCAAACCTGTTTGACTTTCTGTCTTCTGAAGCCATAATAGCTTTTTCCTTTTTTTTTTTTTTTTTTTTGTCGAAAAAGACTAAACTTGAAGTTATAATTCAGAATTAAAATGTCTTATATTCAAATGCAAATGATAAAGATATAAGAAAAAAATGCATAGCATTATTTGTGAACCAAACCTAATATTATTTTTCTGAGTTACATGAATGAGATTTGAGAGCATGAGGGAAGATTTTCAGAGAATAACTAATTAAAAAAACACTAGTACACAGTCAAACAATACAATTTCACACAGAGAAAGTTCATAGTAATAAAGTACTTGCATGTGGTGCAGGTAACTTACTGTAATTCAATGTTGCCACTGAAATGTTCAGATTATTTTAGAAATGTACTGGTTGTTCTGGGTATACAAAAGAAAAAAAGCTGATTATTCACAACATAATATTTATTGACCAGTAAATGGCTTTAAAATTGTAATGTATTTGAGAGAATGGGGGCACATGTAGTAAGTAAAGTTAGGCTAAACAAAAACAGACCAAACTATATTAACCTGCTTTTGTTATTCATTACAAACGCCAATGACAGCAGGAATCAGCTAAATTATAGGCTATATCAGCAATTTGACGACACAGTTGTACAGAATATGTTGAATTGAATGACTAAATCAATCTAAGACAATAAGTCAATAATTTCCATTTGTTCATTACATTAGATCAACGTAACGTTAGTTAGCATCGCGGCTAAAACCTTTGTTGATTTAAAAATCTTGTTTTCCCCTGTTGTTTAATTTCATGGAGACAGACACCAGTGATTTTGCCAAGAGATCTCTTATTTATTTAATTATATAAGACATAGGAGAGAAGAGTCAGTGGACCAATACAAAAGTCCTCATGCTAGTTTCTCATCATCTTCTCCGATCATCCTCTCTGCCATCTTCTCTGCCATCTTCTCTGCCTTTTCAGACAAAGCTTTCAGTTCTTATATGGTGGCCAGGATAGCACTATAGCAACCCATACATTCAGCAAAGAACATATGTTTCCATTAACATAGGAATGTATATCCTTATGCTATGCTTGGTGAAAAACACTGCATATACATTTCAGTCTCCAACACTCCACACACTTAAAGTCCCCCAAAGTCTCTCTCTCTCCACATCTTCACAAAATACATTGTACAAATGATTATGAATGTATATAAAAAGTAATAAAAAGATACATAATACTACTAATTATGCATATTAATAAAAAGTAATAATAATAATACTAAAAACAACATTAAATGATGAAATTTGAGTCTTCACCTTCATACCAGATACTGTGCAATAAACGAGTGGTAAACACTGTAAAAACGTAGTAATGTATAATAAATTTAATTTTTATATATATATATGTGTGTGTGTTTGAATATATAGTGAGTAGACTCTGTATTTATATTTATTTGTGAGTTTACAAACCTTGTAACGGAGAGCCGAACAAACGGCGGAAGCTTTGATGAGAGGAGCCGTTACCATATAAACTCTCTAACCCGATGACGTCAGTGGATACGCGCGAGCATCACTGAAGTGACGACAGCAGAGGAATAGCAGCAGTTTCGTGACAGAATACAACTTTTCTCCTCCTGGTTCTTCTTCTTCATATTATTAATATTATTATTATTTAGTGTTGTTTTTTAAGGTTTAAATTACTTAATAAAATAGCCTAGGCCTATAGAGAGCCTAAGTCCCTCCCCTTCCGGTCGACCACCATGGGACCTTATTTCGGAAAACTATTAAATGGTAGTCAATGGCGAGAGACAACAAATATTTTGATCTCGTTTGAATTGTGCCCTGATTTACACATATGATGTTTGTCAATTTAAAAGATACATTTTAAAGTCAAGAAAGTCGCAGCTTGATGTAAAACTGCTGAGGTATAACTGTGAAAATACGTAATTACAAAGACTACAATTTAACCCAGAAGGCGCACATGCGACGTCATACCTTCTCTCAATGAATGAAGCTAACTTTACTGAAGCTAACGTCTGTCATTTTTTCTATAGTCTTACATTATCGTAACGTTACGCCGTCATGCCTGAGTGTTTTGAGCCAGAATACACACATACGAGCAACGGATCTTGTGAAGTACATAGTGCGAGACGAGAGATGTAGTTCATTGAGCAATTTTCACATAAAACTAAATGTTACTCTTCTGTTTTATGACAAACTGCGACTTTCTTGACTTTCATAATTACCTTTTAAATTGACAAACATCATATGTGTAATTCAGGGCACAGTTCAGACGGAATAAAAAGATAAGTTGTCTCTCGCCATTGACTTCCATACATATTTTTTCCGAAATAAGGTCCCATGAGCCGGAAGCGGAGGGGAGGGACTTAGGCTCTCTATACTCAATATATGTAACCCATGTGAAAAAGACGTAGGCTACTGTTAAATGTATTAAAATGCATTAAAGTATATTTATATTGTAGGTCTACTAAAAACACACTCAAGTACATTTTTAATACATTTAATAGTAGTTTCACCTGGGTATGTATACTGAATCAAACTTAAGTAGCCTATAATAATAATAATAATAATAGTAATAATAATAGGATAATAATAATCTTATTCTGGCCTCACTGAACCATTGGGTTCCTCCAGATGCTTGCTTTAACATAAGAGATCTTCCAGGAACCACTTAAATGTTAAAAGATCTTTCAGTAACCCTTTTATCGCATTCAGGTTCCTCTATTTTCCCCCAAAGCACTTTGAGGTCTCATGGTAATGAAAAGGTGACTCCAGAACCTCTGAACTAAATACAAAGTGCTTAAAGGATCCCATAAGTTCCAGCAAGAACCTCAAAGATTGTCAGTGCTCCTCCAGTAACCCTACTATAGGAGAAAGAGCTTAGAGGCACCTAAATTACATTTTGAAGTTCCTTGAGTATCCAGCAGGATATTTGAGGCTCCTTTAGTTTTTACAGATAGAGGAAAGTCATTGTCCAGCTTAAGTAAGTTCAGCATTGATTTATTTCCATTGGATGAACTTTTGGTGCAGTTAAATTTTAGATAGACATTGTTTTTGTTTTGTTTTTTGCAGATGATAAGAGATTTGAAGGTAGAATGATTGTACTATAAGTTTAGATCGACCTTGTGATTAATTTTCTGAAAAATGAGCAATGAATTATATTTATGAATTTGGCAGATGTTTTTATCCAAAGCGCCTTACAATCAAGGTTTACATTTGATCAGTTCATGCATTCCCCAAGAATCGAACCCATGATCCTGTCTAACATTTACCACCAGATACTCTTCTGTTTGAGTGTCATGTTTACTGTCCTGAGAGATAAAATTACTAATGATCCTATGGGGGAGATTTTCCAGTGACTGACAGCACCGACTGCTGGCTCGAAATGAAAGGCTGTGTGTGGTTTGTGACCAACTGAGTCAATCTGAAAGTGAAAGCCTGTATTTAATACACTATAGTGAGCTGAAGAGAGAGTCATTGTGAATGAACACTCGCCCTGAAGACACACAGATCAGAGGTGAGCAATAATTCTCTTCAACAGGGAAATAATATCCTTTATATTTACTAATCCATAACCAGCCACAGGAAAATCTTTAGCACATGCATGGTATCTTTGTGTGATTTACACATTGTGCAGATTTTTCAATATGTCTTTTAAATAGCCTAGAAAACATTTTTTCTGCGTGTTTGTGATCATTTTGTCTGATTAATGTTGCAGTGTTGATTCTATTTGTTTTTGCGTTCAGCCAGTGAAGACAATGCAATAGAACATTATTTCATCATGTTCAATTTCTGTCGTGGCTCTGTAGATTCAGCAGCAATATTATCATGAATGAATGCGTTTTGTTGTGTTCTCTGTGCTTTATTGTAGTACACGATTCTGGTTTTGTGGTAGTTTACACTCGTGAGTCTCTTCAGCCCCTCTAAATTAATGCATGATTCATTATATAGTGTGAAACCTCGCAAAATGATTTAATTAAATTCTGATATCTCTGCTGAGCTTACAGCTAATCATCTCTACTGATCTCTTGTACTTCCTTATTTGTCCTAGTTGTTTAAGTTTAACGTTTAAGTTATGCAACTTTCTGTTGTCATTTTTTTTCTATTGCAGAATGAAAACCATGAATGCTGTAAATGCAGTGCAACTGTTCATTCTGGTTTGGACTTTTACTGCTGTCTGTCAAGCTGATGGTAAGAGAATAAACTTTCCCCTAGAAATTGTGAGGAGGGACTAAATCTAAGGCAATAATGAAAAAAAGGTCAAATCTTGTATTTCTCTACTGACTCTATCTGATGCACATGATTAAAAGAAACAGCCAGGATGTTGCATGCAGAGACTGTGTATTACTATTGAATATATAAGCTATAATTAATTTTAAATAATAAAATATGTGACCATCCCATTACCAAATATTAAATCCTGTTCAAATAATGTACAAAAACACAAAGTCTGATATGTTAAAAGTTTACTGCGATGTAAAGTAAAAAAAAAAAAAAAAAACAGATCTTTATTATTATATAGTTGCTGTATTATGATATACATTGTTCTTTTTCAGGTGACATCAGTGTAAGCTGTGAGGATGTGACTGGATCTGTGGGTGAAGAAATAACTCTCACCTGCAGCATCTCTCTGGAGAACTCTGGATGCTGCATTATATTCTATAAGTTTCAATATCCTGAGAAATATACTGACTCCGCAATCTGTAGAGAAAAGTTTCCTCAGGACTGTGAACAGAGAAACAGCTTCACATGCAGCTTCAGTCCAACTACAGTAATGACGGGAGAATTCAGATTCTTTATCCAAACAAATCAAGGACTGGGATCAGCTGAATTCACTGTGAACATAACAGGTACAGTATATAATAGTGTTGTTTATAATTCAGTAAATGTTTGTAAATGTACTTTTATTTTCAATCTACTAACAGTGGTTTAATATCTGTTCACAGAGCCCAGTAAACCTGAACCTGTCACTGAAGCTCCTGGTAAGAAATATATAACATTGATTATTGAGTTACTTATGGAACACAGAAAACTGATGTTTAGTCTCTTGTCAGAATATTTATCATTTTAAAAATCACCTGTGAATAAATTATTTTATAGTTTAAGGTCTAAGAAGGAAACGTATGTATGATCACGGTCTCCAAACAGATGCATCTCTCTAGATATTTGATTTTAGAGATGTTTAGATCTGGTCTGTGTGTCAAGAAATCAGTTTGATCAGATTCTCAGCAGCAGAAATGTTTTGTGAAGTTTGTGTGGAGAATCTGACTGACTGATGTTTGATAGGCTGAAGTTGACTTTATGATTTAAAAACTATTATTTTAATTGCACCTTTTCAGATCTAAAAGCACAGCAAGTTATACTAACAACAGTGGCGGGTTCTGGATCAGAAAATGACTTTGGATCTAAGAACGCTGTCATCGCTGCAGTTACAGGCTGTTTCATCTTCATCATCATCATAATGACAATCATTTACAAAAAGAAACTAAACTACAGCCAATCTTGTGGATTCCAGAGGATGTTTCTGCGCCATAAACATGATGATAACAACAGCAATTTCCAAGAGCAAAATCCAGAAAATCTAATATCACTGACTGCAGTATGAAAGCATTGAGTTTTGTTTGACTGGGGTGGTTGATTATTCACTTTTCTAACTTTAGTCAGTGTGTAATGTTGCTGTTTGAGCATAAACAACATCTGCAAAATTACGACACTCAAAGTTCAAAGCAAAGGGAGATATTTGCTTTTAAAGAAATCGCTTTTTAAAGACTACAACAAACGGCTGGTAGAGACTACATGAGCTTCCTCCCGAGTTAGTGACATCATGAACCCTAGAATTTACATAAACTCCGCCCCCGGGAACGTGATTTTTAGATTAGCAAGACAGAATATGCTAATCAATAACTAGAAGATAACTACACATAAGCTACATAAATTATGCTATAAATGCTATATAAAAATATATGTGGGGTATTTTGAGCTAAAACTTCACATACACACTCATCACAGATTTACATCACAGATTTATTTTGCATCTTGTGAAAACGGCATTATACCACCCCTTTAAATGTGAAGATCATGAAAGACAAAAGCTTCTTAGGAACTCCATAAACTATATCTGTACATACACACTATCTGCTTTACCTCAAACTGCTGAACTATATAACTCTGGTTGTAGGTTTTAAAACTATGTTTCTGTTTTATATTGATTTCTGTGAAATAATGGTACATTATTGATCTCTCTGATCAATGTGTGTGTGTGTATATATGTGTGTGTATATATATATATATATATGTGTGTGTGTGTGTGTGTGTGTGAACATTAAGAGACAATGCAACAAATCCCAAACTGTTTGGTTTTGTCCTTTTTTGTGTGACTTTCAGAAATGCTTATAATGAATGACAATTTTGTATTTAGTAAGTTATACCTTAAGTAAGGAAATTAAATTTGACTTTTATCATTCTCTGTACCTGCAATTTTGTAATGCTGTGAACAGTGTGGCTTTGTACATTGTCCTTTATTATTAAAACAAAAATAAAATAAATGAATAAAGTATTGTAATACTCTCTAAAGATGAATATCTGAAAGTTTTTTAGTTTTTTATCACCACATGATGATGGGTAAATTACAGTCGGCTACCAGTAAAACTAGTAAAGTGGGTGAAGGGTGGCTCACAGAGATCATCTGAATGTATGTCTTATTTATTTATGTGTCAAGTCATCTTTATTTATCCATGATCTTGTCTAACCTTTACCACCATATACTCTTCTGTTTGAGTGACATGTTTACTGTCCTGAGAGAGAAAACTAAATGATCCTACAGCTGATAAAAGCAAACAACTGTCAAGTGTCAAGCATTCAGAGTTGAAAATCAAATCACTCATGCATCACTTATAATCAAGTGTTGAATTCAATCAGTCATTTTGATTCCTCCACAAACGAGAAACGATCAGATGAAAAGGTCATAGAGACTACATGCAGTCTAGCAGTCAGAGCAGATGAAAAACTGAATGATTTCAAAACTAAAACAAATATTTTCATATTTTCATTTAATTGTAAATGTTTATTGTGCATTCACTGATCAACATGATTTTTTCATTGTCTGCTGATTAACCACTATACTGCAAGGTGGCCGACAGCTGATATAACGTTTTTCTCAATTGCTAAAACACTAAAACCAATTGGCTGAATAAAGTTCTCAGTTGCCTGAACTCATTTAGCTAATTGTGCAGTCTGTTGTCAATACCTTAAACCATTTCACATGGTAAAACACAATTTGCAGATCTCACTTAGACTTTTCAGCAAAACTCAAAACACATTCTCATTCTCAAAACACATTCTGCACTCTAATGCACATGTCATCCATACTGGTAAACACAAGTGGCAATCAAATACAATCAAATACAAATAGAGAACACATGTCATTGATTAAACACAACCACTCAAAATTGATTTAACCTGTTTCAAATGATGTGACACAACCAATATAAGCCAGTTCAGAGAGCAAACAGGTTGTTGAAGGGGGGAAGGAGAAAGTCTGAGAATGGATAGAAGAAACAATGTGAGAGAACAAGGACACTATACAATAACAGAAAACAATTCTGTTACAGTTTTTCTCCATTGGTTTGGCTCATTTCTTGAAACAGAAATTACATTCTCAAAACTCTAAGATCATTTGGCAAAACGGTCTTGCAGTTCAGCACAACACTATAGCTCACTTGCAAAAGCTCATATCTATCACAAAACTGTTCACTCATGCTTCAAAACTAAATCTGTTTCCCATATAAAGAGTCAGTGCCATGAAAATGGCAAAGATCCTTCTCAATTGCTTTGGCTCATTTCTTGAAACAGACCGGACATTCTCAACACTCTTGGTGCTTTTGCCAAAATAACGTGGATGGTTCGGCACAACACCATGGTTCACCTGCAAAAGCTCATACCTCTCCCAAAACAGTTCACTCATGTGTCAAAACTAAATTTCCTTCTCATCTAAACAGTCAGTGCCCCCAAAATGCTTCGTCCCTTTGGCATTGTGTAAGCTCTGCAAGTCAAAATGTTTAGATGTTTTGTCACTATGGCAGAGGACCATTGAAATATCCCTCATGTCCACCTTTCAGTCTTAGCCCAGTCCTTCATTGACAATGGTTACTGTACTGTTTTTTGTCTAGCTAACAGAATACAATTGTGTATAAAACTGAAAAAAAGAAATAGGATTTTAGGGTAAGAGTAGCCTCCAAGGTTTGACATCACACATTGCACTCATACTGCCAAGGAAATTGTAACCATTATCATTCACACACATAAAGTAACTTCCATACATCAGAGTAAAAAGAAAATGTATACAGCATAATATACTGTAATATAAACACACAAACAAAAAACAATGAAAATGATATGCAGCCTACAGTGCTGTGAATAAAGCTGGAGTTTCACAACTACAGTAACAGTTCTTCACTGGCCACTGTCCTCACCCTCCTGGCCATCCACACGCTGCTGTCTGTCTGGCCACAGATTCTCGTCCACATCACAGCGTTTATTCTCCCTTGCGATGCAGCGAGGGAAGAAACGGCGTGCATGTCGCAACCATCCCCTACACTGATCTCCTGTAATATCCTCACACGCAGCGTCCATTGCATGGAGCAGGGACCTCTGATCTTGAGCCCGATGCTCATACACTCTCCACCTCCAAGCGGAGAAATACTCCTCAATAGGATTGAGGAAAGGAGAGTAAGGTGGTAGGAACACCATGACCATCCTTGGATGAGTAGTGAACCAGGCCTTGATGAGCGGGCCACGGTGGAAATTCACATTGTCCCATACAATGGCATATTGTGGTAGGTGAGGCCCTACGAGGCCTCTCTCATTTTCAGGGATCAAATCAAAATGAAGGCGGTCCAAGAAGATGAGGAGCTTCTGTGTATTCTATGGGCCAAGACTGGGGATGTGAGTGGAGTGAGTATATATATATACATACACACATATATGGTATTCATGGTATTATGTTCTTGACTAATTTTGACAATTGAACAGACTATTGTGCATGTGATGACTTATACAATGAAATGACGCTGACATGTTTTGGAGCGAACAACCATTAGACTGAGAATCAACAATCAGTTTAGACCAACAAGATCTATTCACTTGGAAATTGTGCTAAATGTAGGCTACCTGTACTTAATCATTTGCAAAGATGTACTGAGACATTGAGACATGTACTTAGACATTTGCAATTTGATGAAATGAATGAGAAATTCAATTCTGTTGTGAACAATTGCCAAGTGGTTTGGAGGTTTGTCCATGTTGTTTTGAGAATGTCATTTCTGTTTCAATAAATGAGCCAAACCAATGGAGAAAAACTGTATTGTATAGTGCATTGTAGGCTGTATACTGTACAATGAACAAACTGTATGGCCCTGAACATTGTGCTTTCCATTTGTTAACAGCACTGACTGCTCAATAGATTTTGACTGGTTGCAGGTTCATATCAACAAAGAACAAGAATTACAGTATCACAGAGACAAAGGACAAGTTTGTGAGATGCAGGGTACAGTACTGTAAAAATAGGGGTACTAGAAGGAGGAAGAACAAAAAAAAATGTGCAAAGAGCAAAGCAGAGTAGTAATTTCTGATCAATTTTGAGCTACTATGATAGAACGTTTTAGTTCATCAAAAGACAATGATGGAAAAATATGAAATTTGTTTTGAGATTAAAAATGTACTTCTCCCTGAGAACTATATGTTTTGAACAGCGTGTTTTCTATTTTTTGGTGTATTGTTTACTGACTGTATATCATTTTGATCACTTTGTTTATGATTTGAGAGCAGTGTTTGATTTTGAACACAGGTAAAACTGTTTTGAGGCGAAAGTTTCATTTTGCGAGAGGAGTCAGAGGTTTTGTGAATAGTGCTTGAGATGAGGTTTTGTGTTTAATGTTTTCAGAAAATGGAGCAAGCTTTCAGAAATTGTGTTTTAGCAATTGAGAAAAACTGTAATACAGATAAAATACAGTTGAATGATGGCCAGTAAGATATACGCATAAAACCACTGACTTAAAAACATATTTTACACTATATTTCTTGAAACAAACAACACAATTTAAAACAAAATATTTATATCAATGTGTCAGAAGTTGTAGTTTTAACTATCTGAAATCTCAGCTTAGTCCAAAAAAGCTTACATATGCATGCAGTAAAGATTCCTTTTTATGAACGTAATGTCCACATTTGTTATCCATTAATGTGAACTCCAGTGTTCGGCTGGTGAAATCTCCCTATCATATACATTTAAGGCCTTACTGGAGGCACAGAAGGATATCTAGCCGGACACTGACCATTTATAGATTTTTTTTACAACGTATATATGATATGATGTAATGGTTTTATTGGTTAAAGTGGTAAAACTCCCCTTATATTTTCACTATTCCGTATCTAGAGTTTTGGGAGCTGAGCTATTGTCTCCCCAGCGCTGGTTCATTGTTCATTCCTATGCCTGATTAAAGACATCATTGATTGGTTTGTTCTGTGTATTTTAGCCCTGTGTTTCGTTCAGTTCTTGGTCCGTTCTCGTCTTAGGTTTGTTTGTTCTGTTCCTGTGTTTTTTGAGTATTTTGTTCTGATCAATAAAGAGAAGACTGCTGCATTTAAATCCATTTTTATTTCTCCCTGCTTCAAGACGTGACAAATAAAATAATGCATTTACAATAGTATAAAAATAACATTTGTCATCAATAACGTCTTGAAAACTTCACTCAGCTCTCTATATAACGATTCACTCGTTTAGTCTGTGAACATGCCTGAAACATGCACAGCTTTATATGAGATAAGCTTTTCTTTTCTTTCACTTCTCTGAATCATGGCTCCTGTTTCTGTTTCTCCAGAAGTGTTTCTTCCTTTCATCACAATCATTCGTGTGAACTAGTGACTCAGACAGAGAAGTGCCTGAGACAGAGAAGTGCCTGAGACGTGTGATGATGTTTAGATCCTAGATTGGACAGAAGATGTTATGAGAAGCTGAAGTCCACAGTGATGTCATAAAAATCCATGATCTATTTTAGGAAGTGAGAGACTATATGCTTACATCTCCTAAACGCAAATTGAACACACCAGCATATTCATAATCTTAAGGCTAACACATTCATGCTTAAGGCTTAAAAAAAACAAAAAAAAACATACATTTTGATTTCAGGGGGCCTTTAAATACACTGGCAAACAAGAGGAACTAATGAGCCTGATTAACAAGACACACCTGAACTCCACTAAAACAATCAGTAACCATAGAAACTAACAGGGAGAAGGAGTAATTAACTGATTAGAAGATGAACTGAGAAACTTAAACATGAACAGAATTCAAAACGTGACAATATGTGAATGAAATTAATCAAATGTATTATTACACAAAGTTTTTAGTGCACTCTTAAGAAAAAAGGTTTTGTCGAGTGCTTCATATATAGAACCATTCAGGTGTTCATAAGGGGATCATTTTATGGATTATTTGCTATAATTCTTTTTTATTTTGTTTTAATTAATTTTTAATTTGAATTAAACTATATGTATTAAACAGCTCATAAACTTAATCGCATTTTGAAAAGTATTTTGAAATCATTTTCACTAGACATTTCTCCTCATCTGCAACCTTTTTGAAAGGGTTCTTTACAACTGAGTCAATAAGCTTTTAGAGGTCAGCTGAAATAATGTACAAATGTACAACTATTATATATATATATTTTTTTTTTTATTCAGGCAACTGAGTAGGTGACTGCATAATCTGAGAGACCTTTATGGTGCTTACTTTGTGTGTTTTTTTTAACTCACTATTGAACATTCTTCAAAAATGTCCTTTAGCGTTTCATTAATTGAACAAATAACAGCAGAATTATTAGACTGAATTTTATTTTTTATAGTGAATTGTGTGTTTAAAGGGGTGGTATAATGCCCTTTTCACAAGATGTAAAATAAATCTTTGATGTCCCCAGAGTGTGTATGTGAAGTTTTAGCTAAAAATACCCCACAGATATTTTTATATAGCATGTTACAGTTTTTCTCCATTGGTTTGGCTCATTTCTTGAAACAGAAATTACATTCTCAAAACTCTAAGATCATTTGGCAAAACAGTCTTGCAGTTCAGCACAACACTATAGCTCACTTGCAAAAGCTCATATCTCTCCCAAAACTGTTCACTCATGCTCTAGTTTCACAACTACAGTAACAGTTCTTCACTGGTCGCTGTCCTCACCCTCCATCTCCTGGCCACTGTCCTCACCCTCCTCATCCACACGCTGCTGTCTGTCTGGCCACAGATTCTCGTCCACATCACAGCGCATATTCTCCCTTGCGATGCAACGAGGGAAGAAACGGCGTGCATGTCGCAACCATCCCCTACACTGATCTCCTGTAATATCCTCACACGCAGCGTCCATTTGCATGGAGCAGGGACCTCTGATCTTGAGCCCGATGCTCATACACTCTCCACCTCCAAGCAGAGAAATACTCCTCAATAGGATTGAGGAAAGGAGAGTAAGGTGGTAGGAACACCATGACCATCCTTGGATGAGTAGTGAACCAGGCCATGTGAGTGGAGTGAGTATATATATATATATATATATATATATATATATATATATATATATATATATATATATACACACACACATATATGGTATTCATGGTATTATGTTCATGACTAATTTTGACAATTGAACAGACTATTGTGCATGTGATGACTTATACAATGAAATGACGCTGACATGTTTTTGAGCGAACAACCTTTAGACTGAGAATCAACAATCAGTTTAGATCAACAAGATCTATTCACCTGGAAATTGTGCTAAATGTAGGCTACCTGTACTTAATCATTTGCAAAGATGTACTGAGACATTGAGACATGTACTTAGACATTTGCAATTTGATGAAATGAGTGAGAAATTCAATTCTGTTGTGAACAATTGCCAAGTGGTTTGGAGGTTTGTCCATGTTGTTTTGAGAATGTCATTTCTGTTTCAATAAATGAGCCAAACCAATGGAGAAAAACTGTAAAATTTTCACTTTTTGAGGGTGAGCAAAAATGCACCTTTTTGTGCCTGTCCCTTTAAATGCAAACGAGCTGCTGCTCCCGGCACAGGGGGCGGAGCTTCAAGAGCTCATGTGTGTTAGCAGCTCCAATTACCTCACACAGACATGCACTGGAGATTTCTAAAACTTTTAGCCTTTTATGTTCAAAACGGAGTCAGACAAAGATGGAGAGACTCAAGAAGTGACAACATGTAGAATACAACAGGAAATTTCTGAATGGTTAGTAAATCTGTAAATCTGGTAAATCTGTGATCTGTGATGAGTGTGTATGTGAAGTTTTAGCTCAAAATACCCCACAGATATTTTTATATAGCATTTATATAGCATATAGCAGAATTTATGTAGCTTATGAGTGGTTATCTTCTAGTCATTGATTAGCATATTCTGTCTTGATAATCTATAAATCGTGTTCTGGGGGCGGAGTTTATGTAAATTCTAGGGTTTGTGATGTCACTAACCCTGGAGGAATGTCGTGTAGTCACAACCAGCCGTTTGTTGTAGTCCTTAAAAAGCAATTTCTTTAAAGGGGAATTTGGCAACTATTTCAATGTAATAAATCCGTTTAGAAATCATTTGGATGGTTAAATAACCTGTTCTGGTGAGAATGGTGACTTTCCCCGCACCCCCCAGCGTTCCCCGGTGGAAAACCAACCTTGCAACATGGCGAATAACGTCCCGGTAAGTTGGAAATAGGAAGTCTCGTGAGAAGCGAGAACGAGCGAGAAACAAAAACTGCTTTACGGCAATTCAACATAAACACACACGCCATATGATACTGTGTATGATGTATTACCCACCTCGGTAGACATAGCTCCACACGATAAAGTTAGCCAGCTCCCATAACAACAAATGCACATGAGCAGTGGTAGAAAGGGGGAGGAGGGTGCCGCAAGTGATATTTTTTTAACAGTGTTGTGAAATATACGACCCACAGCTGTAGGGGGAGCTCGTTGAGAAAACCATAGATATCATATAATAAAGGCTAGATGTCTTGTCAGCGCTGCTGGCCAATGGAGGTCGACGTCCGCACACGGCGGCCATCTTGCCACAGGGAGCTCGCTCACTCGTAACATGGTGCATGTACTTTTAAATAACCATAACTTGCTCAATCTTCTACCGATTTTCAAACGGTTTGGTTTGTTATAAACGTCAGAGATGTAGTTATGACACTGCATACATATGAATAATTATAACAATGGACTTCCATATGAAAGAATTATAGCCACGTTAATAACGTTTGTAAGAAACCAAACCGTTTGTAAATCCATCAAGATTTCAGCGAGATAAGAGGATTTGTGTGCGTGCTGATCACTCACCTTAATTCACAGCTTCCCTGTGGCAAGATGGCCACCGGTGATGCCGGAAGTGACTCCGCCTTAAGACATCTAGCCTTATATGGATATCTATGGAGAAAACACGCGACAACAAAAGGGAAAATCAGCGAAGAAATGGCTAGAGTTGCCTTGTTCCCCTTTAAAAGCAAATATCTCCCTTTGCTTTGAAATTTGAGCGTCGTAACTTTGCAGATGTTGTTTATGCTCAAACAGCAACATTACACACTAATTAAAGTTAAAAAAGTGAAATCATATTCAACTACCCCTTTAATGTTTCCAGGCTCTTCGGTTTTGCACTTCAGTATATGCCCATCTGCAGTTTTTCCTCAGTTTGTAACATAAACATGTCCCACAGCAGTGTGTATCCGCTCTCTTTACCCAAATATGGCAAGAGAGAATTCTGTACCACACTACTTGTTGTGTTGTGTGTAAATCCAAGTAATAGGTTATATGTTATATATATATTTCTTTATGTTTTATATTTTTATATTTGTTCTGATATGTTTACAGGCTTTGCAGCACTGTGGTCCTGTGAGGCATTACATTTCATTCCTTTGTACATCTCTATAATTTATTTATGTACTTATTATAAATCGGCAGCATTAGTAAAACACAATGTAAAAGAAATAACACAATGTATTGTGGTGTGGAATTTCTTAAAAAACTATTTAAAAGAGCAGAATTCTGATGTAGTTTAATAGCTATAACTGAGTAAAGCACAGAGTGGCAGATAAATAAAGCCATGTGTGGAGACTTGCACAGTTCAGCACTTCCATGAGACAAAATATCTTTTGTGTAACTTCTGGCATGTGGTCACAGCTCATTTTATACATGGAGGTGAAATAAGGACAAATGTTTTATAATTTTTTGAGCATATATGAAACCTGCACAAAAACTAAAACCTGTTTTTATGCTGTATGTAAAACCAGCTTAATTCATAATTTGTTATTCATAATTTATATTTGTGGGTAGTGTAGTTGTGATTAGATCACTGCTTTCATTTTGTGTTTGGTTTTACTTTTGGTCTCTTGTCATATTTGTCATCAGCACTTTCTGTCAGCTGTGTGAGAAGAAAAACTTGCTAGTTCAACATACTCTGGCACTGCTAGAGCTGCCCTGCTAAGATTCACACGTCAGCTGATTGTAATCGGTTTTGCTAAGCAAACAAAATATACTATACTCTATACTTTTCATTATTGCCTTTTGGAAAGACACTATTCAATTATTTTCATTAGTGAATTAACTGTATTTATAATAAGAATTTTTCTCATGTGAGAACTGGTTGCAATGCCTTGTGAAGTTTTTATTTGTTGTAATAATAATGTGTAATAATGTAATAATGTGGTTAACAGAATAAGATACATTCAGCGATATCTCACAACCAATTCGTAAGAGTGATTAAAAGGTGGCTAATTCGTACAAATTGCCGTGAGATCGGGTTGGATACATTATCATCTTGTCAGTTATGTTTCAATCTTGGAGCTTATAATGGAAGTTTTCAATATTTTATGAAGTTTTAATGCAGGTTAGCACATTTTTCTGTTTTATGATGCTCTGTAATCTGTTTTAACGATCTAAGCACATGGTCTAAAGCGCATGGCACAATTGCACTCAGGGCGTGTCCAAATTCACTTTTGCCAGTTTAACAACGGGAAAAAGGGTCGGTGCTCCCGGTTCATGGTCTAAAAGGGTTGTCCCTATTCTCTTAATGAGTAGTGGGTGTGCTTTGGGATTAACGTGCAATAGACCAATCAGAGTCTCATCTCCCATTCCCTTTAAAAGCCAGTTGTGCTCGCGCCATAGCAGATTCCCTATTTACATGACGGAATTGTCAAGCGGAAAAACTGAACACGTCTCCAGAGAGCATCTGGTCTGCTCGTGCGTGAGGTTAAAGCGTGCAACCAGACCATCTACGGGACTAGCCGGATTACACCATATTTTTATGTACACAATAATAATCTTTTGCATTATATCCCTTTTATTTGTAATATTTGGCATGTTTGTGTGCTGCTGCGCATCCCTGTATGTGTAATAAGCAGAGGGTACGCACATTGGGGACTCGCCTATAGGCGCACATTACTAACATGCTCTTTAAATAACAAAAAAAAATACTGCGCCATTGACTTTAGACCTGGTTTCAGTTGGTCAATGGCGCAGTTTATTTTAGTTCCGCAAAATAGCAACGTGCCAACAATGCGCCAGAATACACCTCGTTTTCAGACCAGCAGCTCATGGGCGCACAGATGGGCGCAAACACAACGTGGCGCAGGACGTGAAAATGATAACTGCGTCGGGCTGAAACTAGCAAAAATCACTTGTGCACAGTGTTGGCGCTGTATTGGGCCATGTGAATGATAGGGCCCAAGGTCATTTGTTATTATAGTTTTTTTTAGTTAATGTCATTCTTTTATTGCAGACATAAAATCATGGACGTTGTAAATGCTGTGAGGATTTGTACTAATACTATATTTCTAAGCTTTATGTTCTCGTTCAAATTGATTTCTGATAAATAACAATGTTAAGGGATAATGTACATCCAGCCGGTTGTTATCTCAGAATAAACCCTGACAGGGTGATCAGGTCTTGCATCAGGGGTTTATTCTGAGATAACAACCGGCTGGATGTACATTATCCTGCTTATCACCCGGCTACACATAATAAATAATTAGACATGAAATATTGATCTGAGTAGAAATATTTTATAAACTCTTTTAACACAAAGCTTCCGCGGAGAAAGCAGTTCAAGATGGACATTTAAGAGATACGGGATACAGTCATATTACTTTTTACATGGCATCTCACCTCATAAATAATTAGGGGTAAGATATTTGATTTGAGATGAAACTGTTTTAAAATTGTTCCCGTTTACAGTTTTTTACAATCGCTATGACAGTTTTTTCAATACATTTAACAAGTTTCCTAAACTCTTAACGCACCAACGCACCTAAAACACACAATTGGCAAAACGGTTAATTTCATGCTCAAAATCACACATTGTAAACTAAACTCCAAAACTAATTTTCAAAATACAATTATACACTAACACAATACACAATGTCTAACAAAACACTGAAAACATGTTTCAAAATCAAATAATTATTCAAAACACTAACACGTGTTCTCTTCCAACAGGAACATTTAGTCAATCATAACACAATGTCATAAAAACACTATCATCAGCTGAAATTACAGAAACTGCATTATTTTACATGTGTCAGGTCTGCCCTTATACAACACACAGTATACTGTATTGATCATAGATTGTGTTTTGCACTGCAGTTTTTTTTTTCTTTTGGAAGTCTCTATATTTTTGTTTTGTTTGTAATGTAAATGCATGCATTTTGTTGTTGTTGTTTTTTTGCAGCAGAAATTCAATACAACAAAATAAATGACCCTTCTTAGAGTAGCTTTATAGAATGTATGGTTTGTGAAAAAAAGAAGACAGAGACAGAATTGCTGCAGTAACGGCTTTATTTGCAACAGGACATTTCTGCAAGATAACAAAAATATGCAATATAGCTGCCATTTACAGTATTACAGTACTGTATGTGAAAATACAAAATATACAACAGAAAAGGCCATCTTCTAATCTGCCCGGTCTTCTGCATTTGTCCACATGTTCTCATCCACATCATCGCATCTTAGGAAGAATCTTTTACAGTAACATGCATTATCCTGGCAGTGTTCAGCTGTGTTGTCTTGGTATGCAGCATCTTTTGCATACAGGAGGGACATTTGGTCCTGTGGACTATGGTCAAAAACCTTCTCCAGGCGGAGAAAACTCCTCAGTGGGGTTGAGGAAAGGGAAGTAAGGGGCAAGGAGAATGGACATCATCCTCTGATGGGCTTCAAACCTGGCTGTGACTGCACAGGAATGGTGGAAGGCCACATTGTCCCATATTTGCATAACTTCAATCAGCTGTTTCTCACTAGCAATGGAATAATGGGAAAATACAAAATATACGAACAGAAAAAGCCAACCCGATCTCACGGGAAAACGTACAAATTCTATGAGGTGGCTAATTCGTATGAATTCATACGATTTTTGCTAAATCGTACATATTTTACGAATTGCCCAATTCGTATGAATTCATATGAATGACCTACCCCTGACCCCGCCCCTAAACCTACCCATCACGTGGGTTTAGACAAATCGTACAAATTCGTATGAGTGAGGTCGTATGAGTGAGGTCGTACGAATTCGTACGAATTAGCCATCTTTTTTATCATTCGTACGAATTGGTCGTGAGATAGTGTTGGAAAAAGCACCAGAAGAATAAAAATTAAAAAAAAAAAAAAAGAGTCATCTTCTAATTATTTGCATAATTCTATCAGCTGTTTCTCAGTAAGAATAGAATAAAATACAGGGGATATATTTGTGTTTCAATTCACAATATAAGCAGCGGTTTACCTTGACTTTAGCCTGTAAGGTTAGGTTTAGAACATGCTGTTATCTGTTCTGACATACAGTGTTAAAGCACTGGTAAATTTGGCAGTAAAAATCCATTGTTTTGTTCTTGTTTGAGCTTGTGTGTAAAAGAAGTTCAAGCATTTTAAATTTGTGTTAATTGTATGCATTTTGTGTTAAAGCAACAAGAAATGTGTTAATAGTATAGCTTACACAGACGGATGTAGTGCTAACTGTGTTAAGAGTTTTGGAAAATTGTTAAAAGTATTGAAAAATCTGTCATAGCAATCGTAAAAAACTGTATCTTTTTTACTGTAATCTATTGCTGTAATACAAAACAATCGTCTCAAAATGGCAGCAGCTGCATTTGTATGAAACAAGAGAAAGTGAGTCTGTGATACCGGATGACATAATTAAATATCTGTAAACAGAATATTGATTTGAGTTTCAATATTTTATTAACAAACCAAACGCAAAACTTCCACGATGGAAAACCATTCCTTCAGTTACCCGGATGAGTGTGTGTTATCAGTTTTTTACCGGGGAATAACATGAATGGTGCGATTGACCAATCAGAATCAAGTATTCCACAGAGCAGTGTAATATTGAATGTTATGGTATAGTAAATATAGTAAAGTACTTTATAATCATATATTTTTTTTTCTGTATCTTCAAACTATAACATACACATAGGTTTTCATTCTGTTTTATAGTCTTTTGGTTTCGTTTTTCATTGTTTCCCTGCTTTTCTGTTCCTGTGCCTTTTGTTCTCTATGTTACCGCTCCTCATTTGTTTACGGATTTGGTTTCTCTCGTTATTGATAATTTCACAGGTGTAGTTTCCTATTGTCCTTTGTTGGATAGGTCTGGTTTAAGTCCTCAGTTTCAGTTCATTTTTCTGTATGGTCTATGCTGTTGCTTAGTTGTTGTGTCAGTTTATCCCTGTAATTCGCATACGTTTCTGGTTTTGGCTGCAGTTTGGATCCGCCTCTCCTTCTCCTCTTTCTTGCCTGTCCTGCATGTGACAGAAAACAGGACCTAGAGAAGATAATGGATCTGCCAGCAGACTTTGCATTCCAATACTAGGCAGTGAACTGATTTCCCTATTTTGAACTGGCTTAAATGAATGAGTGAAACAACTAGATCCCCTGTCCCCTTATGCAATCCTCAAGTGAAATTTTAAGCATTTGCCCATAGTACTGTCAATGAGTGGTTCCTGATTTACTGTGTGAGAGAAAGTTCTTCAGTTGTGCAGCTAAAAGATGATAACTGATGAATTTTTCCATGAATTCATTATGTTAGCAATGATAGCTTTACCTAGCTTGTTTTATACCGTAGCTTGTTGGATAGTAAATCACACTACAACTAACAAAGCAATACAAACTTCAAAAAGATTGCAATAAATAAATGGTTTTGAAGAAGAATATTATGGTAAATTTTGTCAGCTTTTTCATTGAATCAGAGAGAAACGTTGAGAAGAAGGATAATTGCACGGTGTCTATGCTACACTAATAATAGTAGTAAGGCTTTCCTCTGTGTAAACATATCCTTACAAGTACAATTTTGGCTTTTATTATTTGTGTCCCTTCACAAATTGATCTTGAGAAATTATTGACGCCCATGTGTGTTGCATTAAACTTATCAGAATGACAGAAAGTCTTTGTGTCATTACAAACGAGACATTCAAAATGCTAGCCATGTTGTTAAAATAACAGTGTACTCTGACAGTATTTCCCAGGGGTGTAGCTCAAGATCCCGGGCCCTATGCATAGGCAGTCCTGATGGGCCCCCATGTTCCTCAACCCCCCTGGAAATCACTCCGCAGAAGTAGCAGTGCTTCGCCTTCTGAGAATATAGTTCCCATACGGTTAGAAGATGGCTGTGTCTCATGTGACCTTGTTATTTGTACACGCTGTGACTATGCAAATCACAACATGTAAATAGGGAAATGTTGGCGTTATTTTGTCACCTTATTGGGAGCAGTATGCTAGCTGGAGCCGTTTACCTCCAGTCTTTGTGCTAAGCTAGGTTAGCGGTGGGTGCGTCAGACAGAGTTACGGCACGCACGGAGATGAGAAGGGTATGAATGGACTTATCTAACTCTGGGGCATACGGCGAATAAGCTAAAGTCCCAAAAAGTCGGCATGTTCCTTTAAGACTTGTCATCCTGATTTGAGAATTCGGCCAACTCTCAGAATTACTCCCTGGTGGAGGAGAGCGATGAAGGCTGCGGCTAAATCCATCAATAGGGGTCCGGTAATCCTTTACAGACTGGTTTAACTCAAGCCCACTATGAAGGAGAATGTAAACAAAGAACTCTTTAATAATTGCACACAAAAAAAGACACCCATGAAATAACTTGGAGAATAAAAACACTACTATGTGGGCAGTAGTGTACACAATGGAGCGGCAGTGGCTCAGTGGTTCATGAAGGTTGTCTACAAACCAGAAGATTGGTGGTTCGATCCCGGTTTGAGGTGTGGTGTCGAGGTGTCCATGGGCAAGACAATTAACCCCGACATGCTGGATGGCGCCTTGCATGGCTGACGCCGTCGGTGTATGAATGAGTGTGTGAATGGGTGAATGTGAGGCTATATGTAAAGCGCTTTGGTGGCCATAGGTCTGTGAAAGCGCTATATAAATGCAGTCTCAGCCAGACATGGAAGAGACAGGAACATTGAGGACTTTAATAGGATGTAACTGATGGCAAATAGTTGAACAGAAACACTGTGTAGGAAACTGGGCAGAGAACAGAACTAATTAACATACTTGAACTCAGAACAGGAGCAAATTTTTTGCTGTTTTGTGATGCTCTGTAATAATTCATGTAAGACTTCAATTCTATTCAGTGCAGTTCTTTTTTATTTTAATTTAGATGTTTAAGAGTTAATGTCATTGTTTTACTGCAGACACAAAACCATGGACGTTGTAAATGCTGGGAAGATGATAATACTGGTTTGGACCTTCACCTCTGCCTGAGAAGTCAATGATGGCTAGAAAATTATTCTTGGAAATGTTTCAGTTCTCTGATGTCTGGGAATGTTCGTAAGGAGGGTCAGTTTTATGAGCTGCAGTGTGTGGCCTAAAAAGCATCTGGAGTCATGAAAAAAACAGCATGTAGTATTTTATCAAAGCCACTTTGTTCTTATTTCTTCTGGCATTTTATTTTTGAGCACAATGTTGTTCTGAGTCCTCCATGGACAGCAATTTTATTACCACTTTCAAGGCCCTGTGATATTTTGAAGCTTGGTGGCTGAGAGAGCTCAACACACTGCAACTGAAGAAAACACATACAAATAGAAAAACACCTGCAAATTAAGAAAACATCATCAGTTTCACAACACAACACAAAACAGCCGGGTTCGTCTCTTATTGGGGTCCCCTGGAAACATTTCCATTGTGGTCTGTGCTATTTGCAGTGCGTTTCTGTATTTGGTTGTGTTGTGAGTATTTGGAGCCCACGTGTTGTTGTGAAACTGATGATGTTTTCTTAATTTGCGGGTGTTTTTTCTATTTGCATGTTTTCTTCAGTTGCAGCTCTCTCGGCCACCGTTGTACTCTGTGTAAACATCCTTATAAGTACAATTCTGTATTATTCTCTTACATTTTTTTAATGTTTCATGTCCCCAGAGGCGTCACAATAGGACGGGCCTCGCATTTTGAGGGGGGCTCGGAGGGCTGATCATTTCAACAATCAGAAATGTTAATGTCTCCCTGTGGTGAACATCAAGTTTGGAATGTTGTGATATTTTTAATATGCTTTAACCCTACGGTGTTTCCTCCAGGCAACATAGTCTATTTTAATTGATTTTAAATAAAATTGGACACCCACTTATAGGTCAAGCCTATCTCAGGGGAGAAGAACTAAATTCTAATCAATTAAAGTGCAAAAAAGAGGTCACATGACCCACAGGGGTCCATTTTGTGTCTTGTTTCATCACGTGCACAGGTCACATGGCTCCATATTTTCCCTAATGAAAAGAAAATCACTAATTTGCGTCCAATTAATCCCCCACAAAAAAATATAAGTCACCTTCACTGGTAAGTAAAGAAGTACTTTCAAGAACTTTACATTATATACCATCAAATGTTTTAGAAGACATAACAAAAAAACGTGTGTTGCCTCAAGACAACATTGTACCACAAAGGAATCGCATGAAGGTATACTAGTTTGGAATACAAATATATAATATTTGTAAGGAAAAGAGTTAGAATTAACTAAATATATTTGCATTTTTGCATGATTTTGTAATGCACTTATAAGAATAGTATTTCACAATATTATTATATTAATAATATAATAATATTACACACATTATGATCTGCACATTTTCTAGCACCTAAAAAGGTATAAAACACAACAGTCTGTTGATGAAGGTGAGGATGAGGTGTCACACTGTGATGAGGAAGATGAGGTCATATGTGTTCAAGTGTCTGGTTAAAGAAATTGATGTTTATTTATTTTTTCTTGGTGAAAATGTCATATGTTTCCATTTGTCTGTTGTGGTACAATATTGCCTTAAGGCAACAAACTTTTACAAATTAAATAAATTAATGAAAATATTTATTGATATTGTTATAGTGTCCAATTTTAAGCAGGAAAAACACCACAAATATTTTTTTCCTCATTGATATCATATTGCGTACCATAGAGGACAAACCATGTGCAAATTCATAAGTCGACACCATTCCTGAGTATTTTCTCCTTAAAACTGCAGTGAACCAAAGACAGTCTCAAAAACACGGTTTGAAATCGCTGGTGTTTCTGACGTCACAAACTACCTTGTAACCAATCAGATCAACGTGCCGATATGAAAAATCAGGTAGATTTGTATATTTGATGTTATGATGAACTATATGCCTTTCTCCACTGACGTTCTGAGTTGTTCAAAGCATTGCTGATGATTGTTAGAAGGCAGCTGTCTGACTCTGAGACGGCGAACAGGAACGTGATTTGTGTAACATTAGTAACACAAGCAAAAGGCTAATCATATTAATAACCGTTATGTGTCCTACATGGTAATAAGCGATACCATTATGCAGCGTTTACCTCAATAAGTTGGCCGAGTGAATCTCAGAGCTGGTGTGAGTGAGTGGAGGCGGGGCTAATTAGCATCTGCATATACTAAATGAAGCATGGGTGTAGAGTTGCATTCAAGCTATTTTAAGGCATGACAAAAAAAAAATTTCACAGGAAAAAAACGTTTAAATATGTCATTTTGGTGATCAAAGATGATACAATTGTTGACTACAGGGGGATGTTACGCTGGTTATGGCGCTTCATCACGGTACTGTATGTATGATTTGATTGGTTAAACATGAAGAGGAATTATCCGTCTAGCATGGCCACTTGCTCCAACATACACCTAAATAAATATGCGCTATTAATAGGCACATGTCCATGTGTTTGTGTGGAGTGTGGAAGTGTAAAAAATGATCATGATTTTAACAGTAAAAGACTGTAAAAATGCTACAGTGAAAAACTGTTAATTGGTTAACAGAAAGTTTCCTTACTATATACGGTAAATAACTGTGATAGATCTAATGGTACATTTAATGTCATTTTACTGTAAAATACTGTTAAATTTACAGTTTTTGGAAGTAAAAATGAACAAGTTGTATAATTTACAGTGAAAAAACGTAAATTGACATTCCCACAATTCCCTGCATGACACTTCACATTTGATGTATTTTTGTTGAAATAACTATGTTTCGTCATAGTTTTCTTAGTTTTTTTTTTAGAATCAGTTATGTACATTAGGGTTTTATGTTACATTTAATGTTGTTAAATTAATGTTTATTGTATTTTTAAAATTTCATGTGTGTTACCATGATGGTGTTTAATGTTTGTGTGAATGACACTGTGCAGCTTCTATACATAAATATTAACTTTCTTGTGGAAGATCTACTTGTGATGAGCTTTGATTAATCATGTGACTCTCATCACTTCTTTTTTTTTTTTTTTTTTTTATTGTGCAAAGGGTGAAATTACAGTGAGAACAGTGTATGTATATACAGTGAAATAGTGAAACATCAAATTGGATCTCAATGGAACAACAGTTGAATTGTTTGAATTTCTGAATAGAAATGTATGTTTGTGTACATATGCTCTATATAGCTAATGACATATTAGCATTAATAACATTAACAATATAACAAAACAAAAAAACTATTCAAGGCAAATAAAAAAAACAAAAACAAAATAATTAACAAAAAAAAAAAAAAAGATACTACTGTCACCATTCCGACTACTTATGATAACGATAGTAATAAATAAAAATGATAATATCAATAATTACTACCATTATTTCCACCAGCATCATAATATACAATAAATTACTAAATGCAGTAGCAAATAATTACCACCATTATCCAGTCGTGTTGTGTTTTGTCATGTCTCCGCCCTGCCAACCACAGCCTGTAGGATGTGCCCAGAACGTGCCGCCCATCAACAAGGGAAGATACCGCAGAGCCCAGAACACCCCAAGTACCCTGGCAACTCCCACCATCGCAGACAAGCCGCTATCACCAAATTGCCAACCCTGGCCTAGTTAATGTGACAATGTTCCTAATCTAATATGTTGCATTACAGTTTTTCTCGATTGCTTAAACACATTTCTTGAAACTATGCCTCGTATTCTCAAAACTGTAAACACAAATCCATAACGTCTCACCCAATTTCCCAAACATCCTATTTTCAGGTCAAAATGAATCTCTAGACTCAAAACCATTCAATCTTGCTGAAAAAACAAACTTTGCCCTCAGACACACACACAAGCCCTCAAAATCACACACATTACAACATAGTCTAACACACTGGTGCAATAAATTCAAAACAACATTTCCAAAACTGGTCAGTTATGTTGCTGCTGGTTCCCCCCTCACAAACCTTTCACATGATGAACACAAAAGACACAACCAGTGGATACAGTGGCACATTTTTATTCATTCATGTACTACACAGTACAACACACACACAACAAAACAAAAAAATCCCCCCAGCCCCCCCCCCCCCCCCCCCCTGTTTTACGTTTTTTTTTTTTTTTTCTCCTCTAAGAAAATTTATATATTTACTTACAGTAAGATGTGTGTGACCATCATATGACAGTAAAAGAGCACACACAAACATTATTCTAATAGGGAATTGTATTGGAATGGTAAAGAGTAAGTAAAAAATAAAAAAAACCCACCTAATTACTTCTTGTGGCCTGCATATTCACAACGAGTACAAATAGCGATGCAGATTAACACTAGGCGATTTCCTAGGCAGATATCGACTTATATATTAAGGACTATATTAGGGGGAAGCACAGGCGAAGCACTGCTACTTGGGCGTGATATCTCTGCGCCCAAGTAGCAGTGCTTCGCCTGTGCTTCCCCCTAATATAGTCCCAAGTCAATATCTGCCTAGGAAATCGCCTAGTGTTAATCTGCATCACTATTTGTACTTGTTGTGAATATGCAGGCCACAAGAAGTAATTAGGTGGGGTTTTTTTATTTTTTATATCACTTTTACTCAGGACATGCTAGCTGGCAACAAAGGATTCCATTCATTATGCTAAGCTAAGCTAGCGCTGACCCCGTCAAACTAAAACAATGCATGCACTGAGACAAAAATGCATTTACCCACCTATCTAAATGTATGAAAGAAGGTGAATAAGCCCTTTTTCAAAAAACGGTGGAGTGTTCCTTTAACTCTCGCTTGCAGCTTCTCATGGAACTGCATTAAAAAAGCTGATCAATGCTGCATTAAATTGAACATGTTTAAGGATGCAGAGGATGAAATTGCCACAACAGTCTATAAAGTCTTGGCTGGCCCTGTAAACGAGAAACCAACATCACATGTGTTTACAAGTACAAACATGACAGTAACATTTGTGGAATGAAACAACAAAATTCACTGTCACCATAACAGGTACAGATTTATTTATTATGTATCAAAGGATTGTAATAAATATCAGACACAGTTTTGGATGAAAATATCAATTGTGTAAATCCTTTGTATGACCTCGTGAAGTTTTAAAATCTGCTTACAGAGAACATTCCATCATTTTACTTTAGTTTACTGTTCCAGATTACCTGCATAAACAAAGGGAGCTGCTCTAAACCTTTTGGCAGAATATGTGTAACTCCATATATCATAAATGTTTTCAGAAGTCAAAGTCCATAGATCATAGACATATTCTATCTAATCATTAGCAGAACTTCAGTATAAAGTGAATATATGAATCTGATCATGGTTTCAACTATGTCATAACAGAGTTTGAATTCACTTATAAAGATTACAGACTTTTTATTTATTTATTTTGTTGTCAAAAATGTAAAGCAAAGCTGACTGAATCTGAAATCACTGTCATTGTCGGTGGCGTAATCTGCTTCACCAACATAATGTTAGTCATTTAAAAGAAATGCAATTGCACAAACCCTTGTGGATTATAAATGGGTAATAAAAGAGCTGATTCAGACAAGGATAATGATGACAACAGTAAATAGTCAGAAAGAGCCTCTCAACAACATGACAATTGTGGCAATTGTGTTTCACATCCAGTGAATCTCATGCAGGATCAGGAGCATTTTGTCTCAGCAGTCAACAATAAACCCAATGTGAAAGCTTGTACAGAGAAAACATATGCAACCATATACAGGGCCTACTAATACTAAAGTTCTAAGCTTTATGTTCTCGTTCAAATTGATTTCTGATAAATAACAATGTTAAGGGATAATGTACATCCAGCCGGTTGTTATCTCAGAATAAACCCTGACAGGGTGATCAGCAGGGGCGTCACTAGGCCCTTTTTAGGGGGGCTTCAGCAAGCCCCCTAAACTTCTGCCCAGCCCCCCTAAAAAATATTTTTGATTAATACATTTTTGATCGCTTCAGTCCCCTTTAAAAAAACTCATTTGAAACGGCGGCAAGCTGCGTCAATTTTCGGCTCCTCCCCTTATCTGAGTCTGCTCGGATTTAGCGCATTTTTCAATCTGCAGGGGCGCCGAGCAGAGCGAACATCAGAGAGTACAAGATGTGTCGTGAGTGCATTTATTGATAGATTGCTATGATATTAAATCTGCATCGGTGCAGTTCTTTGTCATAAATGCATTGCAGTTTACATAATGTATTGTTACTGGAGCATTGGGAGCAACACGGGACGGTTCGGTTTCTCATCCAATACCAATACGTTTCGCTGCGTTCACCTTTATCACAGTGTGATAGTTGTTTTTTATTCCTACACTGTAAAAAATTTGCTGTAGTTATGCAGCTATTTGCCAGTAACTTACTGTAGATTTAAATCGATGTTATTTACTGGCAACAGTTTGCTCAAAGTTAAATGAACATTAAACATTAACAAGTCTTTGTCTTTACAGAATAAAAATATAAAATAACAACCTAATGCAAAGCATTCTGGGAACCAGAAATCTTCATCAACCTTTTTCTGTTTTTTTCCTTCAGATTTTGGTTCCCAGAATGCTTTGCATGAGGCTGTTATTTTAGTTTTATTCTGTAAAGATAAAGACTTGGTAATGTTTAATGTTCATTTAACTTTGAACAAACTGTTGCCAGTAAATAACATCAATTTAAATCTACAGTAAGTTACTGGCAAGCAGCTGCCAGTAATACTGTAATTTCTACAGATTTTTTTAACAGTGTACAAAAATAAAGCGATTAACACCCATGAAAACATACTTTAGAAAACGATCATGATTTATTTTAATTTACTTTTTAAACTTTAAAACATATTCTGTATTTCGGCATTACATTATGCAGCCATGCACAGAAATGAATCATGAATCACACACATCATTGTCTGAAAGCACTAGATGGCCCAGAGAGAGAAACATCATGTGGAGTTATTTTGTTTTGTATTAATAAATATAGTTTTGTATTAAGTAATAATGAATCAGGAGGAGTGTATCATGATACATATATTAGAGTAAGAGTAGAGTAAAGGGATTTGTGATTTTCTTTTAAGTAGGCTACTTGATTTATAGAAGTGGCAAATTGATAATTCATGTTGTTATTTTTAATAAATAGAAATAAATATAGAACAGATTAATCATATTGCCAATAGACAATTACATTAATACACGTTTAGCTGGGTTAGTTAAATGATTTGAAATTAAATAGATTTTCACGGGGTGACTTGATGAATAACCAACCGTATTGTTGATTAAGGTTGATTAAGGCTAAAAAATAATAAAATATAAAAGCTTGAAAAATAAAATAATTTATATTTCATTGTAGATGGACTTAGTTACCTAGCTTTCCTGGTAGCTTTGTCTGAGAAAATGATTAATAAATTAACCTATCAGTTGACCCTATATTTACTTTCTTCACTGACAGACAAAAATGAAAAGCCTATATCAGTCAAAGCTCTTTAGGAGGGGAAAAGACAGAGCAAGATAAAAACAAAGAGAAAAAGAGTGTGATGCTGATGAGGTGAGAAAAATAAACAGCTGCCCGCATGTCATGGTTTCAAAGCTATTGTTATCCAATTTTTTTGGCCTTCAAAACATCTTAAAATGCATATATGTAGATCAGAGAAATCAAAACCCCCCAAACCCCCCGAAATACCTCACATTCGGGACCTCAGTGATTATAAAACCCTGCCATATGCATGTTACTGGATGAATAAATGAAACTAGTTAAAAATGAGCTTTAGACCATAAACTAACTTTTTTTTTATTTATTTTTTTACATCATACCCTCATTGGGGGCTGAGCCCCCTAAAATGAAAATCCTAGAATCGCCCCTGGTGATCAGGTCTTGCATCAGGGGTTTATTCTGAGATAACAACCGGCTGGATGTACATTATCCTGCTTATCACCCGGCTACACATAAGTAAATAATTAGACATGAAATATTGATCTGAGTAGGACTATTTTATTAGCTCTTTAAACGCAAAGCTTCTGCTGAGAAAGCACTTGCAGCGCGGCAAGTTCAAACTAGACGGACATTTAAGAGATACGGGATACAGTTATATCACTTTTTACATGGCATCTCACCTCATAAATAATTAGGGGTAAGATATTTGATTTGAGATGAAACTGTTTTAAAATTGTTCCCGTTTATCTTTTTTACTGTAATCTATTGCTGTAATACAAAACAATCGTCTCAAAATGGCAGCAGCTGCATTTGTATGAAACAAGAGAAAGTGAGTCTGTGATTCCGGATGACATAATTAAATATCTGTAAACAGAATATTGATTTGAGCAAAACCAAACGCAAAACTTCCACGATGGAAAACCATTCCTACTAGCAAGCGTAAATTGACGACTTCAGTTACCCGGATGAGCGTGTGTTATCAGTTTTTACCAGTGTGTGAATGGGTGAATGTGAGGCTATATGTAAAGCGCTTTGGTGGCCATAGGTCTGTGAAAGCGCTATATAAATGCAGTCTCAGCCAGACATGGAAGAGACAGGAACATTGAGGACTTTAATAGGATGTAACTGATGGCAAATAGTTGAACAGAAACACTGTGTAGGAAACTGGGCAGAGAACAGAACTAATTAACATACTTGAACTCAGAACAGGAGCAAATTTTTTGCTGTTTTGTGATGCTCTGTAATAATTCATGTAAGACTTCAATTCTATTCAGTGCAGTTCTTTTTTATTTTAATTTAGATGTTTAAGAGTTAATGTCATTGTTTTACTGCAGACACAAAACCATGGACGTTGTAAATGCTGGGAAGATGATAATACTGGTTTGGACCTTCACCTCTGCCTGAGAAGTCAATGATGGCTAGAAAATTATTCTTGGAAATGTTTCAGTTCTCTGATGTCTGGGAATGTTCGTAAGGAGGGTCAGTTTTATGAGCTGCAGTGTGTGGCCTAAAAAGCATCTGGAGTCATGAAAAAAACAGCATGTAGTATTTTATCAAAGCCACTTTGTTCTTATTTCTTCTGGCATTTTATTTTTGAGCACAATGTTGTTCTGAGTCCTCCATGGACAGCAATTTTATTACCACTTTCAAGGCCCTGTGATATTTTGAAGCTTGGTGGCTGAGAGAGCTCAACACACTGCAACTGAAGAAAACACATACAAATAGAAAAACACCTGCAAATTAAGAAAACATCATCAGTTTCACAACACAACACAAAACAGCCGGGTTCGTCTCTTATTGGGGTCCCCTGGAAACATTTCCATTGTGGTCTGTGCTATTTGCAGTGCGTTTCTGTATTTGGTTGTGTTGTGAGTATTTGGAGCCCACGTGTTGTTGTGAAACTGATGATGTTTTCTTAATTTGCGGGTGTTTTTTCTATTTGCATGTTTTCTTCAGTTGCAGCTCTCTCGGCCACCGTTGTACTCTGTGTAAACATCCTTATAAGTACAATTCTGTATTATTCTCTTACATTTTTTTAATGTTTCATGTCCCCAGAGGCGTCACAATAGGACGGGCCTCGCATTTTGAGGGGGCCTCGGAGGGCTGATCATTTCAACAATCAGAAATGTTAATGTCTCCCTGTGGTGAACATCAAGTTTGGAATGTTGTGATATTTTTAATATGCTTTAACCCTACGGTGTTTCCTCCAAGCAACATAGTCTATTTTAATTGATTTTAAATAAAATTGGACACCCACTTATAGGTCAAGCCTATCTCAGGGGAGAAGAACTAAATTCTAATCAATTAAAGTGCAAAAAAGAGGTCACATGACCCACAGGGGTCCATTTTGTGTCTTGTTTCATCACGTGCACAGGTCACATGGCTCCATATTTTCCCCAATGAAAAGAAAATCACTAATTTGCGTCCAATTAATCCCCCACAAAAAAAATATAAGTCACCTTCACTGGTAAGTAAAGAAGTACTTTCAAGAACTTTACATTATATACCATCAAATGTTTTAGAAGACATAACAAAAAAACGTGTGTTGCCTCAAGACAACATTGTACCACAAAGGAATCGCATGAAGGTATACTAGTTTGGAATACAAATATATAATATTTGTAAGGAAAAGAGTTAGAATTAACTAAATATATTTGCATTTTTGCATGATTTTGTAATGCACTTATAAGAATAGTATTTCACAATATTATTATATTAATAATATAATAATATTACACACATTATGATCTGCACATTTTCTAGCACCTAAAAAGGTATAAAACACAACAGTCTGTTGATGAAGGTGAGGATGAGGTGTCACACTGTGATGAGGAAGATGAGGTCATATGTGTTCAAGTGTCTGGTTAAAGAAATTGATGTTTATTTATTTTTTCTTGGTGAAAATGTCATATGTTTCCATTTGTCTGTTGTGGTACAATATTGCCTTAAGGCAACAAACTTTTACAAATTAAATAAATTAATGAAAATATTTATTGATATTGTTATAGTGTCCAATTTTAAGCAGGAAAAACACCACAAATATTTTTTTCCTCATTGATATCATATTGCGTACCATAGAGGACAAACCATGTGCAAATTCATAAGTCGACACCATTCCTGAGTATTTTCTCCTTAAAACTGCAGTGAACCAAAGACAGTCTCAAAAACACGGTTTGAAATCGCTGGTGTTTCTGACGTCACAAACTACCTTGTAACCAATCAGATCAACGTGCCGATATGAAAAATCAGGTAGATTTGTATATTTGATGTTATGATGAACTATATGCCTTTCTCCACTGACGTTCTGAGTTGTTCAAAGCATTGCTGATGATTGTTAGAAGGCAGCTGTCTGACTCTGAGACGGCGAACAGGAACGTGATTTGTGTAACATTAGTAACACAAGCAAAAGGCTAATCATATTAATAACCGTTATGTGTCCTACATGGTAATAAGCGATACCATTATGCAGCGTTTACCTCAATAAGTTGGCCGAGTGAATCTCAGAGCTGGTGTGAGTGAGTGGAGGCGGGGCTAATTAGCATCTGCATATACTAAATGAAGCATGGGTGTAGAGTTGCATTCAAGCTATTTTAAGGCATGACAAAAAAAAAAAATTCACAGGAAAAAAACGTTTAAATATGTCATTTTGGTGATCAAAGATGATACAATTGTTGACTACAGGGGGATGTTACGCTGGTTATGGCGCTTCATCACGGTACTGTATGTATGATTTGATTGGTTAAACATGAAGAGGAATTATCCGTCTAGCATGGCCACTTGCTCCAACATACACCTAAATAAATATGCGCTATTAATAGGCACATGTCCATGTGTTTGTGTGGAGTGTGGAAGTGTAAAAAATGATCATGATTTTAACAGTAAAAGACTGTAAAAATGCTACAGTGAAAAACTGTTAATTGGTTAACAGAAAGTTTCCTTACTATATACGGTAAATAACTGTGATAGATCTAATGGTACATTTAATGTCATTTTACTGTAAAATACTGTTAAATTTACAGTTTTTGGACAAGTTGTATAATTTACAGTGAAAAAACGTAAATTGACATTCCCACAATTCCCTGCGTGACACTTCACATTTGATGTATTTTTGTTGAAATAACTATGTTTCGTCATAGTTTTCTTAGTTTTTTTTTTAGAATCAGTTATGTACATTAGGGTTTTATGTTACATTTAATGTTGTTAAATTAATGTTTATTGTATTTTTAAAATTTCATGTGTGTTACCATGATGGTGTTTAATGTTTGTGTGAATGACACTGTGCAGCTTCTATACATAAATATTAACTTTCTTGTGGAAGATCTACTTGTGATGAGCTTTGATTAATCATGTGACTCTCATCACTTCTTTTTTTTTTTTTTATTATTGTGCAAAGGGTGAAATTACAGTGAGAACAGTGTATGTATATACAGTGAAATAGTGAAACATCAAATTGGATCTCAATGGAACAACAGTTGAATTGTTTAAATTTCTGAATAGAAATGTATGTTTGTGTACATATGCTCTATATAGCTAATGACATATTAGCATTAATAACATTAACAATATAACAAACAAAAAAAACACACAAAAAAAACAACTATTCAAGGCAAATAAAAAAAAATAAAAATAATAATTAACAAAAAAAAATAAAAAATGATACTACTGTCACCATTCCGACTACTTATGATAACGATAGTAATAATAATAAAAATGATAATATCAATAATTACTACCATTATTTCCACCAGCATCATAATATACAATAAATAACTAAATGCAGTAGCAAATAATTACCACCATTATCCAGTCGTGTTGTGTTTTGTCATGTCTCCGCCCTGCCAACCACAGCCTGTAGGATGTGCCCAGAACGTGCCGCCCATCAACAAGGGAAGATACCGCAGAGCCCAGAACACCCCAAGTACCCTGGCAACTCCCACCATCGCAGACAAGCCGCTATCACCAAATTGCCAACCCTGGCCTAGTTAATGTGACAATGTTCCTAATCTAATATGTTGCATTAAAATGAGACATGGCATGAAACACAGACCCAGGGGTAGCCAGTTGATGGCAAGGCCCGAGTGGAATTCTGACCTCTGCCACCCCTGTGCTAACTAACCTTGGTCAGAAGTAACGTACCATGCTTACCCTATTCTATATGTGTTATTTATTTTATTTTATTTTATTTAAAAATTTTTTTATTTTTTTTTTTTTTTTATAAATAAGAACAACTAATTAGATGCATGACTCTCATCACTTCTGTGATTGTTGGTTTGTCAGTGTAATACTATGGTACAAAACAGATATTAACACTTCAACAGATTTTTTTTTTTTTTTTTTTTACAATGTAGCAGTGATGTAAATGTCAGTGAATCCCAATGTTGAATTCACATGTTTAAAATGTTAAATTTACATGTAACTCCGTAAGTATGTTTACGGTTTGATGTGTTTTTTACAGTATTGTTCTGGTAATCACAGCTGCCAGTTTTTTTCCGTAAAAACAACAGGATTTTTTTTACAGTGTATAAGTATTAGCGCGCTTACTGCATGACATGGAGATGCCAGGGTGATCAAACGCAAAACATTTTTGGGTTCAAACCTTCATCAGTGCCATGTGAAATGTGAAGGGTTGAACCCGAAAACGTTTTACACACCTTTCACTTTTTTTGCAGGTTTGCACTTCATTTGTGGCCTCTGGACAATAAAATCTTGAGAGCTTTTTGGCCAGTTTTCAGTCATTTTTTTAAATTTATTTTTATTTTGGATCTAGGCAACGCAAGTTTTTTCATTTCACATAAAGAATTAAAGGAACACTCCACCGTTTTTTGAAATAGGGCTTATTCACCTTCTTTCATTTAGATAGGTGGGTAAATGCATTTTTGTCTCAGTGCATGCATTGTTTTAATTTGACAGGGTCGGCGCTAGCTTAGCTTAGCATAATGAATGGAATCCTTTGTTGCCAGCTAGCATGTCCTGAGTAAAAGTGATATAAAAAATAAAAAAAACCCACCTAATTACTTCTTGTGGCCTGCATATTCACAACGAGTACAAATAGCGATGCAGATTAACACTAGGTGATTTCCTAGGCAGATATCGACTTATATATTAAGGACTATATTAGGGGGAAGCACAGGCGAAGCACTGCTACTTGGGCGTGATATCTCTGCGCCCAAGTAGCAGTGCTTCGCCTGTGCTTCCCCCTAATATAGTCCCAAGTCAATATCTGCCTAGGAAATCACCTAGTGTTAATCTGCATCACTATTTGTACTTGTTGTGAATACGCAGACCACAAGAAGTAATTAGGTGGGTTTTTTTTTTATATATATCACTTTTACTCAGGACATGCTAGCTGGCAACAAAGGATTCCATTCATTATGCTAAGCTAAGCTAGCGCCGAGTCGCCGACCCCGTCAAACTAAAACAATGCATGCACTGAGACAAAAATGCATTTGCCCACCTATCTAAATGTATGAAAGAAGGTGAATAAGCCCTATTTCAAAAAACGGTGGAGTGTTCCTTTAACTCTCGCTTGCAGCTTCTCATGGAACTGCATTAAAAAAGCTGATCAATGCTGCATTAAATTGAACATGTTTAAGGATGCAGAGGATGAAATTGCCACAACAGTCTATAAAGTCTTGGCTGGCCCTGTAAACGAGAAACCAACATCACATGTGTTTACAAGTACAAACATGACTAACATTTGTGGAATGAAACAACAAAATTCACTGTCACCATAACAGGTACAGATTTATTTATTATCCATCAAAGGATTGTAATAAATATCAGACACAGTTTTGGATGAAAATATCAATTGTGTAACTCCTTTGTATGACCTCGTGAAGTTTTAAAATCTGTTTACAGAGAACATTCCATCATTTTACTTTAGTTTACTGTTCCAGATTACCTGCATACACAAAGGGAGCTGCTCTTAACCTTTTGGCAGAATATGTGTAACTCCATATATCATGATTAGTAAATGTTTTCAGGAGTCAAAGTCCATAGATCATAGACATATTCTATCTAATCATTAGAAGAACTTCAGTATAAAGTGATATAAATCTGATCATGGTTTCAACTATGTCATAACAGAGTTTGTATTCACTTATAAAGATTACAGACTTTTTTTTAATTTATTTTGTTGTCAAAAATGTAAAGCAAAGCTGACTGAATCTGAAATCACTGTCATTGTCGGTGGCGTAATCTGCTTCACCAACAACATAATGTTAGTCATTTAAAAGAAATGCAATTGCACAAACCCTTGTGGATTATAAATGGGTAATAAAAGAGCTGATTCAGACAAGGATAATGATGACAACAATAAATAGTCAGAAAGAGCCTCTCAACAACATGACGATTGTGGCAATTGTGTTTCACATCCAGTGAATCAGGAGCATTTTGTCTCAGCAGTCAACAATAAACCCAATGTGAAAGCTTGTACAGAGAAAACATATGCAACCATATACAGGGCCTACTGATACTAAAGTTCTAAGCTTTATGTTCTCGTTCATATTGATTTCTGATAAATAACAATGTTAAGGGATAATGTATATCCAGCCGGTTGTTATCTCAGAATAAACCCTGACAGGATGATCAGGTCTTGCATCAAGGGTTTATTCTGAGATAACAACTGGCTGGATGTACATTATCCTGCTTATCACCCGGCTACACATAAGTAAATAATTAGACATGAAATATTGATCTGAGTAGGAATATTTTATTAGCTCTTTAAACGCAAAGCTTCTGCTGAGAAAGCACTTGCAGCGCGGCAAGTTCAAACTAGACGGACATTTAAGAGATACGGGATACAGTCATATCACTTTTTACATGGCATCTCACCTCGAAAATAATTATAGGGGTAAGATATTTGATTTGAGATGAAACTGTTTTAAAATTGTTCCCGTTTATCTTTTTTACTGTAATCTATTGCTGTAATACAAAACAATCGTCTCAAAATGGCAGCAGCTGCATTTGTATGAAACAAGAGAAAGTGAGTCTGTGATACCGGATGACATAATTAAATATCTGTAAACAGAATATTGATTTGAGTTTCAATATTTTATTAACTAACCAAACGCAAAACTTCCACGATGGAAGAAAACCATTCCTTCAGTTACCCGGATGAGCGTGTGTTATCAGTTTTTTACCAGGGAATAACATGAATGGTGCGATTGACCAATCAGAATCAAGTATTCCACAGAGCAGTGTAATATTGAATGTTATGGTATAGTAAATATAGTAAAGTACTTTATAATCATATATTTTTTTTCTGTATCTTCAAACTATTATTATAACATACACATAGGTTTTCATTCTGTTTTATATTCTTTTGGTTTCGTTTTTCATTGTTTCCCTGCTTTTCTGTTCCTGTGCCTTTTGTTCCCTCTGTTACCGCTCCTCATTTGTTTACGGATTTGGTTTCTCTCGTTATTGATAATTTCACAGGTGTAGTTTCATATTGTCCTTTGTTGGCTAGGTCTGAGTATTCAAGTCCTCAGTTTCAGTTCATTTTTCTGTATGGTCTATGCTGTTGCTTAGTTGTTGTGTCAGTTTGTCCCTGTAATTCGCATACGTTTCTGGTTTTGGCTGCAGTTTGGATCCGCCTCTCCTTCTCCTCTTTCTTGCCTGTCCTGCATGTGACAGAAAACAGGACCTAGAGAAGATAATGGATCTGTCAGCAGACTTTGCATTCCCATACCAGGCAGTGAACTGATTTCCCTATTTTGTACTTTTTTGTATTTTTGACTTAAATGAACGAGTGAAACAACTAGATCCCCTGTCCCCATATGCAATCCTCGAGGGAAATTTGAATCCTTTACCCAGCTAGTACTCTCAAGGAGTGGGTCCTGATTTGCTGTGTGTGAAGCGGAGGAGGGCTTTGAACTGAGGGAATTGCATCTGCTGTCTCCATCACCAGTAATCAGGGGGAGTAATGTTAGGTTTTCATTCGGTTTTATGGACTAGTCCTGTATTGTCTATGCTGTTGAGTTATATTCCCCCTGTGATTTCTCCTACGTTTCCGACTATTTTTGTTTGTTTGATAAATCATTTGGGCCTGCACATAACAGGATGTTATTCTTTGCCATGGTTTCCCACGTACACTTTAGAGTAATATTACAATAATTAGATGTTGAGGCTTACCCTTTTTAGATTGGTCTAACAACACACTGTTGCTCTTAACGGAGTCTAAATTGACTAATGTCGATAGTCTGAGCTCTAAAACATCAGTCGCATGCCCCAATGCTCCACTAAGTTTTAGTCTGATACTATCCTGAGTGTAGATCTGTGGTGTTATGGATTTAACATAATCTACTTAATCATTGGTGGTTGAGGAGATTCCCCCCTTTTATGTATTTTAGATACAAGATGGCGCCTGTGTCTATGGCCTGCCGTCTGTCTCTGCGCACTTTGTTTGTATTTACGTTATTTTTGTCAATTATTATTGCAAATGTCAACTCTCTACTGGTCTATGACCGCCAAATACTTTTAGACCTTCGACCCTTGATTAAAAACTTAGTGCCATTTGAGCATGATGGCCAAAAAACGTTCTGTCCTCCGTTTCTTACGGGAATACCAGCTCACCTTCGCCGTGTGTCAGCTCCACTTTTGCGCAGAGCGCGCCGTAGACGCCGGGGAAAACGCGGTGGTTGGCTGGTGAAATTGAGGACTAGGCTGGCGTCTTCCTCTATGACTTTGCCTGGAATCCGTTCGGATTTTCGTCGCCTCGCGCTGTGGCGTTCTGCGGATCCGATTAACTCCTATTTGGTTCCAGTGGCTGGCTTGGACGTGGGGCTCCTTGCTCGCCGTGTTCGGGCTCCTCGCCTCCGCTGGCGCGGGGTGAATCAGCAGAATCTCCGGCCGCTTGCTCGGACTACACTGGCTGCAAAAGCCCCGGATCCAGCTAGGTTTGCCCTGGTGAATGCTAGATCGCTAGCAAACAAAACTTTCATCTTGAAGGACTCCTTTGAGTCACGCGATCTGGATTTTCTCTGTGTAACGGAAACGTGGATTCCAGTGCGTGAGTCGAGTGCTTTTTGTGAACTTTTACCGTTTGACTGTTTGTACTTTAACTCCCCGAGGCCGAGGACGTCAGGTCGTGGAGGAGGACTGGCAACAGTCTATAAAACAAATTTTAAGTGTAAACAGCTCGCTCTCGCTGTATCCTTCTTTGCCACCTTTGAGGTGAATTTGTTTGAACTGAGCAGTGTATCTCCAGTGCTGTGCTCACTCGTATATAGGCCACCCAAATACAATAAGGATTTCATCACTGACTTTTCTCAATTTTTGGCTGAGTTTGTGCCAATGTATGATTGCCTCCTTATTGTAGGGGACTTTAACATTCACGTGTGCTGTCCTGAAAAGCCAATGGCAAGAGCCTTTTTAAATGTCATTGAGTGTTTTAATCTTGTACAGTGTGTATCTGGCCCCACGCAGGAACGTGGGCACACTCTTGACTTGGTTTTAACTCATGGCTTAACTGTTTCTAATCTTGAAGTCTGTGATGCTTTTTTCTCTGATCATATGCCTGTTGTATTTGAAATTTCCCTCTCTTGTGTCGTAGTTAAACCGTGTGCTCCTGTGCGCCGTGGTCGGATAGTTAACCCTTCCACTGCTGCTCAGTTTTCCTCTGTTTTTAATCTAAATTGTGTCTCTCTTTGTCCTAATACAACTGTTGAAGATCTGTGCGCTGGTTTTAATGCTGCTTGCCTAGCAGCATTAGACATGGTTGCCCCCGTAAAAACCAGGGTGTCTAAACCGAGATCTGACCCTTGGCTGAACGATGTCACCCGCGCTGCCAGACGCGAGTGCAGAAGGGCGGAAAGAAAGTGGAAGAGGGATAAACTCCAAGTGTCATTTCAGATACTTAGAGAGAGTTGGTGCTCTTATCAAAAAATTGTAAAAGCTGAAAAGACCAAGCATGTTTCTAACATTATTTCTTCTAATGGTCACAATCCTCGAGTTCTTTTTAATACCATCAAAACTGTTTTTAATGTCCCACAACTCCAGTGCTTTGAGAACCCATCAATAGTGTGTGAGGAGTTTCTTCACTTTTTTATCCACAAGGTGGAGAGCATTAGGGCCCTTATTGGTCCACCTTTGAATGACCCTGGCATTTCTGTAACCTGTTCTGCTGTTTTGAACCAGTTTGAGCCTGTTAGCTTGCCTTTTTTAGAAAAGATTATTGGTCAAATGAAGTTCACTGGCTCCCCCAATGATGTGATTCCCCCTCGTCTTTTTAAAGAGGTTTTTCCTACAGTGGCGCCCTGCATACTTGATATTGTTAATGTCAGTTTAATTACTGGAGTCGTACCTATGAGTTTTAAACATGCAGTTGTTCAACCCTTGTTAAAGAAACCTGGGCCCGGTTTCCCAAAGCGTTCTTATCTCTAAGTAGTTCTTAACCTATTCCTTAACCTCTCTCTTAACCTTATGGGACGGTTCCCGAAACGTTCGTACGCTAAGTATATCTTTTGTAAGTCACACTTTCGTAAGGTTGGTCTGGACCACTCTTAGCTTTACCTTATCACTGTTGCAGGTCTATATGAATATAATTCTGAAGTTTTAATACACCCAGACAGTATTAAATTAGGCTAATTCAAGTGTTTTCATGCAAAGAATAAAATTGTCATTACACTGATTGTTGTTAGATTTTTAATTATATTATTATACAATATTATTAATTTAATTAAAACGCTCTTGGCCAGTGAAAGCATAGGCTACTGTCAGTTAAGTCCTATTCGGACGCTAATATTGTTTCTCATGGGCTCGTCCGGTATTTTAAACATTTACAGGGGTAAGTCGGTGATTTTAGTGCCGTCCAAATCCATAATATCAGTGTTTTTCTCACCCAACCCGCGTAAAAATCCCTGGCCAAATTAGTACCTTCTGTTTTTTGACAAACAGGTCGTGTGGTAATTTAATTGCCGTCTGAATCCACATCTCTGAGTTTACAAGAGATTCAAAATTCACGGTTTAAATCCTTTTTGATCACTGCCGAGCACCGTACGCAAGATGTAAACTTTTATTACTGAAATGCTGGAAAGTATTTACAAGAACAATATTTCATCCCAGCTCCACCTCAGCGAACAAAAATGGGAAAGAGAAGAAGGCACGTAAATTTTTGAAAAGGTTATTGTGGCAGCAATATATGTTACAATTTTAAAATATGTAGGCTAGGCTATTATAGGCTATTATAGTTTGGATTATTTTTTATAATATCCAATAATCATAATAAATTGCAATTTCAACTATTTCTGTAGTGCTTCATTTATAAAGATCACCGCTTTCTCACATAAACAGCCCCTGCACGAGAGAATAATTGATTCTCGAGCCATCGATATCAAACAATTCAGCACCATCGCCACGGACAGCGCCGGGTAACGTCACACGTAAGAAGGTATATCTTAAGCAGCTTCCTAAGGTATGGTTCGGGGAACACACTTAGGAACATAAACACCTTTGGTAAGATATATCTTTCGAGCTCTCTTAGCACGCTAAGAGTGAGCATTATCGGGAAACCGGGCCCTGGTCTAGACAGACTTGAGCTCTCTAACTATCGGCCTATTTCTAAGCTCCCTCTGCTTTCCAAAATTATGGAGAAAGTTGTTTATCTGCAGCTGAGCACATTTTTGAATGACAATTGTATAACTGAAATTTTCCAGTCTGGGTTTAAGTCAGCCCACAGCACTGAGACAGCTCTGCTGAGGGTTTTTAACGACATTCATCTGGCTTCAGACTCTGGTAATACTGTTGCTCTGCTGCTATTGGACCTTACGGCTGCGTTCGATACAGTCGACCACCAAATTTTATTGTCGCGACTGGAGAACTGTGTGGGCATTAAGGGGTTGGCCTTAGCCTGGATTATGTCCTATTTGGAAGGCAGAAGTTTTTCAGTTCAGGTCAGTGATGCTGTGTCCTCTTCGGCTCCTCTGTCGTGCGGTGTTCCTCAAGGGTCTGTCCTTGGGCTGCTACTTTTTTCAATGTACCTGCTGCCTCTTGGATCAATTCTTAGAAGTCACAATGTTTCGTTCCATTTTTATGCTGACGACTGCCAAAAATATGTGCCGCTAAGTCAGTCAAAAACCCTTTTAGAGTGTCTGAATGAAGTGAAAGCATGGATGGCTATGAATTTTTTGTATTTAAATGAGAGCAAAACTGAGTTTGTGTTATTTGCTCCTAGTGACTCAGCTGCTGCGGTTCCTGTTGACTTGGGTTGTCTAACCCGAGACATTAGCCCTGTGGTTACTAACCTGGGAGTCAAGTTGGATGGTCGTTTAAAACTTGATGCCCAGATTAGTGCAGTGGTGAAGACCAGCTTTTTCCAGCTGAGGCAAATAGTCAAAGTAAAACCGGTTTTATCTCGACATGATTTTGAAATTTTAATCCATGCTTTTATCACCACTCGTTTAGACTATTGCAATGCACTTTACACTGGTCTTAGCAAATCACTTATGGCACGATTACAACTAGTCCAAAATGCAGCTGCTCGTCTTTTAACTGGAACTCGAAAATTTGACCATATTTCACCCATCCTCCAATCCCTCCACTGGCTCCCTGTGCACTTTCGCACTGATTTTAAAATTCTTTTATTTGTTTTTAAATGTCTGCATGGCCTGGCCCCCCAGTATCTGTCTGATCTGCTCGTGCCCTACACCCCCTTACGTTCGCTCCGGTCGGCTGGCCAGGCACTGCTGGTCATCCCCAAGACCAAACGAAAATCCAGAGGTGACCGTGCGTTTGCCGTGGCAGCTCCGAGACTCTGGAATGAGCTGCCTTTGCACATCAGATTGACTGAGTCTCTTCCTGTTTTTAAATCCCGTCTTAAGACTCATTTATTTTCTTTGGCTTTTACCTCAGTTTGAGGGTTGACTTTTAGTTTTGTATTACTGTTGCATTTATTTTTATGTTTATCTATTGTTTTATTATTTTTGTTGCGCCTCTGTTGTATGTTGTTGTTTATTTATAGACTGTGTTCAGCACTTTGGTCAACAGTGTTGTTTTTAAGGTGCTTTATAAATAAAGGTGGATTGGATTGGATGTAAAGCGCTTTGAGTGCCGAGAACAGCGCTATATAAATGTAATGAATTACTATTATTATTATTACTTGAGTTAATAATTTCAGAGTAAGTCAGAATAAATCCAAATGTAACAATTTATTATTAGTCTGGTAAATGTATCATGTCAATTACATAATCAGTTCAAAATCAATACAATAACATCAAATGCTCAGAGATAATGAGTGAAAGATGCATACCTGACATTAGTAAATACACTCAGCATACTGAGACCAAGACAGAAACCTCTTTCAAATGGAAACATGAGCTCGCATTGGGAATTTGCATTACTGAAGTCTCCAGACCTGGGGTGCGTTTCCCAAAAGCATCATTAGCCAACTATGGTCGCAAGTTCCATTGAACTCTATTGGTAACGACAGAACTTGCGACCATAGTTGGTTTTGGGAATTGCACGCCTGGGTAGTTTGCGCCTTTTAAGGACAGAAGACAACTTGCATGAAAGACCAATTGGCAGAGCAGAGGATTCACCCTCCACAGAAAGCAAAATATCTCTAAACTCTTAAAAGTCGAGATTTAAAAGTCAAAATTATGACTTGCTCATTGATCTGACAAGACACTACACGGTTGAATTGTGAACACATGAGTATTTTAAACATGTTTAATTCTTGTCTTATAAGCGGAAAGGCATAAAAAGCTCTGAGCAAACGCACTCTTGAAAGGATTTTAAGCAAGAACAAGCTTTGATGCAGCAAGTCATAATTTCTATTTAGTTGTGTCATAATTCATCATTTAAATGTTTTAATCTCATAATTTCGGCATAGTAGGCTATGTCATAATTTCGATTTGGTATGTGAAAATTAGTTTTTTATGCTCATTTTTTTATGTGGCAGAAATGGGCTTCTTATAGCTATCTAGGCTATGGAAAAAAAATATATCAAAAGGCGCCACGCATTAACTTGTCACAAACCTGGTTTAGTTAAACGGGCTGAGTCATCTATATGACAAATAAAAATAATTGTATTTCTTGCATTCTCGTTTTCTGCAGTGTTTTAAAAAAATATCTAATTTGCTGTTCACTTTGTTTCTGCTACTGTTGTTAAAATAACTGCGTCATCTGCAGCTCTTCATGTGGCTCTTTACGTCTTTAGCAGAGAAGCAACACGTTGTTGTGGAACCAGACCGCGCGCAGTCCACCATTGAAACACCACTGGCCTATGAATAAGAAAACGTCCTTATTTGGCCTCATGTTTTTGAGAGCATGTTGGTCTCTGTTTGTTTCGTCTATCATCTATCACGTGACCAAGGAATTTGCTTTCAGAGTTTCCTTAAGCGAGATGCAGTTAAACAAATCATTCATTATCCATTTAAAGTCTGGAAGTGAGCAGTTACAGTAGTTAAGTCCACTTCAAAAGACAAACAACAATGGTGAACAAATAATAAATCATGTTAAAGGTGCAGCAGAGGCACAGTCTGTGATCCCTGAACAGGCGTACACGTGAGATGGAAAAAATTACTCATTTGGAAAGTGAAAGAAATTTCATTAAGTAGCCCAGAGCATTTGTAAATATTACTGCATCCTGGATACTTGCATACTGTAACCACAAATTAACACATTCTCGCATGTGTTCAAGTTCATGTTTGTAGTGCGCTAAATAAAATGCACAGAGCTGCTCTATTTATGTGCGTTATTCATTCGAGATAATTTGATAGCTTTTAAATGCACATGGCCAGTAAACTGTAAACGGTAAAATCTTGATACAGACGCCAGCCTTTCGCAGGTGTTCATTTAGATTACTTTTGTTTTATTGACAGTTGAATTAAAAATAAACAAGTCATGAAGGTTTTGCCTCACTTTCCAAAAGAAGTCAAAGAATAAGAGTGATGTGTTTCTTCTTTAAATAAGGCACTTCCTCAGCTGTTTGTTAGTAGGATGCTTAATTTGTTTCTGAAATGTATTCCTAAAATAACTTAACACTGAAATGCATGTTCCTTGAAATCTCATCTTCATGTTTGAACATGCAAGAGGAAGTTGTTCACATTCTTTGTATTGTAAGAAAGCACTGATAGCCTATTCTTTCATTCAAGTTTCACTCAAGTTTTGTTTCTAACTTCAATTATCCAGCCATGCGTGTTTGACAACAGCTTCAGTCCAGTGCACTCAACCCAAGGAATGCATCATTTGTTCTGCAATATTTAGTGGTTCCTAAACTAATAAGAACAATAAAAGTTGCTATTTATTTGGTGTGTGTTCACTTCTGTCGCTTCCTTTGCATGGTAAAAACCACCCACTGAGTTGAGGATATTTACCTTCATAGTTATTTCAAACCTATTCACTAAATCTTGTTGCCACATCAAAAAAAAAAAAACTCATCTGGAGGTGTTGCTGTCTTTTATCGGCTGTGATCTTCTTTTGACATCTTATCATGTCTCTATGTGCAAAAAATAAACACAAGGACACCTGCGGCCGCATTCAAGGTGACTTGCTGAATAATTCACGGTTGAGTTTCTCTTTCAAGGAAAATCGCCCATAGCTAAAAAAACGAAACTGTCACAGGCATAAGCTACAAGAGGCCATGAATGCAGTGATTAATGGATGCTGTTAGGCACAACACAAAGTGGAGTGCATGCATAATCGAAACAGCATGGCATTGAGTGCCTTTATGATTTTATAAAATGTATGAAATGACAATATTACATAGCCAATGACATACATTTTTATTGTTTCATTAACAGCAACAAAAACTTAATGACTCCCAGTCGCCTAACATTGGTGCAACAGACTCTCCTCTTCACAGCAGACTTTTCCCTGTTTTTAAATAAGTCTAGATTTAATTCCAACTCCATCCAACTAAAATAAGAACAGACTTCTCAACCCCAGACTGTAATCTGAACCATCAAAGAATAATTGCATAAAAAAAAAAAAAACCTTGCATCACAAATAAGTGTTTTGTGATTGTTTTGTGACTGTCAAAACATTTGGTAACTTGATAGAATTTGATTAAGTTTAGGGACAATATGTTAACAATGGATGGTACTGTTTTTATTATTGCTTGACACAAATTTCATGATTTCAATTCAATTCTTGATGTGATTTGATTCCGATCTTGATTCAATATCAATTCGTTTGGATAAATATTAGGTACAGTAGATAGGCTACATGTTCATTTTTCTCAAAAAAATCACTGTAAACATAGCCTACAGGGAGCCCTGTAAGCTGGTAGGCTATTATTATTAGCCTAAAGGTTAAAAATAACAACTCATGCGTTTTTTATTAGGCTATAATAACAATGTTATAATATTTTAATGATATCTAAAATAGCCTAGGCCTATGTAATATAGTGCACATTAGCTAAATAGGTCTACTCTATATTATGAGGAATAGTAGATACATTTCGGTAAGTCTGTATCTTTCAACATACCTATTGCTCATTCGTGTTTATTTAGCCTAGCCTACTATTATCTAGTAGTAAAGAGTAAGAGATGGGTTCACGTGCCGCTTGATCTGACGCACTATAGCCTACAGCGATCTGTCACATCACATTTACAAGCGCCAGCACGGTATTGCTTGAATTTCGTAATAAAATTGACAGAATCTGAGAGTGGATCATTTGCTTCATAATTACAGTAACCTGCGTTCACTTGTCTGTCGGTGTTAGACTAGTGTCCTCTTTTCTTTGGGATTTTTCTCTGCGTGAGAAAATGAATGTGTGGCGTCGTGAGAGCGTGTGAAATGTGTCAATAACGTGAGCTGAATGCATGAGAGTTGGCAGCCCTGCTTGAAAGCTGTCAATCATCCAAATTTCATAATGGGGAGGAAAAACATGAACAGTCAAGAACTTCTGCTTTTGTGGTCCACGGAAGAAAGTCATGCTGTTTGGAATGACAATGATGTTGGGAAAATTATGCAATTTATTTTCGCTTACTACTCTTCAAAGAAATGAATCCTTATCACTCAACATATACACATCAAAAATAAATGTCCTTGTTGAGCAATAGCTGTAGACAGTTGAGCAATAACTGTGTTATTTCCATTCACTGCACCTTTTCTTGTTCTTTTTTACAAAGAAAATGTCTGGCACATGCAGTAACTTAAGGACATAAACCCAGAAGATTTATAGCCTATTGAGCAGACACGACTACACACACACACACACACACACACACACATACACACACACACGATCAATGGCCTTGATGATGGCCTCTGCAAGAGAGAGACCTTCAGTCAAGGCTGAACTGATAACCTAAAATCCCTAAGATGAACAGTGAAAGCACAAACTACGAGGAATAAAGAGCAGTTATAGTCCTACATGAATTGGGGGAATCGGGATCAACAAAAGACAGAGGAAAGTGGCACATTTAGAAAGGAGGAACGTTTAATCGGAGCATTTGTTCGTCACGGTGAACTTTAAGTGATGCACACTTTGAACAGAAGTAAGATTTCCTTTATAAATGCGCTATTTTTTAATTGTCACGTTTTCATACAGTATTTATTACTAATTAATCGACTGATGTTGTCGTATGCAGTGTATTTGACGTGCCTGAATTGACTGCGTGTTTTTGGTGTTTTATATATATGGTCAGCTGAGCTCTGCTGTGATACTGTGATACTTAAGTCGGCATGTCCACATCTAAATATTTTCACCTTTAGCCTTTATTTTTGCACTCAATGTCTCAAAAGCCTACACTTTTATTCTACTCTTAATATACCGAATGCAAAATATTTAGTGCAATCGGAAGCAGAGTCAAGTTATGGATCATGCAAATCTTCAATACAGATCTATTTCATGAAGTTTCAGAAATGAATACATAAATACAACTCCACGGATTGTGACCCAAGAGCACGCGCTGAGGGATCAAATCTCCATAAGCCGCTTTTGGGTTCATAACAGAGTCATTGTTGGACTTGGACTGCTGTTTTTAACCGCATTCCGTCTGATGAAGAGGATGACAATGATAAACCTTATGAAAGGGTCTGTAAAGAAGATCCACAGCCTGTCGCGCGCATATCGGTGTCTGCCAGCTGAAGGCGGTGAGTTTATAATGTGACACTCTTGTTTCTAGTGATGACGTCATGACTCTTGAGGGAATCTGTATTTTTGTATAAACATATTTAAAGTGTGTGGGTCATTACTGCTGCAATACTTCTACCTGTCATCATTATCATATGCATGTTAATATATTGGATACAGTATTAAACTTGGCATGTTTTAGGATTAACGTTTTGATAAAGATAAAGTTTGCCAACTTTGCCAAGATTAACTGTTGGCTTGACAGCCATGTGTGAAGTTTAGAAAAGTGTAAAAATGTCTGTAGTTTGAATGTTATAGAGGGCTCACAGACAGGTGATAGATAGATAGATAGATAGATAGATAGATAGATAGATAGATAGATAGATAGATAGATAGATAGATAGACTCGTCTGATAAAAATCTGATAGCTCTATGCATTGTTGCATAATGTCAGATTATTAAGGACAAGTGTTTCTGTCATCTGTCAGGTGTGTGTGGGTTTTCCTCTGCGTCCGGTCCAAGAGTGTGTATTGTAGGAGGAGGTCCTGCTGGATTTTACACAGCACAACAGCTCTTGAAGGTTTGTGTTATTAATTCCCAGGGTCCACATAACGACTGTCTGACCAGGAAAGATATCATCTTACAGTAGCAGTTTTAGGTCGACTAACTTTACTGAAAACAGCTAATACATTTTCCCACAAGATTCCCTATAGTAAGTGTCCTGTGGCTTTAGTGTACTCCATGTGCAGTGCGTATGCGGTGCAGGAGCAGCACGTGCTATAGTGCTTTCACATATGCTGCGTTTGCAGTGTGCAACTGATCCACGGCTGTACACACATACTCACTATTTGTATTTCAAATCCAGAAGTTATCAGCAACTTTTATTTTAAAAAAAAGTTTTGTCAGCATTGATTCTCTTTGTGCACATATACACTATTTAATAGACGTTTAAACACAATTTAAACAACGTAATATTCAATGCTACTTCTATATAGATTTATATATTAAGTTGCTCAAGCAAGTGGTAAATAACCATGTAGCCTACTTTTAATAAAATCGGAAAAATTTAAATTAAAACTTAAAATTGAATAAACAGCCGACTCTCATGCCTTTTCTTTTGCATTTAAATTTGAATAGCCTACAACAAATCTTGCATGTCACAAAGAACTTGTTTTTCCACCTCCATGAATGAGACGAGTGTTGTTTATTATGTCGCCTTGTTGAGGTAAATTGTAGTTTTCCTTGCTTTATCCCGGTCTTAAAGTAAAAAAGATGACTGTGAAAAATAGTAGTATTAAATACATTTATGGTGAGATTACTACATTTTATTTAATTAAATGCACTTATGGTGAGATTATTATATTTTCAGGTCAATCTGTGTTAATTTTGACCACTAAACATGCGCTGTCACTTTAATTCAGCGTTTGCTGTACAGCAGAAACGGACCTCCTGGAACGGATCGACGGACCGCATCCGCGTGCAGTGTGAAAGCTCTGACCTGGGCTGCGTTCCAGTCCACTTTTAGACACGCACTTGTGAACTTCCCTAAGCACTTCCCCTTGGGGGAATCCCTGCCACCATTTTGAAGTGCGTTCCACTTCCTGAAGTGGACGAGGGAAGTTTATATGGACAGACCCTCGTTCCCTCGATCTTGACCGAGGGAGCGAGTCTACTTCAAATGTACACTTCAGGTACCTATATGTCCCACAATGCAGTACGACTGTGACGTCACCACATATCTCGTCTAATCACCACCACAACAGACAACTCTATGATATATTAATTATATTTTTTTTTTTTATTTAAAACCCAAACACACATAAACATTTGGATGCTACATTAAACAAATTCTTAAAGGATAAAAAAAATGTAAATAATAAATCAACTCCACAGCTGATTCCAAGTGATCAAGGGCTTAGGACGTTCCAGTTCAGCCCATTGCAGTTTCCGCCAGTAATGGGCACTTGTGCAACGTAAGCAATGACGTACATCCGAGTGACCGAGACGGAGGGAAGTTAGCGAGTGAAGGGCATGACAATTTTGGACTGGAACGCAGCACTGTTTACGCCCGTTTCAGGTCAGAGCTTTCACACTGCACGCGGATGCGGTCCGTCGATCCGTTCCAGGAGCGGTGCGTAGGCCTATACAGCAGTGCAGAGATCGTTTCCGCACCGAGTCTATTTCTGCTGTGCTGCACGCGCTGATGAACACAGATTTACAGGAAAATATAATAATCTCACCATAAATGCATTAATTAAATAAAATGTAGTAATCTCACCATAAATGTATTTAATTTAATTCTACTATTTCTCACAGTCATCTTTTTTACTTTAAGACCGGGATAAAGCAAGGACAACTACAATTTACCTCAACAAGGCGACATAATGAACAACACTCGTCTCATTCATGGAGGTGGAAAAACAAGTTCTTTGTGACATGCAAGATTTATTGTATTAAAATTTAAATGCAAAAGAAAAAGGCACCAGAGTCGTCTGTTTTTGTAAATTTTAAGTTTTAATTTAAAATGTTTGCGATTTTAGTATAAGTAGGCTACATGGTTAAATATTTTACCACTTGCTTGAGCAACTTAATATATAAATCTATATAACGTTAGAAGTAGCACTGAATAATACGTTGTTTAAATTGTGTTTAAACGTCTATTAAAGAGTGTATATGTGTACAAAGAGAATCGCAATGCTGACAAAACTTTTTTTAAATAAAAGTTGCTGATAACTTCCGGATTTGAAATAAAAATATTGAGTATGTGTTTGTGGTACAGCCGCGGATCAGTTTCCGCACGAGTCTGTTTTTGCTGTGCTGCAAATGCTGAATTAAAGTGACAGTGCATGTTTCGTGGTCAAAATGAACACATATTGACCTGAAAATGTAGAAATTTCACCATAAATGCGATTAATGAAATAAAATGTAGTAATCTCACCATAAATGTATTTAATTAAATACTACTTTTTCCACAAGACCGGGGTAAAGCAAGGAAAGCTACAATTTACCTCAACAAGGGGACATACAACACTTGTCTCATTCGTGGAAGTAAAAAAAACAAATTCTTTGTGACATGCAAGATTTATTGTATTAAAATTTAAATGAAAAAGAAAAGGCATGCGAGTGGGCTGTTTTTGTCAATTTTAAGTTTTAATTTAAAATGTTTGCGATTTAATATGTAGGCTACATGGGTAAATTTTATCACTTGCTTGAGCAACTTAATATAAGTAGAAGTAGGCTATGCATTGAATAATAGGCTGCCGTTGTTTAAATTGTGTTTAAACGTGCAGACGTCTATTAAAGAGTGTATGTACAAAGAGAATCGCAATGCTGAGACGTTAAGACCGGGGTAAATCAATGGAAAATACAATTTACCTCAACAAGGCGACATAATGAACAACACTCGTCTCATTCGTGGAGGTGGAAAAACAAGTTCTTTGTGACATGCAAGATTTATTATATAAAGATTTAAATTATGCAAGGAAAGGGTATGAGTCTGCTGTTTTTGTCAATTTTACGTTTTAATTTAAAATGTAGGCTTTGCGATTTTAAGTAGGCTACATGGTAAAATATTTTACCACTTGCTAGAGCAACTTAATATATAATTATATAGAAGTAATGCATTTAATAATATGTTGTTTAAATTGCGTTTAAACGTGAATACATCTATTAAAGAGTGTAGGCTATATGTGTACAAAGAGAATCGCAAAAAAACATTTTTTAAATAAAAGTTGCTGATAACTTCTTGATTTGAAATACAAATTGAGAGTATGTATTTGTGGTATAGCCAGCAGCGGATCAGTTACGCACTGCAAACGCAGCAAATGTGAAAGCACTATTGCGCGTGCTGCTCCTGCACTGCATACGCACTGCAACACGCACCGCACACGCACTGCACACGGAGTATGTGTGAAACGGGCGTGAAACGGTAAACGTGCGTGAGCTTATTGTTGGACGGCATCCAGCAGGGCTTAATATTTTACAGCAGCTCTCTTGAGATTACCTTTACTCTACATCGGCAGATCTTATCTATGTTTTCCACAGAATATAATAATGCTGCAACATGACAGGTTTTGACATAAACGCAGAACACACTGTTCTGGCACTTGGATGATGACTAACAATCCAACCACAGAAATGTAAAAAAAGAGGAATTGCAGGTTGAATCACAAGTGCTTCTGAGAAATAAAGAGCCTTCAGAGGGTTTTAAATGCTGATGTTTAGTTCTGTGTTCTGTGTGATACAGTCAAATTCATCACTTTCAGTTTCTTCCATTGTTTATCACAAACCACAATTGCGGTTGTTTATGTCACTTTCAGGCTCGGAAAGATGCAGTTGTAGATATCTATGAGCGGCTGCCGGTGCCGTTTGGACTGGTGCGGTTTGGGGTCGCGCCTGATCACCCTGAGGTCAAGGTCAGGCCTTTCTTAAAGCACCATTTATCCAAACATACATGCATACTGTATGTAGAAATGTTGGTGCATTATTAATCATAACTTGTGAAGGGTTTTAAGCCAGATTACACAGAAATAGGCAGCTTAAATCATATTGTAAAAAAAAACAAAACAAGTTTTTCCATGAACAATACATCAATATTTTCTCACCACAGCTGGTTAAAGTGCAATTTACAGGAAAAATATTAAGTATTGGGGACATTTGTTTCAACTACAGTTTCAAAAGTCTATTATTGTTATTATTTTAGTGCACATTATGATTGGGCATTAGAACTCCTGCCTAGTTTCATGATCCTTTTTATCTTGTGACACGTGATTATGAAAGATTTCTGAATCTCTGATCTAAACCTTAAAGCAAAAATGATTCATGTCTATCTCAATCAGTCAATTTAAAACTCTGATTTAACTTTTTGGTTGCAATGTCATGGCAATTTTCACGTCTTATATTTTAGGAAGGCGACTAAATGCTGTTTCATGTTGACTTAAGTTGATTCGATGTTATAATACTTTATCACCTTTATGTGTAATATATTGCCTCTCATTATAATGATAAGATCTGTTTGACTAACAGCAGGGCTTGAAAAAATATTTGAAAATGAAAGTACACAGATATGACTTTACATTTAAAAAAACAATTAGGTAAGATGAAAGCATGGACAGACTCTGTTTGTGTAGCATATGTGGGTAAACAGTAACTATGATGTGGGAAACAGAAGATGAAACATCAAAGTATTCATGTCATTGTCTAATTGTTGCAAATATGTTATGAATGTTTGTTTATGTTATGAAGTTTATTGTGACAATGTTGCTATGGGTACTTAAAGGGATAGTTCACCCAAAAATGAAAATGCTGTAATCATTTACTCTTCCTCAAGTTGTTCCAAACCTGTATGACTTTATCTTCTTCTTTTGTGTTCAGCAGAAGAAAGAAAGTCATACAGGTTTGGGGAAGACAACTTGAGGAAGAGTAAATGATGACAGCATTTTCATTTTTTGGTGAACTATCCCTTTAAGACTTTACCAAATGCCATCTGTCTGTGAACCTGCATACACGTGAGTTCCATGATAAAAATCATGAGCGTTTCAGACTGTTGTCATATAATTATAACCCAAACAAGCTCTTCTGCTGCTGGGCAAAGAATTTCCTCAAGCTGAAGAATGTTTGTTTGTGTATTAGCTTTATTTTTCATGATTAGCTTTATTTTTGTATTAGCTTAATTTTTCCAATGCATGAGTCATTGCTATAAAGGCATACTACTAAATTAATGTATGTTTTTTTTATTCCTCATTTTAATGTTCCAGAATGTCATTAACACTTTCACCCAGACGGCCCAGCATGAACGATGCAGTTTCTATGGTAATGTGAATGTGGGCAAAGATGTGACGATTGAGGAGTTAAGACAAGCGTATCACGCCGTAGTGCTGGTGAGGAAGCCACTCGCAACACCGTAACAGCTGGGTCATTACGGGTCAACTCCGCCAGAGGTCCCCTGCTAAAAATTTGATTTTGATAGTTTTTATTTTTTATTTTACACAGAGATTAGTAGGTATATTAGTTAAATCTGTTGACTTTAGCAATCTTTGTTGCATTATATGCCAACAGTGACAGTTCAAAAATGGGGAAAAAAATTTTGTTTCACATTTTTTGACCAAAGTTTGCATGCCTTTACCTTAAAGGGATAGTTCGCCCAAAAATGATATTAAAGCCATGATTTACTCACCCTAAAGCCGTTCGAGATGCATACGTCAATCTTTTTTCAGACGAACACATTTTCAGTTAGGGTTGCGCGATATGCTCCATTTTCATATCGTCCTATCGTCAGCCTGTGAGATCGGCGATACACGATATTATCGTGAGGGGGCGGGACTTACTTATTTGATTATTAACTTGCTTATTTACTCATCAATTTGCTTGTTTTATTACTTCGTTTTAAATGAGAATCTTTTTTCTATTTTGCTAGCAAAGGTGGAGTGTTTATTAATAGGCTAAATCAGGTTATTTCCTGGTATAGTGAGGTAAAAAAAAAAGATCCTAATCATTCTTGTATCTGACTCGGAGTATTTCAACATGTCAGCGGGAAATTTACGGACACACATTATCCTCTCATGCCGTTACAGATCTGCAGCATTTTGACTGTTTGACGAGATGTGAACACGTTTTAATTTCTTGATTCAAGAAAGAGTCGGAGTCTGCGATATATGTCCTCCTACCAGTGCTCTCTCTGTCTGGATGCACTTCACATGCGCACCGCACTTCAATAACGCAGGTGTTTTAAATGCCAGGAGAAATCAGAGGCAAAAATCTAAAAGTCGATCGGTTATACGCCGACTTAAACTTATGACTTTACTCTGATAAAGGAAAACGGGTTAATCCGTTTACATGACCACATGCATTGTCAGTTTATTCAGCATAATCGAGTTAATAACGTGCATGTAAACGCGCTCAATCCATGAAAACGAAAGCAGAAACGGACTGAGCTTTCGCTGCATTAACAGCGCGTTCTCTCAGAGTCGACGGTGGATAACGGTAGGCTACAGCAACTATCTTAATTTACTGGCTGAATATTTCTCTTGTGGACTTACATTATTGACAGCGAAAAAATTAGAAGAATATTTCTTGTTAAACAAGTTTGAAGTTGCTTGTGATTTTCACAGATGGCAGAGTTTCACAGATGCTTCGTGAACTAAAGACTTTTATTAGGCCTAGGCGGCGTATATCATTTTATTGATATTATTATTATAATTAATATTTTGTAATTGTATTGTTTTTAGTGTTATTCGTGTCATTAAATATTTTGTTAATGTGCCATGGAAACAAAATACTGACAAACAAAGATGCCGCGTCTTCATCTAGGCTCTGTATAAAAATGATGCGTCTGTTAAAGCACTCTTGACAATTTGTGAATGGATCACCTTGCAATGAAATTTCGTTGTGGGATGTAGTTTTTGTTTTGTCTGTTTTAAAAACATTTTCTTTGAGGAGTCCTCATACGCGCGTGATATGGCCCAAGTGTGGTTATGTGGTGGTGATGTCGTTATGAATTTAGGCAAGGCAAATATAATTGTAGTTCCTAATTAATTTAATAACTATACTAGCTTCATAATAATAATAATAATGATTTAATACATTAATGGAAAAAACGAGCCAATTATCGTATTGATATCGTCAAAGGCATCTGCCATCGGCGATATCTCTGTCTATCGTCGATACACGATACTATCGTCTATCGGCACAACCCTATTTTCAGTTATTTTAGAAAATGTCTTAGATCTTTCAGTGGTTATAATGTGAGGCAATGGGGTCCAGCTGATTCAAGTCGCAAAATGTACATGCATCCTTCTCAAAAATAATCCATCCGGCTCCAGGGGGATAAACGAAGGCCTTCTGAGGGTAATCCGTGCGGTTTTGTCGTAAAAATATACATATTTAAAACTTTATAAACTAAAATAACTGGCTTCCAGTGGCGGTCGGTGCGCGTTCACAGAGATGAATGCGTCGTGACGTAGAACGAACGTGACAGCGGAGCCAGAGAGCAGAGCAAAACAAAACTCAACGTTCGTTCTACGTCACGACGCTTCCTACGTTACGTCATACGCCAGCATTCATCTCTGTGAACGCGCACCGACCGCCACCGGAAGCCAGTTATTTTAGTTTATAAAGTTTTAAATATGTATATTTTTACGACAAAACCGCACGGATTACCCTCAGAAGGCCTTCGTTTATCCCCCTGGAGCCGGATGGATTATTTTTGAGAAGGATGCATGTACATTTTCCGACTTGAATCAGCTGGACCCCATTGCCTCACATTATAACCACTGAAAGATCTAAGACATTTTCTAAAATAACTGAAAATGTGTTCGTCTGAAAAAAGATTGACGTATGCATCTCGAACGGCTTGAGGGTGAGTAAATCATGGCTTATATATCATTTTTGGGCGAACTATCCCTTTAAGAAGTATTAAAGACACCTTAATATCCTTTTAGATTCTTATCAAATATTTCTATTGGTATCTTCATTTTAAAGGCCCTCTATAATTCCATCCCAGAGATATGGAGATCTTAATGCGGTTCCATGAGTAAATTGGTCAATTTACATATTTAAAAAAATAAAAATAAAATTGTGGGTCACATTGCATACAATTGATACTTTTTTTCTTTTAAAGAGGAATGTCTGAACAACAAATAATGTTGAAACTAGAAATGTATCTCGTTTATATATATATATACCTGTCTGAGAGCCATACATATTATTTTCCCAAACTTTGCATGCCTGTAACTCTGTAAAGTATTAAACATATCTTTATAGATTCTCATTCTTAATAAACTTTTCTTTAGGAATCTTAATTTTTAAGGCCTTATATATTTCAATCCCAGAGATATTGGGATGTCAGTGTGGTTACATGTAGTTACGATACTGTGCATTTAAACTCTTGCTAGCTTCAGATGCAAATAACAAAATCCTTTCTTTCAAATATCCATGATACTGATTCTTATAGATTCTTATGAATACACGTTTAACATCAATTTTTGGAAATTGATGTTAAACACATCAAAAAGTCAGAAAGTAAACTAGCATTTTTTGGGGAAACTAAATTGTCTCTGGGTCAAAATGACTCGTGATGAACCCAATGTAATATATAGGGGTGTAACAATATATCATGTCACAATATATCGCAATACAAAAATGCAACAATATGTATCGTGGATAGTTCACCCAAAATAAAAATTACCCTGTGAGGAAAAAAATGAAGTTTTCAGAGTAAGTACTACATTAAACTACAGTATATTATGTTGAATATAATGTATAATAATGGGGGAATATTAGTGGGTCCTGATAATGCTTATGTCATAAGTCTTATATTACCAGTAAAAAGTGGCCTACATTACTTTAAATATATCTAGCCAGTGACGGAGTGCAAGCATATTTGTCTAAAATAATTCTGTATTTTCAGGTTCAGAATCATGAATATATTTATTCTGGTGTCACCATTGTCCAAGCCTATTCATTTACACCCACAATGTTATATCAAATTTAGCATTTAATCAACAGTACATTTTTTCTTAACCTTTTATTATATGTCTTGGAGTATCGCAATAATATCGTATTGTGAGTTCAATATCGTGATATGTATCGAATCGTGAAATTAGGGTGTCGTTACACCCCTAGTAATATAACAATTATCTCCTCTGCATCTGTTTTCCCAGAGTTATGGAGCCGAGGGAAACCGCTCCATGAAAATTCCTGGGGAAGATTTATCCGGTGTTTTTTCAGCCAAGGACTTTGTTGGCTGGTACAACGGACTTCCCAGCAATAAGGAGGTGCAGTTTGATTGAAACAATTTCAGATGTATCTGGGTTTGAAGTGAAAAGCCCATAAACAGCTCTGTAATGTAAGCATCTTTCCTTCTGCTTCGCAGCTGTGTCCTGATCTCAACTCTGAGACCGCTGTGATTCTGGGACAGGGAAATGTGGCTCTGGATGTTGCTCGAATACTTCTCTCCCCTGTGGATATGCTGAAGGTCATTTATTCTATTGGTCATTTTTTCCCCCCGAGCTTGTTACAATTGTGGTGTTTCCAGCCAAAAATGACTGGCCTACACAAAATGCATTACAAATCTGTCACTGTGCAATGTTCTAACTGATTTACAAGTTGTTACTTCCGTCACTTCCGTTCAACTCTGAAATGAACCAAGAATTGTTACAGTGTTATGCTTCAAGATTCTCTTAAGCTCACATTTATTTTGTGAACAATATGCTTTGCTTTCAGAGAAGAGATTTCTAATTAGCCTATAGATAATGTTTAAATGCCCCTGCTGAACAGAGCTACATTTTTAATCCACCCTTTCCTGTTTTGATTCTCTAATGTGGATGTAATTGCTATTCTCTCTGACTTTTGCTTACAGGAGACAGATATTATCCAGAATTGCACTGCATTTACTTTCATGAAGATCTGAGAGATATCCACCTTATTTTTTACTGTAATAGTGGGCGAGGCCATTTGTAATTTAAATGTGCGAGGCTTCTGGTGTCATTCGCCTCTAGTTATTTTAGCTCTACAAAAGCAGTCCGTTATGCTGCTTGATTCGTAAAAGGCTGGTTTGTAGTGCAGATAGTTTTAGCGTTAACTGCAATTTATTCTATTAGTTATTTTCCTATAGTGACTAATGAATTGGAAGTCTCGCACATTCACAGAAAGTAGGTTTCATGGTGCAAAACAAGGTGGATATGCGAAAAATACATGGTTGCTGCTAATCGATTTGTAGTAGTTTAGGGAATAGAGTTATTTTATTTACAAAACAAAAACATTCATTTCACTTTCGTTAATAGAGCTTCTTGTTTAATAGCCAACTTGCAATAGCCAACAATACATTGTATGGGTCAAAATTATTGCTTTTTCTTTTATGCCAAAAATCATTAGGATATTAAGTAAAGATCATGTTCCATTAAAATATTTTGTAAATTTCCTACCGTAAATATATAAAACATTTATTTTTGTGAGTGAATGCAGCACAATCGCCAACATAAATGGTCAACTTTAAAGGAGATTTTCTCGATGTTTAGATTTTTTTGCACCCTCAGATTCCAGATTTTCAAATAGTCGTATCAAATATTGTCCTATCCTAACAAACCATACATCAATGGAAAGCTTATTCATTCTGTTTTCAGATGATGTATAAATCTCAATTTCAAAAACAGGGGTGCAAACAGCGCGCTTTTCGGCGCCTCCCGCTTTTTTCACGTCAGTTTGGGTGACTTGTGTGAATCGTGCAGATCCGAAGAGTTTTTTTTTAAGGAGGGAGGGGGGGGGGTTGAGAGGGTCTGATTATAATTTAACCAACAGTAATTCTGGATTGCGTCCACCAACAAGTAAATAGGAAATAAGCGAATCAGAACACTGCGCGCCAAACCAGCAGTATGTGCGCAAGTGTGAACCACTAGTGTTTCTGTCTCACTCTCTCACTCTGGAAGTCTGGATCTGCCACTACATCACATTTCTCTCTGCGTGGCGTGGAGTGTCCGTTTTTATGTCGGTTCTCATGTTTACTGGTTAGAGCTTGTGTTAGAGCACAATGCCTGCGTGACACACACACTTCTCCAGCCGCGCCGAAACCGCGTGCTAGAAATAGAACCGCAACCGACGCCTATTTTTCACGCGACACGCAAGAGTGTTGGAAGTTTTCAGACAAAATAGAAGGCGCAAATACATATTAATAAATTACATTTTGATGCTTGAAAGTCTCTCGGTTTTTGACAAATGCATATATAATTGTAATTTAAAAAATAGGCCTACTTATCGATTTTCAAATATTGCCCCTGTCAATAGGCCTACAGAACGAAATATTCTGTAGCCTATTTTGCCGTTAATACTGCCGACGTTGTCTTTGCTGTATCAGGCTACAAATTATGTTTAACATACAAATGTAGATGGTCTGTCGGCGCACAGAGCCACGCAGTCGCAGACAGCACGTGAAGTTCGTGAACACCGAATTCCCTTTTCTTTCTTATCTATTTGTGTTTGAACAGACATGTGCACGAAAAAATAAGCCAGTGTCCGTCTCAACGAGTTTCCCCGTAAACGCAGTCAAAATAAAACGGATGCGTGTCATTACCGGTATTAGATACGTGCATTCGTCTTAAAGGGACAGCACCCAATATACCTGCAGCTGTTTGTGTCACCAAAGTTAATCAAACAACAAAAGAGAAAGAGAAAAATCACGTTTTGTCAAAAGATAAACTGTATTAATACTTAATACAGTTAATTTACCTGAAAAACATAAAGCACTGCTTTATTTCTCGTGAATTTGTGTTTTATTGTATTTATATTTGTATTTTGTTTATTAGTTTCTATGCAAATGCACTAGGCCTACTCTACACAATTACCCTAATCATCCTAGAATTATTCATTCTTTACAAAAAGAGCTATTCAAATCATCAGGTGAAATTGTTTTCAGGAAGTAGCAGTAAAGCAAGAAGAAGAAGTGCAAGATAGTTTTTCTAAATTTCATTTGACTCTATGTGCCTATAGGGGTGGGTTGGGGATGGTGGCAATGTAGTATCTGGATATTTGCCGCGGGAAGAGGGCTTCGATTACCTCTCTCTTTTTTGACCATACATGTGTTTGCACCCCTGCAAAAAATGTCCCATGTGACTGGTTTTGTGGTCCAGGGTCACATATGTCAAAATATATGTGCATTAAACAATGTGAATGCTGACTAGAGTAATAGAAAAATATTCGAATTTTCGTATTAAAATATGATCCATTCAGAAAAGCTGAGAAAAGTGCATTTTTTTTTACTTTAAAACACACTTTCCTGTTTTAATTACACAATTTACCTAATGTATGTGTAGTAATGTGAACCCAACTGCTATCCTCTCTGGCTTTCTCTTACAGGAGACCGATATTACCCAGAATTCACTGGCAGTGTTGGCGAGCAGTAACGTGAGAAGGGTTTTGATCGTAGGCCGGCGAGGGCCTCTTCAAATCGCGTGTACTATCAAGGTATGACTCCTCCTGTTTTACACCCTCAGAGTGAATGAATTCAGTTGGCAGGTGATAAGCAGAAGATTAAGAAGATTAAGCAGAGGAACTTGTTCTTCAACATTTAAAATGCATGGGAAAAAAACAATGTCTTGCATAATGGAAAAACACTCATAAAATATGATACATGATTGTATTGTTTATTGACTTTGCAAGTGAAAGGTTTCGTAAAGATTGTATAAGGCTGCAGGGAATAGGACTGTTTATTTGGTCTTCAGGAACTCCGAGAGATGGTGAATCTGCCGAACACCAGAGCCGACATGCTGCCCAATGACTTTGAGGGCATCGCAGAAGCTTTGAAAGGTAAAAGCATCACAACTGAAGGGTTTGTTCACCTAAAAATAAAAATCTGCCATCATTTACTCACCCTCTTGTCAATCCAAACCTATATGACTTTCTTTCTTCTGTGAAACCCAAAAGAAGATGCAATGCATAATGATCAAGGACAGGGAATTATGTTGTTGGGCTCCACAAATTAAAACATAAAACTGCCATAAATGCATTTAACATAATAGTTAATGATATACACTCACCTAAAGGATTATTAGGAACACCATACTAATACTGTGTTTGACCCCCTTTCGCCTTCAGAACTGCCTTAATTCTACGTGGCATTGATTCAACAAGGTGCTGAAAGCATTCTTTAGAAATGTTGGCCCATATTGATAGGATAGCATCTTGCAGTTGATGGAGATTTGTGGGATGAACATCCAGGGCACGAAGCTCCCGTTCCACCACATCCCAAAGATGCTCTATTGGGTTGAGATCTGGTGACTGTGGGGGCCATTTTAGTACAGTGAACTCATTGTCATGTTCAAGAAACCAATTTGAAATGATTCGAGCTTTGTGACATGGTGCATTATCCTGCTGGAAGTAGCCATCAGAGGATGGGTACATGGTGGTCATAAAGGGATGGACATGGTCAGAAACAATGCTCAGGTAGGCCGTGGCATTTAAACGATGCCCAATTGGCACTAAGGGGCCTAAAGTGTGCCAAGAAAACATGCCCCACACCATTACACCACCACCACCAGCCTGCACAGTGGTAACAAGGCATGATGGATCCATGTTCTCATTCTGTTTACGCCAAATTCTGACTCTACCATCTGAATGTCTCAACAGAAATCGAGACTCATCAGACCAGGCAACATTTTTCCAGTCTTCAACTGTCCAATTTTGGTGAGCTTGTGCAAATTGTAGCCTCTTTTTCCTATTTGTAGTGGAGATGAGTGGTACCCGGTGGGGTCTTCTGCTGTTGTAGCCCATCCGCCTCAAGGTTGTGCGTTTTGTGGCTTCACAAATGCTTTGCTGCATACCTCGGTTGTAACAAGTGGTTATTTCAGTCAAAGTTGCTCTTCTATCAGCTTGAATCAGTCGACCCATTCTCCTCTGACCTCTAGCATCAACAAGGCATTTTTGCCCACAGGACTGCCGCATACTGGATGTTTTTCCCTTTTCACACCATTCTTTGTAAACCCTAGAAATGGTTGTGCGTGAAAATCCCAGTAACTGAGCAGATTGTGAAATACTCAGACCGGCCCGTCTGGCACCAACAACCATGCCACGCTCAAAATTGCTTAAATCACCTTTCTTTCCCATTCTGACATTCAGTTTGGAGTTCAGGAGATTGTCTTGACCAGGACCACACCCCTAAATGCATTGAAGCAACTGCCATGTGATTGGTTGATTAGATAATTGCATTAATGAGAAACTGAACAGGTGTTCCTAATAATCCTTTAGGTGAGTGTAATTTAATAAGGCACACTGACTGCTTTTACAGTAGTTTTTGTTGTGTGGACAAATTTCAGTGTGAAACACTGATGTGGCAATGTGGCAAAAAACTATCAGTAATCTTTTCCAGCTGCCTTGTCTTTAGCCAAGCTTTGGCTCTGTACTTTCAGAAACTACACGTGACAAAAATACAAACACAAGTTAGCTGTTGTTTATAAGCAGGGGTCTTGGGGACTTTTTGTTGTGAAACAGATGTCGTGCAGATACAGGAGACAGGAAGATGTTTACAGATAAACAGAATGAGAAAAACGTTTAGTTTAAAATCGTTTCTGTGAATTCTGTCCTCCAAACTTTCGATATGATGCTGTTTTTGTAATAGTTGTTCGGTCACAGATAAGAATAACTTTAACTTCTAATAACTTTTTTTGCATAAACTACCATCTTAAAAGCTTGGAGTCAATGGGATTTTTTATTAAAGAAATGAATATGTTTATTCAGCAAGGATGCATTAATTTGATAAAGTGTCAGTAAAGACATATATGATGTTTTAAAAGATTTCTATCTAAAAAATGCAGTTTTTTTTTTTTTTACTTTCTTTTAATTCAAAAATGTATCACGATTTCCTCAAAAATATGAAGCATCACAATCGTTTTCAACATTGATGATAATAATAAATGTTTCTTGAGCAGCAAATCATCATATTAGGATCATGTGACATTGAAGACTGAAGTAATGATGCTGAACATTCAGCTTTCATCACAGGAATACATTACACTTTACTATATATTCAAATCGTAAATAGTCATTTTAAATTGCAAAAATATTTCACAACATCACTGATTTACTGCATTTTTGATCAAATAAATGCAGCCTGGATGAGCAGAAGAGACCGACATCAAACTTGGTGCATTTGTGAAAACATAAACGTATATGTTCTTTTATTATATATATATATATATATATATATATATATATATATATATATATTTTATTGTCTTTTGATTTTACTTAAGACAGTTTTATTTTTAATTTTTAATCTTTGTGTTCCTTTCAAAAACATCAGCCAACTGTAACGATCTGCTCTATACAGTGAGTGACTTTCCAAAATAAATAAAAAAATAACTTTATCTAAGTTCACATCTTTGAAAACCTGATATTCTGGGGGAAAACCTGATTTAATCTTCTGGATCTAGATCTACTGCATTCCTCCTGGGACTTCAGGGACTTTTACTCCTCTTTGCATTCCTCTAATCTAAATAAACATTTCCAGATTGGAAAGATAATTTGATGGTTGAGATGTAGTGATCTAGGGCATAAAGACTTCAAAGTGTGTGGTTTACACTCAAGGTTCAGGTCATGAGGACATCCCGATGTCATTGTAATTTATAACGCTAAATAAACATACTGAATATTTTTTCATTAAAAATGTAATAATGCAGATCAGTTTTGTGTGATGGGTAGGGTTTAGGGTTACGGACTAGAAATGTCATTAGGAATGTCCTCATAATGATAGATGTGCCAACGAGTGTCTGTGTATGTGTATGTGTCTGTAGCCCTATTCGCACTGGATTAGTATTATCTGGGGACCTGGTGTGATTTAGAAATTAACCACCCACATCTGAATTTCATGTGGTGCATTCGCACGGGATAGTCTAAACAAAGCCTGTGATTTTACTCGAAATTACTGACTTATCTCCCGGATATGATATCAATAGGCTATTGCTTGGAAATGTCTTGTTGTTATTATAGGTCTAGCTGTATGATCATAAACAGAAGAATGTTCCTCACCGCATACATGTCATCCATCTCCATCTAATCATTCTTTTTGTTTTGCTCTTCTGATGGTTTTCAGCTTTCTCTTTCTGCAAATTGTATAGTTGTATCGTATGGTGTTTAGCAATATGATCCAGTACCCAAAATACTAACGAAACACTCCAACACAGCCTCCATTCTTCGCGAAAGATGGATAAAAAAGCGCACAGGAAACAAAAACCTTGAAAAAATTATAAACGACCCCGCCAAATCACAGAGATGCCGATTCGCACGGGACTAATATTATCACTGGACCTCGGTGTTCGGCGGAATATGGTTGGTCATTTGCGGGGGAATTTTTACTTTACAAATTACAGACATGGCCGATTCGAACGGGATTAAGATCACATACAACCTCCGCAATTATTACAAATTAGCCTACTAGAGGTCACCAGGTAATACTTATCCATGCGAACAGGGCTTGTGTGTGTGTGTGTGTGTGTGTGTGTGTGTGTGTGTGTGTGTGTGTGTGTGTGTGTGTGTGTGTGTGTGTGTGTGTGTGTGTGTCTCTGTGTTTGTGTTTGTGTGTGTGTGTGTGTGTGTGTGTGTGTGTGAGTGAGTGAGTGTTCCTGGTAAACCCTATGTTATGGGGACGTCTCCACAAGAATAGTAATACCAGACATTTTTTTGGTCACCATAACGAAAACAGCTTATAAATCATACTAAATTGTTTTGATTTTTTTATATATATATATACAAAAAAATCTAAACAATTTAGTATCCATCAAAGAAAACTTTCTGCATTTTTACATTAAAAAAATATATATATTTTAATATAAATTGTGTGTGTGTGTGTGTGTGTGTGTGTGTGTGTGTGTGTGTGTGTGTGTGTGTGTGTGTGTGTGTGTGTGTTCATTAGACCTTCCCAGACCGAGAAAAAGACTGACGGAGTTAATGATGAAGGCTGTAAAGGAAGGAAGAGATGATAAAGTTGAGAAGTGCTGGGGTTTCCGCTTCTTTCGCAGTCCCGTGGAGGTTCTCGCCGGGGCTGATGGGAAAAGAGCTACAGGAATCCGATTGGCTCTTAATAAGCTTGAGGTAAATGTGCAAGACCAAACAACATCCATAATATCCGATTATGTGTGCTCTGTCAGCATACGTTAAGAATAGATGTTGAGAAGTCAAAATTGACCGAATTTACTTCCTTAAAGGAACACGCCAACTTTTGGGGATTTCACTCCGCAGAAATAGCAGTGCTTCCCCTTCTGAGAATATAGTTCCCAGTATGTACCCGGTTAGAAGATGGCTGTGTCTCATGTGACCTTGTTATTTGTACATGCTGTGACTATACACATCACAACATGTAAATAGGGAAATGTTGGCGTTATTTTGTCTCTTATTGGGAGCAGTATGCTAGCTGGAGCCATTTACCTCCAGTCTTTGTGCTAAGCTAGGCTAGCGGTGGGTGCGTCAGACAGAGTTACGGCACACACAGAGATGAGAAGGGGAGGGCATGAATGGACTTATCTAACTCTGGGGGATACGGTGAATAATCAAAAGTCCCAAAAAGTGTGTGTTCCTTTAATACATGTTTGTGGTCTAAATGTGAGCAATTCATCAACGTTTGTTATTTTCAGTGTCTCAGTGTTCACAATCTAATCTTCTCATCTTTAATTAAACAAGCTTGAATGATTAACTGTAGCTTTCCTGTAGCTCAAACAGCAACGCCAAGGTCATGGGTTTGATTCCCAGTGTTGAAAACTTTTTCTTCGTCGAAGCAAGAAACCAGGAGACATTGGGGATCACGTTCAAACAAAGTTATTCTTTATTGAGGACTTTGCGTTGACGCGGCTGCAGTTCTTCCCAAATCAGTCTGGCTAACATACTTCACATGGTTTATTTATAGGTCTTTCAGTGGGCTTGTCTTTAAAGGTGCTAAACATACACACAGCCTTAGAGGTAACCACTAAATCTAATCATCTAAAGACAATAGAGGCAATTGCCCCCAACTGACTTCCCCAAATGTTATAAACACAAATGGTCCCGAGAACTAAGACTATGTAACAGTCACACACAGTTCAGCTCTTAGTTGGAAGATCAAAGATGGTATAAACAACAAATTGTCACGAGACCTTAGAATAGGTAACATTCACACACAGTCCAACTCTTAGTTGGAAGATCAAAGATCAGTAAATTGATGCCATCATGTTCACCTTGAATGCCCAATACAGTGTAATTCACCTTAGTTTTTCATGTGATGTTATGTAAGGAAGTAAGATCAGCAGATCTTAAACATATTCTTAAATTTGGATTCTTCACCAGGGAAAGCAAGAACTGATAAGAATGTAAATGTGTAGCTTGAAATGCAATGTAAGTCGCTTTGGATAAAAGCGTCTGCCAAATGCATAAATGTACATGTAAATGTAAATGATTTTTAGTGTTTATAATCAATCACTCCCCTGACCGGAATGCAGATTGTAAACAAATCTCTAGTTATTAATTATTCTATTGGTCTGTTTATATATGATAAAATTACTGAAATGAATATTTCATTATCATATTAATGAAAATGAAAGGAATTTGCTCTCCCACACGTAGCTTTTAGTAATTTAAACCAAAATGTTTTTTGAGTTCTTCATGGTTTATGGAGATGACTGCACAAGTCAATTCAAGACTGCACCTGAAATCTGGAAAGTCCTGATGTGCTTGAGAGAGAAGAACGACGTCAACCAATCGTGCGTCATAACGCTTTCTATTCTGTCAGATTGGAATTTCTGGAGTTGGAGAGTGTTTTGCTTAAAGTTAACTTTACGGAAACGGTTCATTGGATTTAAATGTGAAGTTTACTTTTTCATGCAATGAAACTGAAATTGACAATGATTAATCTTTATCTTAATAGTTTTTATCCTTTTCACAATATGCACTATCATTTAAAAGTTTGGGGGCAGTGTTTTTTTAAAGAAATTTATACTTTTAAAGGGGCTATATGTAGTTTTTGTACTAAAATTAATCCTTTTTTTATTGCTTGTGTGTGAAGGGGTTGTAATCTCACATTAAAATGATCCACTTGGCGGGTTTTGCTATTACCTCTGAAAGCAAGTAGGCTATTAAGAAATACAATCTTGAGAATAAACTCATTACATTTCGAGAATAAAGTCGTTGTGTTTCGAGAAAAAACTAGTTAAATTTCGAGAAAAACTCGAAATACAATCTTGAGAATAAACTCATTAAATATCGAGAATAAAGTCGTTGTGTTTCGAGAAAAAAAACCCCGTTAAAATTCGAGAAAAAAAGCCGAAATAATCGTGAGAATAAACTCATTAAATTTCGAGAATAAAGTCTGTTTCGAGAAAAAACTCGTTAAATTTCGAGAAAAAAGTCGAAATACAATCTTGAGAATAAACTCATTAAATTTCGAGAATAAAGTCGTTGTGTTTTGAGAAAAAACTCGTTAAATTTCGAGAAAAAAAAACTCTAAATACAATCTTGAGAATAAAGTCGTGTTTCGAAAAAAAACGTTAAATTTCGGAAAAAAAGTCGAAATAATCGTGAGAATAAACTCGTTAAATTTCGAGAATAAAGTCTGTCTCGAAAAAAAACTTGTTAAATTTCGAGAAAAAACTCTAAATACAATCTTGAGAATAAACTCATTAAATTTCGAGAATAAAGTCGTTGTGTTTCTAGAAAAAAACGTTAAATTTAAAAAAAAAAGTCGAAATAATCGTGAGAATAAACTCATTAAATTTCGAGAATAAAGTCTGTGTTTCGAGAAAAAAAGTCGAAATGAAATGTAGAGAATAACGCATTCGATCAGTGTTCATTGCATAGCCTAGGCTACTGATAGAGGACATGGCAGAGTTGGATCACTTAGTCAAGCTATATTTTAGACTTTCTTTCAGTAACAAAGAATAGAACATTCTCAGGTCTAGGTCGGCTAGGTCTTTTTAGAAGAAAAAATCAGTCCAGTTTGCACGATGTACTCGCTTTTGTCCAACATGAAATTCATGGAAGTTTCGTGGTTTCCCAGGATACCATAAGACGCATTATTAAACTTGTTGATCCTCAAGGTGTGGAATTTCGACGAAGGAGACGTTGAGAAGACGCCAGTACACTTGCGCTGGCCCAAATGCACTCTGGCATATGGACAGCTATGATAAATTAAAACCGTACGGCATTGCCATTAATGGCTGTATAGATTACATAGGTTACAGTCATTACATTCTGTGGATGGAGGTGTACACAACCAACAACGATTAATAATGCGTCTTATGGTATCCTGGGAAACCAACCTCGATGAGGTTGATATCAGTAGGCTATGCAATGAACACTGATCGAATGAGTTATTCTCTACATTTCATTTCGACTTTTTTTCTCGAAACACAACGACTTTATTCTCGAAATTTAATGAGTTTATTCTCAAGATTGTATTTAGACTTTTTTTCTCGAAATGTAACGAGTTTTTTCTCGAAACACAACGACTTTATTCTCAATATTTAATGAGTTTATTCTCAAGATTGTATTTAGACTTTTTTTCTCGAAATTTAACGAGTTTAATCTCGCATTATAATGACTTTAATCTCGAGATGGTTTTATTTGTTTATTATTGCTTGGCCCTAATCCTCTTCCGTACAAACGTGAATCGGATCAACGAAAACACGGATCAACATCGGCAGGGCTTTTGAATCATGGAGAAACCTCCGCTTTGTATTGGTTGCCATCTGAAACATCACCGCTAGAGGCCGCTGAAAACTACATATAGCCCCTTTAAAGACATTTATGAAGTTACACAATATTTCTATTTTAAATAGTTCATCAAACTTTGTTGATCAAATAATCCTGAAAAAAAAAAATTCCACACTTTCCACACAACAATTTCTACTACTACTAATGATAAGTAATGTTTCTTTAGCAGCAAATCATCATATCAGAATGATTTCTGAAGGATCATGTGACACTGAAGACGAGTAATGATACTGAACATTCAGCTTTGATCACAGGAATAAATTACAGTTTACAATATATTCAAATAGAAAACAGTTCTTTTAAATTGTAATAATATTTCACAATATTGTTGTTTTTTACTGCATTTCTGATCAAATAAACAGCATTAGTGAGAAAAATAGACTTCTTTCAAAAATATATAAAAAATTAAATAAAAAAGACCCAAAACCTCTGAATGGTAGCGTGTTTGCTAAAGTCAATTTGCTTTTTAAAAAACAAAATCTAATTAATTACATGATGTGCCGAATAATTTATTTAATTAATCACAAATCAGTTTTAGCTGAGAAATTAACCAAAGGATAATTTAAAGAAATTGTGTTAGATGAGAAACATGTTAAATATACATTACAAAACATTACAAATAAAATGTAGTCTATTCAAAACACTTACAAAAGTGTTGAATAGACTACATTTTATTTGATTCAACATTCAATTTATTACACATGAACTTTTAGGCTATAATGTGTCTATAACATTTTTTCTTTATTGTTAAACATAAGACGTTTAAGCATTGTAACAAAAAAAAAAAAGACAGGCTCTGAATATTCTCTGAATCCAAATTTAGACTTAGATTAGATTACAGTGTTTTGTAAACTGGTGCTACCAATTCTTTGAAATGACCAACTCTGAACAATGGCTTTTTGTCATCTCATACTTAAGAATGGCAGAACAAAAAGAAGCAGCGGAAATGGTAATCTAAACACCATTTCCGTGAAACACTTCATATCTGGTTTCCAGACCAAACTATCAAACAGATTTTAAAGGGATAGTTCACCCAAAAATGATATTTAAGCCATGATTTACTCACCCTCAAGCCGTTCGAGATGCATACGTCAATCTTTTTTCAGACGAACACATTTTCAGTTATTTTAGAAAATGTCTTAGATCTTTCAGTGTTTATTATGTGAAGCAATGGGGTCCAGCTGATTCAAGTCGGAAAATGTACATGCATCCTTCTCAAAAATAATCCATCCGGCTCCAGGGGGATAAACGAAGGCCTTCTGCACCGACCGCCACTGGAAGCCAGTTATTTTAATTTATAAAGTTTTAAATATGTATATTTTTACGACAAAACCGCACGGATTACCCTCAGAAGGCCTTCGTTTATCCCCCTGGAGCCGGATGGATTATTTTTGAGGATGCATGCCCATTTTGGGACTTCAACGTTGTGGACCCCATTGCTTCACATTATAAACACTGAAAGATATAAGACATTTTCTAAAATAACTGAAAATGTGTTTGTCTGAAAAAAGATTGACATATGCATCTCGAACGGCTTGAGGGTGAGTAAATCATGGCTTAAATATCATTTTTGGGCGAACTATCCCTTTAATAGTTTCTTTATTTGGTCTTTTACAGCATCTGTCTTTAATAGATTTTGAAGTTGACATGCTGCCAATAATCCTTTCAAAGCCTTCCTGTCATGAAGCAATCATTGGCTCTACTTAACCAGACAAAAACAAAACAAACAGAAAAAATTGTTCTTGTCATTTCATGAACAGATTACGTCTGTGCAGATACAGGAGACATGAAGATGTTTATAGATAAAGAGAACAAGAAAAACGTCTAGTTAAAAATCGTTTCTGTGAATTCTGTCCTCCAAACGTGAATTTTGATATGATGCTGTTTTTGTAATAGTTGTTCGGTCACAGATAAGAATAACTTTACAATGAAGGAACATTTTAAATGAAAGACTATATTTTATGAATTCAAGTTTAGGGCAAAAATGTTTTAGCATACACGACCACATGCAAGCTTGGAGTCGATGAGATTTTTTATTGAAGAAATTAATGCGTTTAATCTGCAAGGATGCATTAATTTGATGGAAAGTGGCTTTTATAATGTCATAAAAAGTTAATGCTGTTCTTTCTATTCATTCAAAAACGTATTAAGATTTCCACAAAAATATGAAGCAGCACAACTGTTTTCAACATTGATAATAATCAGAAATATTACTTGAGCAGCAAATCATCATATTAGAATGATTTCTGAAGGATCATGTGACACTGAAGACTGGAGTAATGATGCTGAACATTCAGCTTTCATCACAGGATTACATTACATATTAACATATTCAGTTTTGAATATATATTCATGAATATTTCACGAATAATCAGTATGTTGTCCAGCTCCAGAAATATTAGAATATCTTCTAACATCTCTTGTACATTCCTTATATATCAAGCAATATTTCCTGGTTCTACCATTTTGTTAGGGGTCAAGTCAAGTCATCTTCATTTATATAGCGCTTTTAACAACGTAGATTGTTTCAAAGCAGCTTTACAGAGATAAGCGGATAATTTAAGGTAACAGATATTGTTTTGGCTTTATAGCAGAGTTAAAGGGATAGTTCACTTTGAAATAAAATTTTGGTATGTTTTAGCTTACCTCAAGGGCATCCAAGATGTAGGTGTCTTTGTTTCCGCAGTAGTTTCAATTTTGATATTTTTAGGTCAAACCGTTCTTGTCTGTCAGTCATATAATGCAGGTCTATGGTCACTGTCTCAAAGAGCATGCACAGAGAAGTCCAAATTAAACAATGCCTAAGACACGAAACGAGTGGTTTGTGTGAGAAAACGAACAGTATTTATATCGTTGTTACCTCTTGAACACAGCCGCGTCCAAATGATCTGAGGGCGCTGGCGGGTATAGATATATACACTAGATGTCGCCTTGGGTACGGTTTCGTTCCAATGAACTGCAGTAGCCAAGGCGACATCTAGTGTATATATCTATACCCGCCAGCGCCCTCAGATCATTTGGACACGGCTGTGTTCAAGAGGTAACAACGATATAAATACTGTTCGTTTTCTCACACAAACCGCTCGTTTCGTGTCTTAGGCCATCAATGTGTACTTACGATGGGGAATTGTTTAATTTGGACGATGGGGAATTGTTTAATTTGGACTTTGTGCATGCTCTTTGAGACAGTGACCATAGACCTGCATTATATGACTGACAGACAAGAACGGTTTGACCTAAAAATATCAAAATTGAAACTACTGCGGAAAAAAAGACACCTACATCTTGGATGCCCTTGAGGTAAGCTAAAACATACCAAAATTTAATTTCAAAGTGAACTATCCCTTTAAGTTATTTTCCATCTAAAGTTAGTTTTGATTGATTTGCTTCCGTCGCAACGATAATTTGTTATTAAATTAGGGGCCGCTAAGACGACACCATTCCCTCTACACAGACTTTAAACGCGAACCTGTGAGAAACTCTGATGGCGTTCACATGCGCTTTTAGAATGGGTTCTATAGTTATGTGGGTCAACATTCTAGCCCCCAAGGACCAGGGGCCTCATTTATAAAACTTTGCGTAGGATTTGCGTCAGAAGTGGCGTACGGATGAAACAGGACGTGCGTACGCACAGAAATATTCGGATTTATAAAACCGTGCGCACGCACATCCTACGCAGTTTTCCCTTAATAAATCACAATCAATTCTAAATGTAGCGCAGCTTTTGCGGCTTCATGTCACGCCCATAGTTGCCCATAAATAGTCCGTGAAACGCCCACAAGTTAATATTCATCGATTGCGAAATCATGGCAAACACAGAGGAAAACCAAGAAACGTAACTTCACTTACGTCATTACGCCTTGTGACGGCATCATGGCATTTTATTACCATCCATTTGATTGCATCTGACAAGCTACAGATGTGTTATGAGGATGAATTGCATAACATGCCAATATTATTGCAGAACATATTTCAATTTTCATTTTGCAAATATGTGTTAATTTGCATTTCTGTTGTAATCTTCGTTTGCTTTTGTTTGTTTACACTGCAGATCGATCAAACGGGTGTTCGTGTCGGCTGTTAATTGTAAGACTTGCTAAGTCTTCATGTTATTTATGAGAGGCAGTATTGCCATTTCTTTTACAGTTTCTACAGTTTCACACACTTTCACGTGTTTCTTCATTCTGCCGACGGTGTCGCCATTTCTCATTTCACCCGTTTTTGTGCGTACGCCTGGGTCAGACCTTGCGTGAAGGACCGCACATTTTCCCGTCAAGTTTGCTTTTTATAAATACCAATTATTGCGTAGATAGCGGCGTACGCCTTCTTTTGTGCGTACGCAATGTTTATAAATGAGGCCCCAGATGTTTAAAAGTAGACCGGGAGTCAGAGTTATAAAAAACTGAAGAAATGTTTTTCTGAAGATAGTTTGCAGTTTCCACACAACTTTTCCAAGTTGGATTTGGCAAGGCTCTAATTATAAACAGGAGAGTCATCTCAAAACATCAAGAGAATGTGTTCTTTCTCTTAAGGAGAGCTACACTTTAGTCTAACTGGAAAATATAGGCTTTAACTGAGAAATGGTCCCTTAAACTACTGGCTTCAATGACCCCTGTATGTTTTAACATGTTGAAGACCTTTCTCAAGCACAAAACAAGTCCATATTTCATTCAAAAAATGCAGGAGTGAAGTCTCTCTCTGTGTGTGTGTGTGTGTGTGTGTGTGTGTGTGTGTGTGTGTGTGTGTGTGTGTGTGTGTGTGTGTGTTCTCTGTGTTGTTTGTCAGGGGTCGGGTGAGGACACGCGTGCGGTTCCCACCGGTCAGCTGGAGGATCTGGAGTGTGGTCTGATCATCACCAGTATCGGCTACAAGAGCTTTCCCATCGACCCCACGGTGCCCTTTGACCCCCGAAAAGCCATCGTGCCCAATGCCATGGGAAGAGTGCACGACACAACAGGTGAGAGGAGTGTGTTTGTCCACTGGCAGGGTCCTGAAACCAGAAGCCATGAGGGACATTTTTTACAAGAATGTTCTTTTTTCTTAAAAATGAAAGCCAGAAGGCTTTTTCAGAAAAGATGCAGCAAAGGGCATCACATTAGGTGAAATTTATTCTTTATGTCAGGGGTATTATGTCAGGGTCTCTATATTTCCTTCCCAGCGGAGGTCCGGACAATACTTTTCTGGACCAGTTATAGATTTCCATCAGGGCAGCCGTAGTACTTTGTAAAAGAAAATATCCTAAACACTCAAAAGATTCATCAAAGATGAGAATCTTGAGCCCCGAGAGACCAATATTTTTTTTTTTAACCAATATTTACCAAAAGAAGTACATATTTCTGCTAACTGGATATGAATATCAAAAGGTAAGATCAGGCTATTATTTATTTATGTATTTATTTTTACGTTTAGAGACCTATGGCACATAGAAGGGGACTGAGAAAACTATGGACCATTTTTATATTTTGCTCAAAGTAATAAACTACTTAAAACAAGCAACGTACATAATCTAATAAGCAAAACTCTCATCATGAGCACAAAATAACGTTAACTAGTAATTTCAAAGGTTTTTGTCTTCCCTTGCAATTTTAAATCTCTAAATAATTTTCCAATTTATGATATTGTGATATTATGATTATTATCAATGTTGAGAACTGTTTTTTTTACATTTTTATTTCATGATGCTATGATGAATAGAAAGTTTAAAAGAACAGCATTTATCTGAAATCTGAAGCTTTTGTAACATTAAACACTACCCTTCAAAAGTTTGGGGGCAGTACGAATTTTATTTTATTTTTGGGGGAAAGAAATAAAATAAATCAATACTTTTATTCATCAAGGATGAGTTAAACTGATCAAAAGTTACAGTAAAGACATTTATTATGTTAGAAAAGATTCTATTTTAAATAAATGCTGTTCTTTTGAACTTTCTGTTCATCAAAGAATTTTGAAAAAAAATTGTACACAACTGTTTTCAACATTGATAATAATAATGAATGTTTGTTGAGCATCAAATCATCATATTAGAATGATTTCTGAAAGATCATGTGACACTGATGAAAATAACGTGAAAATAACTTTATTAAAGAACCGCTTTAAAGCCAAAACAATCTCTGTTACCTTAAATTATACGTTTATCTCTGTAAAGCTGCTTTGAAACAATCTACATTGTTAAAAGCGCTATATAAATGAAGATGACACTGAAGACTGGAGTAATGATGCTGAAAATTCAGCTTTGATCACAGGAATAAATTACACATAACTGTATATTCACATAGAAAACAGTCATTTTAAATTGTCATAATATTTCACAATAATACTGTTTTTTTTTTTTTTTTTTTTTTTTTTTTTTTTTAATCAAATAAATGCAGCCTTGGTGAGCAGAAGAGACTTCTTTTAAAAACATAAAACATCTTACCGATCTAAAACTTTTGACCAGTAGTGTATATATATATATATATATATATATATATATATATATACACTACTGGTCAAAAGTTTTCTAATCTAAAGGCCCCATTCGTAACTTGTGGCAAACCTGGATTCGTTATCGCTTCGAGTCATCTGTATGACAGATAAAATAACTATGTACTGCGTTCTTGTTTCCTGCAGCGTTCGTCTGCTCACCGTGTGTCTGCTACTGTAGTAAAATAACCGCATCAGCTGCAGCTCTTCCTCAGGATGGGACTGAGGTCTAACATTATGTATTTTATGATGCTTGTGGAGTGTAATTATAGACTGTAAAGGAATGTAATTTTGTCCCTCAAGCCTCTCTCCTCAATTATACTAGTGGGAAACCACAATTTGTCTGTCGAAGAACAGTGAATATTTTTTTTGCGGTCATATTTATGTGGCAATTCTGAGAAATATTTGTGAGTTATAAAGTCCAAGTTGTGGGATGTAAACTTTTAGGAATTAGGCGTTTATATCTCACAAAGCGCTGCAAATTAATTTGGCTTGAGTTGACTTGATTGGATGTTAAAATAACTTCTGACATCTTATCCTGGTGGGAAAGGCAAGGGGTGTTTATGTTTGTGTATAGATAGTCATGGAGTGTGTAATTGTAATTGTGTGTGTTTATTTTGCGCAGGCCTGTACTGCAGTGGCTGGGTGAAGCGGGGTCCCACCGGTGTGATCGCCACCACGATGAACGACAGTTTCGATACGGCACGTGTCTTAATTCAGGATATGGAGGCTGGCAAGGTGGATCTGTCGGTCAACAAAGCGGGCGCTCAAGCGATCACTGCTCTTCTGCAAACACGAGGTCATGTTCACACAGACACGCTTGATACTAAAACCTAGAGGGCTGCAGCATCCTAATCAAAATAAAACGAAACTTGTGACTGATTACGAGCGCTTTATATAGGTGACGTGTCACACAAGTGCTGCTCTTCACATTCATTGTTGCCAATAGTATTTTCCATTAGCATGCTGCTAAACTAGAAAATGACAATATGCATAAAAACATAATTTTTAATGATTTTTTTTTTTTTTTTTTTTACCATTTATTGTGTAAAATAGTCATTTTTTATTTATTAAGTATCAAATATCAAAAAAGAGGAAGTACATTTAAGCAGCATCACACATGAGTATGATGGTATTTTAGTGCCATGGTACGATATTAAAAACAAAATAATAAGAATTTAAGGAAAAGTTTGTAACATTATAAGAATAAATCAATGTTTTGAGAATAATTAGGAGATTAAAGGCAAAGTATTGTGTGAGCAAAGTCTGAGAAATACCACAATATTACGACTTATAAGCGAAGACATTAATTCAAATAGTTTTTTATTTTAATTTTAATTTAAATTAAAATTTCAACCTGGCACTAAAATGCTGAGCAAAGGGATTTATGCATAAAAATAAAATTAACACATTCATGATTTGTTACACATTGTAGTTTATTTTTTGATGTTTATATTACTTTTAACCTGGCATTAAATGCTGAGAGAAGGCATTTTTTACATTAAAATAAAATTAATACATTGTTGCATTAATACAAATAGATTTTTAATTGAGTTTAATGTATTTGTTAATGCCTTTATACATTTCATTAAAATAAAATGAATACATTAAAACCTTGTTTTTATCTTAAGGTGGCACTAAAATGCTGTGCAAAGGCATTTATACATTTAAAAATAATCACTGCATTAATACAAATTTACTTTGAGTTGTTTTCATATTTTAATTTTAATGTTTGTATTATTTTAACATGCCACTAAAATGCTGTCGTACTGTTTAAGTGCTGTTATTCTAAATATCAGCATGGCCGTGATTCGGCTATAGATATGAATTATAATCATAGATCTAATCATATAATTAAGATCTGAGGCAAAATCTTTTTCAATTTTGTGGTGTATCTTTTTCTTTGTGCTCACCAATACATTCTTAGATTGCCTTATGTGGTTCTGTCTTAGAGCACGTTAGTTGGCGTTTGTTTTAATTCTGTTGGCACATATTCAGCTGGCCTTTATCAGGCTGTGAAACACCTGAGATGCAACCTCATTTAGCTGTTGTCTGTCTGTACAGTGGGAATTTTATCTTGGAACAAATCTTTTGGAACAAATTTAATGTTGGGAATGGATTTAGGCTTCCTCGTGACGCAGCTCACTACTTTGCACACATTTATCTGCTGTTGTGTTGCGTCAATTTTATGGCTCTGGGTGTGGTGTTTTTGTCATGGCATGTTTTTGTTCCAAGATCATAGATTCCCTGTTCTCTTTCAGTTTACTGCACAGTCAAAAATGATCATCATTAAAATGAGTTCATCACTGGGTCATGCGTGTCAACAGGTGTGAGAACGGTGCTTTTTCCACAATGGGAGAAGATTAATGCGGAGGAGGAGAAGAGAGGCAAATCCCTGGGAAAACCCAGGGAGAAACTTCTGGATGTGGACGAGATGCTGAAGATCGCCTGGTCCTGAGATCTGACCGGATGGAGTCTGCAGAGCTGTGATAAACCGTCAGAACTGTATGACTTTCTTTTGTGGAACACAAAAGATGACGTTTGGCAGAATGTGCACGCTGCTCTTGTCCATTCAATGAAAAATTACAAATAATGACTGAAAATTTGGGGTTCTTACACAAAAGAACACTGAATAGCGCACAAATTATGTTTATGGTACTTTTCTTGTGCATTGTTGTACTTATTCTGAGCGCAACAGCCTCCCTTTCACTAATAAGAGCATCTGAGGAATTCTTCTTCAGAAACAAAGTGGAACGATATGGCGGTGGATAAATGATGACACACGTTTCCTATCATTTATGAGCTGTTCTTTTAACTGAAGGTTGTTCTGGATTTGATGGTTCATGCCTTTGATGTTTAACAAGTTCATGCTGTATTATGAAAGAATCAAGTCTTAAGCAACTTGGGTTACTTGTTAATGAATTGTTTAGCTATCATGTCAGGACATGGACTTACAATAATCACTACTGTTTCCCTTTACTACTGATGCCAGCATGTCTGACAATGAAGCTGGCCCAGTCTTTGTGAAAGTAGGTTAGGCATGGCTTTCTGATCGTTTATTCTTGCCAGAACAAACAAACTGAACATATTTTTACACAATAAATAATATAGAAACACTATTGTTATGACTGCTGTTGTTGTACCTATTAACCAGGGTTGGCAACTTTTGAGTTAAGCTTGGAGTGAGAATTATGGAAGAATATGCTTGAATAATTTCACAATTTCAATTCAATTCTTGTGATCACACATGAGCTCGTCTGCTGCTCCGTGTTTGTAATTATGTGAGTTGAGCTCTTCCCAAAAACTAAAATCATTATGTACAAACATTAAACCATGTACGGACATGTTCTCTGATCTCAGATGGAGATGAAAGACTGTTGCTCTATTGTTGAACTGGATGCAATAGTTAAAAGTGCCCTATTAAGCTATTTTAAAGGCTACTAATGTTGTTTTGGCGTCTCCTACAACAGGTTCACATGCATCCAAGGTCAAATCAGCTCTTTTCTCTCAGTGTCTGAAACGCTCCGATAAAGATTCAGTCTCTCTAAGCCCCGCCTCTCTGAGAGCTGCTCTGCTCTAATTGGTCAGAAAGCAAACGCTCATTATCATATCTGAATCTCAGCTCTTGATCTCAGTGATACGAACAGTAACGATGGCGTGGGTTTTACCGTATCAATCTCAGAAAACAGCGTCTTCTCCACATGAACAACACGAACCAAACTCTTCCAGTCTCAGATACACTACAGTGTTTGAGGGCGGGGCAAAGAGACGCTGTTCAGCCAATCAAGACCACAGGCTGGCATTATGCTAATTAGTTACAAACCTATGTAGGAAGCGAGACTGAATTACTGACGACTCGTTTCAGTTCAGAATCGATTCTTTCTTTTAGGAGAGAAAAACTACATTTATCTGCATCTTTTACATTCACAAACAGCTTTATTACACACTGCATGAAAAAGCATAATAGGGGCACTTTAACTTTACTTATTCTACACAATTTCTCATTGCATGATTTTACTGTTGTGTGTTCAACACAACCCACTGCGCAATATGATGTCGGAGTGACGTCTTTTTCATGTAATTTTTGGACGTCCACATTCGGTCCACTGAAGGGGTTGTTTTGTGACGCCAGGCGACGTCTTTTTTTGACGTCTTTCCCACGACTAATGTTGACGTCTGTCCACAAAAGTTTGTTTGTGGAAAGAAGGAAGGAGACAGGATCGGCTTGCTGTGGATTGTGTGTTTTATTAGATAAGTCTTTTCCAAACAATAATCGCGCTCAGTGCGCTCTCTCACACACTCTTCAATAACTTTCTCCTCAAACAAAACAGCGGCTTCTTTAGGCTTCTCCTCGTGAGACGACAGGCAGAGACACACACACACACACTTTCTCCCGTCACAGATATCGCTGAACCACACCCGCCACAACGCTTTTATCCAAAGTGACTTACATTGCATTACACATTTACATTCCTATCAGTTCTTGCTTTCCTTGGGAATCGAACCCGTGATCTTGACATTGCAAGCGCCAACACTGTTTGAGCTACAGCATCACACCTTTGTACATGTCTCCAGTTATCTCCTGATGCTGAGACGATCAAATAGAGTTTTTGGAAAATGATCCTAAATAATTATAAATAATCTGTATTCATATGTATTAATCATGTTGATAATAACAATGTTGATATTTGTAAATAAATAAAAAAAAATCATGTAAATTTCCTGCACCTGTCATAGACGTCCAAATGACGTCCAAAAAATTACCCAGTTCAAAGGTCCAATGTTGAACGTCAATATGACGTCCAAGTTGGGTCATGGTTGGACGTCCAAATAGTGGACCTAGTTTGGACGTCGAATAGATGTCCAGAATTGGTCATGGACCGACGAACCCAATATAGACATGATCTGCACGTCTATCCGACGTCCAATGTTTAGTGGGAAGTGAAGTTCTCAATAAAGAAGAACTTTCAAATTATTATAAATCTAATCAAATACATTTTTAATTTTTTTATAAAAATAATGAAGAAATAATTGATAAAACAATGTCTTTAGTATTGTACAACAGTAGACAAAGTCACATAACATTCAAGCATTTGCATCCATTTGATCAGTTCATGTATTCTCTGGGAATCGAATCTACAACCTAGGGCTGAACGATATGGCCGAAATTCATATCACGATATATATTTCTTAATTTCGATACGATACGATTCTGATATCGATATACAGTGAGGAAAATAAGTATTTGAACACCCTGCTATTTTGCAAGTTCTCCCACTTAGAAATCATGGAGGGGTCTGAAATTGTCATCGTAGGTGCATGTCCACTGTGAGAGACATAATCTAAAAAAAAAATTCCAGAAATCACAATGTATGATTTTTTTAACTATTTATTTGTATGATACAGCTGCAAATAAGTATTTGAACACCTGAGAAAATCAATGTTAATATTTGGTACAGTAGCCTTTGTTTGCAATTACAGAGGTCAAACGTTTCCTGTAGTTTTTCACCAGGTTTGCACACACTGCAGGAGGGATTTTGGCCCACTCCTCCACACAGATCTTCTCTAGATCAGTCAGGTTTCTGGGCTGTCGCTGAGAAACACGGAGTTTGAGCTCCCTCCAAAGATTCTCTATTGGGTTTAGGTCTGGAGACTGGCTAGGCCACGCCAGAACCTTGATATGCTTCTTACAGAGCCACTCCTTGGTTATCCTGGCTGTGTGCTTCGGGTCATTGTCATGTTGGAAGACCCAGCCTCGACCCATCTTCAATGCTCTAACTGAGGGAAGGAGGTTGTTCCCCAAAATCTCACAATACATGGCCCCGGTCATCCTCTCCTTAATACAGTGCAGTCGCCCTGTCCCATGTGCAGAAAAACACCCCCATGCTTCACAGTAGGGATGGTGTTCTTGGGATGGTACTCATCATTCTTCTTCCTCCAAACACATTTAGTGGAATTATGACCAAAAAGTTCTATTTTGGTCTCATATGACCACATGACTTTCTCCCATGACTCCTCTGGATCATCCAAATGGTCATTGGCAAACTTAAGACGGGCCTTGACATGTGCTGGTTTAAGCAGGGGAACCTTCCGTGCCATGCATGATTTCAAACCATGACGTCTAGGTGTATTACCAACAGTAACCTTGGAAACGGTGGTCCCAGCTCTTTTCAGGTCATTGACCAGCTCCTCCCGTGTAGTTCTGGGCTGATTTCTCACCTTTCTTAGGATCATTGAGACCCCACGAGGTGAGATCTTGCATGGAGCCCCAGTCCGAGGGAGATTGACAGTCATGTTTAGCTTCTTCCATTTTCTAATGATTGCTCCAACAGTGGACCTTTTTTCACCAAGCTGTTTGACAATTTCCCCGTAGCCCTTTCCAGCCTTGTGGAGGTGTACAATTTTGTCTCTAGTGTCTTTGGACAGCTCTTTGGTCTTGGCCATGTTAGTAGTTGGATTCTTACTGATTGTATGGGGTGGACAGGTGTCTTTATGCAGCTAACGACCTCAAACAGGTGCTTCTAATTTAGGATAATAAATGGAGTGGAGGTGGACATTTTAAAGGCAGACTAACAGGTCTTTGAGGGTCAGAATTCTAGCTGATAGACAGGTGTTCAAATACTTATTTGCAGCTGTATCATACAAATAAATAGTTAAAAAATCATATATTGTGATTTCTGGATTTTTTTTTTTAGATTATGTCTCTCACAGTGGACATGCACCTACGATGACAATTTCAGACCCCTCCATGATTTCCAAGTGGGAGAACTTGCAAAATAGCAGGGTGTTCAAATACTTATTTTCCTCACTGTAAATAAAAATGGTACAAATAAATTAATGTTCATCTTTTATTTGAGCCTTCATACAGACAAGAAATGTGAAATCACCGTCAAATAAACAAGCATCTCCACTTTATTAATATTAATATATTTAACTCTAAACAATAACATAGGCTGATTTTATTATTCTTATAGATTGAAACAAAAGTGCTTCAGCCAGGATAAAGAATATTAAAAAAGCTGCCAAAAATAGAAAAAAAGAGACAAGGAGACACATGACTCTCCTCTGTGCGATGACAACTCAAGTTACGGGATGTTTGCAGGAAAGACGGTGAGACACATACTTCCTGATCTTTAAGTCAGTGTGAAGCATGAGCTCATATGCACAAATATATTTTTAGTGCATGTATAGTATAGGCCTATGTCACTCTTCCTGCTTCCGGAACGCGGAGCAGGGATTCAGATCTTCCGGTCAACAGTATTTCTCGTTAAGGATTTAGATCAGGGGTGGGGAACGTCCGGCCCGCAAAACAGTTTGATGCGGCCCGCGAGTCAATTCCTCCCAAAAAAAAAAAAAAAAAAACTTCAGAAACAAAAATCTCAGCAATTAGCCTACTTTTCCTGTGATAGAAAACACAAAATAGGCAAAGTGGCAAGCAGCACGAGTCCACGAGCCGTGAGAGCAGGGCATGGCCAGTAGCGCGAGTGTTAATGAGTCACCTGAGTTCAAGTTCAAGCACCGGTTAAGTTTCTCACGGATGAACTTCGGGGACGCGCGCGCCGCACCGGTTTAAAAAAAATAACGCAGTCAGCACCGCCGCACAGTCTTCTGTCAGAACAGATGTTGTCAGGCTATATGTCAGTAAAACTCAGAAAAAAAAAAAAACTTACGTCGTGCCAGCCGTTTGCTCGCGGCGCGCACTCTTCAACACGCAAATGCGGCGCGCCCTGTATCACGCAAAATAAACTACATAACGTCGTGTTCTGTCGTCAATTAAGTATTGAAACAACCAAAAGGGAGATTAAAGCTGCGTCAAAACTCTATGTCGGGCCTTTTGTATTACTTTGTTGGCTATAGGCTACATACATGTTACACATTTTGGCGTAGCCCTACTCAATTTTCATTATTAATATTCTAACATTTTATCAATATTGCAAAGTCATCAAAACTGACTAAATATTTTGTGACCAAAAATGTGAAAAATAGGCCTACATCTAGCCTAAATGATCGTTCATGACATTCTTTTAACTATAGGCCTAAGCAACCCAATTTGTCTAGATCTGTATTATTTCCTTTGTATAATGAGCTTAAATATTGCTGCGCAGTCGTGTGATTTAGTCTGCTTGATTAACATTATTAGCCTACAATGTATTCCTATTTAACTCTGATATGTAGCCTATAAGGTCCTCGAATGTGTTCAAATATTTCACCAGCATCAGCCTTTTCACAGTTTCTATCACTGTCTGTGTTTGCACAACTTCCATCATTAGGCCAGTAACGGTGACAAGTGACTGTCTTTATGAGTGAACAATTGAAATTTAACCGGGTAACCCCCCTAACTACCTCACATTTGAATGTGTGTGTCTGTGTGGTAATATGGCCTGGTGTGGCAACAGTGCCAGGACTGAATTTTTTAACCAGTCTGCCCCCTGCATATAGGCCTAAAATATACATTATTCTCTGTATCGAATCATGTTATCTTGTTACCCAGCCCCTGATGTTTCGGGCTTAATCCCTGGTGTTTTTAAAACCTAGAAACGCCCCTGCTCATCACAATGGCCCTTAAAGAATGTTAAAAAATTGTAAATGGCCCTTGATAGGAAAAAGGTTCCCCACCCCTGATTTAGATTATCAGCCATAATGTCTAAACCATCCGAGATAGACTGACCACGAGCTATGAGGTTGTGAAATGAAGGTTTTTTGCTCCTGTAGAAGCTCGTATGAAATCAACCTTGTTTTAAGAAAAACATGTTTTATCCGCGATCTTATGAAAAAAAAACTACACTTCCCACAATCCTAAGTGTAGCAGCAACGTCTGCTGATTGGTCCAACTCGCTGTTACCATAGAAACGTTTACCTTACTGGCGAACGGCCCGCCGCTGTTGTTGTAGTGTACCGGGTTGCTCTGCGTCAGGACGTGACAGCCATACCTCAGCTTTCACGCTTTTCCACTTGAGAGTTTTCATTTACCATCCGAACCACATCGTCATATGTGACTTCAGGCAGGTTGCGGAGAGATTTGGTCCAGCAGTATCTATCAGACTCCGCCATTGTAAAAAGCTAACCGGAAGAGCCGTATCCCTACTACAGTTTTTTTCAATTGTTTAAGCACAATTTTGAAAACAGGGCCTGGTTTGTCACAACACTACACACAATTAGCACATCCCAACACCAAAGTAGCACAACACTTCAGATCATTTGCAAAATGGAACACTTTTGTCAAAACTATACACAACTTCATAAAAACAATATTTTGTTACCATACGAAACACACACATTTCATATAACTTCAATCTTTTTGAAACAGTTACACACTGCTGTTGCTAACCTAAAACACTTTTAGCAAGTCTAATTCTCAGTGATTAGATTACTGTAAATGAAGTACACAGAGAAAGTGCAACTACAAGTGCACCAAACACTACACAAGACCAATGTTTTACTCTTCTTTTTTTTTACTCTTTTTTTTTACTCTCTCCTCTAATTTTTTTTTATATTTACTTACAGTAAGATGTGTGTGACCAACATATGACAGTAAAAGAGCACACACAAACCATATTCTAATATGGAATTCGAATTGTATTGGAATGGTAAAGAGTGTTGGGACGTGACAGGAGGGCCTCCACTCAAGGAGACAATATGATGAACACGTCTAAGAATGTTCCACATATGGTTGAAATACCATCATTTGCCTAGAAAGATAACATTCTGGGAGTCAAGACTATAAAGGAGAAAGGATGCCCTCTCTTCACTGTCACACTCTGCAGCCACTCTGTGTGACTGTTCGACTGCTGGCCTTTTCTTGCAAGAAAATAAACCTCATCAAAGACTATTGGAAATGTTTGTCTCTTATTCAGTGATAGGATTGTGTTTGCCACCACACCTCCTGAAGGTTCTCGAGGCGACGGTAAAGCGACTCAAATTTGGCCTTACTCGTAGCCCAGCCTCTCTCATAGTCACACCATTGATAAAGACATGTGCAACTAGTGGCTTGAATTTCATCTGAGACTGCTTGTCTTCTTGCCCTTCCTCCTCCTCATTCTTATCCCTCTTCCTTCATGTCTTTCTGGATCCATTGTTCCAAAACGCAATAAACTGATTTGGGCCCTTTTATATATCTACTGAAGGTTCTGATTGATGTGTGTTAAATTTTGACTCTTAGTGTTTCCACCTGGGTAATTGTGTGCTAACTGAGCTGAAGCTGTGCTGACTTTAGTGAACAATTTTGAATGCTAGTGCTTTCTAAATGACAACATGGTCTAAGCATTGAGAAATGAAGGGATTTGTGTGTAGAGTTTTGCAGTGACAGTTCAACAAATCTGACTCATGTGTCAAAACAGGGAATAGTATTTATAGTTTAGTGAAATGGGTGTGCTTTTTGATAAATGGCGTTATGGTTTTGAAATTTTAGTTCAAAATTTATAGTGGTTATAGTGTTTAAGCAATCGCGAAAAACTGTAACAGATTGGCTCATATGTGTGGTAATTTGACAGTCAGTGCTTTGGAATTGCAAGGAAGTGACATTATGATCTACAGGGTGGGCCATTTATATGGATACACCGTAATAACATGGGAATGGTTGGTGATATTAAATTCCTGTTTGTGGCACATTAGTATATGTGAGGGGGCAAACTCCTCAAGATGGGTGGTGACCATCACATATACTAATGTGCCACAAACAGGACTTTAATATCACCAACCATTCCCATGTTATTACGGTGTATCCATATAAATGGCCCACCCTGTACTTCTGTGTCTGATGTATACAAGTGTGTTTAGTGTTTTGCAAATCACTGTGTGTAATGTTTTGCAAATAGTGTGAAGCTGACAATGTGCTTACAGTTGTGCAAATCTAGCCTTGTGTTTTGCTTCTTGAGTGTAAGGTTTTGCTAATTGTGGGAAAAGTTTAATTTTAGTGTGTAAGCAATCGTAAAAAACTGTAAAAGACGTACTTCCGGTCTTCAATTTTTTCGTGACATAGGCCTATATTGTGCAACTTTTCTCATTTGCTCTTATAATGCGGGAAACTCCCGCAAACATACAAGACTTTAGCTCATGTTTCAGGACATTTTACTAAATTGTCACTTGCCTTAATATTGCGCGCTGTGAACTGATCAGTGCACAGAATATGAAGAATAAACGCCTCAGGAGTCAGCTGTCAAAAACGGGCCAAAACCAGCACAAAAACACACTCAAACCGGAACAAAAACACACAAACCAGCACAAAAACACACACAAACCGGAACAAAAACACACAAACCAGCACAAAAACACACTCGGCAATCGACAAAAACACAGAAAATAGACATTATTTTTTGTCAACATCGCATCAGCAGTGTTGTTGCGCGAAATAAACCCAGAGACTATTGAAATCAATGTTTAGAAAGCGCCACGTCCGGTTTTTTTTTGTTTTTTTGCGCAAAAGTATAACGTAGTGTCAATAAAATCATTAATTTCAGTATTTATCATGTTATAAATGAAAATTTAAGTATTGCATCTCAAAACCATTGGTATAATCTATCATTTACAGCAATAAACACACATGGACTATTTTTGTCATTTTTATGGCTATGACTACTTTGACGCTCATTAACTCATTAACTCATAATTCGATTCTGCGACTTTAGCCGGGGTTTCACAGGCGGGGTCACATATTAGTCCAGTCATTTTAAGCCAAAATGGGGGTCAACCTTGAACAAATTGCAACAGAAGCAAACTCAAATGATTTTGTATCCTCAATATGAAAAAAAAGTCCAGAAGAATCCCATTATGGGAAAGTTTCGAAAAAGACCCAAATTATATAAAATATATGCCGGCACATGACCGACCTTCAACGTTGAAATATGGTTAAAATAATGTCAGTTGTTGTTTCAACGTTGAAACAACGTTGAAATAACGTTTAATGCTAAATGGTTGAAAAAGGTTAACAAAAACACTTCTAAATCAACGTTGAAATTTTTACAAGATCTGTACGTTGAAACAACGTAATGTTTTCGACAACATACTACAAAAATATCTGCCTTTTTTTGTCCTCCATATGCGTTGTAAACTTAAGTGGGGTTAAAAAAAGATTAAACTCTTAGTTGTGCATTCACTGTTTAATTTCCACTACTGCCCAATTAGTTGTTAATTTGCAGTTGTTATGTACATGTATTTTATCCTGTGTCCTTCAAAGATCTTGCACTTTGTGTGTGTTTAAATAAATGTTTATTTTGTATTGAACCACATAAATTGTCATCCATTTTATGAGGGTAAACTTTAACACATTTTTATTCTTATAATGTCGACTGACATTTTCAGGAGTACATAGTCATGGAAATGTGCCGAAAAGTCATGGAAAATTATTGGTTAAAATGTGTATGAACCCTGACGTGCTGAAAGTCCCAGGGACTTTGTAGACCTGTTACTCTGCTGGAAGCACTTTCCAAATGTCTGTGTTTATGATTTCGCAAGAGGTTTGGCGACACACACAATTTGCTGGTTCCTCATTCACTGCCTTTCCAGCCTTTTGAGGGCAGACTGTCTGAGCCCACAGAAGAGAATGTGAAGGGGCTGCCAGGGATGAAAAATTGCTGGTATCACGGCTACATGAAAGTGTGCACTGTGTGGAGGATAATGTTCATCCGGTCACTGGATCATCTGAGCACTATGTCTTATATGACTGCTTCCATGAGCAGAACACCACAGATCCAAAGGACATACTACGCAGGATCCAACTTGTCCCTGAGCTGAAAGGGTGGTTAAGTTGCTGAGCAGTTCTTTGCCAAAATGCGTAAAAGCAACTACTTCTTCAATAACATGACTCCATCAACCCATGCATTTCTTATGAGAAGTGTTATCCATCGTCATAACACCTCCACAAATAGAGGACTTCTGGAGAGGCAATTAAACTCTGGATGTCGGCTTGAACTTCTAAACACCATCGCCTTGTCTACTTTGGGACAAGCTGTCATAGGTGATGCATCAAAACGACGAAGCACATCTGTGGTGGCTCAGGCATCTTCAGCAACAAGTAAATTGCTTTAACATTAATGATCATACAAAGTCATTCATAGGGGTGTAACAACACCCTCATGTCACGATTCGATACATATCACAATACTGAACTCACGATACGATATTATTGCGATACTCCAAGACATATGATAAAAGGTTAACAAAAAATGTACTGTTTATTAAACTGATAAATTTGATATTACATAGTGTGTATAAATGAATATTCTTGGACTTGGTGCTGGAAACCCAAAGCACAGGACAATAGAGACACCAGAATAAAAATATTCATGATTCTGAATATATATTGTGACACGATATATTGTTACACCCCTAGTCATTCATGTAATTAATCTTGACCCATGTGACGGAATTGTTTGTTTTGTCTAAAAGTTAAAAACTTCACTGAAATGCATATTCTAGTCATTTAATTGGTTCATAACATCAAATGTTGTTGTACTCAAAACCTTAAGGATCTCAACTCACTCCAGCCGAGCCAAGGTCAACTGAAAGCATAGCTGCACAACCACCCACTGATGAAGCACCAACACAAAGTGAGCACTATGAATATGAGTTGAAATAATAACTAATGCCTACTAACTGGGAGGAGTTGGGGAAATTTTGGGGATAGGTGAATGCTACTGTCAGATCACATGCAGTGAGATTAATGTATATTAGCATTAATAAGACTAACTGTTTCATTTTTCTTGTAGATGTTGGCCCTTCGCAGCATTGTGGGCAGCATTGTGCAACACTTACTGCCATCAGCAACCTCAGGCCCTGCAGAACAATGTGGACAGCTGGAGGAGATCATCCCCTCCAGGAACAGCTGGTACATAAATGCATAGCTTTTTTGACAATTTAATTTCTTCTTCTTCCATTTAAGTAATTAAAGGATTTTGTTGATATTGTTGATTGTATTATTATTATTTAATGCTACTTTTAATTTGTCTTACTTACTTAGACGGAGAGTGTGAGTAGGAGGTGTCCATGAGCTAGGAGCAGGAGCAACTTTTGCTAAGAATTCTGATTAATTATTTTGTCATTTTGCCTCCACGTCCCCCCGATTGCCCACAAGCTTCTCCTCCTGTCCATATGGTAATTTCTCTACTGTGCGACAGAGAGTCGCGTGGTTATGACGCAATCGTTAGCCTATTTTTACAAAAACGGCTTCTACGGGGCCATAACGTAAGATACAAGGTAATGGAGCCTTTTATACATTTTCATGTTTCTTTAGAAATAAATAATGGACAAATGGAGTGTTTAAACGCCTCAGATGTAAAGTTATTCGCTGTCAAAGTGACGCCAGAATGAATGGGAGTCAATGGAATGCTAACAGCAGGTGATGGTCTGCTAATCAATGGCGGCGCCCGGTGAAGCTTCAATATTTTATGAAACCCTGCCCCCCTGGATATTTTGCGTTTATATATCCACTCGGCGCAGTGGAGGTGACGTATTTCCGCTATTGAGTGGAGCTCCACTCGCCCCGTAGTCTGCAGCCAGACCCTATTGAGTTGGTTGGAGTAAATCACTCCGCTTCTGAGAATATAGTTCCCAGTATGTATATGGTTAGAAGATGGCTGTGTCTCTAGTGACCTTGTTATTTGTACACGCTGTGACTATACAAATCACAACATGTAAATAGGAGAATGTTGGCGTTATTTTGTCACTTATTGGGAGCAGTATGCTAGCTGGAGCCGTTGACCTCCAGTCTTTGTGCTAAGCTAGGCTAGCGGTGGGTGTGTCAGACAGAGTTACGGCACGCACGGAGATGAAAAGGGTATGAATGGACTTATCTAACTCTGGGGGATACAGGGAATAAGCTAAAGTCCCAAAAAAGTTGGCGTGTTCCTTTAAGCACCTTGTATGAACCCTGCATTGATTTTTGGCAGTTTTTGTGTTCCTCCCTCTCTAGCTCATTTATTATGCATCTGTTGATATGATTGGCGTTTTAGAGAAGTCAAATGGCTGTGATCAGACTGGCAGCTTACTGACGCTTTTACTGTCTATGACTGCAATGCATTCTCTATGGGTTCCGGGAGGGCTCGCACTAACGTGCTTTCGTCATCATACGTAAACTTCACTTGTGCAGCGATTGGTGGAAACAAATATACCTCTATTAATAATTGAAGTGACATTAAATAGGCGAAGCACTGCTACTTGAGCACAGAGATAGCGGATTTCAGGTGTTGCGTGATATCTCTGCACCCAAGTAGAAGTGCTGCGTCCCAATAAAGTCTCAAATCAAATCGGCTAGTCTTAATCTGCATTGCCATTTGTACTCGTTGTGAATGCGCAAGCCACAAGAAGTAATTAGGGGTTTTTTTCTATATCACTTTTACTCACGATATGCTCTCTGGCAACAAAGGATTCCATTCATTATGCTAAGCTAGCGGCGGCGCTGCCAGACTAAGGCCTCATTTACACTGTCAGTGAAATGTGACCCAATGCTGATTTTTTGCTCATATGTGACAGATCGGATGTGTCCTATGACAGTAGCTGCGTTTACATGGACACTTATAATCGGATTGACGGCTCAATCGGACTAAAAAACCTTCATGTAAACACCTTAATCGATCCGATTGAGCTCGATCCGAATGAAATTTCGATCGGATTGAAAGGGGTGGTTTATCCCTTTTGTAATCCGATCGAGAGAACATGTAAACACTTGATCGGATTTAAAACCGAAACTGAAAGGACTGCGCATGTGCAATGACGTTAAATAGCGTAATGACGTTGACGCGCGGAACGAGCTGTTCTTCATGTTGAATAAAGTGTCATATTAATAAGTTTCCCGTTATTCCCCTAATTTCACTCGCGCGTCTGTGAAGTGAAGCAGGACAACGTCCCACCAGTGCTTGTTTTGGATTCTCATCCACAGACGACTGGTTTTGGCCGCGGGGAGGGGCATTTTTACTGCGTGATCAATAAGCAGCACGGCAAAACGGTTAATATGCTCTAAATTATGACCAGAGACGAATTAATATTACGTCTGCTGTTTAAAACAAATAAAGAACTAATAGATGAGAATATTTATGCAGGAAAGTCTGTATATTCGTGCAGTGTGCGCATGTCAAAACATCAGATCCGATTTGAAACTTGTGACATATAAACGCGCACATCAACCCGATTACTTTATTTATCATTCATGTAAACACCTTGTTCGGATTCATCAATCGGATTGATTTCATTCCGATTGTGTCCATGTAAACGTAGCTACTGTAAACAGGAAAAAAAACAAAAAAAAGAATTATCAATTTTCATTTCATGGTGACTTTAAAGGAAGATCACAACACAATGGATGACATATTTAGTTTATTACAAAGGAAAAAACCCTGCTGTTTCAGTTGAACAGTGAACATGATCCATGCATATGTGTTTAATAAATCCCATAAGTGTGCTGTGCTCCATCTCTGTAGCGGTCCAGGTATCTGAGAGGCTGTCCGTGAGGGTATTTCTTCTGAGGTGGGTGATACACCGAAGGTCTACTGTACTCAAACACCGGCTCTCTCATATCTGTGGAAATGAATCAAGCACGACATGAGATAATCTGTTGTTACAAGCCGACACTCATGACCCTGTTCTCACGATGGATTTAGAAACAGATGTTATTACTGGATCATTAACCACGTGTTGCCAAGATTCACTGGAAAAAAAACTTAGCTACTATGTTAAAGTTCCCCTGTGGTGAAAATCAAGTTCAAGTTTCCTCTATTTATATAGCACCATAAAACGGCAGCAGCTGACCAATGTGCTTTACAACATCTAAGCAAAACAAACAACTAATATCACAAATAAAATCAGAGACTATTTTCAAAAGAAAATCGTAGTTAGATTTTTTTTGCAGCAGTAAGATCTAACATCACCAATATTACACTTTCACCCTGGTCAGTTACCATATAGATATTGTTTAAAACCTTTAATAAAGCAGACTCAGTACTGTGAAATGTTCTGTGAATTTTTTTTTTTTAATGTTGTTTGTGTGTCTATGTGGTGTTTTTAATGTGCTTTAAGACAAACCATGTGTAAATTCATAAGTCAACATCATTACTGAGTATTTTCTCCTTAAAACTGCAGTGAACCAAAGACAGTCTTAACCCTAAAACCGAATTCTGGACAAATGTGGGCAAAATAATTTTGATTTATTTTTAAAAAAAATACTTCCCTTGATCTGAGCGGTACAAGACTTGGCTAATTTTCCTAAGTTTGCCTCCTGAACACACACAATTTTTTTTTGACTCAATTCTACAATGTTAAGTGGGTGAAAAAAACAAACTCCTTAATCTTGTATTTGGGTCAAAAATGGGCACCCATAGAAATGAATGGGAAAAACTGTAATTTAGAGCATTCTTCTTGTTTTTTGTAAAAATAAATCAATAGATCCAATACAATGCATATCTAACATACACACAAATGAAGGGCTGATCCTGTACAACATTCTCATCATGGCAAAAACTCACACTCAAAAAAAATAAGCATAATTTACATAGAAAATATGGTACTTTTTGAAGTAAATAAAAAAAAACACACCATAAATGAATAGACAAAATTTTATCGAAGACAGTGATATAACATTTATAATAAATCAAAAATAGTATCACATCTGAGTCCTCTGTACCCACATTTGTCCACAATTACACAATTGCTATAAAGTGAATACAGTTTGAGGGCTACAAACACGCTTTGAAATCGCTGGTGTTTCTGACGTCACAAACTACCTTGTAACCAATCAGATCAACGTGTGATCGTCAACCAGTGGATCTCTGAGCTGAGTGAGTGAGTGGAGGCGGGGCTCATTTGCATATTCATAGAACCGCATATACTAAATGAGGCAAGAGTGTAGAGTTACATTCAAGATATTTTAAGGCATGAAGAATTTTTTTTCCAAGAAAAACAAAAAAACGTTTAAATGTGTAATTTTGGCGATCAAAGATGAGTTTTAAGGGATACAATTAAGATCGTGTCTTAAGAACTATTCTGACCAACTAGCAGTAAAACTGAATAAAGTTTATGAATAAAATTAGACTGGTTCTAACTTTTTAAAGTCTGTAACATTAAAAAGCAGATCAGTCTCGAAGAAGAAAATTAGATGACTAACTTTTAAAGGGTAACTCTCGCCAAATTGAACCTAGGCTCTTTTTGTTAATCTACCTGAGTCAAACATTTGTGTAAAAGCATAATTAGAATGGAAACACCACTTTTAAGATTGACCGTATTTTCGTTTTCGGTCAAAATGCCTTTTGAATGGGAGTGCACTACAGTGTTAGCATCAACATCGCTATATTTGAAACACTAAGAAGGCTCACTTTATCAGTTAGTGTTTCCGGTGGCTGGAATTTTGTCAGTCAAAAGTAGTCGATCTCCGAATGCAAGGTAATAAACTGAGCTTTCCAACTTTACTCTCCTCATGGTACATTACATTCGGAGATCGACTACTTTTGACTGACAAAATTCCAGCCAAAACCTTTCTTTTTAGTAAACTGTGTTCACAAACAATGTTGTCAATGCTGGAGTTCATGTGTAGAGCCCCTGGTGATACTTCAAGCACAGTTTCATGTTTTGTCGAGCCTTTTTAGCATCAAAATCGCTATTTTTAAAACACTATCATAGAAGTGCCCCATAAGCACTCCCATTCAAAAGGCATTTTGACCAAAAACAAAATTACAGTCAATCTAAAAAGTGGCGTTTCCATTCTTTTACACAAATGTTTGACTCGGGTTAATTAACAAAATAGCCTAGGTTGCAATTTGGCAAAGTTTCTAACAAAAACTGGTTGCATCCAAAACAGCTTAAAGATGTTGAATAAAATGACTCCAGATGTCAAAATAGACTTGGTAAACCAACTGCTGTCGGTTTGTGGGTTAATGTAGTCTTTAAAGTGTTGCCTCTGACACCACAGTGCTCATTCAAACAGACAGAACAGAGATTGCTGTGGCATTGACAGACAAAAAAAAAACATCACCACACATTAAATAAAGATATATAAGTCATTGAGTTTTGTCTTACAACAGTGCAACTCTGTACACATGATAAACATTGTTTTGAGACATGGCAAAAATAGTAGACTAACTGGATTTTCCAGTAAACCTGCTCTTCAATGCAACAAAAAAAAGGAAGTTTACTCACTTAAGAACTCATGAAAGGTCTCAGTGACAGATTGATCCCATTGGCACTGGAAAAATGCAAGACCAGCAGGCGTAATAAGATCCTGATGTTTCCTATAGAAGTCCACCGTTCGGAAAGTCCGTTGCTTCAGACAATAGCTATAAACGTGACAGAGAGATGAATATATATTTCTGCAAATGCTGAAAATAACTTTGGAAATCACCCTGCTTTTTACTGAATATTTTCTTTTTTAAATCCTATGCAAGTTGAAGGGTCTTTCTGTGGGGGTTTTAAGCAGTTCAAAAATAAATACAAAGAACATACAAAGAACTAGCCCTAATAAAACTGACTGTTATTCCTTATGAGCCATAATTACTTTAATTCATTCTCATTTTGAAATGTAATGATTGCTTTTCTGAAATGATGTATTTCGCAAGACAAATACAAACTCCATAGGACAGTGCTTTTGAAACGAGTTCAAATGAAATGCAACTACTAGTTTGTGGGAGGAAATTCGGAAGTATTGGGTGAATCTCAAGAAACCTTTCAAGAACATGTCCAGGTCAAATTTCACCCCCCAAAATCACAAGAAATTAATAAAATGTTACTTAAATTTACACATTTAAATTTTGTTAATGAACAAAAAAGTCAATACCTCATCAATCCTTCTTCCAAAACTTGTTTTTGTCTTGCCTTGATTCACAATGGTAAGCATTTATATTTTAGACCTGTCGGGATGGTTTTCCCGGGAAATTGAGTACATCTAATATATATTGTGAAGGCTCATCATTACGGTTGTTGTAGCAGTGCTGGAAATTATTTTCAAGGAAGTACCGTGTCTATTAAAAGGTAAATATACTTAACGTCTTCAGCCAGTCAGCTTGAGATCATTTTTAACTAAACTGGTTATATCTCTTAAGCCTAGTAGTGAATGTTTTGTTAGCAATAGGATAATCACTCTCTCTTTTTTTAGACGCATAATTCATCAGTCACGCAGAGCCAAAAAAACACAACCCAAACAGGGCCGTACCCACCAGTGAGGTCCGTGCATGAAATAAATATATTAGAAAACTTCATATTTTGCATTTTGTTTAGTAATGAAGGCAATTTCGTGATTTTAAACATCATAAAATGTTTAAACCAGCCATAAGACTCCCGGATTTACGTGATTCACGTGGGTCATACTTTTAAGGTTGGAAAATATGGGAATCCGTAAAAAAACATCCATGAAAATCCATCCGCAGTCATGCAGAGCCGAAGCACAACTAAAAGAATGTGTTTTTTTGTTATGAAAACACTGTAATAAGCAAAATGCTTTAATGGTCAATTTTCTTAATGCAAAATATTATTTTGTACTTTCTTTTAATAATAGGGTGAAAAATGACCGGGAATTGTTTTCATGAGACGTATAAATCAGTGTCTAGACTCTGAGAGTAACACCCACCACGGCGAGGGCCGGAGATCAGCGCTGAAATCAACCGGACCATCTTGTTTTAACAGGATGAAGGCGTATCTGTGAAACCCAGTTCCTCTGGCAGGAAACGGGCTGATGTAATGACAGACCTCTTCTCCTGACGTCACAGCATTTCCCGGGATATTCCCACTATAATGTTTAACAGATTAAAACTGACATAACCATATCCATTGTCTCAAACAATTACGTCTTCAGTTCTGGTGTTTCCAACCGGGCCGGATGAGTCAGACAATGCGGTCATGAATTTTGGCATTTAATACAGGCGTACTCACACTAGCCAGTGAAGATACTCCTGCTCAGCATCCAGGAGGTGTTCATCTGCACAAACACACACAGCTTACTTCACTGTATCTCCATCTAGTGGAGGAACTTGAGAACTTAAAACTGCATTCACTAACTGCTAATTAAAGTGACATTTCTGCAGGTCAACTGACCAAAAAAGCATTTAAAGGGATAGTTCACTTTGAAATTCAATTTTGGTATGTTTTAGCTTCCCTCAAGGGCATCCAAGATGTAGGTGTCTTTTTTTCCACAGTAGTTTCAATTTTGATATTTTTAGGTCAAACCGTTCTTGTCTGTCAGTCATATAATGCAGGTCTATGGGTCATTATCTCAAAGAGCATGCACAGAGAAGTCCAGATTAAACAATTCCCCATCGTAAGTACACATTGATGGCCTAAGACACGGAATGAGCGTTTTGTGTGAGAAAACGTACTCGGTTACTAACGTAACCTCGGTTCTCTCTAGAAGAGGGAACGAGTACTGCGTTTGATAAAACGCTGCGGGAAAAGTCTCTTTTCACGAAATACTGAAGCAAAATTATCCTTAATTTTCATATTTGTAAAACGCATTGCGGCAGTGCACAGCCATGGCGAGACGGCTCGCTCACTCATTGGCTGTTCTGCGGCAACTGCATGAGCCTATCGAGCGAGGGCTGATGCAACATCAGACCAATGAGAGCGCTTCGCGCGCTCCTCGTCACATCCCGCCGAAACGGGTGTGGCCATCCCCTATAAAAGGAGCTCGAGTAGGCTGATTCAACTGGTTTTCATCGCCGAAGCGAACCAGAGCGAACCGCGCGCACGGCAGGGAACGCAGTACTCGTTCCCTCTTCTAGAGAGAACCGAGGTTACGTTAGTAACCGAGTACGTTCTCTTACGAGAGTTCTCTCGTACTGCGTTTGATAAAACGCTGCGGGAACCACTTGTAAGACGCCGTGCGTGCTGGGATGAGAAAACACCGACCACTGGAAGCTAGTCCAGGTATACAGTGCATAATCACCCGGTAGACTCGGAGAGTCTGGAGGGGGGGGGGGGGGGGGACAACCACCCTCAGATAGCTGCGTCCTAAGACGCGATATAACATCACATAGGCAGGGGAAGGCCTGGCTAATGTGGGAAATGTGGGTCTTACGCAAATTTGCCCAGATATATGCGCCCTTAGGCGCGAAACAGCGCCACATAGGCAGGGGAAAAACCTGGCTGATGTGGGAGATGTGGGTCTTACGTAATTTCGCCCAAATGGATGCGCCCTTAAGCGCGATACAACGTCACATAGGCAGGGAGAGCCTGGCTGATGTGGGAAATGTGGGACTTACACACTTTCGCCCAAATAGGTGCGTTCTAGACGCGATATAACATCACATAGGCAGGAGGGAGCCTGGCTAATGTGGGAAAAACATGGGTCTTACACAATTCTGCCCAGAAAACTTCGGCGGCGCTGTGCGTCTGCGATATCAGTGCCGAGGTAGACAGCTGATTCGGCTAAACCGAAAACAACCTGGCCTGCAAGGCGGGAACTTCTAGGTTGTAGAACCTTATGAATGTAGACGGCGAGGCCCAGCCCGCCGCCGTACATATTTCCTGTAAGGAAATCCCGCTAGACCAGGCCCACGATGAGGCAACGCCTCTCGTGGAATGCGCTCTAATGCCCAACGGGCACTGAAGGCCCTTGGTAGTATAAGCCATTGTTATGGCGTCAACCACCCACCTGGACAGGCTCTGTTTCGAAACAGCCGTTCCCTTGGAACGTCCACTGAACGAGACAAAGAGCTGCTCCGTCTGTCTGAAGGCAGCGGAGCGGGACACATAAGCTCTTAAAGCCCTAACGGGGCAAAGACAGCTCGAGTCCCCTTCCTCGTTTGATCCCGGCAGGGCAGACAGGGAAATAACCTGAGCCCTAAACGGAGTGTTGAGGGATTTCGGCACGTAGCCGTGCTTAGGTTTGAGTATGACTTTGGAGTCATTGGGCCCAAACTCCAAGCACGTTGGACTCACAGAGAGCGCGTGCAGATCGCCTATGCGCTTCACCGAAGCGAGGGCCATCAAAAACACCGTTTTGAAAGACAGATGTTTGAGGCTGACAGATTGGATAGGCTCAAAGGGGGGACCTTTCATGGCTGCCAAGACCGTAGAAAGGTCCCACACCGGGACTGAGGGAGGTCTGGGGGGATTCAGCCTCCTAGCTCCCCTGAGGAAGCGGATGACTAAATCGTTCCTTCCCAGTGACTGGCCTGGCGTTGCTGTCGAGCACGCTGCGATAGCCGCCACATAGACTTTGAGCGTGGAAGGGGATCTGCCCTTGTCCAACAGCTCTTGTAGGAAGGAGAGAACCTCCGTCACCTCACAATCGAGGGGTGACAGGCCCCGAGCTGTACACCAGCTGGAGAAAACCGACCACTTCGAGGCATAAAGCCGTCTGGTGGAAGGCGCTCTAGCCTGAGTGATGGTGTTCAGCACTCCATCCGTGAGACTAACGGGTAACCGTTGAGCGTCCACGCATGAAGGGACCACAGCTCTGGGTGTGGGTGCCAAATCGAGCCCCTGGCCTGCGAGAGGAGATCTCTCCTCAATGGCACTGGCCATGGAGCGGAGTCTGCTAACTGCATCAGGACTGGAAACCAGGCTTGGTTGTCCCAGAACGGTGCTATAAGCAGTACTGGGCATTTCACCTCCCTGACTCGCTCCAGCACCTGAGGTAGGAGGGAGACTGGGGGAAACGCGTATAGCGGGCAGTGCGGCCACTTGTGGGACAGCGCGCTGTCGTTCTTTGAAAAGAACACGGGGCAATGAGCGTTTTCTGGGGACGCGAATAGGTCCACCTCCGCCCTGCCGAATCTCTGCCACAACAGCCGGACTGTTTGTGGGTGTAGAGACCATTCGCCCGTGGGAACATTGTTCCTGGACAGCCTGTCTGGACCCAGGTTGAGTGTCCCGGGCACATGCACCGCTCTCAGCGAGCTCAGGTTGCGCTGAGCCCATATTAGGAGGCGCTCGGCCAGCCTGTAAAGGGAACTGGATCCGAGACCGCCCTGGCGATTTATGTAGGACACCACGGCCGTGTTGTCCGAGCGGACTACGACGTGTTGGTCCTTGATGTGGGGACAAAAGCGCGTCAGCGCGTTGTGAACTGCTAGCATTTCCAGGCAGTTGATATGATGGAGCTTTTCTCGTTCTGACCAAAGGCCAAAGAACGGCCTGCCCTCGAGCAGCGCTCCCCATCCCGAGGTGGATGCGTCCGTAGACACCACTTTCACTCTCGAGGAAGTCCCCAGGCTTACACCTGAACGGTACCAATCGCCCGCCGCCCATGGTCTCAGGGCTGCTGCGCAGTCTTGATCGACTTTGAGGCGCAATCGGCTGAGTGCCCACGCTCCGCGTGGCACTCGCGCTTTCAACCAGAACTGCAGAGGGCGCATGCGAAGCAGGCCCAGCTGGAGAACTGATGATGCTGAGGCCATGAGGCCCAGCATCCTCTGAAACCGTTTGAGCGGGATAATCGCACCGCAGCGGAAGGACCTCGCTGCGTGCTGTATGCGCAGCGCGCGCTGTTGCGACAGCCGCGCCGTCATAGAACGAGAGTCCAGAACGATGCCCAGAAACGATATAGTTTGGCTGGGGTTCAGGGAGCTCTTCGTCCAATTGATCGTGATACCAAGATTCTCGAGGTGATCGAGTAACATGGTTCTGTGCTCCACGAGCTGAGATCGTGATTGAGCTATGATCAGCCAGTCGTCCAAATAGTTCAGCACTCGCATGCCCCTGAGTCTGAGGGGAGCGAGCGCTGCGTCCATGCACTTCGTAAATGTACGGGGTGCCAGGGACAAGCCGAATGGCAGGACTGTATACTGGTATGCCCGACCCTCGAAGGCGAATCTCAAGAATCGCCTGTGGCGTGACGCTATCTGTATTTGGAAATACGCGTCCTTTAGATCTATCGACATAAACCAGTCTTCTCGGCGAATGTGCGCGAGGATTTTGCTGGTCGTGAGCATTTTGAAACTGCGTTTCACTAAAGCTCTGTTTAGTCGTCTTAGATCTAGTATGGGTCTGATACCACCGTCCTTTTTGGGGACTAGGAAGTATCTGCTGTATAGCCCCCCTTCGCTTTGAGCTTGGGATACATGTTGTATCGCCCCTTTGCTCAACAGTTTTGATATTTCGGCGCGAAGTAGGTGTGCTACTTCTGAATTCACCGTAGTTTCGACGCGTGCTGTGAAGCGTGGAGGGCGCCGACAAAACTGTAGCGAGAAGCCTCTCTTTATAATGTCTAGCACCCAGTCCGAAACCCCTGGAAGCGCGGCCCATGCGTCTGCATGGCCGGCTAGGGGTTGGATGCGAAGCGCGCTCTGTTCGCTGTGCGACGGCGGCGCTTCGGGGTGCGCTAGCATAGGCGTTACGCCTGTGACATTTGAGGCGGGGAGCGCGCGTAATACAGCGGGCAAAACGCTCATCCTCGACCCCGCTACAGTGTTTATCTGAACGAGGGAGGTCTGAGAAGGTCTCATGGGACTCATGCAGCCTACAAGTGAACGTGGGCGGGGACCGGGCACGTTTACTGCTTTGGCCGCGCTGTCTGCTTGAACAGAGCGGGCGCGCACAGGTCCCGTTTTTACAGGGAGCCTGTGGCTTGCCAGACATAGCGTTTGTGGGCACTGGGAAGTGGGCACTTTGACTATGTTTGGGGCGCGATCGAACTGCGTCGATCTTATGAGTACGGGCCCTGTGTGCAGGGCTGTGCTTGTGTGTAGGGATGGGCACAGAGAAGTGGGCATCAACACTACATTTATAGCACCATCGGCCTTGGCCGGGACACCAGAAAATACACTCTTTTCGGGATTTATCTGGGTAGCCGTAAAAACGGCTTTTGTGTGCAGGCAAGCGGGCAGCTGTGCGGGCTTGTGCTCTGCTGAGAACGCTGAAGCAGTCGCAATTCCTGGGACTGAGACAGCGGTGCGCTTTGGTGAGGGCCCGGTCGCAACGGGGCTTACACACCTGCGCTTTCCTAGGCGTGCTAGGATTTCTTTGGGGCTTCCGGCTTCAACACAACCCTTGGTCGCGGCCCGCGGTGAGTGGGGCGGCGGCTGGTAGAGCGAGAGCGAGGGCGTGAGCTGCGCTGCTGTCGCTGTGAGGGGGCGGCCGGGGGCTGAGGCTGTGAGCTCCGAGGGGCCTGTTTCTCACGACCCGCTGCAGAACTGGGGCGCTTCGGCAGGAAGTGCTTGAACGCCTGTGACGCTTTCTGGGCTTCGGAAAATCTCTCCACGAACTCGGAGAGAGAAGATCCAAAGAGGCCAGCGGAGGATAGCGGGGCGTCGAGGAACGCGTTGCGCTCTGCATCAGCCATCTCCGTGAGCGTCAGCCACAAATGCCTCTCGGCTACGGTAGCGGAAGCCATACAGCGTCCCATGGCTTGTGCTGCAGCCTTGGTAGCGCGGAGGGAAAGATCCGACGCGCTTCTCAGGTCCGTGATGCAGATAGCTTCAGGTCCTATCTCGTCCAGCTTGCGGAGGAGATCGCCTTGGAAAACCTGAAGCGTGGCCATGGTGTGCAGAGCCGATGCCGCCTGCCCAGCGGCGGAGAAGATCCGCGCGAGCAGCGACGACGTCATGCGGCAGGCTTTTGACGGCAGCACTGGCTTAGTCCGCCGTCCAGCAGAGGGCGGGCAAAGGTGGGCTGCTATCGCCTGTTCCACCGGCGGCAGAGTGAGGTAGCCTCGGTCCTGAGCATTATCCAGGGAGGAAAATGCTGGGGATACAGACGAACGTGTTCGTGCAGAAAAGGGAGCGTTCCAGGCCTTCGCCACTTCTTCATGAAGCTCAGGAAGAAACGGAGCGGGCTTAGACACAGGAGAAGTGCGCTCACCAGGGAGGAAGCTACCATCAAGCCGGGTGCGCGAGGGGAGTTCCGGTGCAGACCACTCGAGGCCGAGGCTCGCCGCGGCCAACGCGAGTACTCGCATGAGCTCCCTCTCGATGCTAGCTCTAGCCGACGGCTTTCGGGCAGGAGGCGTGAGATCCGCAGAGCTCGCCCAGTCCTCACTGCCTGAAGCTAGCAGAGAGCAGGAATCCTTATCGACCGACTCGACTTCAGAAACAACTTCCTCAGATGAAGCGGCGGCAGACTGCGGGCGCTGAGCATCGGGAAGTGCTTCGGGGGAAGCCGGCGAAGCTGGCGGGCGAGCTTTGTCGGGAAGAGGTGGGTTCCGGGGCCCGCTGCGAGCGGCGCTTCTTACGGCGCGGCACCGCGGCGGGGGGCGCAGGCTCGGAGAACTGTGCCAGGCGAGTCCGCAGAGTCACCATCGGCAAAAGCTCGCAGTGAGGGCAGCCGCCGTCAGCGAGCGCGAGCGCTGCGTGATCTTCGCCCAGACAGGAGACGCAAATAACGTGGCGGTCTCCCTCGGTGAGCGGGGCTCGGCACGAGCCACAGGATGGCATCTTGAAAAAGACGCGGCTCTTTTAGGGGTGAGTGTTCGGGGAACACTGCACACACACACACAGAACAGAGCAGATAAAGGATATGAAGCGCCGGAAAGCGCAGCAGGTACGGCAGTAGAAGGCGGCGAAGGCCAGCGGCTTCAAGGGCTCGTCCCGCTGAAAAGCTTGCCTCGACGACGCTTGCTTCTCCGTGATCCAGCGATGCGTGAGCTTCGCTGAAGAGATGAAAATCAGTTGAATCAGCCTACTCGAGCTCCTTTTATAGGGGATGGCCACACCCGTTTCGGCGGGATGTGACGAGGAGCGCGCGAAGCGCTCTCATTGGTCTGATGTTGCATCAGCCCTCGCTCGATAGGCTCATGCAGTTGCCGCAGAACAGCCAATGAGTGAGCGAGCCGTCTCGCCATGGCTGTGCACTGCCGCAATGCGTTTTACAAATATGAAAATTAAGGATAATTTTGCTTCAGTATTTCGTGAAAAGAGACTTTTCCCGCAGCGTTTTATCAAACGCAGTACGAGAGAACTCTCGTAAGAGAACTAACAGTATTTATATAGTTTTTACCTCTACATAACCACGTCCAAGTGATCTGAGGGCGCACACGCGCTTCCTGGTGTGTGACGTGTGCGCGCGTTCTGGCTTAGTCTGCGCAAGCGCCGGACGTGATCTCGGATGTGTACAAGAGGTAAAAACGATATAAATACTGTTCGTTTTCTCACACAAACCGCTCGTTTCGTGTCTTAGGCATTGTTTAATTTGGACTTCTCTGTGCATGCTCTTTGAGGTGGTGACCATAGACCTGCATTATATGACTGACAGACAAGAACGGTTTGACCTAAAAATATCAAAATTGAAACTACTGCGGAAACAAAGACACCTACATCTTGGATGCCCTTGAGGTAAGATAAAACATATCAAAAATTTATTTCAAAGTGAACTATCCCGAAATAAAGAATAATGATGACAACTTATGAATAAAAAACCCCTCCAAATATCATTAAAAACTATATAATGACAATTTATATATAATAATATGAATCCATAAATTATTAGTTTATAATATATATATATATATATATATATATATATATATATATATATATATATATATATATATATATATATATATATATATATATATTACAATATATATTAATTATTATATTCATTATATATTCTAGTTCAAAAGCCAGTATGTGTTTTTTTTTTTTTTTTTTTTTGAAGATGCTGTTTTTTTTTTTTTACTTTCTATTCATAAATCCTGAAAAAAAAAAAAAAACATGGTTTAATTTTTTTTGGAACAGCAAATCAGCATATTAGAATGATTTCTGAAGGATCATGTGACACTGAAGACTGGAGTAATGATGCTGAACATTCAGCTTTGATCACAGAAACAAATTACAGTTTAAAATATATTCAAACAGAAAACTTTATAAATAAAGGCAATATATATATATATATATATATATATATATATATATATATATATATATATATATATATATATATATATATATATATATATATATATGAAGAGTTCAGATGCAAAAGCCTCTAAGTGCCATCTGAAATTTTCTTTTAGAATGATCATTTTTATCAAGCTTGTATATTTAAGTTCAGTAATTTCACTGAAATGCCAATTAATAGGTCATTTTCATTGCCATTTCAGTGAAATTACTGAATTTAAATATACGAGCTTGATAAAAATGATCATTCTAGAAGAAAATTTCAGTGGCACTTAGAGGCTTTTGCATCTGAACTCTTCATATATGGATATGCACTTTAAAAACTGCATTTAAAAATTTCTGACTGAAAATACAGAAAATCTACTACAGATATCATTAGATCAAAATATGAATTTGATGTGAATAATTGGATGTACCTGGGCTGGTCAACAACAGCGTCCAGAGTGAATTCTCTTCTGCTTCGAAGCGTATCCGAGGTGCTTGTGCCGCCTGTGGATTTCACACAAACAGTGGAAATCAAAGCCTGTTTCCTATATTTCAGGCTTCACGTGTTCTGAAGCCTCACCTGACTCGGCGTTAAGTGATTCCCAAAGTGCACGACTGCATCGCTGTCATCCCCGTAAGCCACATGCAGCATGACCCGCGGAAGGAAATACGCCATGGGAAAGAGGTCCTGGTAGATTCGGTAGTGTTCAGCGAGCCTCTGGATGTGGAACGGCCCGTTTGTCTTCTCCCATTGCGTCTTTACTCTGTCCAGGGAAATGCGAACTGGAAGCCATAAAATAAGAAAAGGTTACATGACATGTCCTACTGCTGATTAATACGATGTAATGTCTAGACAGGAAGCCTTTGTATGTTTCTATACCACTAAACATTTTATATTAACACTTAAAAGAAAAAACTAAATTATTATCACTAATTTTTTTTTATTTTCTCAATGCAAAAACGTTACATTTGTAATGTACAACTGTAAGCATACATAATGATCATATTTGTTGTACTGGATTTATTTATTTTTAAATGGAAAATGTTGGAAAATTTGCATAAAAAATAACAATGCAAATAGGCACAGGCTTCATTGTTTTGGATATTTTTATCAGTTTATTTTGATTTCTGATGCACCAAACAGATTATTAAATGACATAACCCTGCAAACAAAACAAGATGTGCACATCTCAGTACACTGAAACATTTGACTACACAAAACCTGCAATTTGACAACATTGATGACTCAAAGACTCAAAACACTTCTGTTTAGCTGTGCATTTACTGAATGAGCACTGTGCCGCTGTTTGTACTGTACTGCATTTTATTTTATTTTTCTAAACTGTTTTAATTATTCTCATTTCTTTTTATTATTTCAATTTCTTCTATATAAAGCACTTTGAATTGCCATTGTATATGAAATGTGCTATATAAATAAACTTGCCTTGCCTTGATGAGATGCATCCAAAATCTCATAATTCCCTACAATATACAGTACAGGTCAAAAGTTTGGAAACATTACGTTTTTTTATATTTTTGAAAGAAGTCTCTAATGCTTATCAAGGCTGCGTTTATTTGATCAAAAATACAGAAAAAAACAGTAATATTATGAAATATTATTACAACTTAAAATAATAGTTTTCTATTTGAATATACTTTAAAAAATAATTTATTCCTGTGATGCAAAGCTGAATTTTCAGCATCATTACTCCAGTCTTCAGTGTCACATGTGACATCCAGTCTATCACATGATCCTTTAGAAATCATTCTAATATTCTGATTTATTATGAGTGTTGGAAACAGTTCTGCTGCCTAATATATTTGATGAATAAAAGGTTAAAAAGAACTGCATTTATTCAAAATAAAATAAAATATTTTCTAATAATATAAATCTTCTTTACTATCACTTTTTTATCAATTTAACACATCCTTGCTGAATAAAAGTATTGATTTATTTCAAAAAAAGAAAGAAAAAAAATTACTGACCAGTAGTGTATATTGTTGTTACAAAAGATTTCTATTTTTTTTAAAATTGCTTCTTTTTTTTTTTTTTACTTTTTATTCATCAAAGTATCCTAAAAAAGTATCACAGGTTATGAAAAAATATTAAGCAGCAGAACTGTTTCCAACTTTGATAATGAATCATCATATTAGAATGATTTCTAAAGCATCATGTGATAGACTGGAGTAATGATCCTGAAAATTCAGCTTTGCATCACAGAAATAAATGATAATTTAAAGTATAATAAATTGAAGACCAATTATTTTAAATTGTAATAATATATCACAATATTACATTTATTTTCTGTATTTTTGATCAAATAAATGCAGGCTTGATGAGCAGAAGAAACTTCTTTCAAAAACATTAAAAATAGTAATGTTTCCAAACTTTTGACCTGTACTGTAGTAGACAATTAAAAATTATGTGAAAAAAGTAGTATGTCCGAAAAGCACAGAGAGAGAGAGAGAGAGAGAGAGAGAGAGAGAGAGAGAGAGAGAGAGAGAGAGAGAGAGAGAGAGAATGCAATTTTCAATGATCTTGCTGCATGCTTACAAATTCAACATCAACTTTAAGAGGTCAATGATTTGATGGTGAACCTCGAGATTTTCATTAGATACTTAATAATATACGCTTCGCAATTCAACCCCGCTTTCATTCACTGTGTGAAGATTTTTCATCATAATTCTGGCATAATTCTGCTTTTGATTATCCTGCTCTGCTTCCCCTTCTGAGATCAGTCATATTAGCCGCTTTCCGACCGGAGGAACCGTTTCACAGTTCCTAGAACTATTGGCTAAAGTACCCGGATGTCGGCGTGTTCGCACCGCAGGAACTAGGAACGATTTTAGTTCTAGGAACTCCATTTGTAGGAACTAATTTAGGTCCTACTTCAGAGCAGGGTCTAAACCAGAACTATAGGAACTATCCGTGACGTTAGTGTGCGCTGATTGACTGAACGCACGCGGAGCACCAGCACCCGCCATTTTTAAAACAGCTAGAATGTAAACACACAGATTACAGCCTATGTATTTACTCCATAAACTAACTATACAAACATGAAAAACAGTGATAGATGGGTCTCTAAACCTTTATGATGAAGAGAAAATCCAATGCAACTTTGAGGGGACCGAGCCAAACATGATTATGTTTATCTGCCCAGCTAGCAACACTGGACATCAACCACACGGCATAGGCTAATAACCTTTTTTCATATACTGTCTACTTTCTATAACAGTTCTATCTAATAAGATATTAAACAGTACTGTTAGACAGATCGCTAACTAATAAACACAGAGAATGCGAGCATTGTTTGCTCTGGCGTTCTCAGCGCCGCCAAAATAAAGGTCCGTCGCGCCGTCAAAATAAAAGTCACCGTGCTTGTGTCACTCCCTTACCCCTCCTACCAGTTCCTATGGGCACTTGGCCAGTGCGAACGCAAACAGCAAAACCGAGTTTGGGGGAGAGTAGTTCTTAGAACTGTTTAGAAGTGGACAGTTCCTAGAACTACTTGGTCGGAAAGCGGCTAATGATGCATTGATGCTGGAGTCACTCACATGTTCGTAGTCGATTTTCTCTTTCAATCTCTGGGCTCTTTTTGTTCTCCTGCATGATCGTCTTCCTCTCCTTCAGCTCTGTCTTCCTGGAGGGCCGCTGATACGGGAGGCCGATGTTGATCGGCGCAACGGCTGTTCACAAAAAACAATCAAAACCACATGACAGGTGAACGTTCACTGACAGCCAAAGCAGAAATCAATGATGTCCCCCAAACAAACCCACACCAATGCATCTAGATTTGATATTATGGGTTATGTCAGTGTTTTAGGGTAAATTCACAACTATGGATTTAAAGGGGTGGTTGATTATGATTTCACTTTTCTAACTTTAGTTAGTGTGTAATGTTGCTGTTTGAGCATAAACAACATCTGCAAAGTTACAACGCTCAAAGTTCAAAGCAAAGGGAGATATTTGCTTTTAAAGAAATTGCTTTTTAAGGACTACAACAAACGGCTGGTAGAGACTACACGAGCTTCCTCCCGAGTTAGTGACATCACTAACCCCAATATTTACATAAACCCCGCCCCCGGGAACACGATTTATAGATTATCAAGACAGAATATGCTAATCAATGACTAGAAGATAACTACACATCAGCTACATAAATTCATCAACTAACCATTAAAAAATGTTGTCTACATGTTTTCACTTCTTCTTGAGTCTCTCCATCTTTGTCTGACTCCGGTTTGAATATAAAAGGCTAAAAGTTTTTGAAATTTTCAGTGCATGTGTGTGTGAGGTAAAAGGAAACTGTTGAAGCTCCGCCCTCTGTGCCGGGAGCAGCAGCTCATTTGCATTTAAAGGGAAAGACACAAAACAAAGCGGTTTTGCTCACCCTCAAAAAGTGACAATTTTAACATGCTATATAAAAATATCTGTGGGGTATTTTGAGCTAAAACTTCACACACACACTCTGGGGACATCAGAGACTTATTTTACATCTTGTGAAAAGGGCATTATATTAATGGGTGTGTATTCATATCTCAGTGATGACTTGCCTTCTTTGGTCTCCTCCTCTCTGTATTGCCTGTAGGTCTTCCACCAAACGTCTCTCCGGTCAGCCTCCTCCGCTGCTTTCACATAGCGAGTGTAACTGCGATATTTCTCCAGAGAGTCCAGCTGGGTCCCGTCGATGTCCTCATTGGGCATTGGACCCAGAGGAGGGGACCAGTGACACAGAACAGCTACAGAAGACCCAAAAGAGGATTTATTAGCAGTATTATAAACAAGTAAGAGAATGTTGTAATGTAAATGCATTAATAATAATAAACACAACAATTATAAAAAGATTTGCAATATAAATATTATAAAAACAACAATAATAATAAATATTATAAATGTTATATAGTAATAATAATAATTTAACTTTCATTTAGAGCATATCTCAAACAAGCAGTAACTCAAAGTGCTTCCGAAAAATAGAAAAAATAGATAAAGTACAGAAAGATTAGAATGAAAATACAGACTAATCAATAAGAAGACATACAAAATCAATACATATTGACAATGTATTGTACATATCAAGGTGTAAAATGTACGTTACATGTAAAGGTCATTCAGACCAGCAGACACACACGCACAGCAGCCGCACTGCTGATTAATTAAGTCATTAACTGCACATTTACACAAATATCCTCCAGCACCCCTCACCGGTGGACCGAAGACCCCTCGCATGAGGCTTCAGGCTCACATCACCCGCCGCCCGCAGGAGAACACACGCCGCTCCGCGCAGCGCCATGATGGACCGCTCCAGCAGAGACGCAGAGAGAGGGACGTATACACACAGAAACGTGACGTAACGTGCGTACTCGTCACCGCGTCTGTGCGCTCCTGCATATGGAAGGCGACGAGATTCGCTCATGAGAAAGTCAGCGCGCGCAGGAATCGGGATTTTACGTTTCTTCACATCTGATGAGTAAACAATCCTGTGAGTTTTATGCAAAAGGGGTTTGTCGATTGATAAATAGATGTTAAATAGATGAATAGATGTTAATTAGTGGTGATGAAGGGGCAGGTGAAGTTTGTTTATTTACTGTGTCTCGATGTTTCCAGCACATCAATTCACCTAACAATTAATAATGACTATAATTCATGAGTCAAATGTATTTTATTAAGTTATACGTTGTATATGGCAGTTATACTTCAACATGAACACTGATATAGGTGTTCAAATTCATCCTTCCATCCTCCTATCTATCTATCTATCTATCTATCTATCTATCTATCTATCTATCTATCTATCTATCTATCTATCTATCTATCTATCTATCCTTCTATCTATCTATCTATCTATCTATCTATCTATCTATCTATGATCTTCTGTGACAACATGAACCAAGAGTGATTCTCTGCAGTCTTTAACATTGTTTATTTATGAAAAAGGGGTTTGTCGATTGATAAATAGATGTTAAATAGATGAATAGATGTTAATTAGTGGTGATGAAGGGGCAGATGGAGTTTGTTTATTTACTGTGTCTCGATGTTTCCAGCACATCAATTCACCTAACAATTTTAATAATGACTATAATTCATGAGTCAAATGTATTTTATTCAGTTATACATTATATATAGCAGTTATACTTCAACATGAACACTGATATAGGTGCTCAAATTCATCCTTCCATCCTCCCATCTATCTATCCTTCTATCTATCTATCCTTCTTTCTATCTATCTATCTATCTATCTATCTATCTATCTATCTATCTATCTATCTATCTATCTATCTATCTATCTATCTATCTATCTATCCTTCTTTCTATCTATCCTTCTTTCTATCTATCTATCTATCTATCTATCTATCTATCTATCTATCTATCTATCTATCTATCTATCCTTCTTTCTATCTATCTATCTATCTATCTATCTATCTATCTATCTATCTATCTATCTATCTATCTATCTATCTATCTATCTATCTATCTATCTATCTATCTATCTGTCTGTCTGTCTGTCTGTCTGTCTCTGATCTTCTGTGACAACATGAACCCAAGAGTGATTCTCTGCAGTCTTTAACATTGTTTATTTTATAATTTTTCAGGCTTCCAGGTTTATGATGGAGGATCACATGCAGTGCACAATCTGCTTAGATTCGTTTAAAATCCCTGTGACCATCCCGTGCGGTCACACTTTCTGCAAGGTCTGCATCTCCAAATTCTGGGAGGCCAAGGACAAAGACTTCCACTGCCCCGTTTGCAACAAAACCTTCGACACGAGGCCTCAGCTGAGTCGCAACGTGTCTCTGTCGGTGTTATCGGAGGTGGCCGCCACACACAGTCCAGCGAAGAGAGATCTGTGCACAGGAGCCTCGCTCCACACGGAGCCGGAGCAGATCTGTGAGCGGCACGGGAAGCCTCTGGTCATCTACTGCAGGAACGACAGCATGTGTGTTTGCTATGAGTGCTCTGTGATCGAGTGTAAGGGACATGATGTGATTCTGGTGGAAGATGAACGGAAGAATAGAGAGGTACAAACACACACTACCAGGATGTATAAATACTGTATAATTTAAATAGTATATCATGCATTACAATAATGAGAATTTGGGGTGAAACTAATTCACTAATCATTTGGAAATGTTTTCATTAAAATATGTTTTTTATTCCTTTCTTTAATTTTAGAGTGCAATAATATTTTGATCTTCAGGTTTTGTGAGATTCAGTCTGTTGTCCATTTTAAATATTTGTTGTTGCTGACCGTTTTATGAATTTGCATGATAATGTTTGTACCTTGTTGTATATGAGACAACATTCATATTTTTCACATTTTTCTTTTGGTATGCAGGCAGGATTAAAGAAAAAGAGTGCGGAAATCAAGAAACTCCAGGAAGCCACTGAGAGGAACCGTCTGGAGCTCATGGAGAACATGGAGAAAGCGAAGGCAAGGCATCTCCATCTTCATTAGAGACTTTATCCAACTATGAATATGTACTCATTCTCATATCATCCCAAAACCAGATGATGGTGACCATTTAAAATAAGGTTGCATTACATAAGTTAACATGATCTAACAATGAAAAATACTTCTAAGGATTAAGTACTAATACATAATTAAAACCAAAATTTGTGCCTGTTAATATGATTTAATGGACCTAACAAGCTATATATAATTCATTATACATAATAATATAATTTGACATTTGTATTTTTATGAACTAGCGCTTACAAAGATTAATAAATACTGTAAAAATGTATTGCTCATTGTTAGTTAATGCAGTAATTAATGTTATCTAACGGGACCTTATTGTAAAGTGTTAGAAATACGTTTCTTCCATGGATAACAAAAGGAGATGTTTTGAAGAATATTCACATCACACTTTTTCATTTAATGAAAGCAAACAGTGACCAAGAGCTGTCGTGCTTAAATAAGGACTAAAAAGCAACATAAAATGACCATAAAGTAGCCTATGAAAAATTGAAGTCAATATTTGACAAAAATCTTTCATTCTGCCACAACTCTCATATATATTATTCACAGTTTTGCATTTTAAACACATGCAACGACATGTAAGACTCGATACTTTTCGGCATGATGAAATTACATTTTTGAGAATAAATGGACAAAAATACACATTAATATATAAGAGAAGAGGCGTAGATGAAGGACGTCGCCGCTCATGGCATGTTGTTCTCCCTCTACTCTATCAGGTCTCACTCCAGCAGACGTCTCAGTGGGTGGACAGCAAGTTCTCACAGCTGATAAAGGTGTTGGCAGAGAAGCAGGAAGTGACACAGCTGTTTGTGGAGCAGCAGCAGGAAGTGACCGTGATGCAGGCTGAGGATAGGCTGGCTGCGCTGGAGGAGAGAACCATGCAGCTCGTAGCCCTTCAGGAGGAGATCAGCAGCCTGTGTTCGCTCCCCTCATGCCAGCTCATCAAGGTTACAGCATTCTTATTTTAGAAATGAGAGGCGTGACTCACAAAATAAAATAAATAATACATTAATAATTAATAATTAAATATAGAAATAATAATAAATGGCCCCATTTGCTTTTCTATTGATGCTACTAAAGGTCATTTGGTTGTGGAAAATATTATTTGTTGTTATTTTTTGAATTATTTTACAAAATTGTTGTTTTTTAATTTGTATATATTTATTATTATTATTATTTATTGGGTCACACTTTAGATTAGGGTCCAATTCTCACTATTAACTTTAACTTTTGCCTTAATAAACTCCTAACTACAGCTTATTCATAGTTTGTAAGGTAGTTGTTAAGGTTAGGTATTGGGTAGGATTAAGGAATGTAGAATATGGTAATGCAGAAAAAGGCATTAATATGTGCTTTATAAGCACTAATAAACAGACGGTATCCTAGTAATATGCATGCTGATAAGCAACTAGTTAATAGTGAGAATTGCACCCTAAACTAAAGTGTTAACATTTATTGTTAATGGTTAAAGGGATATTTCACCGCTGGAAAGATGAATGTGTATTTAAATTGGGTCATTTATGTAGTAGAAATGTGAAATTATTTTAGAAGTTGGTGCCTTCTAGACTCAGAAAAGCCAGAAAATGTATTTTTGGCTCATGTGGATAAAAGACAACAACTCCCAGAATGCACTTGCTTCGCTACCCTATGAGGACACTCCCACGCCACACCTACCGGTTACAGAGGGCAGTATCGGAAGAAATGATACAACTAGGCTACTAGTGACTCGAAACTGAAAAGACGGCGTTTTATGGTGAGATCCCCCTATGGGCGGGTTGAAGACATGCGGGACGAGCTCCTCCTACTGGCTGGAGTCTCTCGCCTCTGGACAAAAAAGCCTCCGATGACGATTTTTGCGTCATTTGAGGTTTTTTTCCAGACACACAATACAGAAATCTCTCGTCTCAGGGGGACATGAGGGAGGGAAGCACGGTCATTCGAGAATACTACCGGGTTTCTACTGATACAAAGCTTAATGCTAATCGGTGAAGTATCCCTTTAATGGTTTCCACAGGTGTACGTCACATGTTTGTTTATGTCGCTCATGCAGGACTCCAGGTTCATAGAGGTCCCACGCTTCAGTGACGTTCCTGTGGATGTGCATGTGTGCGCACAGGAGAAGCTGACCCCCGTCACTGATGTCCTGTCCCGCGTGTCTAAGCTGGTGTGTGAGGATCTGGAGAGAGCCACACAGGTGTCCGGAGGACTGGAGAAAGAGGGTGAGTCGGGATCACACTGACCACTTGATGCATGTTACACAGAAATGGCTAACATCTGATTGGTTGGTACTTTGCAACTTTCACAAGTGGAGGAACACAGATTTTATTTATTATCAGCCAGTGAACAAAGTCGTATTTACAAGCTATCAGTGGATTTGCCAAAGTTAGCCAGGTTAGTAGCATCACATCTTTCAAAGATATTCAGAGTTTAGCTTGAGGTGCTTAGTAGCAAGTAAACTAGAAGCAGAACTGTATATCTTATAATCTAACAAAAAATGTATTTCACAATATTTTTACACTTTTGGTTGATAATGCTATGTATCACAATACATACACTTTTTAATGAAAATTAAAAAAAAAAAAAAACCGAATTGTCCTTATGACAATTTTAAATAATGGTAGACCTATTACTAATTTGATTAATTTATTTATTAAAATTGTCATGAACATATAAATGTACTGTTTAAAGCATGATTTAAGTTTTTTTCTGTGTAATATATAATCCAATATCGTATAAAACTACATGTAAATGGAACATAAACACACACATACACACACTAAATCTAAGTTTATGAAAACTGAGGTGTGATATAAGCAAATAAAATAGTAAAATATATATAATGTAATACATCACATTATTTTTTTAAATTTGGTTGATATCTCAATGTACACATTTTTATGGAGACTGAAAAATACTGATTTTTTAAAATGCTGAAAAAAATGAATGTTCTTTGTGAGAATTTCCAAAGTAATGCTACAATTTTTATATTTTTTTAAATATATATTTACATTTATTTAACCAGTCATGAACATTGCAATGACACAGTTGTATAAATAATTATTTAAAAATAATGTTAGCTTAAAATGATCAGCATTGCTTTTTCTTTGTCTTTCTCGTAGGCTCTCCTCAAGATAAGAGGCCAGTTCTGGCTGTTGTTCCCAGTCCTGCAACTCCATCATATCCAGCAGAGAGGGAGGGGCTAAACGCATGTACGCTCATATCATATCATATCATATCACACGTATGACAGTACAGTGTGTAAAAAGTCACATTATTCTCAGATTATTGTCTCATACATCATATATAGTCTTGTTTATATTCTCATATAAACAAGTATTCATTACTTCAATGAGCTCATTGTATCTGCATTAAATTACAATATTGTTTAAATTATTACATTTTTACTGTGATTTATGTACATTTCTGAAATACATAACTTAGACAGTCACCTCGGATAACAGGACACTCTAAAACTGTAATGTGGACTCATGCACTTTCTGCTTTGAAATGATGTGTATTGTGAAAAGCGCTATACAAATAGACGTGAATTGAATTGAATTGAATGTATTGCAATTCTTCTCTTCCCCCCAGACCGCTGCAACCTGACCTTTGACCCTCGTACCGCCAACGCTCACTTACGCCTTTCCCAGAGCAACAGGAGGGCGGAGCATCTGAGCTCTGGGCCCCGCCCCGTCCCGGCCGACGAGTCCCGCTTTGACCACACCTGGCAGGTGTTGTGTTTCCAGAGCTTCACTCACGGACAGCATTACTGGGAGCTGGAGGTGTCCAAACCGTGGGCTTACGTGGGCGTGACGTACCCGAACATACCGCGCAAAGAGAAGGGCAAACGCTGCATGGTGGGGATGAACGAGCTGTCGTGGAGCCTCCAGCTGGACGAGCGGCAGCTGAGCGCGTGGCACGCCGGCTGCAAGGAGTCTGTGGCGGGACAGCTGCAGTTAAACGCTCAGCCGCTGCGCATCGGCATGCTTCTGGACTACGAGGCCGGTACGCTGACCTACTACGGCGAGGGACAGGTCCGGCTGCACGCCTTCCACTGCGCGTTCACACAAGCCCTGCTCCCGGCCTGCTGGATCGGGGAGGGCGTCACTGTTACGCTCTGTGAACCGAGAGCCTGAACGTTTGTACGCCGGTTTGTCCCCCACAGGATTGGTCCTGAGGAAATAGATGCATCCCTACTGTAGCCGGACCTGAGACGTGTGGCCTTCCTTCACAATCATTTACTCCTCGTGTTTTTGAGCTGTGATGAGATTTGATGAGCTCAGGGTTTACTCTGGGATGGTGCTGTTAAAGCTCTGTTGATCTGTGGAGAGTTACACTTCACGCAAGTACGTGAACACAGATGCTTTTATCTGCACTGGCTTGATGTGTCAGTCATAAGTTAAGATATTTTCCAAATAATAATCAATGACAGTTGTGTTTATTTATATATATATATATATATATATATATATATATATATATATATATATATATATATATATATATCAAATTGATTTATCGTTATTAATTGCATTTAACATAAAAGTTCGTGTTTACAAAATATATGTGTGTGTATATTTATATATATCATATATGTGTACATAGGGGTGTAACGATTCGTTTTAACAACGATTCGATTCGTATCGCGATTCGTGGTTGTCGATATGATTCAAGGACGATTCAGTGACTTGAAATCGATTCAGTGACTTTTTAGCCAAAAATTCTTGTAAGGGAATCAGGTATCAATTAATTATGGATATAAACAAACAAGTAAACAACAATTAATGTCAAATACATTCACATTTTATTTGAATAAAGTAGGGCTGCACGATTATGACAAAAATCATAATTGTCGATTATTCCCTTGAAATTGTAATTGCGATTATTAATTAAGATTATCACAACATTGAATGATGTTTTGAATAGTTTGGCCATGGGACCCACATTTCCCCATGGTCATCAAGCTGCGACCCACCTTTTTAGGAATTATATAGGCCTATTATAATACATTTGTTTACACAAAAATTGTTGACACACAAGTTCTGTCCCCCTTTACTTAACATACAAAAAAAATGTAAGAATATGACAAATATTGATAAACAGTAGGCACTGCGAGGTTAAGCTATTAAATAGCAGTCCCAAACTAGTTTTTGTTAATACAATCTTGGTATGAGCCACAGTCATATACAAATATACAAAATAACCAGTAAGTGGCATTTTGTTATGGAAACAAACAACAGTTAGGCTACCATGGTGATACACAATACTTGGAAGAACTGGTAAAGAAAAATGGAAACTGCTCCTGATAAATAGCAACACACATGACGTACCAATAACGTAATTTATTGGTATTTTACTTTTATTTAGTAACTTACTAATTTACGACGTTGCATACTCGTATTTCTTTTGCGCTTTAGTGAAGTGATAAAGCGCGCGCCGGCGCATTTGCGCGTGCAATTAAAGAGTGCACGCTACGATGACAGGACATGAAATTTCGTTTTTCTGAGGTGAGAGACTTTATTTCGTTACAAGTTATGAAAATAATGATAGAATAATGACACGGACATACAGCCTGACAACATCATCTGACCGCAGATACTGAATCTGGACAACACTTTTTTTTTTTTTCTAATTTAAAACGTAACGACGTTGCATGCTTGTAGTTTACTTTGTGCTTTATATATAGTGAAGCGATATAGGTCTACAGAGGACAGGAAAGTCCGTTTTTCTGAGGTGAGAGACTTTGCGCCGCTCGTTGTCTTTGCGCTGCTACTGGCGCGTCACGCATGGCGATGACGTCACAGATAGGCAGACTGAATCGAGTAACGTTTAACGCCTTTATCATTAAAAGTGCTAAGAAAAAACATCCATATAAAGTCTGACGTGCTTAAAACCAATGCGTTATTTCCTAGTATCGATACAATCGATTGATTACATTTTAAAACGATGTTAGATCGATATATGTCGTCCGGAAGGCCAACTTGCCGAGCACAGATCGATGTAGTTGATGAATCGTTACATCCCAATATATGTACACACACACACACACACACACACACACACACACACACACACACACACACACACACACACACACATATATATATATTATACACACACACAGACATATATATATATATATATATATATATATATAATATATAATATATACATATGCTCAATATACAACACCTGTCAGAGGTTTGGAATAATCAGTATTTTATTTTTGTTTTAGAACTGCATTTATTGCATTTGCTGCATTTATTTAATCAAAAATACCAAACAGTATTATTGTGAAATATTACAATTTAAAACAACTGTTTTCTATTTGCATATACTTCATACTCAGCATATCAGAATGATTTCTGAAGGATCATGTGACACTGAAGACTGGAGTAATGAGGCTGAAAAAATTCAGCTTTGATCACAGGAATAAATGACATTTTAAAAGATAATACAATAGAATAAAGTTCTTTTAAATTGTAATAATATTTCACAGTGTTACTGTAAATCTGCTGACATCTGTGTTCACGTACTTCGTAAGGTGTGTTTCTAAGGCATATTCTTACTTGTGGCCAAATTATGGAACTTTTAAGAAGTTGAGTTTGCATTTAAGGGCCAGATGTGCACTTTGTGTTTATGTTGTGTGTTCAAGAGACATCAAAATTATTATCTGCTGTATCCGCTCTAGTATAGGATTCATATTTTTAGTTTTTAAATATTAAGAGTCAGATCTGTTCGCCTGCAGTCGCGGAGGACAAACATCTATGTTGTGTTCATTTCCATGTTCAGTTTTCATGTCGGACAGGATTCTCGTAGTAGTGATTTTGTATTTGTATGTATTTCTACTGTATCAGTTTTAGTAGTATTTTATTTTTGCAGAGTTTAATGTGTCCATCTTTCGGTTCTTATCTTTTAACATTTCAGAAACTGACATCTTAAATTATGAAATTAAAGGGATACTTCACCGATTAGCATTAAGCTTTGTATCAGTAGAAACCCGGTAGTATCTTCGAATGACCGTGCTTCCCTCCCTCATGTCCCCCTGAGACGAGAGATTTCTGTATTGTGTCTGGAAAAAAAACTCTGATGACGCAAAAATCGTCATTTAGACATTCAGAGGCTCTTTTGTCCAGAGGCGAGAGACTCCAGCCAGTAGGAGGAGCTCGTCCCGCATGTCTTCAACCCGCCCATACGCTGATTTCACGCAGCCGCCATTTTGAAATCGAAAGTGAGGCTCCGGTGGGAAGAACCCCGGAAGTAAAGATAAACAACAATGCCTTGGACTACCAACCTGAAGCTGCTGCCGCAATTTACACTATTGGATGTTAATATCCATATTCATTCCTGCTTCTTTTTTTACTTTCTGAATTATATATAAAAAAAATATTTTATTTATAAATTAATTTCACTGTATATAGTCTAAAGTATGAAAGAAATGTATGTACAGTTTTAGAATTGACACAACATCATTAAACACGCCATCGCATTCACGACTCTCCTGTGATTAAAGGCGACACTTCCGGTTTTCTTCCCACCGGAGCCTCGCTTTCGATTCCAAAATAACGGCTGCGTGAAATCAGCGTATAGGGGGATCTCACGATAAAACACCGTCTTTTCAGTTTCCAGTCGACTAGTTGCCTAGTTGTACCATTTCTTTCGATACGGCCCTCTGTAACTGGTAGGCGTGGCTTGGGAGTGGCCTCGTAGGGCAGCGAAGCAAGTGCATTCTGGGAGTTGTTGTCTTTCATCCACATGAGCCAAAAATACATTTCTAGAGGCTAGAAGGCACCAACTTCTACAATAATTTCACATTTCTACTACATAAATGACCCAAATTAAATACACATTCATCTTTCCAGCGGTGAAATATCCCTTTAAATGTCATACTCTTAATACTCTAGTCATAAACTCTAATTTCATCGCCATTGGCTGCGTTCATAATAGAGTACTTGCATACTGCTGAATTCATACTGCACACTATGTGCCATATACGAAACACTATTGTTGGTTACGCAACAGTAATGCTGCTTTGCTTATTGCTATTTTAATTTTGCAAGTTATCCCACATAAATGAGGTTATTTTGTCAAAAACAAAGTTGATTGCGGTTTATTTATCACTTTTTAATTGAAAGTATGGGATGCAGTGTCTTTTTCAGTTCACTCTGCTGTATACTGTATTTTTTGGCAAAGTTTTGTGTGCACAGTATATATAATGCATACTGCTATTGTGAACATAGCCAATCTATAAGGAATCATTGAGTGTTTGAGCACTGTGTGCGTTATGGGATCATAATGAAGTGAACTCATTCCTGTTCTAGCGTACTTGAGGTCTGACTTTATGCACTAACTAGTATAAGGTAGAATTGTGCTTAATATTGGGAGATTGTCTGAATATTAGAAAAAAATTATGTACTATGCTTGCACAAGCCATTTGGGCTACACGAGTGAATGGAAAACTGGAAAAGCACATCCTTTGGGAACAATGAAGTCAATCTGTATCGTCTGGACCCGCTGTTCACAGGTTGATCTCCTGAGAGACTTTTACCGATTAATGTGCCCTTCTTTGTCTGCTTTTGAAACCCTCTGGACATTAGGTACATAAATAATGAACACAAGACATTCATAAAAGATTCTCAAATCAAATGAAATGCATCGTTCCACTTGTGTACATGTTTACTTTAATAAAATACACTTCAAATAACAATACAGTCAAGACCATGCGTAACTGATTTAATTGTAGAATTAAATAAATTAGGGAAAAGATGAATCAATAAACGAGACTGAAGGTGCATGAAGGGTTAAAGTGCATCTAGCTGCTGCATGCTACAGAGACGCCAAGACGAGTACACACTGCTGCAGAAAACACGGTCTGAAACGAGCTTGATCTGGATATACTTTGCAGTGAACATGAAGGTGATTTTTATGGCAAGCCGTTTTATCTTAAATTGTACCCAGCGTTACTCGTCGTAATTGCATTTTTACTAGTATTTAGAATTAGAACTAGTACTAGAATTAAATTAGAGAGCTCTACAATTCAATTACTAGTAACAATTACAATTAGAGAGCTCTACAATTCAATTACTAGTAACAATTACAATTAGAGAGCTCTACAATTCAATTCTTACTAGTAAAAAAAACAAATGAAAGATATGTATAATTGCAGAGCTCTCTACTTGGAATTGTTACTAGTAATAATTCAATTGTAGAGCTCCGTAATTAAAAATGAATGGAAGTCAATGAGACATATGACTAGTAAAAATTAATTTGTAGAGCTCTCTAATTGTAATTCTTACTAGTAATAATTGAATAAGAGAGCTATCTAACTGTAATTGCTACTAGTAAGAACTGAATTGTAGAGCTCTCAAATTGAATTCTTACTAGTAAAAATGCAATTACGACGAGTAACGCTGGGTACAATTTAAGCTAAACCGGCTTGCCATAGATTTTAGACACAGTATGGTCAGTTGTTTTGTTTACATTTTTTGAAAATGATTCCAAAAGAAGCCGAAGTGGAACTCGCAGCACGATAAAAGTGTTAGTTAAGCGATGCATTTGACGGAATGCGCAGTAGAGGGGCGTTCACATTGATCTGCAGCGAATAAGTGTCCGGAAGTGTTTTTAAAGGCGTTTGAGACGACTGCTTGAGTGTTTGTTTAACAAGTGGAGCAGCAACAGCCAGTGAAGCTCATGTGATCTTGCATCTAATGTAGTCGATGCATCAGCCGGGCATGAAGCGCTGTTAATGTGAACACCCACGTTTTTTTGGGCCTTGTCCTAGACTCTTGTGCAACTAGCAAAATACCTCTCAAATCTATCAATCTATACAAAATCAGGTCATAAATAAATTTAGAAAAGCTCAATCATTTACTGTCGGATTTTCTCTCCGGCTGGAAATCTTTTAACAGTAGGTCCCTTTCATTCACGAGCTATGAATTCATTAAAGTTGTTTTATTCATGTGTGTCTCTCGTCCCTCTACACAGGCCAGGTCATATTAATGCCCCCTACTGGTCTGTTCAAGTGGGCGTTATCTGTGGCGGGAGACGGTGAGAGGATGAAATGAAGGGTACGGAGAGAGGAGAGGATGTGCGTGCAGACACGCGTCTACTGGTTCTTCTTGTCATCAGGTGGGGAGTAGGGTGGGGGTTTGTCCTTCAGAAAAGAAGAAAAAAAAAACAGTATCCTCAAATTATTACCCAAGTTAATATTTTCTTTGCTTTGATGCAACTCTACACTCTGGACTTGAGCAACAGGTTGAACCTGGTTATAACGTATATGTACGTTGACATGTTTAACTTGGGTACATATGAACTTTGTTATATATGAACTTGGTTAACAGGTTGCACCTGGTTATATATGAACGGTTGACAGGATAGACTTATTTAACAGATTTAACCTAGCTATATATGGACTTTAACACATTTAACTTTATTATAAATGAACTTGGTTGGACCTGTTTATATGTGGACTTTGTTTACAGGATAGACTTGGTTGAACCTAGTTATATATGGGCATATGAACTTCATTAACAGGTTGGACCTGGTTAAAGTCCTCCTGGGAAGTTCGTACGTACGAGGTGGGAAGTCGTGTTTACGACGGCAGGTGCGTTCAAGTCACTTTCGTCGGAGTTAGATGGCGGAGTACTTTCTCTTTATTAATTACACAAAAATACAGTAAGGTTCTTAAACTCTTGTTCTAGAAAATGAAGAACAAAGAAATGTGCATCAGGTGTACTTTGTTTTTTTATGATTTTAATTCATTTATGAAGCCACTGCCAACTTTATCGTTACATGTTGCATTGTTATATTATAATGCCATCATACTCTGTGCAGGCAATTAGCTTACTGCGCTGTAAATAGAAAAGCCTGACAATATCACTGCTAAAATACCTTGAAGTATTGTGTATTCCGCCATGTTTCTCAGTGACACACCCTCAACTCGTAAAGATCGGAGCTTAGAGAAAATCCCGAGCTCCCCACTGGTATTTACGACATTGTGGTGGCGTTCACTATTCACCTCGTAAATACGATCTATACGAGATGACTTGAACGCACCAATTTATGACTGTTAACATGATAGACTTGGTTAACAGATACCTAGTTATATAGGAACTTTAAAGGAGAAGTTCACTTTTAAAATGAAAATTCTGTCATCATATAATCACCCTCATGTTGTTTCAAACCTGTATGAATTTCTTTCTTCTGCTAAACAGAAAGGAAGATATTTAGAAGAATATCAGTAACCAGACAGTTTTTGGGTCCCATTGACTTCCATAGTATATTTTTTTCCTACTATGGAAGTCAATGGGACACAAAAACTGTCTGGTTACTGACATTCTTCTAAATATCTTCCTTTCTGTTTAGCAGAAGAAAGAAATTCATACAGGTTTGAAACAACATGAGGGTGATTATATGATGACAGAATTTTCATTTTAAAAGTGAACTTCTCCTTTAACACATTTAACTTGGTGCATATGAACTTTACTAACAGGTTGATAACCGGTTGGACCTGGCTATAATTGGATTGTTAAAATCCCCCTGTGGTGAAAATCAAGCTTTTAATGTTGTTTATATGTCTATGTAATGTTTTTAATGTGCTTTAAGACAAACCATGTGTACATTTTATTAAAAAATAAGTATTTTTTCCTTAAAACTGCAGTGAACCAAAGACAGTCTCAAAAACACGCTTTGAAATCGCTGGTGTTTCTGACGTCACAAACTACCTTGTAACCAATCAGATCAACGTGTGATCGTCAACGAGTGGATCTCTGAGCTGAGTGAGTGAGTGGAGGCGGGGCTCATTTGCATATTCATAGAACCGCATATACTAAATGAGGCAAGAGTGTAGAGTTACATTCAAGATATTTTAAGGCATGAAGATTTTTTTTCAAGGAGAAAACTTTTAAATATGTAATTTTGGTGATCAAAGATGAGTTTTAATGGATACAATTATTGACTACAGGGGGACTTTAACAGGATAGACTTGGTAAACTGGTTGGACCTAACACATTTAGACAAGTAATGTATGGTTAACAGGTTAGTGAACTCACCTCCGGCAGGTAGACCCGCATCGGAGCATAAGTAGTCGCAGTGGAACTCGCTGCAGCTTCAGCTGCCTTTGCCTCCGCTAGAACAATAATTACAGTCATTTTAATGGGAGCAAAAATTAATTAGGAATCAATTAACAAGAAGTCAGTAAAACAGTAGTGACATCTTAAAACAGCTCGTCTGTAACTGGTGGAGTTTTAGCTCATACCTGCAGGGGTTCTGGGCAGGTCTGGGTCGAGAGGAGCTTGGTCCACTGGAGCTGTATATGGGGGAGGAGGCATGTAGGCCGCGGGTCCATCAAACCAGGAGCCACCTACAGGACACAAGTGTACAGCAGAGAGTTTCAATGCACTATTTAGCAGTGTATCCTATGGAAGCTTGTTTCCGCCACTGAATAATAAATAAATAATAATATTTGCGACTTTTTATCTCACAATTCTGACTTTTTTTCTCACAATTGCGAGATATGAAGTCAGAATTGTGAGAAATAAAGTCGCAATTCTGAGAAATAAAGTCGCAATTGGGAGATATAAAGTCAGAATTGCATGATATAAAGTCGCAGTTGCGTGTTATAAAGTCAGAATTGTGAGATATAAACTATTCTGAGGTAAAAAAAATAAAAAGTCAGTCTTTTTTTTCCCTTAGTATTGGACTTTATATCTCACAATTGTGAGTTTATATCTCACAATTCTGAGAAAAGATGTCAGAATTGCGAAATATAAACTCGCAATTATGTGTTACAAAGTCAGAATTGCGTGATATAAAGTCGCAATTCTGAGAAATAAAGTCAGAATTGTGAGATGTAAACTCGCAATTGTAAGATAAAAAGTCTCAATTATCTTTTAAAATGTTTTATTTTGTGGCGGAAACAAGCTTCCATAGTATCCGCATGAAAAGATAAGTTGTGTCATTACCTGGAGGTGGAGGTCCGGGAAAGACATATCCAGGAGGAGCGGGTCCGGAATAAATGCCATTAGCAGGAGGAGGTGGAGGGTAGGCGTACGCCCCGTTCGCCATGTAAGGACAGCCGAAATTTCCGGTCACTGGTTGCCCTCTGGATGCTGACATGAATGAGAGAGACTGAAGGTAATGCTTCCACATCAAATCAACAGTTTGATGCTAAAAAGAGTGTCTTTTTAAATCAAATTATATTTTAAAACTGTTAAAATGTCCAAAACAAACGTACCCTGTGCTGCCACCTGTAGCATGTACTGTCCAAACTCAATCGCTCCTCCAGCAGAAAAGATCAACTTGAAGGTTGCAGAACCTTCCCAGCCACCTGGAACAGCGACGGAAACACACTTTTAGGGTTGGATATCGAGAACTGGGTCCAAATTTCCAAGAACTGTGGATTCGATAAGACACGTTCATTTCGATTCCTCTTATCGATTCATTTGTGTGCATTTTAATATGACTTTAAACCATTCAGGCGCAAGAAGACCCGCACGCTGTTTTCTGTTCTGCACACACATCCAGAAAGAAAACTGCCTCTCATACTGTTCCTCTTCAGCATCTTTTTACACTTGAACGGACAAATACTCACAAAAATATTTCAAAATATCCTCGTAAACACAGTCAGTTATGTCTTAAGTGAATGTAAACCGTTGACAAATAAATCAAAAAATAAAATAAATCAAATCAAATCAAAAAATAAATCTGAGAAGTGACTTGCTGTAATCGGGTGACTTTCACTATGGCATATTTATTTATTTATTTCGTTTCAGTTTTGGACCGTGATTGAGTTTATTCCCTCACTGCTCACAGCAGCAGTGTTATATTTAGGTTCGGTGTTCTTACCTCCAGGCTCGGCGCTGATTGTGCCCTTGACGTAGTTTGCGCCAAGTACTGGCTGTTTGACCTCACAGCCCTTTATAAGATAAAAGGGCATCATGAAAGACTGCAGAGGGTCCTTCCCTTTAGTCAAGAAGATCACCTAAAGACCAAACCACATGAGCAGTTACAATAGTGATCATAATGCAGTGAACTGAGGTTATTTACAAAGACCAAATATCAAAACTGTATGTATCAGATGCATCCTACAGCCAATCACAAGACCGTAAAGGCCAATCAACTCTACAATGGATTACCATATTTGTTTAAAGATTATGTACTTTTTTTTTTTTATATATAAGTAACATGATGATCTAAACTCTTTTTCGTGCATCACCTACCCTGTAAGGTGTCAGGTAGATGCTTCCCTTCTTGCTTTTTCTGAAGGGTTCTGGCAAGCGTTCTGCGTCACTGAACACCAGCTCCACATTCTCATATGACATCAAGACACTGTAGGAAAACACATTCGGTTTAATACAGTCAGCACTTTCTGTGCCAACATGATCAAAGCCAGCTGTGCCATCGCTAATACACTGTAAAAAAGTTGTAAATAAAACAAGTAGATTGAGTACATTTTACAATAAAACACTGTTTCAGTCTTTACTATTTCACGCTTAATTCAATGTGTTTCACGTTTCTTTGTAATTATTTGCGAAATGTTCAGAGTGAAATTTAATCAATCCTACACCTAGTTATTTTTTAACCACCTTCAGGGTTCTGCTAAAACATGATTGAAGGTTTTTAATTCAAATTGCTTGTCCTTGACTTTTGTTTATAGTTTTCAAGAATACCAGCATCAAACAAAGGACATTTGTCTCTACTGTTAAAATAGTTAACTATAAATAACAATATATACGTATATAAAAATTACCTATTAAAAATATACACTAATATAATTTTTATTATAAATAATAAAAGTAATAATAATAATAATAATGATAATATAGTGGAAGTAATTTAGGAAATACAGTTTAAGATTTATTTAAGTGTAACGAAGACGGTTATTTTAAGAGTAATGAAGAAATAACGTAATGTAGAGGAAATTAAAATAAATGAAAAAGACCATTTCAGACGCGGTATCAAATATGTTTTGGTACTTGTATACTATTTTTTAAATGTTAGAGATATGATGTCATTCCTGGAGTTAGCTATAATCTCAGTCTTTACCAGTTGTGTAATAAGGTCAAGCTATTGTGAAACAGTGTAAGATAATGTCATTTCTTTTAAAAGAAGGTTAAGAAGATTATTGTTGAACTACCGCGACTACACACAGCACTTGTTCACAACAAAAATCCTACTATGGCGAGGGCTTAGCTCATTAATATTAATTACGTAACGTAAAATTCGACTCGTGAGCCTGGCTGTGATTGGCTGAAAGACAAGAGGGGGCTTGACTCAATTAATATTCATAGCTCAGATTTCGCCATAGTATGATTTTGAAAGCTGCGCAAGATCCATGTTTTACATAGATAGCAACTTATCTGACTGAATATGGATTGATTTTTTATTGTTTAAACATAATATTGCATATAATAAGTACATAAACGGCAGACAATCTGATTACATTGCAAATTGAATAGAATGGGTGTGATCTAACGGTTCACGCGATGTTATCCAACACATGACACTGTGTAGACTGTACTAGTCATATTAGTATGCATACAAGAACACATAACATAGAATAATCAATTCAATAGGTCATTTTGGACAAATCCGTGAAATAGAACAGTACAAGAAAAAATAATAACGCAATAACAATCACTGAGTCTGAATCCGCGACAATACCTTTCGCTGTTGTTGATGATAACTCCTCCAGATTCAGAATGATTGTTGTTAAGGGCCATGTTTGATTTCTGTTAGCGTAAAATTGACGTTCTACATTCTACGAGCGGAGCTCAATGATCCACCTGCACTTCCGCCATAGGCCACGCCCCCGGTGACGCCATCATCGGCTCTAGTTTGAGACGTTTCCCGAACCTTCTCAAATACACAGTTTGTTTTAATCTAATCTAATCATAGATAGATAGATAGATAGATAGATAGATAGATAGATAGATAGATAGATAGATAGATAGATAGATAGATAGACTCGTCAAATATCAGATCCTGTTTGGAAAAAAAAAAACATTCATTTTAATTATAAGAGATTCATCACTAAGGTTTAATTTGTAAAATAACCCAAACGCAATGCTGGGGTAAAACTTAAATAACCACGTAAAATATCGGGGCTATATTAATATGTCTATATAGGCCAAACATTATTATTTAAAACTTGATTCAGCGTCATTGCTTTCTTAATAAATAATTAATGATTTTCACGCAGCACCCCTCTGTAAAATATGGTATCTTCTGCTTCCCAACACAGTGATCTGAAACAGACGCCATTGTGGATCTTGTGCAGGGGGGTATTGTGCATGTTGCCCATACGTCTACTGTGAGCCAAGATGGCCGACAAGACTCATCAGTTTCCTAACATGTGGATAACACAAAACGTCGCTGTGCGTGAACTCGTGTCTGTTTCCTGCGTGCTATATTGGAGCAGCATGGCTTCATCTGCGAAGCGGCGAGCTATTGAAACGGGTCAAAACCCCCAAGACAGCAATGAAAGCTCGGACGAGGGTCTGGAAGACTCTGGGGACGAGGGAAGTGAAGATTCAGAAGAAGAAATAAACGAGGTAAGTTGCTATTTTAATGGTTATTGCAACCAAAAAATATCGTGATGTGCAGGCCAGGCTGGGTTTGCGTTTAAACACGCTGTTTAATGAGCAATATATGTATTTTGGGTTTAGGAGGTCGTCGTGGATTTTGAAGCACACGCGATATCTGACAACGACTTTCATGGCATTAAAACCCTTCTGCAACAGGTAACGTTACGGACGTCAGTGTTTGTATAGCACTAAATATACAGAAGTTTGCACTTCAACAGAAATTAAAATGGCAACAACGACACAACATACATTATTTATATCTATATTTATATACATATACATATATGTATGTTTTTGTTTTTCCAGCTGTTCCTGAAGTCTCACGTGAACACCTCTGATCTCACTGACATCATCATTCAGCAGAATCACATTGGCAGTGTTATCAGGGTGAGACTCGTTTAAATATTAATATAATTTTACTGTCCATAACTGTATATTTAATGAACAGATTTGCAGTAATGTTATGTAACGTTACATTCATTGTAATCAGGGTGGTCCGTGGAAAGGTTTAGAGAAAAATATGAAAATAAGCTCATAATAAAAAAGTTTTAAATAAAATTATTAAAATAAATAAAACAATAGTGCTTTCAATCGATTAAAAAATTAACTAATCACATTTGCTGTAATTAATCACACCTAACATTAATGTTTTTTATATTGTAATAATTTTACATTAATTTCAAAATTAATGTAGAAACAAAGACCGTAGCCTATATTTTAAATATTTGTTTAATGTCAGTGCCATTCAGCATTAAAGCTATCAATTTTAACATTTATTATTAGGCATTAAATGTTATAACAACTTTTAATTTAAGAGAACTTAACTTCTTCACATAAACCCATTGTAATAAATGTCCTGTGCCTTCAATATATAAGGGTTTATTTTTTTTTATTTAATTTTTTGGTCTATTCAGACCGCTTCAGATTTTTACTTGTTCTGTCAAAATGCACAAAAAGTTATTGTTCTCGTTGTTTTTGAAACCATGTAACCTTGTAAACAGTGCTTTAAGATTTTCAGGTAGAATAAATACAGAAAGTGAATTAAGTTATCAAACACTGCACAGTCTTCACTGCATAAATGATAAATTAAACACAGATTAATCCATATTAAAGCTGCCAAAGTTATTCAGTCAAGAGCAGTGAGTGGTTTTCTCTTTTTGTTTTGTTCTTTGATTATCATTAATGACAGACAGCTGCAGGTTTATTAGGCGTCTGTCACTTTAAGATCTGACACACATACTATTATCTCATAACTCTTTACATTAATTTACATTCATTATCATATATAGGATGATCACATTTGGGGGTCCATGGCATCGAAAATTTAAAGTCTCTTCCTTAAAATACCTTGATAATAACCATAATAATATTTATAATATTCATTAAATGTATTGAACATCAGGATTAATCTGGTTGTGTCCTTAATGATCATATTATCAATGCATGTTTTTGAATATTTTCTGTGTTTTTGCTCCAGCAAGCTGAGGTACTGGAGGACAGTGATGACGAGGGCGACACAGATGAGGTGTTTGGATTCATCAGCATGGTGAACCTCACAGAGAGACAGGCGAGAGACTGATAATACTCATATTTATGAATGCTAACATGAATATGCTTTATGTTGGGGATCTGGAATGTTTGTGTTCCTGTCTGGTTTGCTGATGGCTGTGTGTGTGTGTGTTGAACAGGGTGTGGAGTGTCTGGAGAAGCTGAAGGACATGATTATAGAGCAGTGTGTGAACTCCAGCTCCCTGGATGTTCAGGAGAGGTTTGAGCAGCTTCTGTCGGGTAACGGCCCGTCAGTCGGGCTGCTGCTGAGCGAGAGATTCGTCAACGTCCCGCCACAGATCGCCCTACCGATGCACAAACAGCTCCAGTAAGTGTTCAATAGGTCTAACCAGCAGAGGGAGTGTGTGGATCTGAAAATAATGCAGCTGCGTGTTACAACTACAGCATGAAATAGGGTTAATACATTCAAATTGTTAAAAAGGTGATGTTATAAAAAATTTGATGTGCATGAACAAAAAAACTATATTTTATCAAAATCTCAAGTAGGTATCACACTTTTTAAAGTGCCTATTTTGGTTACACTTTATTTTACGGTGTCATTGTTACAGTGGAATTATATATTTAAGTACTGAGTAATATTAATTAAGTGCATGTACTTACTATAGGGTTAGGGTAGGATTAGGGTTTGGTTGAGGGTTAGTTGCATGTAATTATGCATAATTAACTGTTAATACTATTGTAAGTACATGTAACATATGTAACAAGGACACTGTAAAATAATTAGATTCCCTATTTTTAATTAGATCTTGGATGCATGTGAACTAGAGTGCGGATCGGGCCGAATTTTTCTGTCCGACAGAGCAGTAACCGAACCCGACCCGAACCCGACAGGCATAAAGATATTTATGTCCGAGACCGACAGTTAAAATCCCATTTTTTTCCTCATACTAATGACACATGTACGTTTGTTTGTGTGGAAAGCCCGCTTTTATTAAGCACCTGTAGGAAGGCATTCGGAAATGTCAACAGGATGAGTGCATCAGCGCGCACGGAGCAACAAGCGCACTTAACACAGACGCGCATGCACGGGTATCCATCCTCTAATGTGAACCTGTTGTAGTAGACTCCAAAACAAAATTAGCAACCTGCAAAAATAGTGGCACTTTAGCAATTTCCATCCCCAGTTTTTCCATTGTCACTCATTGTCATCCAACTAGCAGATGCGCAGATATCCGTCACTCTGGTGATGCTCTCATGTTGTCAGGCTGAAGGTGTTTTGATGTTTTTGACTGTTTGCGGGCGGCACTAATACCATCTCGTGGCTTTTTAAGGATCTTATGTAATAGTATCTCTTATGTGGGTCAACGCGTAGATAAGCAAAATCACATCCCCAAAATCCCTGTTTCCATCTGGAAGAATGTAACTGTGTCTATACCACTGATACACAATGTTTTCTGAAATGATTCAGTTCTGCTAGAACATTCAATATCTGCTTGACAGAACTAGTTTGATGTATGGCAAGCCGTTTTATCTTAAATTGTACCCAGCGTTACTCGTCGTAATTACATTTTTACTAGTAAGAATTCAATTAGAGAGCTCAACAATTCAATTCTTACTAGTAGCAATTACAGTTAGAGCTCTCTTATTCAATTATTACTAGTTAGATTTCCAATTAGAGAGCTCTACAAATGAATTTTTACTAGTCATATGTCTCCATTGACTTCCATTCATTTTTAATTACGGAGCTCTACAATTGAATTGTTACTAGTAAGAATGTAATTGCAGAACTCTAATTCAATTACAGAGCTCTGCAATTATACATATCTTTAATTTGTTTTTTTGCTCGTAAGAATTTAATTAGAGAGCTCTGTAATTGTAATAGCTACTAGTAAGAACTGAATTGTAGAGCTCTCTAATTTAATTCTTACTAGTAAAAATGCAATTACGATGAGTAACGCTGGGTACAATTTAAGCTAAACCGGCTTGCCATATTGATGTGTTTCTGATTTGGAGAAGCAATTATTGAGCGCATGTTGATGAAAATGCTGTTGTTTGGTTTTACAGGAAGGAAATGGCCGAAGCACAGAGGACCAATAAACCCAGCGGAAAATGCCAGTTCTACCTGATGATCAGCAAAACCTGTAAACCAGCCAAGAAGAGCATATCTGGACAAGCTCAACCCAAAGAAGAGATCCGGTTTGTGAACGATGAGGAGGAGTTCTTCTACGAGGTAGTCAATGTGAAAGCATAATTGACGTTTGCTTTATTAATACATATTCTGGGTTTAATTGGGAATGATTCAGTTTTGAACATCTCTTAAACACTTTTTTTTTTTTTTTTCTTCACAGCAAGCCACGCTGAAGTTCAGCTACTCCGTTCAGGACGAGGCCGATTCCTGTGCGACTGGAAAGTGGTCGTATGACGACGTACCGCTGAAACCGTTCCGTACCGTGATGGTGATCCCGATGGACAGGATGGGAACCATCATAGATAAAATGACTGAATATCTGACCGTCTAAACTGAACTCTGCTCCTCTTGTGGTTTATTTTTAAACGTTGTTCAAGAAAAGAGTTTTGATGAGATGTTAAAGGGTTAGTTCACCCAAAAATGAAAATTCTGTCAGTAATTACTCTCCCTCATGTTGTTCCAACCCCATAAGACTTTCGTTCATCTTAAGAACACAAATTAAGATATTTTTGATTAAATCTGAGAGCTGACTCACTCCTTCATAGGCTTCTAGGTAATTTCATTCTGCCGGCCCAGAAAAGTTAGAAAAGACATCGTTAAAATAGTCCAAGTGATTACAGTGGCTCAACCTTAAGTTTATCAAGCAACGAGAATACTTTTAGTGCACAAAAAAAAACGAAGACTTATTCAACTCTTCATTTTCTTCTGAGTTTCTCTGAGTTCACGTAGTGTAACAGCGCAGCGCTTCTGGGTTGTACGTCAGAACGTAGGCTCACTATTGGCCAGCATCACACACATGACCAGCGTCGGCCATTTTTAAACTTAAGGTTGAGCCACTTGGACTATTTTAACAATGTCTTTACTAACTTTTCTGGAATGGCAGATATCAATTACATAATCTATAGATTGAGGATGGATTACTATGAAGGAGTGAGACGGCTCTCAGATTATCAAAAATATCTTAATTAGTATTCCGAAGATGAACGAAAGTCTTGCGGGGTTGGAACAACATGAGGGCGAGTAATTACTGACAGAATTTTCAATTTTGGGTGAACTAATCCTTTAAATGTCCCAGGTCGAGTTTAAGGTTGTAATAAAATGTTTAAAAACAGATTGATAACAAATCACCCCAAACCAGTGAAATCATTTATTAATTCTGTACATACTCAGTTGAAATTACCCACAAAATAAATGACCAAAACATGATTCTTGAGTGTCTTTTTCAAAAGGAACAATACAAAACATTTGAACTATATTTACACAAGCATGTTTTGATGAGGTCACTGTATGACGCATCGGTCATGTGATTCGGCCTCTTCCGTCTGTGGCGCAGCTGGTTGAGACTTCGCTCTCACGCGCCCCGTCCTGTCGCTGTCCAGAATGAGCTGCAGGATCTCTTTACTCTCACTAGAGGGCAGGTTACAGAAGAAGTACTGTGGTGCCAGTTGAGTGAACCTGAAAACACAGAAGGGAACGAGACTGAAAAAATGCAGGCATACTACTGTTTATATAGGGTTTTGTTTTTAAAAGAAAGGAAAACTTGTATTCTGCAGAGACAATTACATTTATTTAGACATTTCTAACATTATTAATGCTGTTCTTTTGAACTTTCTATTCATCAAAAGTATCCTGGGTAAAAAATTGTTTCCACCAGAATATGAAGTGTTTCTTGAGCAGCATATTATAATGATATCTGAAGGATCATGTGACATGATGCTGAAAATTCAGCTTTGATCACAGGAATAAGATACATTTTTACAATATATTCACATAGAAAACAGCTATTTTAAATTATAATAACATTACTGGTTTGGTTTTATGGTATAATTGATCAAAAAGAAGGAGACTTCTTTCAAAAACATAAAACTTACAGATCTCAAACTTTTGAACAATATTATGGCAATATTCATCAACATTTTTTGATTCAACAGCCAAGAGTTAAAGACATTATCACAGCAAACTGATTTTATTAGAGGTACAAAAATAATTTGTTTTTATTTCCAAAGATGATAACTGGACACCTTGGCTGAATTAAACATGCAACTTGAGATCATCCATACTACAGATTAAAAGGTTTATTGTTGCATTAAGTGTTCTGGTTTTATTTATTTTTTGTCAGTGTTCATTGTGCTGAATTCATTAATTAAAAAGCTAGTATTGCATTCTGGACACCAGAATTGTAACATTTCTAATAATAATATCCAGGACGTTCACATCTGCTAAATAAATAAATGTACAAGAATAGCACAGGTGAGCTGAAGCTGATCTGGTTTAATCCTCATGCATATCATGGGATGTGTAATCTGAAAAGCTCTCCATTGTAAATCCAGATTACTAATGATGACACATCAAAAAACATGATTACTCTGGATGACGTGGCATAATAATGTTTGTAGCAGTAGGCAAGCTTGAGTCGGAGGAAAGGACTAAAGAAAGAGCTGTACATTGATAGGAGGAATACGTACGCCTGCGGAGAGATCTGTGTGACGGTCCGAATGCAGTTGTCGTCGGAAAGGTTGTACTCGTGGAACAGAACCCACTCCGGCAGACCCAGTTTATGAGCCTTTGCTCCATAACCAGACAGACGGTGAACCTGAGCCACGTGTTTATTCAGCAGCATGAAGTAATTCCCTGAGCCGTCCACATCTCTGGCGATCTGAAGAACACAGGACACGCTTCATAAAACACATCAATGACTGACACTTCAAATTCAAGCCCAAAACTTACTTAAATTAGACTGAGACAAATAAATATTCTGATTAAAAGGGGCTATAATTGTTTGTTCTAATTATAAAATTTAAAATACAAAGATAAAATATAGACAAATCTGTCTAAATCTGTGTTAGTGAGCAGTTCTCCTTTGCCGACCAGTCCAAATTCATCCACGACCATCACCTCATGTTGCAGCATGATAATGCAAGGCCCCATGTTGCAAGGATCTGTACACAATTCCGGGAAGCTGAAAACATCCCAGTTCTTGCATGGCCAGCATACTCACCAGACATGTCACCCATTGGGCATGTTTGCGATGCTCTGGATCGGCATATACGACAGCGTGTTCCAGGTCCTGCCAATATCCAGCAACTTCGCACAGTCATTGAAGAGGAGTGGACCAATATTCCACAGGCCACAATCAACAACCTGATCAACTCTTTGCGAAGGAGATGTGTTGCACTGCATGAGGCAAATGGTGGTCAAACCAGATACTGACTGGTTTTCGAACCCCCCCCCCCCCCCCAATACAGTAAAACTGCACATTTTAGAGTGGCCTTTTATTGTGGCCAGCCTAAGGCACACCTGTGCAATAATCATGCTGTGTAATCAGCATCTTGATATGCCACACCTGTGAGGTGGATGGATTATCTCGGCAAAGGAGAAGTGCTCACTAACACAGATTTAGACAGATTTGTGAACAATATTTGAGAGAAACAGGCCTTTTATGTACATAGAAAAAGTCTTAGATCTTTGAGTTCAGCTCATGAAAAATGGGGGCAAAAACAAAAGTGTTGCGTTTATAATTTTGTTCAGTGTACACTACCGTTCACAAGTTTGGGGTCAGTAAGAATTTAAATTTTTTTGGAAAGAAGTTAAAGAAATTAACACTTTTAATCATCAAGGACACATTAAATTTATCAAAAGTGGCAGAAAAGACATTTATAATGTTACAAAAGATTCTATTTCAGATAAATTATGTTTTTTTGAACTTTCTATTCATCAAAGAATCCTGAAAAATTAAATGTATGGCGGTTTCCACAGAAATATTAACTGTTTTCAACATTGATAATAATCATAAATGTTTCTTGATCATCAAATCATCATATTAGAATGATTTCTGAAGGATCATGTGACACTGAAGACTGGAGTAATGATGCTGAAAATTCAGCTTTGATCACAGGAATAAATTACACTTTACTATATACAGTATATTCACATAGAAAACAGCTGATTTACATTGGAATAATATTTAAAAAATTTTACTGTATTTTTAATTAAATAAACGCAGCTTTGCTGAGCAGAAGAGACTCTTTTAAAAACATTAAAAATCTTAGCGACCCCAAACTTGTGAACGACAGTGTATGTATTTTAATTAATATACAAACATACACAAGGCGTAAAATTATTCAGACCTGCATGAAGTAGCCAGCGAGCAGCGCCCTCTTGATATTGAGTGCGTTGGTCTTGGTGCCAAATGCAGGTTCAGAGATGGGAAGCTCGATCCTCTTCAGAATGTCAGTGAGTTGGGCTCTGATGGCGTCTGCCGTCTGCAGCGAGGCACAGCTCAGGAAGTATTCCTCACACCACTGCTCCTGGCTGAAATCTGTCACACACAAATCTGTCAAAAGGGCTCGCTCTTCCACCTGAGCATCCATGAGTCAAAGCGTGTCGCTCACATGGTTCCTTCTGGCTGCGTTTGAAGGTGTTGTAAATGTTGATCAGGGTGAAGTGGTCGCCCTCGGGATGCTGGAACTTCATATGACACCGCATGACTTCTGTTACCATGCCAACAGGAGGCTCAATGAAGCAGCTTGGTGCTGATGGAAACAGAAAGGGATAATGTACATCCAGCCGGTTGTTCTCTCAGAATAAACCCCCAACAGGGTCTTGCATCAGTCTGAAGGGGGTTTATTCTGCGATAACAACCGCCACATAAGTAAATAATTAGACATGAAATATTGATCCGAGTTTAAATATTTTATTAGGTCTTTAAACGCAAAGCCTCCATGAAGAGAGAGCAGTTGCAGCGCGGCAAGTTCAAACTAGATGGACATTTAAGAGATGCGTTATACAGTCATACCACTTATTACACAGCATTTCACCACATAAATTATTATGGAGATAAGAGATATTGAATAAAATCGTACTGGTTTGTATTTTATAATCCAACAGTGTACAAAACAATAGTCACAAAATGGCAGCAGCTGCGTTTGTATGAAACAAAAGAGAGCGAGTCCACGATACTGGATGGCATAATTAAATAACTGTACACAAAATATTGATTCGACTGAGTTTTAATATTTTATTAGCTCAACAAATGCAAAACTTCCACGAAAAACCCGGATGAGACTGTGTGTTATCCGTTTTCCGCGGTTGTTATCTGGGAATAACATACCGCTGGATGGCGCGATTGACCAATCAGAATCAAGTATTCCACAGAGCCGTGTAATGATATACGTTTAAACATTACCTGTGAGCATTGCAGCGATGGTTAGCATCTCACTGGCGCAGTCAAACTCACAGGACGCCAGCAAAGCTTTGGCCATCTGTGGATCCAGAGGAAGCTCGGACATGATGATGCCCATCTCAGACAGGTTTCCATCATTGTCCAAAGCAGCGAGATAATCAAGCTCCTCCAACGCCTGCATGAGCCCCTCCGGATCTGGAAGGGAACAGTGTAAAGCAGGGGTGGGCAAACTACGGCCCGCGGGCCACATGCGGCCCGTTAGGCTGTTTAATCCGGCCCGCCGAGTATTTAAAAAATTGTCTTAAGATCGCATTAATTTTGCCTTTTTTCTTGCAATACTTTGCGTTATATATATATTGCGTTGCATATATTTGACAATCGGAATATCAGATATTGCATGCCATAGCTAACAATGTAAAAAAGGAAAAATTACATAAAAGCAGATCATCATTCATTCAGCGCTGTTGTGGCTGCGGTGTGTCACGTAACAAGTAATGACGCGTCACCATGGAAACCAAACAGACAGCGACTTAAGCGCATAGACTTGTTGCACGTTAATGTTTTTTCCTTTTTTGGAAACTCAATGAGAAAAAAAAGTTTGGTAACCGCTTGCACACCTTAGTTTTTCCTTTGATTTGTCTGCTATTTAGTTTCTTTGCTCCTCTGGATTTGTGGATGTATCCTGACTGATTCCGTTTACCGACCTTTATCGTCCGGCTTTTGACTACGCTCGTGTGCCATGTACAGAACCCGTTTTTGTTTTTTTTCATTAAATGTTCTGATTTGCCTTTGCCTTTTATGTTTTATTTTATTATTCTTAAAATAAATTTGTATATTCGTTTATTTCGTTTTTTTCCACAAATGTATGACTTTTGGAAGTGCAAATTGCCATGCAGTTTTAATAAAGTTGAATTAACGTAACCTGTAATTTTTACTCTTTTAAGTGTACACTTGCAGGTGTTTTGTTTCTAATTTACTGTTAGGCCCATTAAATAATAATGAGGATAAACAATATTTAAAAAGTATAGGCTATAATTATCTAACATCTTTAAAAATGAACAAGACATAACATGCTAAATGGGGGATATCTAGCATAAAAAAATGTATTGTCAGAATGTCGTCTCTCAGTTTTTGAATTTCGCATAGACATTGCCACAACGTTGTCTGTTTGCTCATCCCGATCTCATGAAAGTGCGAATACCACAAATTGTATTTGTAGTGCATAATATGTTTTCGCGTGCATATAGGATACGCACTTTATGGCCTGTAATAGGCACGCACTCCGCACCCTTAATCCTAACCAAGGGGTTTACAGTGCGTAGCATATGCACGCAAAAAAAACAACAACACATTTTTGGCATATAAATGGCACGAGAAATAAAATTTGTGGTATAGATACGCACTTTCATGAGATCGTGCTTCATAATCTGCTACTGGGCCGGCCCTCTGTCAAATTTTTAAAACCCAGTGTGGCCCTTGAGCCAAAAAGTTTGCCCACCCCTGGTGTAAAGCAACGAACATCATGCAAATGTGCTTCCTGTGACTTATTAAAACGTGCTAACTAATGAAACAAGCGTGGGCAGTTGTCTCTGGCATTTCTAAAAAATAAATCACTTGATTTGAAGTTTTTTGGCTTTTAGTATGAATATGTTAGCCTTACCGTTATCTATAAGCTAGTGTGTAGAAGATATAAGCATTCAAAATTTAGTCTCTCACTTCTGCCAATATGGATCAATGATTATGACGACATCGCTCTGCACTTCAGCTTCTCATCAGATTTTCTGTCCAATCAAATGCTCTCTAGAATCTGAAGCTCCGCCTCCCTACTTCATAAATAGACGCTGAAGCTGCAACTGAAATCGGTCACTCATTCACACATTTACTATTTTCTACGTGGTGAATGGCACATAGCGCACTATATAGGGGATAGGGAACAATTCAGACAGTGTAAATATGCTTTCCATTGGGGAGAATAAAGTATGGTTTCACATTAGTGTCACGTGAAGCGCCACAGCTTCAGTCCAGAGACACGATAGCACAGAGCGGATCATATGATCCCGCAGACCAGAAAACATACCAGACCCATTTGAATTTTGCACTGAATGCTGTATATTTTAAAGCGATATGGAGGAGATTAGGAGGAGAAACGGTTCGAGATTAGGAGGAAACTGCATGTAAACAAAACGCTATTGGCTATTTTAAACAAGGGGAGGAGCTTTTCGATGTCCCGCCCTGTCTTCCTGTTTCAGTGGAAATTGCGTCGAAACATTAAAGGGATATTTCACCACATGTGGATGAAAGACAACAACTCCCAGAATGCACTTGCTTCGCTGCCCTACGAGGACACTCCCAAGCCACTCCTACCGGTTACAGAGGGCAGTATCGGAGGAAATGATACAACTAGACTACTAGTGACTCGAAACTGAAAAGACGCCGTTTTATCGTGAGATCCCCCTATGGGCGGGTTGAAGACATGCGGGACGAGCTCCTCCTACTGGCTGTAGTCTCTCGTCTCTGGAAAAAAAGCCTCAGATGACGCCAAATGACGATTTTTGCGTCATCAGAGGTTTTTTTTCCAGACACACAATACAGAAATCTCTCGTCTCAGGGGGACATGAGGGAGGGAAGCACGGTCAATCGAAGATACTACCGGGTTTCTACTGATACAAAGCTTAATGCTAATCGGTGAAGTATCCCTTTAAATAACGCTGCACGTTTCAAGGCACTTTAGTGGGCCATTAAGCAGGCAGTTCTCCATGTTTCCACCATCACTCAGTTTTCTCTTCCTGTTTATATCATGTCTGTTGGCTGTGCTTATGTCACTAATGAATATCTCTCTTTCTCCTCTGAGCTTCCCGCAGTCCAAACAGTGACCAGAAACAATGAGTCTAAACCCAGCAGACACAGAGTTGTCAGTTCAGCAAATGCACGCATGCCTGAACACCAACCAGCAAACCCGTCTGTGCACGAGCACACCTTCACATATGAGCAACACTTATAGATTACATTACAATAAAGGCCCGATTTACTTCAAAGTGAAATCGAAGAACGAACCGGTGTGACATTTCGAACAAAATCAGGCCAAAACTAATTTTGTTTTGTGTTCATTTCGGGAGTTCGAAACAGCTTGTCAAAACTAACTTTCTTGAAAAACCACCTTTGAACCTATTGGTCCATGGCGTATAGGTGGGCGTGGCTCTGAGGCTCCGCCTTCTTCTCCAGTCCATTTCCACAAGTAAAAACATGAACACACTGGAGAGCTGCTTTATACTAGAAAATTAAGTTCTAATTGAAAGAGATGTTTAATACTGTAAAGCTGCTGCTTTTAAGCAATCTATTATATAAAGTGTCATGTAAATACACTTTATATGTGTACATGTCTTTACATTACTTATATCTTTACATGTTTTCTCACCACTGGCATTTTTGTTGTGCGTTTATTTTGTTGAAAGGAAAACCTGCACACATTTACATATTCATCTTGACGTGCGGCGTCCGGATGTTCGCTAACAGTTTATCGCTGCTCACATATTTCAAACTTCTTTTTACCCCAAAGCGAAGAACGAAAAAGAACTTCGCCATAAGAATTTTAGTAAAGACTATGCAGACTGAACCTGCTGTGTGTGTTCATGAAGAATCTCATTTTTAGCTGATCTGTCCGCTTAGAGACAGATAAATGTGTTTAGAGACATTTCTCTGATCTGTAAAGTTAGATGTTGAAGAACATCCTCTCTAAAGTTCTTTTATGCCACTGTGAAATCCTAGCCCAAAAGAAATGAAATCTCACCCACCAGGTCTGCTAATGAAGTCACAGTGTCCGATGCCGGCCACCTCCATCCTCTTCAGAAAGAGCGCTGTGGACGTGATGTTTGAATCCAGGATCCGAGGAGGGATCTCAGCGGGCAGCTGAATGCCCTCAGGATACAAACAGAAGCACTTCCCTTCAAACCAACAGATTCAACATCGATTCACTACTGACAATATTTACGTTTTCATCTAAAATCGCCAATTTCACTTTAAATATTGCATAAAACATTTATGGATAAAGCACCGTTTCCATCCCATGAGTTCAAGAGTACAAAATCATCACTTCCTGGGAATTTGGTGCAAAACATCTGTAATAACGCTGCAATCGTGGAAGCGTTCAGGCGTAGCGCAATAAACGCCGTCATGTGATCTTGCGTTCAGATGCTGCTGTTTGGGAACACAATCGTGCGAGACGCTTCGGGAGGAAATTAAACCAAATCATTCTGATGACAGACTTTGGTTCAGGCGTTTCAAACCAACATTTGAGATGCTGTGCGATATGATTGGTCCACTGGTTAGTCCAGTTATCCAATCCCATCCTCTGTTGAGGCAAAGTCACATGATTTTTTTGTTGCACATCGAGGGATTTATTCTGTAAATGTGTTTCCATCGAACTTTATATGCATGTCTTCTTATTGGATAAAGAAATTAAACGCCTCAATTGAGCACATAAGGTTTTTTTTGTGCATTTTTAGAATTTATGCGCATCTTAACGTTTCTATCCAGCATTTTTTTTTTTTATGTGTGATATCCCATAATTCACATACAAATAGGTGGATGGAAACAAAGCTAATGACTCTCTACAGAACAGCCAAAACAAATTAATGTAAAATTTAGTTGTACTAAGAATTATGACAATTCTGTTTTATTCTTCTTCACAATTAATTCAGCATGAAGCTCATAATGTCAAACTTTTACAGATTTGTTGGTTTTTGAAAATCTCCTATTGACTTACACTTAAATTTAAACTTTGCCATTCAAGAAGTAACCGACGGTGATGATATTATAATATTTGCGTAGTGAATTGCAACTGGTACAACATATTTGCATACAGAATTGTGATTGGCACAATGTTTGTTTGCTTAAAGCTGCTCTAAGCGATGTTGGGTGAAGTCACTTCTTGTTGACGTTCAAAGTACTGTCAAACAAAACGGAGGCTAGCTCGACCCTCCCTCCTCCTCATCCCGCCCCTCCCCCTCCCTTCCGTGCTTCCTGAAACAGTCATGAACCATTTAGAAAAACCAAACTGGATTCTCCTTTTTCCTCTTCTTTGTTATTTGTTCATCGGAACGTCGTCTCTTTGGTCGTGTGTCGGCCATAACAAAATTCTCAAGAATATAAGTTTGTAATGTTAGCCGTTGTCGTTGTCTAGGACATCTCTCCTCTAGCTAACTTCCCTCTTCATGTGCACGCGCACTAACCCCCCATCCCCACCCCCAAATCATTCTCGTCGGTTATTGGCTGGAACACTGTTTGTTATGTTTCGTGGTCCAGGCTGGGCCAGTTTGTTTTTCTTGCCGTTTGTGGAGCCTGGGCTGTCTACAGAGATCATAGTTTTTTACAGTGTGTTCAGGGGACAGGCAGCTAGCGGATAGTGAGGAGATGTTTGCTGTATGTGACAAAAAATGTTTTGGCCTAAAAAACGCGTGACATCGCTTAGAGCACCTTTAAGGAAACGCAATTTTTAAGTCTTCAAGAAACCGTTGCTCGAGCACAGATTCTGCTGAAAGTTAACGCACCTGTTGATCCAGTCAGTCGTTTGCGGATTTCGGCTTGACATCTACTGATGGGTCGGATGACCTCTGAACTGGCTCTCACTCGTGGGTTATATACCTACAAAAACAATGAAAAGACTTTTCAATCATATTGTTGGTGCAAATATAAAAAGTAAAAGGTGAATTCATTTTTTGGGACATGATTTTCAGCACACTCACTAATCTCTTCTCTACTCCAGTATCAATGACAAAACTAATAGTGTCCACCGGCCAGAAGAGATCCTCTGATTGGCTACAGGAAATGAAGACCCGCCTACTCGTCTGTTGGCTTTCTGTGATTGGTGGACATATTCCGGTGTGTCCGGGGAACAGAGGAACCACTAACAGCTCTCCCAGAGATGCACTCATTCTGGACGCTTCTTTAGTGAGAATATTACAGGCACACACAACCTCCTGAAACACACACACACACACACACACACACGCCATTATCAACAACAACAACACAAAATGTGTCCAACAGGTTAGAAAAGTAATACCTGAACTCAATAACATTCCTGTCCGCCCGATGCACAAATGCCATCTAAATGCAAAACGGATGCCAAAGTTGAATACTCAGGCTCACAAGTTTGTTCAAGTCACAAACCCCAAATATGAGCAAACACAGTTTAGATTTGTGAGAGGCATTAATGTGATTTTACGGAGCAGAGAGTCAGTGACAGTGGAAGAGCTGAGTGGACTCATTCATTCAGACGCTGCTGATTCTGCTGAACACAACAATGTCATTGACTTCATGCAGAACATTGTGTTAGCGCTGCATCACTGTTAGCTACTGTTGCTACTGCTAAAAGTTATGATTAGGGACTTGAACAACTTCTGCATGCAACTTGTCCCCTTGTTGGTGTGCTATTATTTTTCTAAGTGATCAGACTTATAAGACTTATAAGAGTGAAAGAAAAAGAGTGAAACATAACACTGAAGAAGGGACTCAAGCCATATCTACAGACCAGAATATCATAGAGACTTGAACTTGAAACCTACACTACTGTCATTTGAAAAAAGAAATGGATGCTTTTATTCAACAAGGATGCATTAAATTGATAAAAAAAAAGACAGTAAATACATTTATATTGCAAGAAATGTTCTTTTTAACCTTTTACTCAAAGCTCATTCTAAATGTATCACGGTTTACACAAAAGCATTTCACAGCACAACTGTTAATAATACAATGACAATAATCAGAAATGTTTCTTGAGCGTCAAATCAGCATATTAGAGTGATTTCTGAAGGATCATGTGACACTGAAGACTGGAGTAATGATGCTGAAAATTCAGCTTTGATCACAGGAATAAATTACACTTTACTATATATTCACATAGAAAACCCATATTTTAAATTGTAATAATATTTCACACTGCATTTTTGATAAAATAAATGCAGCCTTCGTGAGCAGAAAAGACTTCTTTCCAAAAACATTAAAAAATAAATCTCACACTGACTCCACACTTAAGTATACTAGTCAGCACATAAATGCTCCTGTCTAATTGGTCAGTGAGAATATTTAGAAGACTAAACATTCACTCTTGGTGTGAACATGAGCTCTCCAGTTCCTGAATCATCTCTGCTTAGGGTGGACTTTGCAACAACTCTGGTTAACTGCCCAAATACTCAATGCTTATATTTTTGCTCCCATAACATGCAGTGCATGAGCTGTTGTAATGCACTAGCGCACGTCACCTCACCTGCTCAGAAGCTAAAAACACTGCTACGTCTCCAGGCTCTCTGGACCGATGGACCTCCAGAGCGAGTCTCAGAGCCGAATAGAAGCTCTCAGAGCTGATGCTGTTGCTGTGGATCACTTCACCGGCGCTCGGGGCGTCCACCTGCAGGCGCGGGGCGTTCCCGTAGTGTGTGAAGAGCGTGTCCGAGGCGGGTGGCGCGGACAGGACCACCACACGCAGCTCGGGCCGCTGGAGAAGCACCTCTCTGAGCAGACCCAGGAGAACATCAGTGCTCACGGTCCTCTCGTGGGCCTGGTCTATCACCACCACCCCATAATGCTCCAGCATCGGGTCTGACATCATCTCACGCAGCAGTATGTCATCAGTGCAGTACCTGCAGCCAAGGACGTACATTTGGTTTTGACATTTTATGCTGCAAAATAGGTGCGCGCACACACACACACACACACACACATACACACACACACAGCATTATTGGTGACCTGTTCAACAGAAATACAAGCACCCAGAACACCCTAGCAACCGCCTAGCAACACCCTAGCAACCACCCAGAACACCCTAGCAACCACCCATAATACCCTAGCAACCACCTAGCAACCACCCAGGACACTTTAGCAACCCACTAGAAACACCCTAGCAACTTTTTAACTTTAAACTACTTCAAACTTCAAACTAATTTAAACTTCAAACTAATTTAAATTTCAAACTTTATGGTCCAAACTTTCTCAAGCCAACTTAAAGGAGAACTTGGTAACTTTTTTAACCTAATAAAACTGTCTAGAAATCATTTGAATGGTTAAACAACCTGTTCTGGTGATATTGGTGACTTTCCCCGCTCCCCCCAGCGTTCCCAGGCGGAAAACCAACCTTGCAACTTGGGCACTACCGTCCCGGCAAGATAGAAATTGGTAGTCTCATGAGAAGCGAGAACGAGAACGAGCGCGAAACACGAATTGCTTTACGGCAATTCGACATAAACACACACGCATGTATGATGTATTACCAGAGAATGTCTAATAGGAAGAGAATTGGCACTCTCTGCTTACTTCCGGTTTCTGGACTGGCTGCAGTAACACGTCTCTGTCCATGCGGGGGCGCTCGCAGGCGAGTGCAGAATGAATGGAGGTCTATGGCGAAAAACCCTCAAAATCCACTTTTCTCAGGATATAATTTTTTGTCTAGTAATTTGAATGTTGTATTCGAAAGGAGATGCAAAGAAATTACACATTGCTGGGTGTTAGATTTTTTAGAGTCACTTATTTGGTTTAAAAAGTCTTTTAAAATGTCAATGACGTCAGAATGCTGACGTCATTAGCAGAATGCTAGCGTGTTATGGGCAAAAACAACTCAACCTGTAAGAAATCGAAAAGAAATAAGTACTCGTTCATTCAACTTTCGACCTATAACCCATGTTGAACTTGCAAAACCTACAATAAAATCTGAGATTTCTCAACGGCAATCGGGTGAAAGAGACACATTTAGCCGTCTAGCTCCATAGACTCCCATTCAGTCTGCACTCGCCCGCGATCACCTCCAGTGGAATTCTAATGGAACTGCAACCAAGATCGATACAATGGGGCTAATAGGAAGTGCCAAGGCTCTCCGTAGACGGGCTCTGGTATTACCAATTACCCACCTCGGTAGACATAGCTCCACACGATACAGTTGGCTTGCTCCGATCAAAACAAACGCACATGAGCAGCGGTAGAGAGGGGGAGGAGGCTGACGCAAGTGAGTTTTTTACGACTGTGTTGTGAAATATACGCCCCCCCACAGCTGTAGGGGGAGCTCGTGGGGAAAACATGCGACAACAAAAGGGAAAATCAGCGAAGAAGTGACTAGAGTTCGCTAGAGTTGCCGAGTTCTCCTTTAAAGTTTGTCTCGACGAACTTTTTAATCTAGTTATTATTATTATTATTATTATGGTTTTGAGACATATTTGACAAGACAAAGTTCTTTAAAATAAATAAAATACATTTTCTATAATAAAATGAAATAAGACATTTGATTTATAAAATAAAATATGGATTTGTATCTAATGTTTTTCATTAATCGGTTTTTAGTAGTGCTGTCAAATCAGTTCATCATGATTAATCACATCTAACATAAAGGTTTGTGTTTTAATAATATTTATAATATGAGTGTGTGCGTAAAATACATAATAAAAGACATTTGATTAGACACATTGCTTTATAAATTAAAATAAAATATGCCTTTTTCTTTTAGTATTTGTTATTAATAGGTTAAGACATTTATCTAGGCACATTTATAAAATAAAATAAAATAAAATAAAATAAAATAAAATAAAATAAAATAAAATAAAATAAAATAAAATAAAATAAAGACATACTTGACTAGACACATTGAAATAAAATAAAAATATTTTTTTCCATGCATTTTATCCTCTGACAGGTTAAACATCAATTCAATCTCAGTAAATTACATGTTTATTTATTATACATTTATTTATACATTATTCAGTAGTCCTCCATAGAGAAGTCATAGCCAGAGAAATGCCTCCCTGAACTTGTGAACCCGTATAATAACGCAAAAAGGCCTCAAGTATGTGTCATGCATTTGAGGAGCACATTCTTCTCATACTTTAACTGGGCAAACCAAACCACAAAACATAAAATATCACCAACTTGAAAACCTTTGGTAATAGTGAGCATTTCAGTGTGGTTTTTCTGAGTTTCACACAGACCTGAGAATCGTGTCGTTGGAGCAGCACGTCTCCAGCGGGATGCTGTATCCGATCTCGTGGCCGATGTTGATGTCCATCTCGTCTGCAACGCGGAGGGCCAGATCTACAGCCTGTCGTCTCTGGATCTGACTGCACACCACCACACCGTTCTGGTACTGCGCACACAGACAGAACTCTGCACACCACTGAGGGATCTACAGGACACAGGGAACACACAGTGCACGTGGAAGCCTTCAGGTAACCATTATGACAACTGTTGGCCTGTTGCTCTCCTCTCTCTATGTGCCACACACACACTGCTTTGGTGTCAGTCTTTCTCTGCCGGCAGTCAACATTAAAATCTGTCCTCGACTGTGTTTAACAGCTGCGGGTTTGAGATGTCTGCGCATCTGCTAAAGACAGGTCAGGTCAACTTAACAGATGCACGGCTTCCTATTTCTACTTAATACACATTTACAAACTGCAAAATCATAATGCCAGAATTCATGCAAAATCAACAAATCAAAGATTTTTCAGATGATAAAACTGGACAACTGTAAAGTATATATATATATATATATATATATATATATATATATATATATATATATATATATATATATATATATATATATATATATACACACACATACATACACACATACACACATATATACACGTCAATCATTCAAAAAGGACCAAAAAAAAGACATTTTAGCAGACACTTTTAAAAACAAGACTTAAATAACAGGTTGTAATTCAGGACTCAAAATTAGGGCATATGAAATAAAAAAGAAGGAACAAGTTTAGTCTGACAAAAACCTCCTCACAATTCATTTTGTTTTATTCTTATTTTTATTTTATTTAGTTAATTTTAGCTGATCTAAAAAAAAAAATCTGTTCTTAATCAGTATTAATTGGTTTCAACTATTCTTAAAACAGAAAAAAGAGTGAGTGAGTGAGAAAGATAAGACTTCATAAGATATTCATATTTTAAGAGAAATGTATTTTGATCAGTTCCATTGTTAGATTTTTGTCTTGTTTTAAACCTAGCACTATCTAAATGTATTATTTCTAGTGCTGTCAAATCAATTAATCACATCTAACATAAAAGCTTATAGTTTAATATATAAACAAACTTATATTAGAAGCGATTAGTTGATTTGACAGCACTATTTCTTATTTTCTAAAAACTATTTTGAGGTGCACAACACTCAAATGATCTAAAAATGAAAGCAGAGGCAAAGTTTTGTTTTGTCCTCCGCTGAATGAACACTGTTTGTTCAAAAACAATGGTTGTAGCTGACTGACTCACTCCACAGCAAACATCCTCATGATACACAACTGATGACCTCATTTAAAACGAAGTAAAGTATATTTGCTCAGATTTAAGAATCACGATCAGGCCAAATGCAAACAGCAGGTCTGAGACTCATATCATGCAATGGAGAAACAGTGTTTAGGCCTAGTTTATCTATTATTATGTTCAATTTCTAGAATGTCTGGAATCTAAATGAAATTGGCCGCAACCCACAGGATTCTGAACTGGAAAATTAAAATTAAAAAGAAATTAAATACAGCTCATTAGTCCCAATACAAGTTGTGCAACAACACATCAGTAATTTAGATTCATTATGCATAGTTATTATTCCAAGATATGTAGAATAGGCCATTTTCTCAATTGATTAGACATAAAACACTGTCAAAACAATTAACAGACAGACTTTAATTTTCTCACCCAGTGACTATAATAAAGCAATAATTATTATTACTGACAATATACAACTGTGACAGACCTCAGTCCAGTTCAAAAGCATATTGATTTTCATAGTAAAGATGAGGAACAGTAAAGCAAGAAGTTCAACCTCTCAAACTCATGGCAGTGCGTAGGCTTTATGTTTCTCCAGACTATTTTTAGTGCTTCTTATTAATGTGCTGAAGTTAAAACTGATGCTATATTTACACACTTTCCTGAGATTGCTAAAATGTCAATGAAGTGTCTCGGCTTGTTTGCAGTCCAGCCGAATGTAAAATCAATGGCACATTTTAGACAAGAAACATCCAAATATAGTAAACAAATCGTCATAAAAAAGTTGAGTATGTTGACATTTAAAAAGAGCACAAAGTGATGTGTAAATACAGTAAAAGCGTGATAAATAAGCATGCTCACCTGTGTGCTTTTGCCAGTCTTGGTTGTTCCTGAGACTATAACAATCTGATTCTTTTCCAGCAGAGTCATGAATTCATGTCTGTATTTCCAAACAGGCAGAGTTTTCCTCTCCTGCAGGAGTCTGTAGTATCTGGAAGAGTATGGCAATCCATCAAACTGATTGAGCTCCAGATCATCTCCAAACTCGAACAGATCACAGTCAGATTCCTCCTCCTCCTCCTCTCTCTTGAGTTCTCCTTCTGATATCTCACTGTTTCCAGCCATACTGACCAGCTGAACACATGTGATTATTATAAAGTCACTCGATCAGATCCTCCACACCTCCGTGCTCGTGCATGTGTCCTAAACACCCTTAAAAGCTCGCTATAGTTGGATAGCTACGCGTTGGAAATCTCACAGCACTGTCTGGAAACGCTGGTGTGCTCTCGTGCGCGCGCACAGTGGCGCTGTCGTAACCGCGGGCGCGTGACCTGCCCAGTTAATCCAGTTAACTCACATCGCAGCTGCGCGTGATCACAGACAACCACATGTTAGACTGTCATCACCATCATAAACAGTTCTTTTATTTTATACATTGGCTATATATTAATTGACTATCAAAAACAAACTTTAACTGTCAATAAGAAATATTCACTAAGTGTGACAACTAGCCCCGGCCTACCAGCATTATATAAAATGTTAAAGATCATCATCATCTAGCCTGGAAATCCAGACCCAAATCTGAAAGATTAAGTTCAGTTAAATTCAATTTGTGCTCTCGCGAGAACTCTGGATTTCCAGGGTAATCAGGTGTGTTCGACATCGGCTGGATGTAACCGATCGGCGAGAGTAGCCGCGTGCAGGCACTTTCCGGTTCCCGTAGTGACTGCTCACGTGGTGTTTGCATACTTTACCACAGCTGAAGTTAAATAAATGCAATAATTGCCAAATAATACACAGATGTTTCAGAGACATTTTCATTCAATACTTTATGTAGGCCTACTGCTTCATACAGCGTCTGTTTGAACAAGAATAAAGTTCAACATAAGCTACTATCAACGAAGTGGAGTCTACGTTTTTTAATCAGTTATAATTTGATAAACATGACACAATATAACATCGCAACTACATGAAAGGAGTGTTTACTGTTATAAAAAAACAGATTTGTGAGCTTTAGGTGTAACTAAAGGTGTTCGAATAAACACGAAACACACGTGATCGTTGTCATGCGGTGAATCCGGCCAATCGTGGAACAGCTGTGTCGTCATCAGACCTCGTGCAGCCACTCTTGAGAAGCTCAAGGGGGTAATCTTTCAGCCAACACTGAAGCTTCCCCGGGGGCCGCCATTGATTAGCCGACCATCACCTGCTGTTAGCGTTCCATTGACTCCCATTCATTTTGGCGTCACTTTGACAGCGAATAACTTTACATCTGAGGCGTTTAAAGACTCCATTTGTCCATTATTTATTTCTAAAGAAACACGAAAATGTATAAAAGGCTCCATTACCTTGTATCTTTCGCTATGGCCCCGTAGAAGCAATTTTTGTAAAAATAGGCTAACGATTGCGTCATAACCACGCTACTCTCTGTCGCACATAGAGAGATTACCGTATGGACAGGAGGAGAAGCTTGTGGGCAGTCGGGGGGACGTGGAGGCAAAATAATGACAAAATAATTAATCAGAATACTTAGCAAAGGTTTCTCCTGCTCCAAGCTCATGGACACCTCCTACTCACACTCTCCGTCTCTGCAAGTTTCGGAAGGGAATGATTCAGATTTCTCTTGGCACAGCTACTAGAAGACAGACGGGATGCTCACGTCACATCTACGTCGTCAAGCTCAGTTTTGTTATAAATTCGAAATTGCGAGATAAAAGTCAGAATCTCGGAATTGTGAAAAAATTCATTCAATTTATAAGTTATAAACTCCGAATTGTGAGAAAAAAAAGTTGGAATTACCTTTTCATTTATTTTTTATTCTGTGCCGGAAACAAGTTTCCACATTAATCTCCATTGACACATAAGGATTTATCAGTAGGCTAATTTTTTACTGGGGCCTGAGTATGAACATGTTGGTCTCCTGTGTGTGTGTGTGTGTGGGGGGGGGGGGGGGTGTTAGCGTGTTTGTTAGCCTGATGTTAGCGTGTTTCCACGGGCACCTGGACGTGGTGAAGGTCCTGTGCATCTGTGGGGTGTCCTACAACTCTCGGGACAGATCGAGCTGCTGTGCTCTGCACTGGGCCACAATCGGAGAACACCTGCCCATCCTGCAGTTCCTCATAGAGGACGGGTGCGAGGTGAGAACATCATTCACATGATCATGTGCCTGATTCACTGCTCATGATGTTGTTTTGTGTCTCAGATTGATGTGCAGGACAGCACCTTGTGAACGCCCCTCATGATCGCGTCGGCCACGACTACTACTTGTGTCCTTAGTGGTGTTGTGTTTAAAATTATGCTTGTTTTCCTTTTGTGTCTAGTTTTCACGGTGTCTCATCAATAAATAAAAAAATGGACATCAGTACTTCAGAAGCGTGGACTGTTTAATTACCAGCGAGTAGTTACACTTGTTTCAATTTACTTTAGACAGAACTGATTTAAAGTCTATTTGCCCTTGGAAAAACGTCCTCGGTTTGGTATGTTTGGAAGCCGTATTCTACTTGGATGTCTCCTCAGTCCTCACACATTGTTTTCCTGCAGGGGACAAGAAACAACATTAGAAAACATAGATTCAAAACTTTGAGACCAGCCAAACTACATTTCTTTTGTAATTTGTCTGGTATATATTAATGATCATTGACATTTTTTACACAACATATTATTGACAGTGAAACAGTTAACGATTTAAAATATTATTAAGAATGAAACTCGACCAAGTAAAAAGAAAAAGTTTTGCACATGTAACAGAGGCAAGCTAATAAGAGTTGTGCATGTAAACGTGTCTCCCCTGGCCTCAAGAGCCTCAAGTTGCCGACTGACGCCTTTAGACTTTAGACTGCAGTCCTTGTTAATGCGCCCGCCTCTCACGCCGGTTCGAATCCCGCTTGGAGTGGGATGGGAGTGAGGTTTGAGTGTAATGGATGCAAGCTGGTAAGAGCTGTGCATGTAAACTTCACTCCCCTAGCCTCAAGAGGCACGCTGGCGCCTGACACCTTCAGGCACACACACATACAAATGCAAATGACACATTTCTGAGTGCTTTATTAAACAGAAATTTCATGTTTAATCCCATGCAACAAGAGATTAACACGTTTGCCAAATTGCTTTGTGTTACACTTACTCTCGCATCAGCTGTTGTGTAAACAGTAGGGGTGTAACTGTTCACAAAATTCACGGTTCGATATGATACACTTGTGTCACGGTTCGGTTTGGTACATTTTTGATAAAGCAAAAAGAAAGAAATACCAGAGAAATTTCCTGCATTTAATTTTTTTTAATCTTTTTTTAAAATTAAAACTAACATCATAAAGTATGACATTTTTTTACTTTGAGCAATTCTGGAGCTTTAATTGACTCTTCTTAGGAGCATATAAAACAAAACAGCTCCTTGGAAAAAATATTGTAGTAGTTATAAACAAAGGTTTATTTTAGTTCAGAATGATTAACATTTGAGGGCAGCAATTGTATTCATAACATTGTCAAAATAAAACCGACGTAATGTTACTTGAAGGCATTGTAGCCTACTATTCCTGCCAAACTTACATGGTTGCAGTGTGTGTTACTACGGTAAATCCATGGTGAATGTTGCTGATCTGTGGACGCTGGATAGTTCACAATGTTTATTCCTGGTTTCCACGTCAGTGCTGTTTGATCCGTTAATAACGGAGAAATGTGAATGTTTCTCACTAGATCTCGCAGGAGTCGCAGCGATGTTATTACTTCTGTGGCGAATTCAAATGCTTTCTTTACTGGATCTCTTATTAGCGCTGTGTAGTAACAGTGTCGCATGATCACGATCGGCTCGCGCTGCACTGGTCCAAACTGATGAACGATCCTTCAACCACACAATAACGAGCAGTTTCGTTCCGCTTGCATTACGTTTGCCATTTGAAAAAACCTGCCCTGTACAGCTATGATCAGCTGTCCGTCCATCTTGGCTGAGCTTTCGATGTTGTTAAGGCGAGACACTACAGGTGAATAGGGTAAAATTTTAAAATAATAGATATCACCATGAAACTTCCTCAGTTGATTACTTACACAAGTATATATAAAAAATGTATTACAAGTTTTAGAAATGTGTATGTTAATTATGCAAATTAGGCATTATCTCATTAAATATGCAAGATTTTAAATATATTTTCGGTAGATAGATCTGAACATATGATAAAGCCACGTGCAAAATTCTTTTTTCATTTTGTTTACACACAAGATGAAAAAAAAAATTCAGAGGGATTTCAGGATATATTCTTTCATTACCTAGGAAATCAAATTATACTGTCCATAGCCTTAAAAAAATCGATTTGCGCCATATTTTTTTGATTAAAATGTCACATAAATCAGGCCAGGAATGATTTATTAACAAATCCCTCTGAAAATATCTTCAGAATACTGCTAAGTGTATAACTGGAAAGTTTGGTGTACATAGGTGCCACATAGGCTGAGATGTTTGTTCTGGAGAATGACAAAAAACTCATTTTGAGAAAACGGCAGTTAAAGATTTAAATAGCTCTAAATGAGATTTCGTCCTTAGCTTTAAATCCCCCTTTGGACATTCACAATTGGTTACTGATAGAAAGGAAATGCCCATATTTGGGTTGCATGGCGTTGTGCAGGAGACTCAGAGCTTTACAGCAATACCGGTCATGACAGACTTCAGTAAACAGACGGAGCTCGGCATGTCGTGTTGGAATGCTAACCTCTTGGTAAATTCGGGAGAAACTTACTGCTGCAAGTAAACAAAATGTAATAAAATAAACATCTTAATGTATATTTTCAACGTTTTCTTTATAGCAGCTTGAAAGAACACATATTGAAGGAGTAAACTAGCCCAAAATCTCAAAACTGACCACTGCATGAAAAATCGATGTTTTTGCCTGCCGTGTCTCGCCTTAAGAAAAGGCTGAAGCTGATCGGTTGGTTCTTGTCATGACCTGCAGTGCGCTTGTGGAATTCTGAAAAGTTGAGATATTTTCATCTCGCTGCGGTGTAGACGTGCCCCGGAAAAACAAGCGCGACAGCATCGCTCTCTATTCGAGTGTGCTTGTCGTGATCTATATTTAAGATCACGAACTTGAGCGCGCAAAAGACACGACATGTGAACTGCCCCTTAGACTGCAGTCCTTGTTAGTACGCTGCCTCACATGCCAGAGACGCCGGTTCAAATCCCGCTCTGAGTCGGTCGAGTAGGACCGGTTACATTGGTTCCTTGACCAGGATGAAAGTGTGGAAAATATAACATTCTCTATTCCTAACCTTCTCTCTTTCTCCTCATTCTCCTCAAATTCCTTGATGCTCTCAAAAAACTCAATCTCTATACGGGCCAGCAGTTCCTCTATGTCTTCTTCCGCCCCCTTATCCTCTTTGGAGCGGCTTTGTTTCATTTGATTCATATCTTTGTACTGAGATTCCAGAACCTTCCCTCTCCGGGTCTCACGTTCGAACATCTGCAATGAAGCAAAAATCCACTCCAACAACAGTTCAGTGTACATCTACACGACTAAAAGTTCTCTCGTGTTTTAGAATCTTTTAAAGGAATATTTCATTCATAAATAAATATCCTGTCATCATTTACTCTAATTTCATGTCAGTATGAATATTAAAGAGTGAATGTGTTTGCACATGTGAAGGAAGGTGTTAGTGTCCCACCTCTGAGACCAAGTCCTTCTCATTGTTCTTCAGTGTGAACAGGCTTGGCGACATCCTCAGCAGACTGACGGTTCCCAGCTGAGATCCACAGCACACCAAACTGTCTTCATTTTGTATACAGATGCTGTACAAAGCTTCGTCACAAACCTGTGAAGAAGAAAAAACACAAACAGTATAAACAAATAATAATTAGACATTTAAGTGGGAGACATTCTCAGTATGAAAAGGAGATATTTAGGACTGACTTTAAGACTGAGAGTAGGGTCCTTCTGATTAAATAGTATGTCCCATACATCCAAGGTCCCATCCATCTTCACCGTAAAGAAGACAGAGGGTCTGACTGGACTCCAACAGCCATCTAATAGATAAGTCATGTGATGTCTGTAGAAACAGGTAAGAAATATTGGCTCTTTTGAAAGTAGATGCACCAAACAACTACTAAAAGCAGCGGTTTTCAACCTTTTTGACCTTCCAGACATTTTTATTAATATATTAAATCAATTTGCTTAATTACTTTAATATATTAACCATAATTAATTCTGTAATTCCAGAAGTTATGTTCTACATACCAGTAACCCATTGTAATTTCATTTAGGAAATATATATATTTTTAAATATTAAGTCAATAATTAAGATAGGAAATCTCTGTAATACAGGATCTGTTCATTCTTTAATAAAAACAAATGTTATATCAATAAACAATCAATAAACACTGAGAACAATCAATAAAAAGATTGTTTTTTACATGTTGATTTTATGCATTTTTGAGCTTTTTAAAATTAGAGTTAAATTATTCTAGATTCATAAAATAATAATAATTTATTAATTTAAATAGTTTTTTTGAATCAATTAAAATGAAAATCATCCTCCCTGATTGAGAACCAATAACTTAAAGTATAGCTGATCTAAAGTTACATCACACATAGTAAAATATTAAATGGTATAAATCCTGCTCTGTCAGTATTTCATAACAACAACACAGAGGTTCTTACTTGGTGGTCATGATGGAGGTCTCACTGATGTCCTCTGACCAGATGCGGGCAGTGCAATCCCCCACGGTCAAGAAGTTCTTCGGAAAGAAGGGGTTTCTCTGCAAGGCGTAAATGGGGCCATGGTGTCCGTGGTATGTGCCAATAATCGAGTCGTTTGGGGCTTCTGACTTGGTTGGTTGGTTTAAATTGGGGTTTTTGCATGAGACCACAACCCCCTGCTCGGTGCCCACCATAAACTTGGCCTTCTGTAATCAAAAGGAAAAAAAAAAAACGTTTACATATTTAACATGAGTTTCCACAAGGGAATAGGCCAAACAAAATGAGAACTGCTCTTACCATAGTCTTCTCAAACTCCATTGAGGTGGCACCAAAGGCATTGTCACGGTTTTCCTTCTTACTCGGGTCCAGCACGACCCGCTTGCTGGGCTCACTCACCTTTCGAATGTCCCAGAACAGTACCTGGTGTCATAAAGATACTTCTTTGAGCTTACAGTACATAACATGACTAATTTGAAGGGTTTGTTATTGCTGTCCAGTGTAGTGAAATATTATTAGTTTATTTAACTGTTTGTAGACTGTTGTCACTGTACACAGACCTGACCATCTGTAGAAGCTGAGAAAAACTCAGTGCATGTCAATGACGGCAGCCAGATGATCTTGTAGACAGGACCTCTGTGGCTATGCTCAACAGCGGACATCTGTACTGGCCGGCTGCTGCTCCGTGCGTCCCAATAGCCTGGAAATATGGCAAAGTTTCTGACTAGAGGACAGTAAAGACATGGCACATAAACAGTAGACTGTAATGACTGCATCTCTGAGCTTGAGTGTGTCAAATCAGATGGATTAAAGAAGCCTTATATAACCATTCATAATAAAAACAGACCGATTTGTCCATTGTAACCTCCCCCAACAAGGATGTGAACATCTCTGGGGTTGTACTCCAGACAAACAAGTGGAGATACAGGTTTCAGAGTCATCTCCGGTTTATTGCTTATTTCTGTAGGTGGGAATAAATAAACAAAATGATTACCAAGAGTGGCATGTGTGCTAGAATAAAATATATGTGCATGACATACCAGTGTTCCATATATATGAGTCAAAGCTCATATTTTTAGGTGCTCTCTGAAATTCCAGGCAAGAGTAGGCAACAGCTAGTTTCTGATTATCGAGTGGATGCCAGGACAAACTGGTGGCTGCACGCTTTTCTTTATTTGGGTCTCTAGAGAAAATCACAAAGCATTTTAGTTACATTAGTGGGACAGAAATGACATACTGCGTCTACCTACCTATGTCTAAACAAGGTGTCCATGTGCTCTAATGCGTGTGCTCACCTGAACACATTGATTATTCTCGCTGATGGCTCTTGCTGACGGCTCGGCTTCGTTTTCTGCTCCACCCTCTTAGCTTGATAACTTTCTGAGTAGGTGTCAGCTTTGCTCTGCTTGAGACAGTCTTCAGTGACCTATAGGCGGACAGGAAGTCAATACTCCAACCCAGAATTACAATCACTTCATGAACTCTATGAGGACCCTATGGGTACCTACTGTCTCTGTGAGATTTAAAGAGCAGTTCTGAGAAAGATGGAGATGAAATCTGAAACCAAATGCAATTGAATTATCTCCCTGCTGTCTTAAAGGACTTGCTCACCTTGAAATTAAAAATCTGTCATTCTTTACTCTCACATTGTTACAACTTCCAAAACTATGTGACTTTCTTTCTTCCATTGAACTCAAAAAAGATTGTAGATTGAAGATTGTAATTTAACTATGCAATTGCACTGTCAATGCCTAACGCAATTGCAATGAATGGAGACTACAGCTTTCAAGCTTCAAAAGGCAAAAGCACCTAAAAGTATAAAAGAATCATACAAATGGTGTTGGCACTCACAGTAGCCATTTCCATAACCGTTTGCTGATAACACACATCCTTCTGCACTTTCTTCCTGTAGCGGCCAGTTGCCTCAATGTCGTCTGCATTAATCGTTTTTGGCCACCCCCCCTCTGTATGGTACATTCCACAGGACACTGTCTTAGATTCAGTCTCTGCATTCTCCTAAACAGTACAAACAGACATTTTCATGTCTCCACCATGTCCTAATATACTGGATAAAATATTAATCTAAAAAAAAAAGGATGGAAATATATCTTGAATTAAGTTCATTTTTTGTATCACATTGGTAATTAGATTTTCCATGTAGTAGTTTATGCTTTAAAAAAAGGAAATGGGGCAAGAAAATATAGTCTGAAAAATGTTTTTTTAAAAAGCCATTTAGCAAATTTATCATGTTTAGTTATGATTAAGAGAATAATTTTGCATGTAACCTATAGTAAAAGACAAAATCATATTTGACAACTCTCACTGCTGTTCACATCATTGTTGCTCTCCTTACCTCATTCATCAGAGAAGGGTCAGGTGGGATGTCCTCCTCCACCACCATACTTTCTGAAATGTTACGTGACTCAATGCACTCGGTGTCCATTTTGAAAGCTAAAGGAAAAAATGGGATAGGGACATGTAAATAGGGCCAGGGAGGGGCATGAAGAGGCACGTTTTACATGTACAAAAATCAACATTCAATAATATGGTTTAATTCTGTGATTTCTTTTTTGTACTACTTGATTTCTTCTTCTTTTTTCTTTCTTTTTTTTTAATTTTTTTTTATAAATTTGATTTCAGATTATGAAAAATAAGTTTGTTGACACCCTCACATAACTGGAAATTTTTAAATGGCCAGTCCTTCACTTCTACATTACTCACATCACTGGGCAATAGCTAACTTCTGCTCTTTATTTCCACAGAGTTTAAGGTACATCATAACTAGAATGACCCATAAAACAGACTAACTGGTAACTTAGTACGACTGTGTGAAGATCTTGCTGTATGAAACAATATCCGCCACTAGAGAGCGCTAAACTGTGGAAGCTTCCAGCCACAGAATAAAACGTTTTTAGATAATTGCGACTTTTTATCTCACAGTTAAGAGTTTACATCTCGCATTTCTGACTTTTCCTCAGGATTGTGCGATATAAACTCGCAATTGTAAGGGAAAAAGTCAGGACTGATAGATATAAACTCGTATGCGAGAAAAAAAGTCGTTATTTTTTGGTTTATTCTGTGGCGGAAACAACACTAAACGTTCAAATCTGATGTCTCGGCAAACATGGCACAATTAAAGCTAATAATTACTGAATCTCGTCTTATTTTTAGTTCTTCTACACACATTTCTGTAATTATTGAGATGTAAGTTAACCCTTTTAAGATATTTTCGGTTAGAAAAATCTGCCGTCGACTTACCTTGACAGTTGACACTGACAGAATGCGACTCAAAATATAACCGACACTGATAACGTCATTCTAAAGAGAGAAATACAAAAAATATGTATTTATTATGCCGAGTAATTTTTTTATTTTTTTTTTACTTCAAGTTCATAGTAGCCTACTGTAGATATAAACGTTGGTGCCTCGTGAATATTAATTAGATATATTATTATGCTGACATCGGGTACTGGGGCGAACACACAACCTAATTAATATTCAGTGGCCAATACATTACCATAGGCCTATTATAAAACACCACCGACTACCATAGGGAAAAAACAAACAATATATATATATTATATATAATGTTATACAATGTGAAAGAAAAATGAACAGAACTACAGAAAATACAAATAACACAACTAAAGCTGCTGCCATTGTTCATCATCAAATTATTTGAATGCAATTACAATGGATAAAAGTAAAAGAAGAGCACCAAAAAGAGTTAAGCCTGACTTTGACTTTGATACATTGTCTAAATATTCCAAAAAGCTTACATTTTCTCACCTGAGAAACTTGGCAAAGAGACAAATATGTTTAAATCTAGATACATTAATGTACAATAAATCTTGCCTTGTCTATACAGAAGATACCTGAATCAGTCCTAAACTTGTGAATGATCAGCTTTGTTAACAGCTGGATTTCCCTCTCCCTCAGGAGGTGGGCGCTCCACTCGAGGAGGTGAGTGACTCCTGCCGGTTCGGGCTTCTTCGTCCGCAAACAACTCTATGCCCTCAAACTTTGTGGTCAGCTCTGCAAGTCTCTCTTTCAAGGAGTTCAATTCCTTGTAAGGGTCATTTAGGGCTTCAGATAATGGCTGAATCCTGAAAAGACCTCATTAAATGGGACAAGTACATTGTGAAAAGAGACACGATTCCACACTTTAGTTTCTGTTTTAAAAGTAACTTTTCTTTTTCTGATTTTCTTCTCTTTAGTAAAAGGTCCAATAGCACACACACACACATACAGTACATACATATACATACATACTGGTCTATCACCACCACCCCATAATGCATTTCTCATGTTATGAACCAGTAGCATTTCTAGACTTTCTAAATCTTTTTTTGGATACTGTTATGGATATAAATTACCTTTTAAAGTGATTTTTTATGTACAGTAGAGCCGTAAAAGAAAAGATCTGCATCACTGTCAAATGATAAAAGACATTTTTTATAAGTTATGTTTCCTAATATGAATTGTAGGTAAATATTCACCTCATCCGGCACTCTTCTTGTTTTCTGTATTATAAAGTATAGCTATCATGTTATTTATGTGAGAAACCGGTGGAAACAATTCTGTGTGTGAATGAACTGTCTGAATGAATCAAACTGAAATCAGACAAAATCTTAACAGCTGACAGAAAAAACAAGACATTATTAGTGAACTGTCAAGGAAAATTATTCTCAGGTATACGGTAATCAGTAAAATACGCTTAAAAAAGGGAATTGTGACTTTTTAGTTAACAACTAGCAATTCTGAAAATTTCTCCTTGCAATTCCAAGCTTATAGATCTCAATTCTGACTTTTATTTAGTGTAAAAAAGTCAGAATTGTGAAATAGAAACTCGGGATTGCAAGAAAAAAGTCAGAATTGTGAGTTATAAAGTATGAATTGGAAGATATAAACTTAATTTGTGAGAAATAATGTCTGAATTGTGAGGTATAAACTCACAATTGTGAGAAAAAAGTAAAAAAAAAGAAAGAAATGGCCAGAGGACTTGAAGAAACAGAGGTAAATGCCATTCGTCTTGATGCAACTTGTGCAAGTATTTAGATCATTGATTATATTTCTTTATCATTTCCTTCAGAACATCATCAGTCTGTTTTTGGAAGAGTCAGAGACTAAATGAGACAAACCACAAATGGATTTCAGAAACAACTTTACTAGCGCTGCCCTTTATGCCGACCGTATTTGTGTGTTGCAGACATCAACGTACAGCATCTTATTTCACATTTCTTGATTATTCGAAGATTTATCATTAAAAAAAAAGCAGTTTACACCCGTGACACTGAATAAAAAGAACGTTACATGAGTAGATTTACTGAGATACAACATGATTGAGAGTGAATAATAGTAAATGATAACTGATTAAAACAAGCAAGGCAGTTAACCTAGAAACACGTGATCTTCATATAATCAATCAGCGTCTAGATCTGAACAGTCTCTACTGTAATGCACTGTGTGGTTTAACTGTAAAAAGGCAACAGGACACTTCAGATCGCTAATACAGTGAAAGAAGATGGATTTACAATGTAAACAATGAGAAATAATGGCACTCATTCTGTGTCCAGTATATGGGCCTAAAAGACCCACGTTTGAGATCATAAATGGCTCGAATACCAGAGTTTCAATGCCAAACATCAACTGCCAATGGAGGGCGAAATATCCCAAACGAATTTATTTATTTCCAGACATTTCAACTTTTTTGCAGCATTTCTTATTAAAGTGCACCACCATTCAAAACGTTGGGGTCAGTAAGATTGTAGCCTAATACCTCTATTCTGCAAGGATGCATTAAATTGATCAAAAGTGACAGTAAAGACTTTATAATGTTACAAAAGATTTGCTGTTCTTTTGAACTTTCTATTCATCAAAGAATCCTGAAAAGAATGCATCATGTTTCCCTCAAAAAATACTGTTTTCAACACTGATAATAATCATAAATGTTTCTTGAGCAGCAAATCATCATATTAGAGTGATTTCTGAAGGATCATGTGACACTAAAGACCGGAGTAATGATGCATCTTTGATCACAGGAATAAATTACATTTTACAGTCTACCACAATAGAAAACAGCGATTTTAAATTGTAAAAATATTTCACAATATTTCTCTTTTTACTGTATTTTTGATCAAATAAATGCAGCCCTGGTGAGCAGAAGAGTCTTCTTTCAAAAAATAAAAAATAAAATAATAATAATTCTTACCAACCTTAACTTTTGAACAGCAGTGTTTATATTTTTGAGTCTCAAACTCTCGGTGAAACATCAGGACCCAAGAGTCGTGAAAGATGTTTGCACATCTGTTATTCATCAGCGTGCATCATACTATCATTCTTGCTATTCAATTAAACCGTTTATGATGTTGTAGTTTCTCAAAAAGTGATCAGAAAACAGGTGTTACAGGAAATGCCAGTTTGCACTTGTTTTTGATTCTGACCCAGTTGACAATAATGACCATAATGACTCCTAAACCTCTATTTTTAAATCATTTGTACACATCCTTTTCGTTTAGTGCAGCGTTTTCATTTACCCTGACAAATCGCCCATGAAACTCTGCCAGTGACACAAACCCACTGACCACAGCGTGTTTGAGGGAGACCAAAGGGATTATGGGAATATTTAGAGAAGGATTCATATGTCTGTTTTCATAAACCACAATCCCGTTATAAAGCTCCATTATTTAGGTTGATAAGACAGAAAGTCTAAATGAATGTAATTCATTTCCCCACAATAACTATTTTTCATAGAGCGTCCCGTATATGAGCATATGCATGGCCAAGAAATCAGGGCCGGCTTTCTGTCTCTCAGATCTGTCCAGTAAACACATGCTGGTCAGTACAGGTTACTCTCATCTCTCTGAACACAACTGCATTACAACATCTGTGTTCCTCTATCTTCCTCACGAGCTTTGAAATCAACAAAAGCTGAGATTGGTGCATAACATGTGTGACAAATGTTTTCATCCTCACCAAAAAAAGAAAGAAAGAAGAGAAACAAGACTCGTTTAGACGTGAAATGGAGTGAATTCAGAACATTATTCAGTATGTGTCCCCTCTGCGCATGTCCAGCTCATATTTCACCTCAAAATCAAATATGCCAGAAATGTTATTTTTTACAATAAAGCTTGTTTTAAAGACCCTTATGATTGTTTGCATTGTGATATTTTAAGCACATTTTCCAGACAACTTATCATTATTGCAATACAGTAATGAACATCATCTTGCCCTGATAATTTTCCAGATATTTTGTTTTATTTAGCATAAATATATTTATATATTGGATGTATATTTTTAGCATGGCTAAATTTAGACTTGTAAACGACAGCTGCTTTACAGCAGAATTTAAATCTGCATAAAATTTAAGTTTGCACCATTACATTCAATAATTTAGCAGACGCTTTAATCCAAAGCAACTTGCATTAATTATGTTACTTTGCAGTTTTATGTTACTTTGCAGTTTATTATCTACTGTATAAAGCGTTATAATAATAAAGCTGACTTGACCTTAAAAGAAAATGAAGCTCAGTTTTAAGAATATTAAGATTTCCATGACAATTGTCATTTCCACTTTCAATCTCATTAATGCAAAGCCAAAAAAAAAATAATAATAAATTTTAAACTGTAATATTTATAAACCATGATAGTTTTTATGACAGTATTTATTTTACTGCTTTTAGATAGTTCTGTTTTAAATAAAAATAAAAATAAAAAATCAATCAAAATCAAAAACTAATTTGTATTTTTTTCTAATTCTAATTATCTTTGATGATTTTCATTAATGATATACCCAATCTCCTTCAAAACGGCAGATCCTGGGAGATGAGGGTGGACGTGGGCAAAGGGTGGCGCTCACAGCCCTCCGTCCAGACATTGTCTTGTGGTCAACGGAGTGCAAGAAAATTATTCTGGTTGAGCTGACGGTGCCTTGGGAGGAGGGATGTGACGTTACCCATGAGAGGAAGGTCTTGAAGTACCGGCCCCTTCTTCAGGACTGCAAGGACGAGGGATGGCAGGCATGGCTGTTCCCGGTGGAGGTCGGCTGCAGAGGTCAAATCAACCTGCCGTTTACTATCAGCTCTGGGCCTGGACGAAAGGAGTCAAAAACAAGCAGCTCGTCGGATGGTGGAGGAGGCAGAACGTGCCTCCTGCTGGATATGGAATAGGAAAGGAGGAAAGCTGGAAGCCAGGAGCAGATGGGCAGTGACCTGGCCATCACTGCCGGCCCACCAACTGGAGGGTGTTGTGGTTGAGGGCCGAAACGCCCAGTAAAGGTCGTGTATCACCTGACGACATCTGCTCCTGGCTGATGAAGAACGCACCCACCAGGTGTATGTCACAAGTACAGTATTTTTTTTACTGTACTAACAATGACTATATATCAGTGATAATACATAGATTATAATTGGAATTTAAAAAATATTAAAATATTCAGATGTATTACAGTCATTATAATATAAATACTTTAAAAAATCACAATGCAAAAATAAAAATTAAAAAAACTTTTAAAATGGCTATTTTTTCAATGCAAAATTTAATTTTTTCGTTTTTCTTTCACTTTGGGGTGAAATATGACCCGGACATGTTTTAGTGAGATTCAACCTCATATCAAAGTATTTTCATGCAAGTTCCTTCAACATCCTTTAAGTATCACTGCATTCAGGTTAAATCATGTCTGAAATAGATAATAAAAATGGCTATTAAATCATATTAAATTGTTAAAAAGCCCTTTTCATATACCAAAAGACATCACAGACTCCCAATCCCAATTCACGTTTCCATTTAAATCTGGTTTCAGTCCAGGTTAGCGTCCACGTGATGTGGTTCATGTTCACAGATAACACGTCTTCTCTTTCCTCCGCTGGTACACAGTCGAAAAAGGTCCAAACAACAACAATAGCAACAACAACAAAAGGTCAATCAGGTAAACGTGGGCGAACCACCGATTGCTACGATTGAGAAAGTGTCAACCACAGTGCACTGTGCTCAAATAAATACGCTCGTAACCGACATAAATAACGCGTGACATGTACCTGAGCTTGGACTCATAGCACCGTTTAGAGGGAGAGCACCGCAGGGGTCAAAGGTCACCCCTCACATCAGGACTCTGACACACCACGTGTCCCACAGAGGTTCATAGTGCAAAAAGCGAGTGTCTCCAGGGCCGAAATCCCTCAGTCCGGCTCTCAGCTGCTGAACTTCACTCCGGCCGGGAACTGAGGCTTCGGCAACGTGGGCGGCTGTTTAGGAGGAGGCCTGCAAATCCGTTCATAGGAAACAAAAGGTTAATCACAAAATGCATCACTTCATCTTTGGGTCATTCCTATAGGATGGTGTATTTTAGACTGAGCAGGTTTGTTGAAAAATAAAATTGTACAAGATTTTTGGGAAATTCCCTTTCATGTAGTGTGTGATATAGCTGTTTGTGAAGGTATGTAAAGTTTCACAGATCAAAGTGCAGATGAATGGAGTTATTGTCTTCTGAAAGAAAGAAGTGATTCTGAATTCCAGACTCACTTCCTGCTGAACCTGCATATGTTTGTAACAAATTTACATAATGCCAGTCTCTGATCTTGATTGGCTGTTGGTGAACAGCGTCTGCTTTGTCCCGCCCTCAAACACTGTAGTTTATCTGAGACTGGAAGAGTTTGGTTTGTGTTGTTCATGTCGAGAAGACGCTGTTTTCTAGTAAAACCAACGCCAATGTTACTATTTGTATCACTGTGTATCAAGAGCTGAGGAAGAGCTGAAATTCACATATGCTAATGAGCCTTTGGTTTCTGACACACTCTGTAAGCGATCGACCAATCACAACAGACTGGGCAATCTGACCAATCAGAGCAGAGGAAGCTCTCAGAAAGGAGGGGTTTAGAGAGACCAATCCTTGATTAAACTGTTTAGACCCTGCAGAGTTGTGACGGGATTTTTTCTTTCATGTACTTCAGTTTTTTTTATTTTTTTATTATTCTTAGTTGCTAATCGTTTTGACTTTGTGTTAATGGGATACATCTATGCCATGTGGCATGAAAGCTGATTAACATTTTATGTAAAATATGCAGTATTGTTTCATGGGGACATGAAATCCGACTGTAGGAAGCATCTGAGATGTTTGTCAGGTGTGTATGAGTGAGTGTGTGTGTGTGTGTGTGTGTGTGTGTGTGTGTGTGTGTGTGTGTGTGTGTGTGTGTGTGTGTGTGTGTGTGTGTGTGTGTGTACCTGCAGGGCTGTGGGTGAGGTGGAGCGGGATGGGGTCGGGCCGGGGTCGGGATAGGAGCTGGGAGTCGGACCGCAGACGGGTTACGCATCACCCGGATGTTTCGACCCAGCGGGTCAGCGGGAAGAGGCTTCTGGGGTGGACTGGGCTTCTCGAACGCCTGTGGTAGACATGAGGGAGTACACAGTCTCACATGGGATATATTTATTCATTTAGCAAGCATGATTAGTGTACATTGACAGATGAGATCTTTCATATCTTAATTGTTTTTCCAGGACAGCAATGAGATTTTTGGAGACTTTTCTTACATCTCCTGATTCTCTGATGTTTCTCCTGGGAAAAAGATTCCAGTAAATCAGTATTGCTATTGTTAACTAAAACTATCAAAATAATAATTAATAATTTTTAAAATAATTTTTGCTGAAATAAAATATATGCAAAAAAAAATTATAAAATAAATCAGTGTTGTGATCTAAAAGAAAAACTGTTCAAAATTATTTTTAGTCATTGAAATAAAGATGAAATAAAAGAAAATATAAATATTAGTTGGAAAAACGTTTTAAAAAAAAAAAGTTTGTTTAAGTATTAAAATTACTATAACTAAACTAATCCTAATAAAAAAATACAAAAGCCCATAACAAAATGACTAAAATGTAAACTGACAATATTAAAATAATAGCTAATTCAAAATATTAATAAATACACTATAGTAATGAGTACTATTATTAATAATACTATAATAACATAAATAAGAATACAAAAACAATACTGCAGTAAATCGTGTATCCTCGAGTTTCAGAAGTGATTCAAACTGGGTTTAAATAACCCAAGATACTAAAGTCTACATACAGAAAAAAAGGCAAAATAAACAAACAAATGAAAATAAAATAAATACAATAATAAATATTAAAACATATATAATATTGTATATATAACTTAATATTATTATTATAATATTATTAATATATTTAGTTTTCTCTTGTTTTGAGCGTCCACCAGAGGGCAGTGAAAGCTAATCAAACTTCACTGCAGTGTGTGGCTTCACTGCTGCCATAGCAACTCTCTCCAGAGGTCATGTGACATGCTCACGTGTTCCTAATCTCCACGCTGACTGTGAGGTAATGATAACCTGCTACCTGCTCTCCATCTGGTCCTCATTCTCTCATCATCATCATCATCTTCATCTCGCTTCAGATCCAAACATGATTTCACTGCTCACTTCCCTCTGTTCTTTAAAATGTAATAAAGGACTGAATTGCTCTGAACTGGTCATATCTCAAGCGTTGCATGATTGCTGACGACAGAGAGTTGTTTTGTAAAAAGGTCTTGAGAAACCTTGCAAGGAGTGAGTCTCATGTCTAACGCTTCCCACACACAAATTCTTGTACATCTATCTTTATGAGAACATTCATTGACACAATGCAATCTCTAGCTGCTTACTCTAACCTTACCCATCACAACTAAGTGCCTAACCCGAACCCTGACCCTAAACCGACCCTTAACATCATTATAACCTTATCCCTAAAACCAAGTCTTGACCCTCAAACAGGCCTTTAAAGGGCTCTCAGAAAGAGAGGACCGGCCAAAATGTCCTCCCTTTACTCTCTTTGTCCTCACTCCAATGGTCTAAAACTCCAACTGGTCCTCACAAAGATAGTTGTACAAGTACACACACACACACACACACACACACACACACACACACACACACACACACACACACACACACACACACACACACACACACACACACACACACACACACACAAGACTCATTCACCCAATGACTCAGGATATTGTGTTTGAGTTTAAAGGTATAGTCCAGTTTAAAAGTTTGGGGTCAGTAAGATTTTGTTTCTTTTAAAGAAATGTGGTCAAAAGTGACAGTAAAGACATTTATAATGTCACATAAGATTTCTATTTCAAATATTCAAAGATTTTTTTTGTATAATTTTTGTATGCACAACTGTTTTCAACATTAATAATAATCAGAAATGTTTCTTGAGCAGCAAATCATCATATTAGAATGATTTCTGAAGGATCATGTGACACTGAAGACTGGAGTAATGATGCTGAACATTCAGCTTTGATCACAGGAATAAACAATTATTGACCTAATAATTAGTTGGCATAAAACATAAAAAAAAAATCATATAGTGTGTTTAGGTTAATTTGCTGAATTGCATAACAATTAAAATATACAAATTAACATTAATTTTACTAAATGTATATTAATTTAGTTAACATTAATTAATTTAAAAATAAATAAAATACAGGCTGAAATTTGAACCATAAATTGTGTTTTAGAGTCTGGTGCTTTAAGCTCCATGAAGAACCTTTTATTCTCTAGTTATTTAAACAAACAAACAAATAAAATAAGAAAATAAAAATCAGTACATAAATATGGTCAAGGCTATGGTTTCAATTTCCAGGGAATGCATGATCTGCTAAAATGTAAACCTTGAATGCAATGTAAGTCACTTCTGATAAAAGTCTTAGTGTGTTTTGTTGGTTCATGGCTGTTTTAATGAGGTTTTGTGTTGTTTCTCTTGAGACACGGATCATCCTCACCTATCCAGTTCCTTCCTCTTTCTGCTATCTGTCTCTCCACAGGGCTTCAAAAAAGACAAAGACTCTCCTTTTACAAGCAGGTTTTTATGGGGCAAACCAACAAATTGCAACAATTTATCAAACAACAGAAAGGCGCATGTCATCTTCACCCGTCCACATATAATCCTCAGGGAATTAACTCCATTCTAGTCTGTGTTATTTAATGTCTTTAACACTGTCTTTGTTGTCACTTATCATAAAAGAGACACATTTAATGAGAATTTTTACAAATGCAATTTAAAGGCAGGGTAGGCGATTTGTTCCAGACACATTTTTTGTTATGCTGGTTGAAAGCCTCTTCACATCCAGATAGTAATCACTAAGTTAAGTGGTCTAAATTAATGTATGGACAGTATATATATCGTCTGAGGAAGGTGTAGGACCTACGCGTACCTGCTCGCACAGACCTCACACGTCATCAGCTCATTTCATGCTATGCAGAGTCAAGGTCCTTGCACACTGAGTTCGAAATTTTCGTATACGTTTTTTCGTATTCGTGATTCGGTGGCTCTGAATTGTCAAAACACCATTCTAAATGCTTGCTACGGATGCGAAAAACGCAGAAAATCGAACTTGATCCAAAAATTTTTTATGACGGACGAAAGTTTCGGAGGCAGTGTGTAAGCGTGATTGACATAACGTGAGGTCGTATTTATTTTTTAACGTGCAAAAATTTCTGGACGCGAATTTGTGCAAGGGCCTTTAGACAGACGTCAGTCACCGAGCAGCGCAAACGAAACCGCAGCACCTTTTACAGTTCCTCCTGAACCAGAACAACCAGCTTTTGCTGCGTTCACAATCACATCATAACTACTGTAATTTGGAAGAGATGGAAACCTGTGACGTTATACTCAGAGCGGTTTGTGACTCCCAATTTATGCCTTTCAATAGACCTTATTCACAGCAGCGCCATCTTTGATTTTTAATGGGAATGAAAGCGAGGCTGCGAGGGACAGACATGCATCTCTTCAATGGGCTGTACTGTTATTTAATGTGTTTTTGGATTGTTCTGCTCACAAAACACTGGAAAAATATCTTTCCAAGAAATATCCGTTGACAAAAATCTTATGCTTTCTAAGTTTGCTATTACTAGCCTCTCCAAACTTGCCTACCCTACCTTTAAATTGAGTTTGTCAATTTGTCTGAGGCAGACTATTTTAAGCCATGTCAAACCTTGAGCTTTCTGTTCCATTCTGATCGACTCACGTCACGCGGTCTCTACTGGCCCGCCAGAGGCTTGCATGAACCTCTGAAAACACTTGAGATTTACTACGACACAGTGGTCTAATGAAAGAGGCCTGTTCACACCACTGGAGCTCCAACATTAAACTGTAAATCTATTACCGTGTGCAAGAACAATGAGCTCTAACTCGCCACTGCAACCCTGCTGGGGAATGAGAGAACGATGAAAATAAATGAAATAAGAAATACATGAACCTGCTGACATGTATACTGCCATGCAAAGGCAAAAGACCGTAACTTCGTTTTTGGTCGAAAATGAGTTATTTATATTTTTGGCACATTCAAGACCTCCTTTATCATGTGGATGAGTATCTTGATACAATTCCGTTGTTTTTTCGAGAAAATAATTAGTTGTCTTAACAGTAACTTCCAAAAGCCGATGAGAAACCAAGGCAGAACACCGTAACACCAGTTACCATTTTTTGGCTTTGTTTTGGAACGCTCAAATTGAGTTACGGTGCTCTGCCTTTGTTTAGCCGCGCGTCAATATGAAGTTACTGTGTAGCCTGTCTACTTTGTACAGCTGCCATCAGTCCCTCAGTCCAACTTCTGATGTCCTCAGAGCTTTGTCCTGCACAAATGCGGTCAGAACATTTAGTATGGTCTGAAACCACTCCATCGACAAACGTGCGATATCGATCGTGAAGGATTATGCAGCGTTGACAGAAAAGTGTTACACATGCCGTATCAGATGAATACAACAAAGAACTAAAACCCCGCCTCACTCAGTTCGGGTACCGGACCTGGTTGAAACACTCATGCATCAAGCTGGCAGAGTGCCAAAACTTCGCCGGCGCCTTCAGCACTGCCCTGTCGAGCCAACGCTGGACTAATATATCTATGGAGGTATTTTGTCATGTCAAATGTATTAATAATGCCATCAGAATGCAACCAAAGCACAGGATAGCAATAAGTAAATGGCTATAAATAATTGTAAATCATACAAACTAAGTGCCATGATCACTAGATTTTATACAGGTGTTACTATAATGATTTTGTTAATGGTGATCAGCAATCAAATATTGACAATGTGGAAGTTACTGCCTTTTGCCTTGGCATGACTTCTCACTTTTTGCTGACAATACAAAGGCAGAGTACAGTAACTTTAAAATAAGTCAAGTTTGAGCTCAAGATTTTTTTATGTAGATAATTTTCATTACTAAAACATCTAATTGCCAGATTTCCAGTGTCCTGCATATAATTAATTTGGCGGGACAACTAAAAATCTTTAAAGTCATTTTTCTCAGTTCCACACTTAATTTGAACAAGCCCCCAACTGTAAGCATCAAACTGGGTGTGCTATTATTTTTCTCAGTATCACACCTGACTGCTGGATGATAAAACAGGTGGAAGGAAAAAAGTTTCATAGATGCACATTGTAGGAGGGACCCAAGTCAGCTTTTCACAGTAAAAAACCACCTAGCAACCATATAGAACACCCTAGCACTCTAGCAACCACCTAACAACACCCAAGAAACCATTCATACCATAGCCATAACACACAGAACTACCCAGAAGGTCCTAGCAACCACTCAAAACATCTTAGCAACTTAATAACAGCCATGCAGAACACTAGCAACCATCTAGAACACACTTGAAACCACCCAACAACACCCTAGCAAACAATCAGAACCACACAGAACATCCAAGCAAACACCCAAAACATCAAAGCAACGCCCTAACAACCCAGCAGAACACCCTAACAACCACCCAGAACATCTTAGCAACCCCCTAGCAACCATCTAGAACACACTTGAAACCACCCAACAATACCCTCGCAAACGAACAGAACCACAGAAAACGTCCTAGCAACCAAAAAGAGTTTAGCCAACCAAGAACATCTTAGCAACCCCCTAGCAACCATCTAGAACACACTTGAAACCACCCAACAATACCCTCGCAAACGAACAGAACCACAGAAAACGTCCTAGCAACCAAAAAGAGTTTAGCCAACCAAGAACATCTTAGCAACCACCTAGCAACCATGCAGAACATCTTAGCAACCACCTAGCAACACTATCAAGAAACCACCCAATCAACCACCCTAACAATGGCTAAGCGATCACCCAGAACCGCACAGAACACCCTAGCAACCACCTAGCGATATATTCAACAATATTATTGATCTGCCTGCATTGACAACATCAGAACAAAACTGAGCCAGATGATGACATCACGGTTTTCTCCTGACTGGCTGTATAGATAAATTAACTAAATTAATAACTTTTTTTACAACAAAAATGAATCATCACTGAACTTACTTAAGCTGGACAATGACACTATTCTCTTCTAGATCTGCTGTACAGCCGAAACAAACTTTGTTGCATTATCTTCCTGTTATCTCTGTAAAGCTGCTTTGAAACAATCTGTCCTGTAAAAAGCGCTATATAAATAAAGGAGACTTGACTTGACCTAGCAACACTCTAGCAACAACTCAGAACACCCTCACACTCACAACAAAATCTAGTTTCTGCAGCGTTGTAATTATCACAGGCATATTTACACACCCACACACACACTCACCATGGCGATCTTGCAGACGTTCTGGCAGGCAGGGGCTCTGGGTGGAGACGAGTGTGTGTGTGTGTGTGGTGGCGTCAGTGGCAGCGGGTGAGAGAGGTGCACTGGAGGGCACTGGGGCAGTCGGCGGAGACCATGAGACGGGACCACAGATCCCACCGTCTGGAGAGGAGACTGAGGCTAGAGAGAGAGAGAGAACACACTTCACAATGGATTCATGTCACACAAGCTTCCAGTAATATTTGGTGTACATTATGAACATTCTGTCTAACATCTCCTTTTCTGTTCCACAGAAACAGGGTGAGTAAATGATGACTCATTTTTGGCTGAACTATCCTCTTAAATGATACAAATGAGTCTCATATGAGCACACACACACACACACACACACACACACACACACACACACACACACACACACACACACGCCAGATGTGACAAGAACAAAAGGAGATGAGAGACAGAAACTGTGTGTGTGTCTGTTTAACCTCACCTTGCCTAACATCAAACAGACCAACATCCTCTATCCTGTTACCATCATTACACATTATGAGGACCAGATACTGCAGTCGCTCTTAAAAGAACAGTACACCAAAAAACAAGGATCATGTGACACTGAAGACTGGAGTAATGATGCTGAAAATTCAGCTTTGATCACAGGAATAAATTACAGTTTACAATATATTGAAATAGAAAACAGTTCATTTAAACTAATAATGTTTCACAATATATATATATTTTTAAACTGTATGTCTGATCAAAAATGCTGCCTTAATGCGCATTAGAGACATAGGCGTAATTTGCGGGTGGGACGGGTGGAACATGTCCCCACCACTTTTTGCCAGGGTCGATATTGTCCCCACCACTTTTTAAAACATCTCGCGGCACGAATGTACCAATTCTACAAATAAATAAAACATCTCCAGTTAACTGGCAGAGCATTCATTTCGTTCGTTTTTTAAATAAGAGAGGATCTAGCGCTGAAATGTGTTTTTTAAATCAAGTGGTGCTCGTTGCCACTGCGATCAGTGGCACGGATACAGTGTTTTCTCGTGTGGCTCGCGCACACGCCGCACTGTCTTCACTCGGACGCGCGCTTCAATCCGTTGCGGATACTCTCTATTCGTTCTGGTGAAATCACAAAACATAATGCACACAAACGTGTCCCTGCTTGATATACAACCACTGATGAACATAATCGGTTTTAATGAGAAAAAAAACTACACAAGGGCAGATTAGAGCCCAGAACCTCTGACACGCTTGGCAAAAGTTCTACCACTGGACCATTAATGGCGCTTTTCCACTGCATGGTACGGCTCGGTTCGGCTCGGTACGGTTCGACTCGGCGCGGAACGGTTCGGCTCCCTTCGCTTTTCCACTGCGTGGTACGACTCGACTCGTTACGGCACGGTTCGGCTCGCTTTAGCTTGGTTGCTTTTCCACTGCAGTTAGTACCGCTTCAAAGTGGGTGGGACTGATCGCTATATAGTTGCTGTCTCTACTACCATGACATAATATTAAATGCGAATTTTTCATTCCGTGTTTCCCCATCCACTCCTCGGCAACTGACGAGAGGAACGTCTCTGCACCTCGTCCACTGACCACGATTCAGCCATTTCTTTTTTGAAGTTTATACTCTTTTTTTGAAGCAAATACTTTTAAAAACAGGTTGGCTGTTGTCTACTGGCTATTTAAATCTAGCGGGTTTAGTGTCTCGTGTCGTAAATACAATGACGCTGGTAGAGATAATTCTGTCTGACCAATCAGTGATCTGCAGTGTTTTCACGTCACATTTTAGTATCGGTACGGTACGCTTGGAACCTCAACAGAGGTGGTACCATTTAAAGCGGGCCGAAGCGAGCCGTACCGTACCGTACCATGCAGTGGAAATGCGCCATAAGTGAGCCGTACTGAACCGAGCCGTACCATACCATGCAATGGAAAAGCGCCATAAGTTACACATTCGTCAAATAGACGGATCTATGTATTTGTTCACACGAAAATTCTCAACACTGACAACATATATTAGGCTACAAACGACAAATTAAACCCCATGTAGCCTGTCCCACCCACTTTTTAAAACAAAGTTACGCCACTGATTAGAGACATAAAAAAAAACCCTCACTGACCCCAAGCGTTTGAACACACTCGCAGCACAGGGCATCCGCTGCACCACAGGGGTCAGTCGTGGTCCTTTACACATCCTCTAATCACAGATCTCAACTGCTTTTCTCAACAACAGCCCTGAGATCAAAATTGCATCTACAATCCATCTGGCTGACAGGCGTCTCTACTGATTTTCCAACAATTTGTGAATTGCTGTATAGAGCATGTGTGGTCTGACAGCTAAAGAGCAGGTTTCAGACGCTCAACGCTCAATTTATCTTTGTTGTGCTTCTTGTTAAACAAACCTCTGGAGCTTGAGATGAGAGCCAATTGTCAGTATATACATATGAAATGCATATCTCTCTCTATGTGTGAGGGGATGTGTAATATATATATATATATATATATATATATATATATATATATGTCTGTGTGTGTATGTATACATATGATATATGCAAATGAGTGATGAGGAAGGAGAGCAGGAGGTACACACACACACACACACACACACACACACCTTATATATGCTGGCACTTTGTGGTAAAGCTGTAATCTGACGTTGAGGAGACGTTCTGTACATCGAATGTGTTTGAGTGCCAGTGTGTGTGTGAGCTGGACTGTTCAGCCTGTTGGGTCCGACAGACCTGCAGCAAAGTAAAAACAGAAAAAAAGGTTGAATGGTGTTTTAAAGAACACTTTATGCCAAAAACATTCAACAAGGAGTGATTGCATAATACTACAGGTTAGCTGTTTAATAAAAAAAATTACCTTTTTTTTTTCTAAGAGTAACAATGTAGGACATTGCATTAATGATGTGCATTATTGTAACATTAACAACGTGAAGCCATTCCCAGACTGCAAAATGGAAATTTGTATGGTTATGGCATTGCAATCATGTGCAAATTAACCCACATTTACATATCAATGCATATTCAGAATTTGTGAACTTCCTCTCCCCAGATTCACATCATGAACTACGGCAGTACACAGAGTTTAGCCAATAACAATGCAACTCATTTACATATATAATTCTCGACAATAGAGTAGCAGAAACAGCCTGTTTAGTTCTAAGGGTCAGAAAATGGTCTTGAAAAACTAAATTATGGCTTACACTTTATTTCGATAGTCCACTTTTGTCATTCTACTGATTATAAGTAACTTTGCAACTACATATCAACTAACTCTCATTAGAGTATAGACTGTTAGGGGTATGGGTAGGGTTAGTAAAATAAGTTATAGTTGACATGTAGTTGCAAAGTTACTTATAATTAGTGGAATGTCTAAAGTGGACCAACAAAATAAAGGGGCCTATTTTAACGGTCTGAAACGCAAGTAACTTTGTGGGCGGGTCTTGGGCGCTGTTGCTATTATACCGGCGGGATAAATGACTCTTGCGCCCGACGCAAATCTAAAATGTGTTGGTCTGAAGTAGCTTCATTATTCATAGGTGTGTTTTGGGCGTAACATGAAATAAACCAATCAGAGCATCATCTCACATTCCCTTTAAGAGCAGGCGCGCTTGTTCCATGGCGGCTTGCTATTATAAAGGTGGATTTGCCAGGCGCACGCCAGGAGCGGTTCACAGCCGAGGAGACCAATGTTCTCGTCAGGGCCGTAAAACACAGAGAAGTGACATTGGGGATGGAGAAATACACCCAAATTAACTTCGGTTGGGTAAATATGTAAGCTAGATGTATACTTTTATAATAAACTATCTATCTATCTATCTATCTATCTATCTATCTATCTATCTATCTATCTATCTATCGTAATAATGTATGATTTGCAAAAATGAGAACTGCTGCTTCTGTGTAGATGAGAGAATCAAAGTGTATGCGCGTTGTGCACACGCTACATTGATTATGGCCAAGCATGCGCCCTTAAAATAGCATATGAATAACATGCGCAACGAATTGTTTTCTAAACTTGTAAAATAGCATCAGGGAACGTTTGCGCCGGAACACACCTCCTCTTTGCGCTGAACCGCCCCCGGGAGCACAAGTGTATTTCCTAGTTAACCGACGTGCGTCTGTGGAGGGAAAAGTCCGCTGTGCGCGGGTGCAAAATAGGAATGATACATGCGTCGGTGTACAGAGTCAATTGCGCTGGGTGCAAGATAGGGCCCAATGTGTTGCCATATTATGACTTTGTGGACAAAACTAAATACTGTTATCACCTTTTATATTTTAGCATGGCCTCTTGCTCCTTCAAAGTGATTGTTTATTTCAGCTGTGCAGGTTTAATACCTCAGTTTTTCGATGGTGTTCTTCTTATTGCTGAAGAACAGGCTGAGCAGAGTTTTCCTCTTAATGCACGCGATTATTCCAACACACAGCAGACACAGAAACGCCACCAGGATTCCCACCGTCACACTGCTGCTGTCTGCATGTACACACACACACACACATCTGTGAAGTGAACAGACACTGTTGAAGAGCAGGACAACAATCACACACACACAATTAATACCTGCCGGTCTCATCGGGCCGCTGTCCATGCTTCCTCCAAATCCAGCTTTATCACAGAACGGAGGAGCCCACAGAGCCTCACAGTGACAGTTCTTATTATTATTACAAACCTGCGAGACAATAGCACAGCAGTCACATCACACCTGCATTAATACTCAGATGGATCTACTTTACATTACAGAAAAATTAAAGAGCATAGGTTTAGCTAACAGACATAAGAACACCTACCAATGTAAATAAGAGAAACATGGTTTCAAAAATTACACTATATTGACTATCATTTATTCTTGTTTAGAAAGAATATTTATGTAAATATGCAAGCATTTCTCCACTACCTTTGCCAAAGCTGTAATATTTATATATATATATATAAATATATATAAAATATATATATATATATATATAAAAACGAATAAATGTAAGAATATGCAAGTCCACTACTTTTACCAAAGCTGTAAGAAAAAAGATAAATAAATATAATTATATATATTCAGTATGTATGTATATATATATATATATATATATATATATATATATATATATATATATATATATATATATATATATATATATATATATATATATATATATATATTCAGTAACATATATACAAAATAAGAAATATATTTAAGAATATTTATGTAAATATGGAAGTATATGTCCACTATCTTAGCCAAGGCTGTAAGAAAACAATAAGATATATAAAATATGATATATTATTATTAAATAATATATATAAAATAAGAAATAAATGTAAGAATATTTGTGTCAATATGCAATTATTTGTCCACTACCTGTTCCAATGAAAAATAAGATGTATAAATATATTATTATTAAATATTATATATATATATATATATATATATATATATATATATATATATATATATAGTTTAAACATGGTTGATTATCATGGAAGTAATTACAATGACAATGTAAAAATTATCAAAGGCCCTAAAATACAGTAGGTTTAATTTTATACAAGATGAAATATTACCTGGACATATTCTCTTGAACAATTTAATTGCTAAATGTAAAATACAACTTTGGTAGGAACATGTCTTCATGGTCTATACATGTGTGTTTGCATGCTGTAAGTCTCGGAGTGCACCTCCTCAACATCCACCAAACACTCAAACACTTCCTTTCTTCTCCATTTGGCAGCATTTGTTTCTGCTTCTTCTCTCTTGGTGCTGATGAGCTGCAGATGTTGAACATCTTGATCTAATCTGGAGATTCATGAGCTCATTCATTGACGTCCACTATCTGTTTCTCACTATCTCTGCACAAACATGTAACCTGTTCCTCTGGAAGACTTGTTTTATTGTGAGATAATGCTGGAGCTAAAACACATTCGCTCCGTCAGGTTTCGCCCCCCGATATTTACACAGATCTCATCTGGACTCATTTTTACAGTAATCTATACAAGCTTTTCCTAATTGAATGAAGATTTTTAAAAAGCAGGAACTCGTACAGGCAATCTATATGTGTAAAACTATCACCAGAAACAGACCGTGGAGAAAAAGCTTTCCAAATAGGATCCATCATGAACTTTCAGACACATCTGGCAGCATGAGTTCATAAAACCTACCCAGACTAGCCTGTAGATGTTTTTTTACATGCACATGATCAAACAGGTCATTGGGTAAAGTGGAAAAGCACCTGTCACACAAACATGAAGATGCATCATTATTTTGTTCCTCAGATTTGTATTGTAATGTGAGGAATATTCCTAATAGATACTAACAAGCTCCACAAATTACGCTCATTTGTGATAATAATATAAATGTCTTGCTACTCTTTAAAAATAAAAGGGCTCTTGCATAGCTCATAAGTGAGTGTTTGACAGCAGAAACCTGATGAACGGCACTTTGAGCTGGACATAAATGAGGTTATTGAGACTGATTGATTGACCCATTCAGAGGGACAGTGGGAGAGATCGTATGCTTCTGCGTGTGTGAGTCTTACATCACAACACAGAGAGAGAACCACGTGAAATATAAGTGGCTTTTAGTTGCATTCAAGTCATGTCAGAATTACTATAATTATGTTCAGCATAACACAGATTATTTCTAGAAACCATATTTTGAATAAGCAAGACATTTTCAATTCTCTCTCTGAGTCTTTCCATTCAAGAATTCACAACAACAACGGAATTACTATAATTTTGTGTTTCTAACTTGTAAAAATCACATTCACATCATATTCAAACTCATAATTATGAGCGGGAAGCACAATTTGTCATTAAAGCTCTGACTTTAACCATTGATACATCATGTAAAAACAACAAAAACGTCAGCAGTTAATGGTAGTTACAGCACCTTCAACACATATTTCTGTTCCATATTTTCCATATAACATATTGGTTCTTCAATATTACGTGAGAATGGATAGGTGAATAAAGCAAATCTCAACTGCCTGATTTTTTTTTATTTAGTTGCAGAATGTAATTATATCATTGCTCAGCTCTTTATATAAAGTTGGATATATAAGTAACCAACTATATGCACATACATACAATATATTCATGTAAAGCGATATATAATATATAGCAAATCTCAACTGCTTGTACCGTCCAAAAATGTAATCTAGATCTAATCTTCTAATAATATATGATGATATATTAATATACATACACATACATACATATACATATACACACACATATATATATATATATATATATATAGCGACGATATATTAAGATAATATAAACATTAAGATTTTTTTTTCTGTAAAGCTGCTTTGAAACAATGTGTATTGGGAATAGTGCTATACAAATAAATTTGACTTGAATTAATGCAGTCATCATTACTAACAAAGTCACTCTAAGCCTATTTTGGTGTTATGAGTGAATTTTTCAGACTCATTTATGAGGACATTGTGTAATTATGGTAATCCTGGCATGAACGCCACATTAGATTCAGCAAAGATCCCTCATGTTATCAGGAAGATTTCTCCACTGTATGGGCTTATTAAGTTGATATGTAAGTCTATGGAGATGAAGCTCTCACGATAAGTTCAGCTTGGGTTCCGGGTTACACATTAAATGATGTTCGCCAACCATTCAGATTATATTTCCAAGTGAGACTGTGATGTTGTAAAGACAGTCAGACGTTGTGATAAAAACTCACCCCATGTCCGCTGCACTTATCCGAACAGTCGTGAACCCCGAGCACACTGATGTTCTGACACTGTCTGTTCACACACATCTGGAGACGCACAGAGAGACACTATATTTAGTGATGATTGTGTCATCAGCTCAACTCCACCCAAACATACTGTCATCCAGCAATGATCCATCCAAATGGAGGAAATTTCTTGTATGTGTCACATGCAATTCAGTTTGACACACATTTACTGGTTTACTGTAATACTGTGATGTCAGGGTAATTTCCAATTATGTCAGTGAGGACACTTTTTCCTTAGTTAACAACCCTGATTTCATTTGGTGACTCAATTCTGACTAAATGTGCAGTTATTGCAGTTTACCTTTGCATGGGAGCAAAGACTTACTGTTTTTACTAATTTTCTTATAGAATGATAATTTTTATCAAGCTTGTATATTTAAATTCAATAATTTCACTTAAATGGCAATGAAGATTACCTATTAATTATCATTTAAGTAAAATTACTGAACTTAAATATACAAGCTTGATAAAAATGATCATTCTAGAAGAAAATTTCAAATGGCATTTAGAGGCTTTTGCATCTGAACTCTTCATATATATATATATATATATTAGGGGTGGAACGGTACATGTATTTGTATTGAACCGAAACGGTACGGGTGTCACGGTTCGGTGCATGAATATACATGGAGAATACACGGTATAAAAATAAATAAAACTCGCGTGCAAATTAATTAATGTAATGCGCAACTACTGTTAGATACGCGGGTTCTTTAGGTACACCAAATCTGTGGGCGCGATCGAAAAGTCGCAAAGTGTTTACTTATATTTGTGTGTGTGTGTGTGTGTGTGTGTGTGTGTGTGTGAGGCGCGGGCGCGATCGAACAGTGGAAACATAAAAACATACTCCGTCATTTTGTTTATACAGGACATCATTCAAACTGCAAAGTGTTTAAGTTACTGTTAATTAAAATTTTAAGGAAAACAAATATATTAATCTGAAATGTAGCAAATTAATGTTCAATTCATTCAGGTACAATTACCAAACATATCTCAAGGTCTTTTTGTCTTTTTATTAATTTAATTAATAAACTAAAACTATTGTCAGTGCACTACAAATAAACTGGTTCTATGCCTTTACTTTATTAATAAAACTTTTTTTAAAAATACAAGGCTTAAGTAATTTATTTTCCTTTGGTGGAACAGCCTGAGACATGCACAAGCCTTCTGCATTTTTGTTTTGCTTTTCCCTCCATTGTACCGAACTCGTACCGAACCGTGATGTCTGAACCGAGGTATGAAACGAACCGTGACTTCTGTGTACTGTTCCACCCCTAATATATATATACCTTAAAATAATATAATAATAATAGTAATACTCTAACAAAAGAATAGCAAAGCAATTCAACCCACTGCAGTCCTGATGTTGTTGATCCACACAGGCCTGATTTGAATTAAAATAAGTTTTTAGTAATAGTCTGATTTGATAAATAAACATCTTCTCATTATTTACTCTCTTTACCATGTTTTCTCCACATTTGGTGCCAGTGAGCACGAGGCCCGGATCCGGCATGTCGTCTCCCAGGTACACGTGAGTCCCGCGGCAGAGGATACGCCCGCCCTCCTGGAGTGGGATGTTGGTTTCTATGGAGACGGCATTGGTGCCGATCACCGGCCGGTTGGCTCCGCCCTGACACTGGATCTTCCCACATTTAGCATCCCTGGAAAACAACAGCAAGAAAACTTTTTGAAATGCAAAACTTTTTACAAAGAAGATTTTTAGTTAAAGGGACAATATGTAGCTTTTTAGGTATTTTATTATCTAAAATCAATATTTTTATTCATAAATATGCCCTCAATGGTGTACAAATACCTATGCCAATGATCAGACTAATCCTCGTAAACGAAGAATTTATTATCTTTATATACATGGGATGGGTAGGTCCACGGAGGCTTCCATGTAGTTCCGCCATCTTGAAAAACTATAATAGCAGAGAGGGACAAAAAGTACTAGGCCAATGCGTTTCCAGAACGCATTTCGTTCAGAGCCAGCGTCACGTGACTGAAGTCAGCAGAAGCGGAGGAGCAGAGCAGAGAGAGGCGCTTGTCACTGCCGCGGCAAGTTTAAAAGGATGCACTGCACGGTTATTTATACACCGTTCATTCATACATACATATGAGTCACAGGAATAAGGAGTCCTAGTCGTCGAAAAAGTCCAAAATAGACCGTAAAAGGAAACGTGACCGGAGATTACAAAAACAAGGGTTAATGTCGGGATAGCTTATGCAGGAGAAAGCTTTCAAAAGAGACGCTGAAGTTGCCTGCTTTCTTCTCGACAGGTAAGTCAATGTTACGGTCTTAATTACAAGCTTATTTTTCATTGCTTTGTTGTGAACTTTATTATATAGACAGTAGAACATTTATAGTTATATCTATTTATCTATTCTATTCATAGTAAGTTAAACAGGCTCTTTGATGAATAGCAGCTATTGAGTAAAGGAACGTTAGAGAAGGCACGGATGATGATGATATCTAACAATGCACGTACTTCAAAAAATATAACGAATAAAGGCGGCATTACTACTAACTACCATAGTTAATGTTTTTCACAGTCAGTAATTTATACTGTAACATTCTTTTTTTCGTTGATTCAAGTTTCAGTTTGTTTTAAATAACAAACCTGTTCACCCGAAGAAAACCTCGAAGTGCTATTATAAGACATCCTGTCATAGCTTTTTGGTACATAACGGGAACCGTAGATGCAACGCGCATTTGAAAAAGTGAGGCGCTGGAGAGCATTATTCGTTTGAATGCAAAATACAGTTTCACCACTAGATGGGAGAAATTCCCACTTAGTGTCCCTTTAAAAAAGGCTTCAAAATACAGTCAAACCAAAATGTATACAGACACCTTCAACATTTCTCACATTATCACAGTTTATTCGCTATAGTTTAGAAAATGGTAATAAAATATGACAAGAACTCAGTTGATATTTCACTGGTTTTGTCCGTCCTTCTGTTAGACTGTCTCACAAATGAATTAAGTTGAATATCTGTCAGTGTTAAATTTAACTACACAATTAGATAATACTAATTTAGCTCAACCAATTACCATGCAATGCTTAATTTTGTTCAGTCTGTGGTGTAAAAAGCTCACATTAGCAGCCTGAATTTATATAGCTGTATATAAAAAAATTAATTATGTGTGTTTTTGCCTTTAAGTAGATGGTAAATAATGTTGAGATTATCAATTTCACTTTTGCACAACAAATAAATAGAAATTTTGGTATGTTGCAAATTTGCGACAACAGGCATTTAGGGTAATTTTTTACAAAATGGAAAAATTAATAAAACACATTTTCCCATCTCAGGTATGTAGATTTTATTCATGGCACACAGTTGTTAGAACTTATAAACTGTAATTGACAAATTAATGAATGTTAAAACAGCAAGAAACAAAACACTCTTCTACTCCCTAACATTGACAGTAGTTTTTATACATTCCATGTTACACTCTGTTTAACTCTTTCCTTGTTTCTCCAGTGCATACATTATATATTCTTATAGTGTTATATCCTAACATGCTATTTTTTGTAAAAAAAAAAAAAAAAAAAAAAATAAAAAAAAAATTGGGGCTGAAACCATCTAAATACAGCATTATTATAATATGTAGCCATTAGCCTAATCCAGCCGTTATTGCCCAATGTCGCAAATTTGCTACAAACAGAAATCTACAAAGTACGTAAAAAATATTCGTCACATGAAGTCTATATGAATAACATAGCTTTAGAAGCAATCAATAAGCTGGTACATATTTTTTATCTTAGCACAACTTAACTCATTTTGGGCGATTTCTCCACATTTGCGCCCTTGATATGCGGATTTTGCAAACCAAAATATTAGCTTCGGTGAACCGGGTGTAGTTCCCACTCCGACCGCTCCTACGAGAAACCAGTGCGTGCAAAATGTTCCTAGGTATGTATCGAATGTGCACAAACAGGCATTGGGGGAAAACACACGCGATCTCGCCTGCAGTCTGAATGGAAGTGGTTTGTTGCAGATTCGCGACAGTAGGCGTTAAGGGGTTAAAGAAAAAACACTTAAGCAAACCACGGTCAGGTCAAAGTGTCTGAATAATATTTGGTCGTAAAATTTGTATAAATTTTACTGGTAGTCACTGTATGAAGAATTTTTGGGTATAATATGTCACAGTTTACTTTATTTTGCAATCCTCATTTACATCAATGAACTATAGTGTCCTGCACACACTAGTAAAACAATATCAAAAATGATATCTGGTGTCTGAATAATATTTGGTTTGACGGTATAATTGTATATGTATTATTTTTTTGCATTTTATTATTTACATCTAGCCTTGTTTTTTCCTAGCAGTCCGAACTGACCCGTGACCCATTTCAGGGTTGTGACCCCACAGCTGAGAAGCACTCATTTAAAACTTTGTATAACGTTTTTTCCATAGCTAACAAATCCCATGTTATGAATTATCCAGTTTCCCAGACTGACACATATGCCGTGTTTTCACAGCGCTGAAAGTGTGATTCCTCCACAGAGGATCATGGTAATGGGACATACATCTTTGATTCCAATGCAGCCAAAACATGGAGAAATAATGAGGCATCCTCTCCAATGAAGACCAATTACTGCATTCACAGGGTAGTTTCTCACGCAGTCGAGTCCAAAAAGAGAGTCAGACAGTCAGACAGACAGACAGACAGACAGACAGACAGAGAGCAGGACGTGGCTCAGGTCCCTTTGGCCAAAATAAAGAGTCATTAGCGTCTGAAAACCGTCCGTTCCTTGTTTCTCTCTCCGTCTGTCCACTTCAGTCATTACAGTGATTACTTCATCAAGGATATGATCCGTGAAGCAGCCAATCTGAGCTCAATTAAAACAAAATGTGTGACGGGTGTTACCTGCAAATGCTAATTACTGTGACATTCTCAATAGGCTTCTGTTTTCTTCCACTTTTAAAAGCTCATGCTGTTATTTGTCCGGCTGTATTAGCGCTTGATTTCTCAGTGGATTGATCAGTCAATAAAGAACAGGACGAGAGAAAAAAATGCATTACATTTAACATGTAATTTAAATATAAAAAGTAATTTTAAGAGAAAACCTCAAAGGATTTGAAGGCTCTTTTCATTTTCTGGCGTCCTGAAGTGAACTCGCTAAAAGCAACATTCTTCCAAAAAATCTGAAATATACAATACTTAATTTAGCTGCAAATCAACAACCATCTGCTGCAATATAATAATAATAAAAAATCCCTCATGTACTTGTGGTGATTTCAGTTATGGAAGACATGGGCTAGTTGTCACAATTTTTACACCAGTGAATATGTTTTATTGTTTTTTTTTAAGTCAATTTCTGTTACACAAACCTTAAAGTCTTGGCTTCAAAAAAGCTATTGAAGTTTTGTGCCCAATATCGGGACATGTTGTCACAAAATAAAAAAAAGCAAGTTTTTAAAATGGAATCTACCTATTATAGGCTAAATCTTACAATTATGAAACAGCAAAAATGTAAAAAAGTAACATACAAAAATATGAAACTATTGGTTATATATAAATATATTCATTATTAACAATTTCTGTAATAATATTCCCAATTTCTGTAAAAAAAAAAAATAAATAAAAAAAAAATAATAATTTTTATAATGGTGTTTGTCGTCAAATACAAATTTTCACTTTGACTTTTTCACATTTTTCAGTTATTTTGGTTTTTCTTGTGATGTTTTGTATTTTATTATTTCTATATTTATTTCTATTAATAATGTATAGCGTATATTCATTACTTCTATATATAAAATCACATATTGCTCCAGCAATTCTGAACTCAAAGTTGATATTTTCGCCTACCGTGCTTCACATTTGGCAAATGACCCCTTTGCGTCTTTTCCACAGTTTCCATACGGATCTCCCGCCGAGTTGACTCTTTCGAAGCAGATTCCTGGAGCTGGTTTTGCACCTGCCAAATGCACACACATTTCTCACGGAAAGGAATTGACATTGCTGATGCGTATGAACTGTTTTCACAGATGCAGCTGTGGCTCCTCCAGGCCAGCGGGTGGCGCTGTACTCACCCTGTCCCCAGAGTGTGATGCACTGCTGCTCGTGTGTTTGGCAGATGCCATTGTAACAGTGCCCATCTACACCCTGGCAGGTGTGTCCGTCGTGCAGGTAGACGTTAGCAGGGCAGTGAGGGTCGGCGCCGGTGCAAAACTCTGGCAGGTCACAGGAGTTACTGGATTCACGGCACGGAGTCCCTGGAGGCTTCAGCTACACAGACAAACACATCATGATGTATTAATATGAGTCCTTTAATACTTTTATCTCAATTTCTTAATGACTTTTATTGACTTATTTTGTAAAATAAGTGCAATAAATAAGGTGAATTATGATGGATGTCACGAGTCACCTGACAGTTTTCACAGCACTGTCCATGCGCACACACAGCCTCCTCCTTCAGTGTGCATGTGCTGGCATTACAGCAGGGATTCAGACACTCCTACAGACACACAGATTCAAAACAAAAATAAAATGTTTTCAACATTGATAATAATCAGAAATGTTTCTTGAGCAGCAAATCATCATATTAGAATGATTTCTGAAGGATCATGTGATCATCTGAAGACTGGAGAAATGATGCTGAAAGCTTCAGCTTTGATCACAGGGATAAATGACAGTTTAAAATATATACGCATAGAAACAAATTTCAAATTGTAATATTTCACAATATTACTGTTTTTACTGCATTTTGATTAACTGAAAGCAGCCTTAGTGAGCAGAATATTTCATAAACATAAAATAAATTCTTACTGATTGCATACTTTTTTAAGTTATTGTGCATACTTAACTCTTTCCCTGCCAGCATTAAAAAAAAAAACAAAGTTGCCAGCCAGCGCCAGCATGTTTGATCATTTACACCGAAAAAAAATTAAAAAAAAAATTTAAATAAAAAAAAGCTGAGAAATGTGCATTTTTGTCAAACACTACAACATGCATAAGCAATGCTTTTATTGCATGTTTCTGCTTCTTCTTCGCTTGTGTTTTGATGCAGAGGTTCTGTACTCTTTCAGAAGACAGCGCCCTCTACAGTATAACAGTGAAAACAGTGAAAACTCCATCCATGGTGGGGAAGCACTGTCTGCGTCGAAATCACATCCTCTCTTGAGTAGGTGCTTATTTTGAATAAGTAATTACTTCACAATCATTCTATAGACCTTATGTAGCCCCGCCCCTTTTCAGCGCTGCGCTCGTTGTCTTTTGACTTCCGGTCTGTATTTTCACAGCGATTTTGCGTGTTTATTAATGAACGGCTCGTTTTAAAATCTTCCTGGTCGACTGACATTTGTTTAGTCATCTGCTTTAAACATTACAGTCCTCATGATAACTTTCATTAGCTTTACATTAAGTAAATCCACTTCAAAAGCTAATTACTCCAGTACAGCAATGCCATAGAGATATACAGAGCGACTGCAAAACGGAAGTTAAAAGACAATTTTCTAAAGATGGCGGCGCCCTCGTTTCTCTGGCGCATAAGGTCTATATAGTATGAATGTGTGTAGTATGAATGCAATCTGGACGTTATACATTCGCCATGTTGTCATTATCATGTGACCTCCCAGAGTCATGACAGAGATCGATTATAACAGAAACGATTTTGCAACAGATTTTGCACAATCAATTTAACCAAACTGATGATGTTTTGATAGCTTTATGCAGTGACAGCATCCTGGGCCATTACTTTTTCTGGCCATAAACCACATATCTTTTCTATATTTAGTACGGAGAAGCTGCTTTGAAACAATCTGTATTGTATAAAGCGCAATAAAAATAAATGTGACTTGGCTAGATTGGGCACCAAAGGTGTGACAAAGGTGATTGAGTGATAAAGGTGTAGAAAACTCCAGAACTTTGTCCTAATTGAAATGTGACTCAAGTACATTTGCATATGTGTACAAGACTTTCAAATACTTGAATAATTTCCCAGATGCTTCTTTCTGACTGCTGACTACGTGGAAATTCATGTGACATAAATTTAACATGAGCATTGTTGACGGATGCACACACACAGAACATTGTTATGTCTTTGCTATGCTACACTGCACTGCCAGCGACGTTTCAGCAAAGACATCAATGAACAGATTTAACCCCCCAGGAAACACCTGAAGCGCTCTGACACAAACACAGGCTTCTCTCTGCTGTCCTCTCCAAAGCTCCCGGTCCGGTGTGACAGATGCGTCTCATTCCCAAACCACATCTTGTGCTTCTTCTCACAGCATGCTCGCAGAAAACACTGGGCTGCGGAAACTGTTTATTTCGCGATTGCTAATGATGCACGACTCACTGGAGAGAGTGGAAATGTGCGGCACTTGTGGGAAACATGTAAACGTCTGAATGAAATATGTTTTTAAACACAAAACACACACACACAGGCTCTCATGTACCTCCACATCTCCGCAATCACACTGCTCTCCCTCCTCGACGTATCCGTTTCCACATTTCTGGCCTCCGTAGAGCACTTTCACCTCCGGCATGTTGAACAAACACATGCCCACACCTTTCTCCAAGCTCGCGGCTAGATCCTTCTTACTGCACGTACTGAAGACTGTAGGGAACGGGTACCTGAAAGAAGAAATATGACCTCAGTGATGATTGGAAAGAAAACTGACTGTTCAATCTTGTGATATTCAACATATGCACAAATAAATGGACCAATCAGCCAGTAGAACTAGTGCCAAGGAAATTACATCATCCTGTCCCAGAGGAAAAAAACAGCGAGATAAGAGATATTTATGAGTCCTGGGCCTGTAAAAAATTCACACTGACTGCAATCACCAGCTTCTCTGAGCTGTAAATTGGAGACAGCGGGAAGTGTGTGTGTGCGCACTAACACTTCATATTGGCTAGTTTAGGTTCATTTGGACTGAATTATCCAACAAACCAAGATTCTAATAGACTGGTTTGTGTTAATTTGTAGTGTTTGTGTACGCAAATATCACTGTTACAACCTAGAAACCACATAGAAAAAAAAAAAAAAAATATTAGCAGCCACCTAGCAACACCCTATCAACCACCAACAAGACACTAAAAACACTCAGATCACCAAATCAACCACCAACGACATGCTAAAAAACACTCAGAACACAATAGCAACCATTCACAGAGCCCTAGCAGCCACATAACATCTTAAAAATCACTCAAAAGCAAAACTACTGAAAATATCATAGCAACTCCCTAGCAACCACCCAAAACAGCATAGCAGCAACGATACAAAATGTGATAAAACCACCATAGCAATGCTGCAGCAACCACCTAACAACATTTTAAAAAACACTAAGAACATCTCAGCAACCACCTAGCAACAGTCCACAACAGCATCGTAGAGGTGGGATTTGTATGTGCAAACATCTTATTTTCTTCAGAAAATGTAAAACTATAGCCCTTATGTAGCCCCGCCCCTTTGCAGCGCTGCACTCGTTGTGTTCTGTTTTCTGGTTTGTATTTCCACAGCCTGAAGGTAAGAGCTTATGGATTTATGAATAAACCACTCGTTTTAAAATCTTTCCGGTCTACTGACATTTGTTATGACATCCGCTTCAAACAATAAAAAGGTACCTGTTATGCCCTTTTTTACAAGTATAATATGCGTCTCAGGTGTTCCCAGAATGTGTCTGTGAAGTCTCAGCTCAAAACACCTCACAGATCATTTATTATACCATGTTGTAAACACCCAATTTCTGAGTGAAAGGAAAAGCATGCTGTTTTTGTGCATGTATCTTTAAATGCAAATGAGCCGCTGCTCCCCACTCCACTTCCCAAAAGGGGGAGGAGCCTACAGCTCGTTCCCTGGATACTCTTAAAAAAATTAACAAAACGTAATTTTATTATCCATATTGCGGTCACGATCATGTGACACTGCAGTTCTTCATCATCATTAAAGTTTATTGTCCGCATGCGATTTAAAGCCATATCAGTTTAAACTTATGATATGTGGTTTTCTGAACGCACACTTCTGAAGCACAGAAAGCTGGATGTCAGACGTGAGTATTAAACTAAGTTATCTTTCACGTCTTATTGTGCTTTAACTGTCAAATACACACAATGTTATATCAAAAACACAAAGTACATATAAACACAGTCGGTTATGTCTGAGAATGTAAACAGCAAGCAAAGAAATCGCATGTGTATATTAGATCTGTGTATTAAAGTAAAGCAGCGTAATATATAGTACCTACTGCTTGATTTCATTAACTTTAATAAGAATACATTTTTTACTTGAATTCTGCTGTTAAATGCTCTGGCGAGGAGATAAACATGGCGACTGGTTACAGATCATTTAGGGCGGGTCTATGCTAATAGTCTGTCAGCAATTGTGGGCGGGGCTTAATCATGTCACATCACATTGCTAGAATCTGCAAATGGCTTATTCTGAGACACTGCTTATTATTTGTGGAGATTAAAAAAAGAGTGGGTGGATTTTTACTATGATAGAGTCGTTGTGTACACACACTTCCGACATACATTTATGTCCAAATCAAATGTTCAGCTTAATATTTTGCATAAAATTGCTTTAACTCTACAATAAGTAAATAGAAGTCTGTTTGCACAAGACACACAACACTGGGTAACACTAACAGAAACACTTCCAAGGATGGTGTTGATGATTTCACTGCAATCACACACACACACACACACACACACACACACACACACACACACACACACACACACACACACACACACAGTAAAAATGGCCCAAAAATCCACTCAGAATATCAATGCTCCCCTGCGGAGCATAACAAAATATTTAGCCGCAGCGTCTACATGATGAAATCTCGAGTTTACAAACAGCCCAACTCACAGCCAGAGACTCTGGGAGAAATTACAACCCACATTTCTGACTGACAGCGACGTGAGAGCTCCCAGCGAGAAGCATATGGCACATATTATGATACTGGACTGATGAGCTCATGATGGTGGAAACCATCTGTGATCAGTGAGGGTCTTTAGGAAGATTTAGTGATGGTGATTGCAGGATCTGAACTGAATCATTGGTTTCATTAACACACTGAATAACATCGATAAACATCCTGAAGGATTAAATCAGTTTGATTGATTGAGATACAACATATGCTGTTGAACTAGAGGTTGAGCATTAAACACCCAGACACTCATAGATGTTCTTACATCCTTGTTATTTGCAGTGCATGTTTAGCCAAATATCACAATAAAGATTTATTTGCTTTCTATGAAATTTTAAAAAGTTAAATGGAAATTAATTACAATGAAGCAAATTCATTATCTAAATGAATAAAACAACTGCAATTATATAGAGCAAAGACTGTATATGCATTATTGCACAATAATCAGACCCTAACCCTCTTCATATAAATATGTACACATATACTGTATATAAGAATAATGAAAATTCAAATAATAATAATAATGAATGAGTGAATGAGTGAATGAATGAGTGAGTGAGTGAGTGAGTGAGTGAGTGAGTGAGTGAGTGAGTGAGTGAGTGAGTGAGTGAGTGAATGAATGAATGAGTGAGTGAGTGAATGAGTGAGAGAGAGAGTGAGTGAGTGAGTGAGTGAGTGAGTGAGTCAGTGAGTGAGTGAGTGAATGAATGAGTGAGTGAGTGAGTGAGAGAGAGTGAGTGAGTGAGAGAGAGTGAGTGAATGAGTGAGTGAGTGAGTGAGAGAGTGAGTGAGAGAGTGAGTGAGTGAGTGAGTGAGTGAGTGAGTGAGAGAGTGAGTGAGTGAATGAGTGAGTGAATGAGTGAGTGAGTGAGTGAGTGAGTGAGTGAGAGAGTGAGTGAGAGAGTGAGTGAGAGAGTGAGTGAGTGAGTGAGTGAGTGAGTGAGTGAGTGAGTGAGTGAATGAATGAATGTTGCGAAAGATTTCTATTTCAAATAAATGATGTTCTTTTTACTGGAGTAATGACATTGAAAATTCAGCTTTGATCACAGGAATAAATTACATTTTATAACATAATAACAGTTTTTATATTTGTAATCATATTTCACAATATTTCATATTTAATTTTTGATCCAATAACTAGAATAAGAGAAGTTTTATATATTTAAATAAAAAGAGACTGACCGCAGTCCCAGGACGCCTCAGTGCTTTTGCATGAACACAAACACAGCCAGATGTCATGTTCAGACCGCACTGCTGTTTCTTTAAATGGTCACACACATCAACATTACGATGAAGCACGGTCTGGACACTTTAATGCGTGTTCCTCAGACGGAAAGCTCATAACATGCCTGTTGTTGCTTGTTTTTCTTCTCGGAGTTGAAGATTGCTCGAGTCCTGTGTGATTGTGATGAGTTTGTATTTGGTAATAGCTCTTGAATTATTGAAATTGTTTGGCACAGGCGTCTTTGATTGGCTCTGATGTGATTGTGAAGCGTGTGGCGAGGCTGCTGCGAGATGTCATGCGGCGAGAAACATCTGTCAATGCTGTCAAACATAGGAATAGCGGTAATCCGTCCAGGTCGTCTGGTTCTGGTCTGGATCTCAAACATCAGCCAGCAAACACCTCTCAGAGAGCACATCATAGGATATGACTTCATGAAATTAATCATTTTTGGTTGTGTTGAATTATTTTGTTTATAAATGAACATATAAATCCCATCTGTCTGTATGTTTTCCAACAGATGTGCTTTGGCGTCTCAATTATCTTAACAAATACGGCTTCCCTTAACAAGAACTGCAAACCATGCTGGGGTGCGTTTCCCGAACAACGCCGTAACTCGCTGCTTAACTACCGTAGTGCGATGCATCGTTGAAGAAATCAACTAGCTAGTCACGACTGTTTCCCGAAACCATATTGTCGCAAATTGGTCGTTCAACCACGTTGGTTAATGAAGTCACGCACGTGGTGGAGTAATAACTTCTTTTAATGAAACTGTTTGAGTTCGAATTAACGCTAGATGTTTTGATATAAATTACAGACATGGCATTTGAGGACTATTTCTCATTTTTCTCAGTTATTTTGCTTTATTTCCAGATTCAATCATAGGCTTGTTCTTACATAGTCGAGCACGTTTGCACATGCGCACTCTTCAAAAACGGTGCTTTAAATCTCTTGACAAACTAAAAGATGTAAATGACATTTTTATGAATTCTAAATTAAAGACACAGGTTGTACTGAATGTCAGCTTGCTTATTATGGCTCAAGATAAGGATTTATTAAGTCCACATGTCATGCAAAATAGAAACTATGCTTCTTCTTTTGGGAAACGCACTCCAGGTTGATATTTACCAAAAGTGGGTGATTCAGTTACTGTTCTTTCTTTTTGATCCAATTCCAAGTACTATCAAAGAAGCCAATAATGCTATGAAATCAAAAATGGGTAATTATATTCAATTAACATGATATCTGAAAACCATCATTTGTACAATTTAAAAGGCCTAAGATGCAAATGATCACACTTCTGTTTTATGTGTATCATTTACTAACACTTTCAGAATATGGATAATCTTATAAAACTTAATTTAAATGCATTTAGATAAACGTAAAACATTTAGCGAAAAGATAAAAAACAACAAAATATATTTAAGATTCATATTTTTATTATTTCATTATAGAAAATATTACTACTTGTCACCCATTCCTGGCAGTGCCAGTTTGGCTGGTAGACCAGCAGAAAACCAGCTCTAAACCAGCCCGGACCAGCCTGGCAATTCATACTCGGTTGTAAAACCTGCAAATTATCTGCTAATTTGAGTTTTACATTTCTGCAGACGAACAAGCATATGCCACAACACTATCGGATGATGCGAGCGGTTGCCAGGGCACTGTTCTGTGTTTCTTGTCTCCTGTGTGACTTTTATAGAGGTTTGCAATGAACATATGATGATCATTTCTCTTTAAACTGAACATGTAACAAGTGTTTAATAAATTCAGTTTCCAACCATCACACAAAGAGCTGGGCACCTTTTATCTTTTCAGCATTCGCTTCTGAATCCAGTTGGCTTTGCTGAGGCCATTCGTATGCAGCAGAATACTGTGGAAGAGACGAGTGATGTTCGCTTCATTCCTGGCACACTTACTAAGACCACGGGGTAAACGCAAGCACGGAAATCTGGCTAGCATCGTCCCCCCCGCTCGCTGGACCAACTGTACCCACGACACCCGTGCCAGGGTGGCATAAGCCTGCGGGAGGATGAGAGATAAGCAGATGCTTTCTCTTGCCTCCTGATGCCAACCCAGAGATCAGCGCTCAGCGATAAGCCACAGTGACTCGAGTGTGTCTAAGCTTTTAAAACACCTCCTCTGGATTGGGCTCAACAGGAGGTGACAGTAATAGCAGTGCCACGGGCACAGAGCATCTCACTGTGAGTGGGGTTTGTTCTCTATGAGGGTATGAGGAGCTTCCAAAGACTCTATAGAAACAGGAACAAATATAGCAGCGTTAGGAGCCACAGAACCTGTGTGTGTGTGTGTGTGTGTGTGTATGTGGGCACAATGGAGAGGAAGAGAGAGTCGCCTACCAGAGTCCTTCTGTTACACTATATCACATACAGTGATATTTAAAGGGATAGCTCACCCAAAAATTAAATCTCTGTTCATTTATACACCTTCATGTCACTCTAAACCTGCATGACTTTCTTCTGCTGATCACAAACGATATTTTAAAGGATGTTGAAGTCCAAAAAAAATGGTTTATTGTATTGTCATACAAGTTTGGAATGACATGAGGGTGAATAAATGATTGTCATTTCTCTTTAAAGTGCTTATCTGTGAAAGCTAATCCATCCACTTTATTTTCCGCATCCATCTGAAATAAAAAGTTAAATGATTTAAGGGCCCTATCTTGCACCCAGCGCAATTGCCTTTGTACACCGACACATGTATCATTCCTACTTTGCACCCGACGCACAGCGGACTTTTCCCTCCACAGACGCACATCGGTAAATTAGGGAATGAACTTGCGCTTCCGGTGGTTCAGCGAAAAGAGGAGGCGTGTTCCGGCGCAAACGTTCCCTGATGCTATTTTGCAGTTTCAGAAAACGATCCCACCACAGACCAGGAAAAACCTAGTCTAAAGTCAGTGGCGCGTTATTCAGATGCTATTTTAAGGGCGCATGCTTGGCCATAATGTAGCGTGTGCACAACAGCATACACTTTGCTTCTCTCATCTACACAGACGCAGCAGTTGACAGACGCAGCAGTTCACATTTTTGCAAACCATACATAATTACAAGAAAAAATATTCCACACGAGGGAAATCATTGTGGTGTCCATGAAGATGTGAAAAAATAGGCATAAATCTAGCTTACACATTTACCCAAATTATTATACGCCTGTTTAACCGAAGCTAATTTGGGTGGGTTTCTCCATCCCCATACAATGTCACTTCTCTGTCTTTTACGGCCCCGACGAACGTCGGTCTCCTCGGCTGTGAACCGCTCCTGGCGTGCGCCTGGCAAATCCGCCGTTATAATAGCAATCCGCCATGGAACAAGCGTGCCTGCTCTTAAAGGGAATGTGAGATGACGCTCTGATTGGTTTATTTCTCATTATGCCCAAACCACACCTATGAGTAATGAAGCTACTTCAGACCGCCCACAAAGTTACTTGCATTTCGCATTTGATACTTGCGTTTCAGATCGTTAAAATAGGGCCCTAAGTATTAAAAAGTAAAAAAAACAACAACATTTGATTGTTATGTCAAAGCTTGTCTTTAGTCTCTGGCTTTCTGGTTTAAATCATTTTTTGTTTCTAACCACAATTTATTAAAATTAACTTTAAAATGAACAGAAATGTTCACCCATTTGATTTGAGAATGTCCTTTGAATTCCACTTCAGTTCAAACTCACACTCATTTCAGATCTATCTGCTCTAAAACATCACATTAAAAATCACGCTGGTGGCTTGAGCTGTCAATCTCTCCCTGTCTTCGTCAGAATAAGTCTCTGACCACACGTTGTGCAAATAAAGTCTGGCTACTTGAGATTAGATTCATCAAACCTGAAGCCGCTTCAGATCTCACCACTGGGATTTTTCACCACTCATGTCTTAATTAATGCAATTATATAGATGTGAAGCTGCAAAACGAGCACCTGCTGTGATGTTAAATTCATTTACGCTTTGATCTATGAAAGCTCTGTGAGAGGAGGCACAGACTAATGTGCAGTAATGGAAAAAATATCCATCTTTAATTGTTCGATTCCAGACTCTCATTTGTTTAAGGTCTGAAGGCAGGTGGAACAAAACTGACAAATAAGTTTCTTATTTTCTGTCTCTCTTTCTACTTGTTCTGTTTGAGATCTGTTTTTCTCGTCTGGTCACCAGGGCCAGGTTCTTCATGACACCTCTTTATGAGCACATAATCGAGCGTTTATCATGGGTGCAGTCCAGGTCACATACACAGGACACAGTCCAGCTAAAACACTTGTGCAGATGAACTGATACACACTAGAGAATGCTGGGATTGAGTTGGCCGCTGCGCAACCATCTGCCTCCTGAGAAAATGTAACATGGCCTGCAAATGTGTGATTTATTCCCTAGAATTAAACAAGACAACTGCTATTACAGACTCAAAAACTGCTGCAAGCGAATTCCCTGGAATAGCACACATTAAATGTCTCTGCTACCTGACGGATACCACTGAGATTGGTCTCGTGAGAAATCACACCAGTTTCTATAACAGCACTGACACTTCGCCAGTCAGAAACGCCCAGTGCCTGTCAATCATTGTGCATGTTGATTCCTGACCCCATTTCCCCTCGTTTTGTGCTCAATTTCTCATCACTCAGATTGAAAGAAATAAAAAAAGAAATAGCAGAAATTGCTATTTCTGTCTAATAAAAAGTCAGAAGTTCAACAATAAAGTTAGGTGCTACCTAAAAGTGTTTGTTTGTTTCACACGTGTGCAGAAGATGCATGACGTTTTCATTTTTTAGTCAGTGATATGACCTTTTTATAATATAATATAATATAATATAATATAATATAATATAATATAATATAATATAATATAATATAATATAATATAATATAATATAATATAAAATATCACAACTTAGAATAACATGTTTATTTATTCCACCAATGTTTTAGCCATTAACATTTGTATTTTATATACAACATTCACCATACACACACACACACACATATATATATATATATATATATATATATATATATATATATATATATATATATATATATATATATATATATAGCCCACGACTGCACATATTTACTCTGGTCAGTAAATATGTGCTCCAAAACATGTGTGATGCAATTTATTCCTAAAAAAGGTAACTAAACCCTCTATTGTTTCAAGAATTGAATCAGTATGAACTAAAATTGTCTCCATGTTTTGTACGGATGCATTTAATTTCATGTGTTTTGAGTTGTCAGAACATCTGGCCATAAAACCAGGCGTCCCATATAACAGCACAACAGATGACAATAAATCAGAAACAAGTTGCCCAAGCTCTGATGTTTGTGAAATAGCTATCAGACATGTACCAGTGGGGTCAATTGGGAGCATGTGGCTAAATGCTAATGCCGTCCCGCCGGGTGGGGTGTTGAAGTCTGCTGTTGTGCAGATGACCAAATGGAGCTCATTATAGAGTAATGAGGCAGAAATACAGCTAACCTCTAACAAACAGACAGAATTGTAATTTTTTGGTTCTAGTAAAACCTCACTTACTTCCTTTAAATGAGTTAATGAGCAAGAAAATATAATATTTAAATATATTCATATAGATTTTTTTAAATATTTAAATATTCACCTCTATATGGCACCAAAATATATCCATATGTGTAAGAAATATTAATATTAAAAACAATACACAATAAAACATCAACATATATATATATATATATATTTTTTTTTAAATCAAAATCAATTAATATTTAAAATATATTGATTTAATATATATATATATATATATATATATATATATATATATTATTATTTTTTATTTTATTTTTTTTTAACACAAGATGGCACTAAAATATTTAATAATATATAAATAACTTTTATTTTTTTATATTATCTTAAAAAGGGATCATAATACAGGGACTGACTATGTGTCCAGGGTGTTTCCCCAACCTGCGGCCCGGGACGCTGTGATAGCTGTGATACCAGAGGATAAGCGGTTTGGAGAATGAATGGGTTGATAAAAATATATTAAAAGAAATTCATCATTAGATGACATCATACGGTATTGTAAAAAAACAAAAACAAAAGCAAGTTTATATCTCGCAATTAGGACTTTTGTAACTCGCAATTGCGAATTTATATCACAATTCTGAGAAAAAAAGTCATAAATATGGGATATAAACTTGCATTTATCTTTTTAATTATTTTATTCTCTGGCTTTCATAGACTGCTACTGCAGAACGGACACTTTCTGACACCAGGCCCACAAAAAAAACGTCATCACTGTTTACAAACACCAAAATAGTCTATAGATGCAATTTTTTGGTAGCTCTCACCCAGTGGAGGGGGTCATGATACATCCGCCTCGGTCCACAGTCGCTCTGCACCCGCACCCGCGCTCTGGCGTGTCATGATTCATGCCGAAGTTGTGTCCGAGCTCATGGGCCAAAGTAACCGCAGCGCCGAGGGGGTTATCAGAGTGATCCTAAAACACAGAGAGCGAGAAAGTAAAAAACAATTGCGACCTTCTTTCTAACAATTGAGAGTTTTCATCTCGCAATTCCAGTGTTGGGGAAAATTATTGTAATGTGTTACAATACTGTGTTACTCCCTAAAAAAGTTCGTTTTTATGGAAAGTAATGTTATATTACTTTTGCGCTACTTTTTCTCACTTGGGCTAGACTTGCTTACTTGTTTTTTTTACTAACAGAAAAACCCCAACATAAGTTCTATTTTTTGGCAAACGTTAAGGCCCTTTCACACGAAAAGTGCAAATGCAAAAGGAAATGCAAATTCACGTCTGCACATTTCAGCGTTGCTGCCATTCTGGATTGCAGAAGAAAAGGATGCAGGAGAAGAAAGTTCAGCACTTTGGCTGCATCTGAAATTGCATACTTCCATACTATGTAGTAGGAGAAAAACAGTATGTGGCAAAAGAATTATGTCCGAATTCATAGTACTTATAAATGAGTAGGAAAAAAAAGTACCCGGATGACCTACTTCTTCCGGTGAGATTCTGAAGTGTGCATGCAATGTCATGAATTTTGACATATAAGAGGTCATTGCACTATAAAAATGTAAAAATTAGTTTTTTTAAACCAAGCTCCAAAAACTTCATGTCTCAGTGTGACGCCATTGTGCGATGAAAGAAAGACTGCAGAACCAAATTACATCCGGCTCCACCTCTCTGGATGTCATGGGCTCCGCCTCTCTGGATGTCATGGGCTGAGCTTGACCTAGGCTGCATCCGAAATCACATACTTCCCTATTATATAGTAGGTGAAAAACAGTATGTGACAAAAGAAGTATGTCCGAATTCACAGCAAGTACCCGGATGACCTACGACTTCCGTTGAGGTTCTGAATTGAGCATACGATGGACACTTTACTATCCCATGAGGCCACGGGAGAGGATTTATGAATGGCAGTGAAGCGACGTAACTGACGCTGGTAGGTCACATGATAATGACAACGTGGTGAATGTAATGCGTCCAGATTACATTCATACTACACACACTAATACTATACAGAACATACTTTTTTAGTGGCCGTGAAGTAATTACTTTTTCAAAATAAGTACTTACTCGAGAGACTATGCGATTTCGGACACACCTCTTACTTCAGCAATAAAAACAAAAACAAAAATAAATAAAACAAATGCTTATTTACTTATTAGTATGGTTGAATCTGATCGTCGAAGGTCAGCAGCAAAGACATTGGTTAATAAAGTGAGATTAAATACATAAAGTAGTTTTGTGTAATTTAACAGATTTAATTATTGCAGGTTTGCGTAATAGTCTGAGTTTGCATTTCACTGTTTTTATTCATTTTGAGGAATACTGAATCTGTTTTTGTGCAAGTGAGATGAGTAAATGCTCACATTTAGTCTAGAACTACAATAATCATCATGTTTACTCTGCGCACACAACGCCTCTGAACCATTTCTGTCAACATGGGGACAGGAGAGCTGTCAGCCAATACATGCGAAAACAAAGAAACTTATACATATGTGACCCTGGATCACAAAACCTGTCACAAGTCGCACGGGTATATTTGTGGCAATAGCCAACAATACATTGTATGGGTCAAAATGATCGATTTTTCTTTTATGCCAAAAATCATTAGGATATTAAGTAAAGATCATGTTCCATGAAGATATTTTGTAAATTTCCTACCATAAATATATAAAACATTTATTTTTGAGTGAATGCAGCACAATCGCCAACATAAATGGACAACTTTAAAGGAGATTTTCTCAATGTTTTGATTTTTTTGCACCCTCAGATTCCAGATTTTCAATAGTTGTATCTCGGCCAAATATTGTCATATCCTAACAAACCATACATCAATGGAAAGCTTGTTTATTCAGCTTTCATATGATTTATATATCTCAATTTAAAAATATTGACCCTTGTGACTGGTTTTGTGGTCCAGGGTCACATATTTGAAAAAGTCAGATATTTTGTTGTAAATTTATAAGTAATGTTTACCAGTTACTTGATGTTTACTAGGTAATGCTTTACCCCAAACGTGGACTTTTTTACTGAATTCTCGAAATTCTGTTTTTCTCTTTCTGCCATGGAATTAAAAAAAAGAAAAAAAAATGTCATTGCGACTTTCTCTCACAACTATGACTTTTTTCCCTAAGAATTCCAAGTTTACTTATCGTATGTATCTCAAAGTTCTGAGAAAAAAAGTCAGAATTGTGAGATAAAGTGGCAGTTACCTTTTTGTTTTTATTTTTTTCCATGGTGGAAACATGCATCGATATGGAAAGTGAAATCAATCCACATCCTTGAAAGCAGCTTGGTGATTTAAAATAAGCAATCAATTTCAATTTAAAACAAACAAGAGCAATTTCTTCCTCTGTGACCCCAGAGAGCCGAAAGGCGTTATCCGTTCTGTTCCACCTTCCCTCCCCAGATTAGATTTATCCACACATCTCTCCTCTTGCACGTTTGTTTTTCTCTCAGAAAACGGTTTCACATGAGATCAGTAATGAGCAGACACTAACGGCCTTTATAATTACTTTTCCACAAATCCGTCAGAGCAGCATAACTCAAGATCCGTGCGTTGCTGTAATTGCTCGAGCGCTGCCAGAACACAACCAAACCGTTCTGCAGGCTTTGTTTGGGGAAGGGTGTGTGTGTGTGCTGATGAGGCAGGACAGACACAATTACAGTCATTCCTGTAAGTCGCTTTGGTAAGGATGCGTCTGCCAAACACGTGAAAATCAAATTAAAATGAAGAAAATCACCAGCTTCAGTTCAGTTCTGAGCGTCTGAGTGATTATTCGTGTCAGGTGGTTTGTGCAGAAAAAGGTTGAGCGGAGGAAAGTTTTAATGCCCAGAAGATGCTCTTTCAGAGCTTATGATTTAAGAAAAAAAAAATACTCAAACCAAATGATTCAGGGTCAAGAAGAAGTATCAAGAAATTAATACTTTTATTCATCAAGGGTGCATTAAATCAATCAAAAGTACGAGTAAACTTTTATAAGGATTTCTAATTCAAATAAATAATGTTCTTATGAACTTTCTATTCGAGATTTCCGCAAAAACATGACGCATCACAACTGATTTCAACACTGATAATGAGAAATGTTTCTTGAGCAACAAATCATCATATTCAAATGATTTCTGAAGGATCATGTGACACTGAAGACTGGAGTAATGATGCTGAACATTCAGCTTTGATCACAGGAATAAATTACATTTTAACATGTATTCAAAAAGAAAACACTTCTTTTAAATTGTAATAATATTTCACAATATTATGGTTTTTACTGCATTTTTGATCACATTAATGCAGCCTTGGTGAGCAAAAGAGACTTATTTAAAAAAAAAATCAAATCTTACTGACCACAAACTTTTGAACGGTAGTGTATGTTGTATATAAGGTATATATTTTATCAAAAAAAAAAACTTTAGCTGGCTACAGACAATAAACTTTTTCTTCCAGCCAGCTTTCCAAGCATTTAATAAGTGTATCGGGCAAAAATGCTGATGCTTATAAATCTGCCACGTTCAATAATGAGCTTTATTTTGCATAGAAAGAATGCATGTTTGTCGAGAAAAGTATGACAATGACTTACATTTAAATATGAATGATGCAATGCTGCACCAGTGAATGCACACTAGATGAAGTTTGATGGAGCATTATGATGGAGGACAGGAGTGTGTAAAGTCCATTTAGCGAGTGTGAAAAGAACCAGATCAGTTTGAAACCTAGCGGGAATACAGCAAATTGGATTTGCAAAAGCCTCATTGGTTAAAGGATGCTTATATCCGAATGTACTGTGGCAAACGTTACAATTTTCTCACTCTAGAGGAGACACATTTAAGATTACTAGCATGTTTTTTGCAGCAGAAAAATCAGAGAAGCAGGAGACTCAAGGAAAAAGTCTCCATTTGCACTCCATTTAATCTCATTTCTCTTCTTTTGATAACATTTGTGAATTTTAGTTACAATGGATGTTTGACTGGAGAATTCTCAGCTGAACATAATCATCTATATTTTAATTTGTGTATCTCATTTACCATCAATTGCATTTTCAGGAAGCTTGATTCTTATTATCACTCATGATGTTTAGTGAGAACTGGTCAAATGAGGACAAAACCTCTCCGAACACAATATCATGAGATCGTGCCATGCTTCTGTAAAATGTTGAGGCTTTTATAGCAGAAACTCCACTAAATCAAACAGCAAAAACAGAAGTCTATCATGCAACCAGTCTGGAAGAGGCGGCCAAAGGGAATAAAATGCCTCAGACGAATGAGTCAATGAAGAAAACATGCATGACTTTTGTTGTTTGGTCTGAAGAAGATAAAATGTTTTGGTAGAAACTGCATGCGACACATGATCCATTATGGAGAAGCTCCACATAATGGGATCCTCAATCGAAGCACAAATACTGAGATGGTCCAATTTACTCCAACCTTAACCTTAAAGCCAAAAACACACTCTGTGCAAGCAGAACGAAAGCAATTGGTTTCCTTCGAATGCTTGTGTTATTAAACTGAAGGTGTTATTAGTCAGGTATCCAGCCATAAGTAAGTCAACAGTTTAATGACTGTAACTTCAAATGATTTGCTGAGCAAGAACTCATGCAGCTCTGTCCTCTGACCACAGACGCTCTGTATCTCAGAGCTGCTTTGATTTTAGGTCTCAGTAGAATGTAATCGTCGTGTGCTGTGATCACTGTGTTGGTTTGATTTATGTGGAAGCGCCTCTAGATGTCTGTGCTGAGTGAGTTAGTGTCCTCATCTGAACTACCTGAAGCTTGCAATGCCACTAAAATACATAAAACAGAGATATGATGTGACAAAATGAAGTTTCTTTGGTTTCAAATTAAGCAACTCTGTTATATATATATATATATATATATATATATACACACACACTCATCAGTATATATATATATATATATATATATATATATATATATATATATATATATATATCAATGAAGCTGACGTGACAACATTTTAAAATACTCAAAAATAAAGATGAACCTCCCATGTTTGGGTCAAATATGGAAAAGCCCAACTGTTGGTTTAAATTTTTGAATGATTTTTTTAAAATCAACGGTTGGGTTTGTCCATATTTGACTCAAACATGAGTTGAAACAACCCAGCGTTTTTTAGAATGCAAACATTCTAAAATGATCATTCATCAGGAATGATTGACAGATGTCACTCACCATGACGATTCCCCCTGACTGCTCCGCAGTGCACATGCTCATAATGGGAGCCATGCCGATGGTGGTGCCCTGAAAATAAACCCCACTGAGGAGGGAAAACAGGAAGTCATGTGACACAGATGTTCATCTACAGCATCATACATCACATCAGCCTGGGTAAATTTTCAATAAAAAATGATAACAAATAACTACAAATATGTGAATAAAACCTCATGCAGTTTTCAACGTTTCAAAACAAGAAATGGCGAAACAATTTCCTGGAAGCAAAAGTGCATTGATTCTAGTGGTAAACCGCATAGTGTGTTTTCCACCTGCCGGCTCTCAGCGGTTACCTGATCAGCTGAGCGTTATCGTGAGGTCTCAGCGGGAGCAGCTTGAGTTTTCTCCAGTCCAGGAACTCGTGGAGCGATGTAAACGGATCCTGTGTGATGGAGCATTTGTCTCCGTCACTCCACACCTCCAGCCCCACCAGAGCCACACGGATATTCAGTGACCTGTAAAACTGAAACACGGCAGCACTAACATTAGCTAATCAGGTTAAACCAGAAAAGCAATGATGTTTCAAGGGACTTAAACCCAACTAAATCTGGCTTTAGATATACAAGTTGCAAAAATATGAACATTTGTATAATTACAAAGATTAGAATTTGAAATTGAGATATATAAAGTGGTTTGAAGGCTTGAATGCAAATCAGAACTATATACATACTGGGAACTATTCTCAGAAGGCGAAGCACTGCTACTTGGGCGGAGTGATTTGCTCGCAGCGCCTGAGAAGCACCGTGGTGAGCATAGACAGTATATAAACCATAGATATCATATAAAGGCTAGATGTCTTAAGGCGGAGTCACTTCCGGCATCACCGGCGGCCATCTTAGGACAGGGCTCTGTGAATTAAGGTGAGTGAGCAGCACGCACACAAATCCTCTTATCTCGCTGAAATCTGGACGGATTTACAAACGGTTTGGTTTCTTACAAACGTTATTAACGTGGCTATAATTCTGAATGCTTAAACATTTTGAACATAATTATTCATATGTATGCAGTATAATAGCTACATCTCTGACGTTTATAACAAACCAAACCGTTTGAAAATCGGTAGAAAATTGAGCAAGTTATGGTTATTTAAAAGTACATGCACCATGTTATGAGTGAGCGAGCACCCTGTCGTAAGATGGCCGCCGTGTGCGGATGTCGAGCTCCATTGGCCAGCAGCGCGGACGAGACATCTAGCCTTTATATGATATCTATGATATAAACTGGACACAGCGACCCCACTGGATTCAATGGAGACAAGTGAAGTCAATTAGAAGCTCTCATGTGACGTGAGCAACCCGTCTGTCTTCTAGTAGCTGTGCCAAGAGAAATCTGAATCATTCCCTTCCGAAACTTGCAGAGACGGAGAGTGTGAGTTGGAGGTGTCCATGAGATAGGAGCAGGAGCAACTTTTGTTAAGTATTCTGATTAATTATTTTGTCATTTTGCCTCCACGTCTCCCCGACTGCCCACAAGCTTCTCCTCCTGTCCATACGGTAATCTCTCTATGTGCGACAGAGAGTCGCGTAGTTATGACGCAATCGTTAGCCTATTTTTATAAAAATTGCTTCTACGGGGCCATAGCGAAAGATACAAGGTAATGGAGCCTTTTATACATTTTTGTGTTTCTTTAGAAATAAATAATGGACAAATGGAGTCTTTAAACGCCTCAGATGTAAAGTTATTCGCTGTCAAAGTGACGCCAAAATGAATGGGAGTCAATGGGATGCTAACAGCAGGTGGGGGTCCGCTAGCCAATGGCGGTGCCCGGGGAGCGATATTTTTTTTCCCAGGACGGTAGGGGAAGACTCATGAATATTAATTAGGAAAGTCATCCCTGATTGGTCTTAACCCCAGTGACGGGTAGGTTTAGGGCGGGGTTAGGGGTAGATCATCAGACCTCCAGTGGCGGGTAGGTTTAGGGGTGGGGTTAGGGGTAGGTCATCAGGCCAATCAGGGATGACTTTCCTAATTAATATTCATGAGTCTTCCCCTACCGTCCTGGGAAAAAAAATATCGCGCCCGGGGAAACTTCAAAATAATATAAAACCCTGCCCCCCTGGTGGTGAGGAGCAGAGAGTTCGCTCAGAGTTGGAGTAAATCACTCTGCAGAAGTAGCAGTGCTTCGCCTTCTGAGAATATAGTTCCCAGTATGTATCCGGTTAGAAGGTGGCTGTCTCTCATGTGACCTTGTTATTCGTACACACTGTGACTATACACATCACAACATGTAAATAGGAAAATGTTGGCGTTATTTTGTCACTTATTGGGAGCAGTATACTAGCTGGAGCTGTTTACCTCCAGTCTTTGTGCTAAGCTAGGCTAGCGGTGGGTGCGTCAGACACTGTCTATGGTCAGACAGAGTTACGGCACGCATGTTCAAATTTCAAGTTAGCAAGCATTTTCCTACAAAAATGATCCTACACCTATTTGATTTTTGAATTAATGTGTGTGTATACATTTCTCAATATAATGCAAAAAATATCAAATCAAGTACCATTTATTTTAAATAAATATAGCAATATATATATATTGCCCCATCTTTCTTCCCTCGTTACGTGCCTTGTTTGCTCCCTATTTATTCTCCTCGTGTTTGCACATAGATATATACACATATGTATATTAATAAAAATCCTGTTAATCTGCATTATTGAGTCCTTTCTCCTTTCATCACCTCAAACCAGACAGAAACCAAATGCACTCATTTGCATTTAAAGGGACACACACAAAAACGGCAGTGTGTTTTGTATGTGTGTGTGTGTGTTAGAAAATGATCTCTAATGTGGTAATATTAATTTTTAATTTCCATTTTAATTTAATTTTACCTTGTCCACATAGTTGGCTATTTCAGCAAGCCTCTGTTTCACTTTCTCCACGTCTTTCCCCTGTTTCTGATACTGAAATGCAAAGGAAAACAAGAAAGTCTTTAAACTGCAGCCAAATGTGTCATTCATTGGCCGACTGTGGTAAATGTCACATGAGGTAATCCATTTTCCACGGGCAGCGGCACACAGATGTTGAGCCAAACATGGCCAGAAGTGTTTGATGTCCAGAATGTCAGTCGGTGGATGTAAAAACGGCTTTTCAAAATAAAAGCACAGATTGGAAATGTGTCACTCATGATTGCTGCCTCTGGGTGTTGTAGGGTGAGTGAAAATAATCAGGAAGGAAGCTTTCATTGCTGTAAAATGCACTATTTCTAACTCTTTCCTTAACATCTTCCTGGTTTCAACAGGTACATCTGGAGAAAATAAAGCTCATTCAACAAACCAAATGATTAGGTTTTGTTATTTTCCTTAAAATATCACATGACAGGATATTTGAAAGGCCCCTTAATGACAGAAATAAGTTATTTTGGAAACAAAGCATTTCTTAAAGCACATTAAAAACACTGTTTGACAGGCAAACTACAAAGAGGTCAAGTGATCACAGCTGGGCGTCCTCACTTCCAGCAAACAAACAATCTAATCTGCTTTAACCTTTGACCTCTCACCTCCCTGACTCCCTGAACTCGAAGGGGTCATGACCTTGTATTTACATCAGGATGTATGGAGCTGCAATGATGTAGTTCAGCTGGTTTTGCTTATTTTAATATAACCATTAAAAACATTCTGTTAATAGAAATTAAGCTGACAAAATAAAATAAACATTTAGCTTAAAAACTTAAACTAAATGAAAATCAGCAGATATGTTGCCTTTCCAACTTACTGAAAGTTGAAGTTGAAGCGCTAACCGAAAAAAATAAAACTAAACATGAAATTAAAATAAATTTAAACTATTTGGAATTATTTGTAAAAACTACAAAAGCACATTTAAAAAATGACTATAAATTAAAGATTTAAACATATTTTTAAAATATTAAAATATATGAATAATACTATAATAGTAATAAATTATACTAAAATAACACTTCAATTGGACATCAAGTGGTGTCCCAAACACAATACCAAAAGTGTTTATAGTGCAATGTTATTTATATTATTCTTTGAGATTTATGAATATTCCCATGAATTCCATTTTTATTATTCAGATTCCCAACAGGATTTTCTTAGTCTGAGTGTTTGGTTTATAAATGCTTCTTGTAATTTGCTGGTTTCATGCTTCTGGCAGCCAATAATTCAGTGTATAAAACACCACGTTGATCTTTGTTGCTCGTGCAACAGTGTTTTATTCTTTCTTTTAAACGCATGTAGTTTTGTTCTGGTTTTTGAGGACGAGGGCATGTCAACAACCTGTTGACATCTGCATAATTCATCAACGGTAGCTTCTACTAGTTGTGACTAATGAATCCGTGCCAAAATGCTTGTTGATAAACATATCCATATACATACATGCAGGATAATCCGGTTAGCTATTATTTGCACTGAGCATCATTGATGTCTGTGACCCACTTAGAACAGAAATGCATTTCATTTTTGGGTCACGACCAACTGGTTTAGAAGCGCTGATTTGGATGATTGAAGGTCGCAGATGTGTGTGAGGTCAACAGCATCTCTTCATTACCTCGCGGTTGTCTGCGACGATGATCAACTCCACATGCTTGGTGCTGCTCTGGGCGTCTCTTTTATGCTGCAGGGAAAGACAGACAGTATATGATTAAACTTCACCCTCTTCCTCTGAAGGACAAAGTTAATAGAGGTTTCACTCAAGAACCTTTATAAAATCTCCCAAGCCCCATTTTGCTGAGTCTATATGGCACTTAAGGCACAGAGGTGATGTCTTCACCTCTCTTCTAAATGTGCCCTCTATTAACAGATCAGTGTGTGATTGAACATCCTCTTCTGGTTTCAGCATTGCCGAAAAATACATCTGATCCGCAGCGATGTGCGTTCACTTTAACAGCCTTCGGATTGCCTGGCCATCTCATTTACTCGTGTGAAAGACCCACTTGTCTTTTATAGACATCTTTTTCAAACGCAGAGTCTTACAAGCAATTCTCATCTACTCATTTGTCGTTATCACTATTTTCCACATTTTAGAATAAAAGTCATCAACACTATGAAATAACACAAATGGAAGTATGGGAACAATATAGTGGGAGTAAATATTATACAAATGAAAATTCTCTTTTTTTTTGTCTAGAGACTCTAAAATAAAATGAAATAATAAAATAAAATAAAATGAAATAAAATAAAATTAAATTAAATAAATGAAATAAATGATATAAATGATATAAATGATATAATGAATTAAATTAAATTAAATTAAATTAAATTAAATTAAATTAAATTAAATTAAATTAAATTAAATTAAATTAAATTAAATTAAATTAAATTAAATTAAATTAAATTAAATTAAATTAAAATACAAATAAATAAAATAGTGCAATAAGAAGTCATCAAGTGTGTTTCTTAAAAGTTTGAGTGCTAGAGCTGAGGAGAAAAGTCTTTGAAGTAATTCTCAGCTTTTATGTTTATATAACTCTTTAATTGGTCATTCTTTGGTTTTCAACAATTGCTTTCTCACAATACATGTATGTGACAATGGCTTGCTTTACACAAATCTAATAAATATTACAAGCCCCAATTAATTCTGCATATAAATGATGCATATATACTAGTGGTTGTATAATTTCCATCTAGTAAAGTCTTCATAGCTCAAATATAACCGCTAATTTTCATTTCAACACTGGAGTGTAAAAAGGAGGGTGTTATGATTCATGAAAACTAGTAAATCCCCAAGCTGTGAAGTGAACGTCTGCTCTGGAATGAGAATATTCAGGCAAATTGGTCAAGCCGGTCACTAGCTAAACACAACCTTAGACCAGAAAACTGCCTGGTTTAGGCCACAGTGATACAATATTAAGATTAATGAATGAGGTAAGAGTGTTCGAGCCATTCCAGCGTGTTGACAAAACCAAAAACTAAACCAACTAAACATCAGCTGGACTGGAGATCATAAAAACCTGCTTAGACCAGCTTAGACCAGCAAACCGCCCGTGTTGAAGCTATTTTTCTGGTTTAGATCCACATGGCAAATCAGATCTCTCGTGTTTTTTAGGCTGTTTAAACACATGCAACAGGATCCGATCAGTGACGGATGCTTGTGAAAAAAAATGTATTTGATAGATTCTCGGCTTTATTTAAATAAATATTTACAGTATATAGGACAGGACAGACTATCATGAAGGTGACCTTGACTTCAGCATGCATTCAGCATCACTCCTCTTGCTCTCAATGGAAACTGTCTCTCATTGTTTCCAGTGAATGGTTTTCCTTCAATGGGAATAAAAGGCTGGACTCATCTGTGTGAGGCTTCATGTTGAGAAGAATTAGGGTCGTAACGCCTAACAGGCTGTTTCACCTGTGCTGCGGATTTGAAGAGAAAAGCTGATAAGCGTCTAATTGAATAAAAAAACACTTGACTTCCACACAGAGACGATATCGCTGCGCCATGACGTCTGATAAAATGCAGGAGCTTAATTCAGTGAGCAGCAACATCAGGTTAAATCCTTTTCAAGAGAGAATACAATTATACATCTCAGAAATGACTCTCCAGTGTGTAAAAAGTCGAGTTTGTATTGAGATTCTGACAGAAAGAATCTGTCATCTGCCGCCCCTAAATAACCATCATTGGCTCAGTCAATGTTACTGTGTTGGGATGCTTGAGAAACCAACTTTAAAAGCAACCCATTTTATTTACGAAATGTGAGATATTAAAAAAAAAAAAAAAAAAAAAAATAATAATACAATAAAAATGTTTTTATAAATAAAATGAAATAAAATAAATACAATACAATAAAACGTGTTTTATAAATAAATACAATACAATAAAAATGTTTTACAAATAAATAAAATATAAAATACAATACAAATGTTTTATGAACAAAATAAAAATAAATGGGGCTGGAAAGTGCAAGTCAAGTGTGCAGTAAACTTTATATGAAGAGTTCAGATGCAAAAGCCTCTAAGTGCCACTGAAATTTTCTTCTAGAATGATAATTTTTTACCAAGCTTGTATATTTAAGTTCAGTAATTTCACTTAAATGGCAATGAAAATGACCTATTAATTGTCATTTAAGTGAAATTACTAAACTTAAATATACGAGCTTGATAAAAATGATCATTCTAGAAGAAAATTTCAGTGGCACTTAGAGGCTTTTGCATCTGAACTCTTCATATAGGCCTAAAGCTGAAGGGAAAATCTCTCAAATAGGCTTTTATGGTCATAACTCTTTAAATTGTCATTCTTTGGCCTGTCATTGGTCAAGCAAACAGAGCCAATGCTACCGTCCCAAAGGTAAAGTTACTTCCAGTTGCCAAGGTGTTGCTACGCAGTTGCTAATGTGTTTTTATTTTGATATGTTATGACGTCCTCCTACATGTTTATAATATTCTGGTGTCCCTCTTTTAATCATGATGAGTAAAAGCACAACAACCCTACATTGTTTAAAGCTAAATATTCAGTATTATTCAGAAACGTCACATTAGAGATTATGTTTCTACACGTAAAGAATGACTATTAGGTGCTGAAAGCTGTAATCTTTGAAGGTTTGTGGTTTTGTTTAACTCACCCTTCTGCTGTGAGAACTGAAGACGGCTCCTGGAGTGTTTGGGTATGAAATATTGTGACCGTGTCCACAGGTTCCCTGGCTGAATTTAAGATGTTCTCCTCTGTAAAGACGATGAGCGTTTCCCTCCTGCATGGGCTCCAGTACATATACTTTATGATCAAGTGAAATCAGTCCCCTGTAGAACGAGGCAATCAACACCATTCAGATAACATTTGAATTTGTTCATATTACGATTATACATGCATCATGTAAACATAACAAGAAGTAACCAGAATTAACAATTACAAACAGCATGTATGAATTGTTTTTGGAATATGAGCAACTTGACATGCAGCTTTAATGTCATATAATGTCTTATATTTTCATAATTTGGTTTGACAGTCAATTTTATCTACAAAAAAATTCATATTTGTTAGCTTGTGTAAATCGTCCTGTGATAAGATTGTCTCACCATGAACAGTGAAATATAGAAATATGTGTCGAAATATAATTTATTGAATTTATCTATTTGGGCTCTGATTTATTGTCTGGACTATGTACATATTGCCCCCCCCCATTGTATTTTGTCACAAATGATAAAAAATGTCACACAATCCATTTCTAAATCAGCATCTCTTGGAAATAAAGTAAATCCAACATTTTCAAGCTTTTAAGTTAGAAAGCAGGACTTTTACCTCGTGCTATAAATTACATTTGTGACATTTTTGTGGAACTACTTTGATCAAATTCTATTATAATTGCAGTGCTTTTAGTTTGCCCTCTTATTAATTCAAGGCCATGCAGAATATTTGCATTTATTTGAACAGCACTTTTCCATTACCAAAAATGTGTTCAGATGCACTAATATTTTATGATTATTCAGAACTACATGCAGAAAGACACAGAAAAAAAGCGAGGGAAGAAGCTTTTAAAATAATAACACAAAATGGCAAATAAATGTGAGAAAAACTCTTCTATGAGAGGAAGTGGTTTCTCGTTTTCCCACAATATAAGACAGCGTGACGCTTTGGAAAGCGGCTTAGTTCAGCATCCAAGCCACTGTTGGTCAGCAGACAGTCCATTTTGTACGATATTTGGCTAAATAAATCTTCCCCCGAGCTCTAATATTCCCGCTCTGTGGTTTTTGGATCCGCATCCGCAAACCTTTCTCACACTTTCGAGTCGGACGCTGAATTTAAGTGACATTCTCCTCTGTTGGGAAACGGCCAGTGCTTTGGGCTTTTCCAGAAGTTTCAAAACTGCATTCCCCACTGCACGAGATCCCTGTGGAAACCCCAGTCGCCAAAAAAATCAGCAGCAATTTGTTTTGGCCCGATTGGCGAGCGACTTCGTTTCATTCGGAGGAGACCTTCACATGTGTGTGTCTGCCAGGCCGAGAGAGACAGGTTAATGCGGCACAAAGAGTGAGTCAAGGTGAAATAAAGAGCTGAACAATAAGCGCTGTGGCTCTGGGGACAGAGATATGTTTTGACGCTTTATCACACTCATAAATCCTGCATGTCCTGGCTGCTCTCATTCTCCCTATAGGTTGAAGTGTGAAAATCCTCTTTTTGCATCTCTTGTGGCACATGATATAAAGTTATTACGGTGATGCTCTGACAGAAACTATTATGGGACAACTTTCCTCCTTTATAGCTGAATCAGATTTGTTTCATAATTGATGAACTCTGCAACATTGACACAGTTATTGAACGGAAGTGAATCAACACTGATCTGACTTGAGCTGAATAATGACTATTGTCTCTGTAGAGCTTTTAATTAGTCTCATATTTGATGAAGTTTGCATCATTGATCATTTTTTTCCTGTTGATCACTGTGAAGTTTTCACTAGGGCTGTCACTTATGTTCGATTTTTGACATATAAGTGTTCAATACATCGATTGTAAAATCGATTTTCCATGTCTAAAGACGTTTCCATTTTAAACGCCAAATATAGGCAAAAAACTAAAAGGCACTAGGACGAACGTAAAGTGGGCGCTTGAGACACACACAAGTCAGCAATATTCCTGATGATTTATTGGCGTGAAGATTTGTGCACAATGACAAATAGGAGTGCAACATTCTCGAAAAACAATAAGCAGAGTCGACTGCCATAACACCAATGAAAAACATCACTGCAGGCTTCAACATGCCTGTGTTTACAGTTAGAAATATCAAACTAATCTCACCTACATAGGCTATTGTAGCCCGAATCTGTATATGTAGGGCCTATGCATGAGACTGAGTCTGAATACCGGCAGAATTCACATTTCACAAGCGTCCACTAGAGTGCTTGTTCATAATTAAAACAGGAACCGTAAGTGTCTCTGGAGGATGGCGAACTTCACACGTCGTTATTAAGATGCCCTTTCCTCGGGCCATTCTTGACTTCAGTCCCTAAGCTCAGTGCATCATGGGAAGGCTGTGAGGTGAAGTCAAGGTACTAATTGTCCCATGTAGGAAGGGCGTGACTGCTAACTCACCTGAGTCCTGTACAGGTGCTGAGGCTGACCTCTGACGCCAGGTGTCCCTCCACCTCGCCATGATAATAGCAGTGAATCTGGGACACAAAAGACAGGAATCTGCACATTCTTTCTTCACAAGTCAACATTCTTTCTTCTTGCCATTTTAAATGTAATTTAATCAAAACATTTATTTTATTTAATTACTGTTGGCCAACACAGTAGTTTAAAAAGAAATGTTTTATAATAAAACAAATCTGAAGCAATGACGGAACCAAAATCATTTCCTTTTTAAACTACTGCCATTAAATAGCAAATTGTGAAATGATAGTCAGAAAAACTTTTTACTGAACCTTTGGACAAAATATATATATTAAAAAAAAGTTTGCATATGTATTTTATTTTGAGTATCACATATGATACATCATGCTTTTATGGCTTATATTATGATATTATATATTGATATTATGACTTGAAAGGAGGGAACAAAACACCAAATTTTGCAGTTGCTGATATTTATATGGGAAAAGATGAAATTTTGATGCTTGTAATGTAAATCAATGAGATCTATAGGAGACTACTTATATAAAATGTTTAAAAATATCAGTCGTCGTGCTATATCTTCCAATAATATGTCTTAGTAAGATGATATTTACATGCTTAGTTTTATGGTCAGCTAGTTTTTATTGTGTTGGGCAAAACATATGCAATGCAATACAATGATGACTGAGAGATGAATAAATAAATGTTCCTCTAAACCTGTGTTTCATATATGATACTCACATCTGAACAGGATTTTTCTAAAAATGCCTGGATAATCATGTAAACCTTTGTTTTGAAATATTACTACCAATACAATTTTTTTATTAGGTTCACTTTATAAAAAACAGTAAATATTTCACAGCAAAAAGATGTGAAGCATAAGCTGAAGGTGGACGTTTATACTAAAAACCATTTTACTTTCTAAAAAAGTATAAACTATCAATCAGATGACAAAAGGCATTTAGAAGATTGTGATTTTGATCACATTGATCATTTAGAGGCCTTAGAAATTTGCATGTCAAAATATGATACAGTAAGCTTTATATTGTGACAACATGCCCCATTATATGTGTGTTAGATGACCAACTTTTTCAGCTGCCTTGTTTCTGGAGGTATATTTCTCATTCGTTTTCTCAAAACGCAAGACAAAAAAGCCATGAACCAAACCAATCAGATCTGAGATGATTTGAGGAAAAAAAAACTTTGAAAACAACCTGAAGAAAAACAAAACAAAAGATTACTTTCATTCTTTTATGATGGAATGTACTGCAATCAGATGAAACACTGCGAATAACATAATCAAATCAGATTAAAGCACGTTGACTGATAACTCTTGACCGCATGTAAGGGTTAAACCAGAGCGCATGGACGTGCTTCACACACCGAATGTGCATTTCAGGGATTCGCTCCATTAGAATGTGACTGTCATCCCTAAAGCTTTGACGTGTGTATGTATGCAGCGAGAGGCACTTCAGGACGAAATAGTTTGCTTTTGTCTGAGGAAATAAGCAGCACTTGTCTGGTTTGGATTGGGAACGGAGCTGGCACAGATTCCCAGAGCTTCATCCCTCTGAAAGCTCCTGTTCTCTCGGTCTACAGACCTCAGAAAGAAACATAATGCCCTGTTTCCAGCCGTGGCTCAATGTTTTTACATTTCCTTTTTTTAAAAGACATTTCCATTTTTGAGCCCTTTCCTGTTGAAACGTGTTTTAGACTTCATCCAGTACCCACAGTGTAAACATATCACAAAAACAGCAAATAAAGCAAGGCTAACAGTAGCCGCTTTTCCATTACCCTTCAAATTGCAAAAACTCCCATTTATCGCAAAAAATGCGTTTTTACGCTCGCATGAAGTGGTTTTTCGGGCAATTCGAAAAAGAAATATTTCGCAAAACTGCAATGGAAACAGTTTTTGCGCATTTACAGTCACCTGATGTAGACGATGGGGTGTGTTTGGCCAGAATACGAGACAGAGTTCTTTATTAAATTAATAATAGACAGAAGAATTACAGGAATAATGGATTGTAAACGTCAAAGAAATGCCACAAACAAGACCTTGAAGCAGAAATGAGTGAGAAACATCCAGAAACACCTCATATGTGCCGCTCACAAGTATAAGGGTCTTTCCTTGCCATTATTGATTGGATAACACACATACGTCTCCTTCCATTAATAATAATGGCCAGTGCGGTGGCTGAGATACATAAACCTGCCAACGTCCGTTGCTATGATTTTTGGAAGGACTTATCGCGAGAGGAAAAAATGAAGCTTTAGTCGCATAACATCGGTTAATGGAAACGCCGTCATTTCGCAATAGTTTTTTGTCGACATTTAGAAAGAGTTTTGCGCAAATCTGTAATGGAAACGCGCCTAGTGATTTCACCCAGGGTGTTGTTGGGCATGATGCAAAGATTTTACAAAACAGTTAAGCAGAAGAAATATGATAAAAAATAAAATTACTCAAAATAATAATAATCCCCAAAACAGCTCCACCATTTAACATAAGCATGCATAAGCATGAATAAAGGTTTTTCTCATGTACTAATATAGTGATAATGGCAATTTAACAATAAAACGAATGCTTAGCAAATAGCTAAAGTTAGATTGGTTTCATGGTTTCCAATCAATCAAAATATCAACTTGCAATTAATATAGAGCTTCTGCACTGTAATATGCTCATCCAATCAGATTTCAGAGCGAGAACTGTCTGTTTTATAATGCTCATTTTAGTACACCAGTGACATTGGGGTTATTTTAACAGCATGACCTGGTGTAAACTACAGTCCTCAATATATCTTTGAGTCTCAGTCAAAGGAACACGAGGGAATCCATCACTGCACATGAGCCATGGTGTCTGTCAGAGCATTGTTTCCTGGGAGCCGTCAGGCAAAAAACACACTCCACTTCCATTAAAAAAGAAAACACACAGAGCCACAGACGTGTCAGCTGCATGAAAAGCATAAGTATACTGAATGAAAATATGAATGTTGAACACTGTGTGGATTTGCATCATTGTTTGCGTGCTACTCTAAAAAACTACTAAGGAATTGGTTTATAATTCCTGATGATAAATACAATAAATTGCATGAATTACCTTTGGCAGAAGCTGGCACTGAAAGCACTCTATTCTGAATTCATATAGTTTATCATGTCAATGTCAATGATGTAAAGGGTAACACACGGTGTGCGGCTCAGATCCAGTGTTAAATCACTTGGTCACTTCATTTAACATTTAATTTAATATTCAACAATAATATTGATCTGCCTGCATTGACACTATCATACAAGAACTGAACTGAGCTGGATGGTGACATCACGGTTTACTCCAGAGCGGCTATATATATATATATATATATATATATATATATATATATATATATATATATATATATATATATATATATATATATATATATATATATATATATAAATGAACTAAATTAATAACTTTTTTAAAACAAAAATGAAACATAACTGAACTTAAGCTGTACTGTGGCGTAATTTTCTTCTAGAAACAAACTTTGTTTTGCATTATTTTCCTGTTATCTCTGTAAAGCTGCTTTGAAACAATCTGTATTGTAAAAAGCGCTATGTAAATAAATGTAATTTGACTTCATACTGTGAGCCACAGCTGAGACATGATGAGTGGGATCATACTAGACCTCCATTCAACTCCAAAGTCTTCCTTTTTTACCATTTTAATTGTGAATTTTTGTGAATTTTAATGTTATTCAATAAAATTTGGTTACACTTTATTTTAAGGTGTCAATGTTACAGTGTAATTACACATTTAAGTACTGAGTAATAATAATTATCTACATGTACTTACTATAGAGTTAGGGTTTGGTTTGGTTTAGGTTAGTTAAATGTAATTATGCATAATTTATAATTATTACTACAGTAACTACATGTAACATGTAACAAGGACATAAAATAAAGTGATACCTATAAAAAAAAAATATATATATATATATATACAACAACCATTGTCAGTCTATCATTATTAAAAGTACATTTTTTACTGTTTTGATGAATATTTCCATTTTAGATTTCTTTATGTAAGCTATTTGTAATCTAAAGTTGACTTTGTATTTCACAAACTCCAGAAGACCATGCATTGTACATGCACTTTCAGTGTATACACTAGGTTTAGCAGATAAAAACTCATCTCATGACCTAAAATGAGTTTTCTAAGTCGTTCTTAATCACGTAATATATCTGCGATTAAAGCGTTGCTCGGGTGTTGGGCAGCGTCCGACTGGAGCTACAGGAGTCCATGAGTGAGTCCAAACGGGCCTCAGAGGAGTTCTGCTTAAGGATGAAATAATGGCACCGCACATACAACCATAAAACAGACTTAATGAAAGGCAGAGGAGGTCTGGGAGAACAGACACACACTGACACACTCCTGAAGTCTTTCTGGAACAGAACACGAGCCCATAACTCCCTACACTCTGAGTGAATACACTCCATCTGCCCCAGCGGCCCTGGATCCTATCAGATCAGCACAATTCATCCAGATTACAGCGCAAAACATGCCGTTCTGTTGCCTGGTGCACAAATGTTTGGACACAGCAAATAAGTCAATCAGATAACAAATAAACTTTGTTTTAGGGCCGTGCATATATGATCATGAAATAAGAAATAAGTCAAGCACATTTTGTGTGAAATATTTGCACGTTATTTACATACAAAATTATGAATTTGAAATTATGAAAACGCAGAGCTGAACATGGATGGATGGATAGATGGATGGATGGATGGATGTATAGATAAATGGATGTATAGATGGATGGATGTATAGATGGATGGATGTATAGATGGATGGATGGATGGATGGATGGATGGATGGATGGACGGACGGATGGACGGACGGACGGACGGATGGACGGATGGATGGATGGATGGATGGATGGATGGATGGATTGTATTGCATTGAAGGTATACATTTCAAGAATGTACTTTCTTCTGAACAACCTCCCAAAACCTAGACAGTAAAATTTAAATTTGTCTGAGTAAGTGTGTGTGTGTGAGTGTGTGTGTGTGTATGTGTGTGTGTGTGTGTGTGTGTGTGTGTGTGTGTGTGTGTGTGTGTGTGTGTGTGTGTGTATGTGTCATCAATCTCCGCACTCAGGTTGACAAAGCATTTGTCTTGTTTCGTTCTGTTCCTCCCAAATCAGTTTGTGAAGGCCAGATTCAGCTCTGCTCCCCCTGACGACACTCGGGTCGAGAAGTGCTGCTGTTTCTGGGTGACCTGCAACTCTTGTTTCCCATCAAAACAAAGCAGGACGCATATTGCCTCACACTGTTGAGAAAATCTACAGAACAAGCTGAAATAGTCACAATGGTTTATGAAATCTCACCATACGGTGTTGTGAAACACCATATCTAGTGTTTAACAGACCCTTACTGGAGCAGGATGGGAATATTGAGTTTCTTTTCTTTCTTTCTTTCTTTCTTTCTTTCTTTCTTTCTTTCTTTCTTTCTTTCTTTCTTTCTTTCTTTCTTTCTTTCTTTCTTTCTTTTGAAACTACATTTCAGTGGCTTTAGTCTGTTGCTATGCTGTTGCTGGGGTGGTCTAAATGGCTTTAGACTGTTGCTATACCGCTGCTAAGCTGTTGCTATGGTGGCAGGGGCGTGTCTAGAGGGGGGGCACAGGGTGGCACCAGCCCCCCTGGAATATGATTTCCCCCCCCCCCCCCCCCCCCCCCGGTGCCCCCACAACATCATTGGGCTAGATTTACTGTCAACATGACAATGCCCAACGCCATTGGATCAGAGCGCTGTCAATCACTGCTTGATTTGCGATTTGCAAAGCGGAATCACTGGTCCGCGTTTTTCAAACAGATGAGAGAGACACCTCGACACGTCACTGTTTATGGTTTATATACACACTCAATTACAGTATATATTTTGAAATATCGCACCGTATGTTAGTCTGATTACTTTCATGTGTGACTGATCAAGCTATTGTATGTCACCAGTAACGTTAGATTAGCTAACATAACTTTGTCAGACTAACGTTACTGAATAGAGAGGACTTGTCAGTGTTATTCAGTGGCAGCGCACTCCACCACATAAATATAAAATAGATAAATATTACTTTATCTGTTGTTTTAAAGACTAAAGGCACAATACCCACTGCGCAATATGATGTCGGAGTGACGTCTTTTTCATGTAATTTTTGGACGTCCAAATTCGGTCCACTGAAGGGGGTGTTTTGTCTTTTTTCAACGTCTTCTGCACATCTAATGTTGACGTCTGTCCACAAAAGTTCGTTTGTGGAAAGAAGGAAGGAGACGGGATCGTGTGTTTTATTAGATAAGTCTTTTCCAAACAATAATCGCGCTCAGTGCGCTCTCTCACACACTCTTCAAACAAAACAGCGGCTTCTTTAGGCTTCTCCTCGGATCCGAAAAGATCCGAAAATGATCTTAAATAATTATAAATAATCTGTATTCATATGTATTAATCATGTTGATAATAACAATGTTGATATTTGTAAATAAAAAAAAAATATTCATGTAAATTTCCTGCACCTGTCATAGACATCCAAATGACGTCCAAAAAATTACCCAGTTCAAAGGTCCAATGTTGAACGTCAATATGACGTCCAAGTTGGGTCATGGTTGGACGTCCAAATAGTGGACCTAGTTTGGACGTCAAATAGATGTCCAGAATTGATCATGGACCGACGGACCCAATATAGACATGATCTGCACGTCTATCCGACGTCCAATGTTTAGTGGGTAATATTTTTCCAAAAAAGCCACGCCATGGTAAACATTAAAATGTGAGAGCGTTAAAGGAGAACTCGGTAACTCTAGCGAACTCTAGTCACTTCTTCGCTGATTTTTCCTTTTGTTGTCGCATGTTTTCCCCACGAGCTCCCCCTACAGCTGTGGGAGGGCGTATATTTCACAACACAGTCGTAAAAAACTCACTTGCGGCGGCCTCCTCCCCCTCTCTACCGCTGCTCATGTGCGTTTGTTTTGATCAGAGCAAGCCAACTGTATCGTGTGGAGCTATGTCTACCGAGGTGGGTAATCTGGTAATACATCATACATGCGTTTGTGTTTATGTCGAATTGCCGTAAAGCAATTTGTGTTTCGCGCTCGTTCTCGTTCTAGTTCTCGCTTCTCACGAGACTTCCAATTTCTATCTTGCCGGGACGGTAATCCCCAAGTTGCAAGGTTGGTTTTCCGCCTGGGAACGCTGTGGGGAGCGGGGAAAGTCACCAATATCACCAGAACAGGTTGTTTAACCATTCAAATGATTTCTAGACAGTTTTACTAAGTTAAAAAAGTTACCAAGTTCTCCTTTAACTAGCACCATAGCTACATGCAACTCTGTGTAATTTCGATACTTAATGGTTTTTTATTTATTTTTTGGCAGAATTTAGTGGGGGGGGGGGGGGGAGTTGAGAATGAAAAGAGGACAGAGTCTTTTTTTGTTTTTTATTTATTAGAACAAAACTGTGTGATCCAATGAATGCAGTGCCACATTTAATACCATCTATATTAGGGCACTGGGCATTGCAAAGATTTTTGAAATCATGCTTAATATTTTCTAAACAAGTATTTATTTGCAGTTGAATTTTCTCATGATCTCCCATGGGCCCCCCCTCACTTGTTCTTGGTCCCCCCTATGCCCCCCCCCCCCCCCCATTTATAAAATCCCCTCTGTATGGTGGTCTAAATGGCTTAAGACTCTTGCTATACCATTGCTGGAGTTTGTCTGTGGATTGTATTATTGCAATAGTAATAATACACTGTAAAACCCAACAAGTTAACTCAACTCAAACCGATTGAGGAAACTGATTGCGGCAAACCATTTAAGTTTAAAAATAAATACATATGAGTATTGTGAACTTATATATATTGAGTCATATATATAATATCAATATATATAAGTTCACAGTACTCATATGTATTTATTTTTAAACTTAAATGGTTTGCCGCAATCAGTTTCCTCAAGCGGTTTGAGTTGAGTTAACTTGTTGGGTTTTACAGTGTACAATTCCCTTGCTTACTTTCTTTCCTTATCTATTTTTTTCCTTTTTCTTTTTTGTAGGATTGCTGATAGCATGTGTTTTCTTCTCATAAAGTGTTTTGGCTCAAGCAGTCTGGCGGGGAAACGGGTCGGCCCGCTGGAGAGCAGATTGAGGATGACGGGGTCAGTGATTCAGAGGTGCTCCTCAGAGGTTTGGACTTACATGCCTTCAGGGCTCAATGTGTCTGTTGCGCTGACTAGTAATCTGAGCTGCAATCTAAACGCTTAAAACACACAGAGGTGCATCATGGGTGGTTCCTGCTCTCCTGGTGGCCCTCGTTTGACCGCCTCTCCTCTTAAGCTGTTGACACAAGATCATCCAGCAATCGCTGAGGGCGGAGATCAGTGATATTATGGGATCTTAACTGCAGGTCTGGTTTAGGTAAAATAGAAGGTCTGCCTTAATGATACTGCCTTAAAATTGGACACAAACCATGCAAAAATACCAAAGAACCCTTAGCATACTTCCTACATTAGTAGCTTGTTAGGTTTAGGAACAGAGCCTACATTTTTGTAAGAGACCGTCTCATAAAAACCAGTTTCACCTGATTCAGCTCCACAGACTAACCAAGAGTTTTCTGACAAACCATCAACCCAGCAGCTGAAATTAAACACTTTTCCAAGGAGAATAACAGGGGCTTGTTTCAGGAAGTGCACATGGCCATGTGTTCGGTGGGCATAGGGTTTAATCTGGATGGAAACAAGTGGCCTCTTGTAATCTTACCGTCACATTCGGTGAGGTGGTGACGGCACTTCCGTCCTCCAGGTAGTGTGTTTCTGTGTAGTGACTAGCAAACAACCCTCTGCAACACAAACACACAAACAAGTTACATTCACTCATTTCCTCAAGTCATTTTACTTCAAAATTAAAGGGGTGGTATAATGCCATTTTCACAAGTCTCTGATGTCTCCAGAGTGTGTATGTGAAGTTTTAGCTCAAAATACCCCACAGATATTTTTAGATAACATGTTAAAGTTGTCACTTTTTGAGGTTGAGCAAAAACACACCGGTTTTGTGTCTGTTCCTTTAAATGCAAATGTGCTGCTGCCCTGGCACAGGGGGCGGAGCTTCAACAGCTTGTGTCCTTTTACCTCACACACACATGCACTGAAAATTTCCAAAACTTTTAGCCTTTTATGTTCAAACCGAAGTCAGAAAGATGAAGAGACTCAAGAAGAAGTGAAAACATGTAGACAACATTTCTGATTGGTTAGTTGGTGAATTTATGTAGCTGATGTGTAGTTATCTTCTAGTCATTGATTAGCATATTCTGTCTTGATAATCTATAAATCGTGTTCCCGGGGGCAGGTTTATGTAAATTCTAGGGTTGATGATGTCACTAAATCGGGAGGAAGCTTGTGTAGTCTCTACCAGCCGTTTGTTGTAGTCTTTAAAAAGCAATTTCTTTAAAAGCAAATATCTCCCTTTGCTTTGAACTTTGAGTGTCGTAACTTTGCAGATGTTGTTTATGCTCAAACAGCAACATTACACACTAACTAGAGTTGAAAAGTGAAATCATATTCAACTACCCCTTTAAATATTTATTTTCTTGGTTTCATGTTCCTGGTCCAAATGCATAGCACTTGCTCATCTCTGAGACAAAAGTAATTTTTCAGCTGACATCACTAAAATAAAGTTCCGCCCACTTTCACTCAGAAATGTGTCACGTTATGAAAGTAAGACGAGTTGAGTTTAGTTGAAAATGTTGTAGTGTGAAACCAAGAATCTGAATCCTCCTTTTTTTCCCGTATAATCCGATCAGCAGCAAATGATCACGGATCAAAGACGGGCTACAGAGATCCCCTCATCCTGTGAAAGGATGCCCTAATTCTCTCTCTTCCTCTCTCGCCTGCTGAGAAAATGTTCTGATCAGACCATTACTAACATCTGCACTCGATCGGCCCTCATGCAGCTGTGCTTTCTTAACCAGAACTGCCCGAGAGAAAGTGACAAACTCATGAAGACGATTACAGTACTGCTGAGTCAGAGAACAACAACCTCCCTGAAAAACACACAGACTTCCGACAGTAGAAAGTCTGGTTCACTTCATTATCCAAGTCAACATTTCCAGGAATAGACCGTCTATGTTTGGGGAGGGTTAATCTAAAATCGATGACACCACACTAAAAATCTGTTCAGTTTGAATGTTAAAATGTGAAACTCATCACACACTAGTTTTCAACTTCCAGGAGAAATTTGTTGTTCATCTCTTGTCGCCAAACTAAATCGAATTAGATGATCTTAAAGCCGACTCCGTGTGGAGGAAATCAATGAAAACCTTGCAGTGAATTTACAATGAAATATGAATGTTTTCCAGATACACTTTAAGTTAAAAATAGCTTTTAGTATCTGAAAACCCCATCAAGGTGCTGTACTGCACCCTCAAAGAACTAGAAAATGAATTTAATTGATTTTTTTTAAAAGATTAGACAGATCTTATTATTGAATGTAAATGTCTAATGTATTGTTCTGACAGCTGGAAAATTGCTTTCTGATTAATGTTTATTATAAAACCGATATTTCCTATCCTGGATCGCGTCCTGAATGCTGATTGGTCATTACATTATTACATCTGTGCTTACACAGAGTATCATTAAAAAGTTTGGGGTTGGTAAGATGTTTAATTTTTTATTTTTTATTTTTGAAAGAAGTCGCTTATGCTTACCATTTATTTGATGAAAAATACAGTAAACACAGTAATAATGTGAAATATTATAACAATTTAAAATAACTGTTTTCTATTTGAATATGTTAAAATGTAATTTATTCCTGTGATCAAAGCTGAATTTTACTCCAGTCTTCAGTGTCACATGATCCTTCAGAAATCATTCTAATATGATGATTTGAAACATTTCTGATTATTATCAATGTTGAAAACTGTTGTGCAGCTTAAAATTTTTGTGAAAACCCTGATACACTTTTTCAGGATTCTTTGATGAATAGAAAGTTCAAAAGAACAGCATTTACTTGAAACATAATTATTTTGAAACATTATAAATGTCTTTGCTGTCACTTCTGTTATATTTAATGCGTCTTTGCTGCATTAAATCAATTAATAAAAACATAAATAAATCTTACTAACCTAAACTTTTGAGTGCACTTGATTTATCTACTGTGCAATCAGATACCAATCATTACCTTCAGTTTAAGGAATAAGTCAAGGAATCGTTTCTCTTCTTAATGAATTTCCTCATGTTGTGCATTTTGTGTTATGCATTTTTTAAAAGACACTTGAGGACAAGTGAATATAGGAATTTTAAAGGGGTTGCATGAACTCAGCCGTGACTCTATATTCATATATTCTAACCTCTTATCCCTTATCGCTTAATTATAATGGAAGGATGTTTAATTGGTCTCACCTCGCACTGTTCACGGCTTACTGGACTGTTTCACATAGTAAATGGGATTAATAACACATGTAACAACAAAACAGCATTTGGCAGTGGTGTCTAAAAAACCAGGAAGAGACGAGATGTCTTGAAATCTGCCATGTGATCACAGATGTTCTGACAGATGTTGCTCTTCTGATCACAGATGCAGCAGAAGCTTTTACAAGCAAGTCTTGAAGAAGCAGCAAACCGATCTGAGGTCTGAACCGCGGCCATAACGATTCCCTCCGGTGGGGTTTGGAGGCATAAGGTTGAGGCAGGAGGGTCAACTCAACATATGCTTGAGACGCTGGAGACTGTAAAGGCCAAAATAGGATTTATCCTTTTCTTTTCAAGCGCTAATTTGAGCTTTAGCTTAGTAAAGAATATTGACAAATCAACTTCATGACTTTTCTATGACTTTTCCAGCCATTTGTAATGGTTTTTAAAAGGATTTCATAGAGAATGCACTCACAAAGAACAAAAAAATATAGCCAATGGATATAACATTATTATATACATTTGCAATGACCGTTGGATTCTGCAGTGCATTTCCATTAAAAGGAACATCTAATACCTTCCATAAACTACTAAACAAAAACTACTTCTTCTCTATCGAATCAATCAATAATGTTTTTCAATCATAAAACTAAAGACGCCAATGATGTGTGTGCGCGCACTTCATAATGGAAGATTTATTCATTTAGCAGATGCATTTATTCAAATCAGCTTACAAATGAGGAAAAATACAAACTCATTAATCATTAGGAAAACTTCTAAAAGAAACTTCCAAAATCAGCGAGAGAAATACTAAATGTATTCTGCATTTACAAATGAAACTTAGTTTTAGTCCCTCTACTAGCAGACAATTAGTCTTACAGTCGCCAACTCTCTTGGAATATAGTCATATGGACCACGACCACTTTTATGTTACTCTTGTGACATTTTAGGGAGCTTTCAGTGTTTGCAATCCACTGAATTTTCATTTTTGGGTGAACTTAAACTACTATGTCACATCATCCCACCACTACTAAGCGAGATCCATCCCAACTCCTCATTACATCTCATTAGATCATCATATGGCATCACTACCTTGTCCTTGAGAAGATCTAGTTCCAGCACAACAAACATTCAGTGGCTCAACAAGAAGTTAAAAATGACAAACAACCAAAAAAGTATTATGTTTCTGTGGCCATTTTCTAATTTATTCTTCAATTATTCACACGAGCAGAGACCAAGCAGAGCGAAAGATTACCATGTAGAAAAAAAGAGAAATACCTTTCATGCTGTGGAAAGATGACTGCAGCAAAGCCACAAGCAGAAAAAAACTAATCAAATCATCAGTCACTAGGGGAAAAAGACACAGCAGGGCGCTGTTGTTTCCCCTGGTCACTTAATGCTTTGTGTTCTCGCAAGATAAAAAACTAGAAAGGGACATGACAGGAGTGGAATAAAAACAACAAAAGAGGTTTCTCTTTCAAGCATAGAACTTAAAGGAACGGTTCACCCCAATATGAAAATGCTGTCGTTTTTTTACACACCCTCATGTCATTTAAACCTGAATTATGTTCATCTTTTTCTTCATAGTCTTCAACACTTTATAGTCATTGCATCTATCAAGCTCCAAAAACCCCACCTTAAAACCATTATAGAAGCAGTCCAGTGTGTGTTAAGTTACATGACAATATTATGCGATGAACAGACTGAAAATAAAATCTTTAGTCATCTTGAAGCTTGACAAGTTTTGCCTGAATTCACAACCAGACAAAAAATAAAACATTTAAAAAGCATTATTTATTATTTAGGAATTATTTTGTAAATATTAATATTTTTATTAATTACTTAATAATTTTGTTTTAGTAATTATTTTTTTATATATATATATATATATATATATATATATATATATATATATATATATATATATATATGAAATAATTACTAAAACAAAATTATTAAGTATATATATATAATTTGGTATAATTAATTAGAATTATGGTAGCTTGTTTCCGTCACAAAAAAAAAAGGTAATCTCACAATTCTGACTTTTTTTCTAATTGCATGATATAAGTCCGTCTTTTTTCTCTCAGAATTGGACTCCATAACTCACAATTGCAAGTTAATATCTCATAATTCTGAGCAAAGAAGTCAAAATGGCAAGATATAAACTCAATTGCAATTGTAAGAAAAAAAGTCAGAATTGCGAGATAAAAAGTCACTACCTTTTACATTTTTTTTATTCCGTGCCAGAAACAAGCTTCCATGATATATGCAATGTAAAGACTCTTACAGAAAAGAAAACAGCATAAATGTCAGGTTGGAACAAGATGAGGGTGAATCTTGACAGAATCAGCTATTACTTTAACACTGCCCCTGGCAGCTTTAAATGAAGAACAAACTGGAGCACATCAGCTTAAGTTTATTTACATGTGCATCCTGATGTGGAGTAACAGAGACACACACACATCCAGACTGGAAGCCCGCCATTCGCTAGAGAAAGAAAGATAGACAAAAGAGAGGGGAACGAACGACAAGGGGGGGTTGGATGGGGACAGAGTTTCTGCTCAAATTACTTTCCAGTCCTTGGCTGACTAAACGTGAATTCAGTGAACTCGTGCCCATCCTGTCAAGGACAAAACGCAGTTTTTTCTTCATGCTACTTAGGAGAAATCAGGTCACGACTCGTTCCAGAGCGTTTCCTCTTGCACAGAAATGAGTTCCTCTTTATCATCTTACACATCTGGAGTGTCCTCTTATCTGATAATTGGAAGAAGGATCAGTAATGCAGAGTCTCTCTTAAATACCTCTGTTTAGCATTGCTAAATGAATAATACCTCAAATCATGCGGCTTGTTGGGGAGATGTGTGCTGTTACTTTAATAAGTAATCAGATTTACAATTCTGCCAGGAGAAAGATAAAAAAAATATAATCCCCACAGACTTTTAAGACAGACCATAAAATCCCAAAGACTTGGGGCTTTTTGACTTGGGCCAATACGAAAACACACATATGATGGGTTTCCATGTCTTATGGGGACTTTCCATAGACATAATGATTATTATACTGTACAAACTGTATATTTTGTTCTCTAACCTTAAACCTACCCATCACAGAAATCTCTCTGCATTTTTAGATTTTCAAAAAACATCATTTAGTGTGATTTTCCTCATGGGGACCAAAAAATGCCCACACAAGGACAAGGATTTTGGATGTTGCCATCACACACACACACACACACACACACACACACACACACACACACACACACACACACACACACACACACACACACACACACACACACACACACACACACACACACACACACACACACACACACACACACACACATTCTTGTACATCTATCTTTATGAGGACATTCATTGACAAAATGCAATCTCTAGCCGCTTACCCTAACCTTACCAATCACAACTAAGTGCCTAACCCGAACCCTGACCCTAAACCGACCCTTAAACTAATAATAACCTTATCCCTAAAACCAAGTCTTGACCCTCAAACAGGCCTTTAAAGGGATCTCAGAAAGTGAGGACCGGCCAAAATGTCAGGTTATAGAAACCACATGGCAACACCCTAGCGATTACCCAGATCACATACCTGAGCTTCCGTTTACCACACCTGATGTGTGAGTTGATCAATGTTTATATGTGAATAAAAGCTTAAATTCAATGTGTTCATCATATAAAGCGATTGAGTCTCTCCAGAAAATTTGGACTAAACCGCTCAATTCATTTGGTTTTGTTTTACGATCTCTTTATGAACTTTTTGAAGCGTCAAACTTTCAATGGAGAGACAGAAAGCTCTCAGATTTCATCAAAAAGATCTTCATTTGTGTTCTGAAGATGAACTAAAGTCTTATGGGTTTGGAACGACATGAGGGTGAGTAATTCATGACAGAATTTAAATTTTTTGGGTGAACTAACCCTTTAACATGAATCAATTACCTCGACTTGCACATTGTAAATCTGCTGAGGTCATTTTAAACTTAAGACACGTTTCCAGCATCAAACATCTGCTTTGGAAATAATGCAAAACATCACATCCAGACGATCTAGAAGAGAGACCAACACTGAAATGTAACAATTTTTTTTATTTTTTAAGGTGAATATGCTTCTCTCTGGACCCTGACAGACAGTTATGTTGCCAATTACAGAAACTCTATTTTAGGAATTTATAGGCCTTTAAAGTAATGTTGTGGGTTTCATTACAAAGTGCAGCCCTCTATTGACAGCATGTGTGGCATAACGTCAATCACCACAGACAATCATAGCAAAAACTGAAGTTACAGGTTTGGAAAAACCAAAGCATACTTTCAGCAAAGCAAACCATTTTTTGCTACTTTCTAAATTATAAAGTAAATTTTGTCATCAGCAGAGTCAGTCCTCAAGCTCGGTTCCATAACAAGTTTCAGTGAAGATATCTGATTTCTAAATGACTCACAGGAATAAACCAAATAACACTTGTGTGATGGGAGAACTGTTGACTTGGAATGCAATAATCCATGGAAATATTCAGAGGTTGATGTAATGACATCCCATGGCAAGACAGAGACTGCTGCCAGTTCTAAAGCTTTAGCTAATGAGGAGCGTTACACCCTTGGACCGGACGAAGGACCGCTTGCCTCATCGCAGGGCTGAACTATTCCATCATGAGCTGGAATGAAGGCAGATGTAGTATATTGGGTCACGGAAAACACCTGAGGACCAGAATCCTTATCAACTGTGAAGAAAAGAAACCCACCTAAGGGTGTCTAGAGGTCATGGGTCAAGGTGTCACATGATTGATTTCAATGCACAAGTGCGAATAAAACAACTCAAAAAAGCATTAAAAATGGTGAAAAGTGCTGGAAAAGCAGCAAAAGCCTCTGAGAGTTGAAGAACTATTTAGGAAGAATTACTGAAAAATAAAGACAACAACCGATCACCTTCACACTTCATCAAGAAGTAAAAGAACTGGTCGAAACAAAACACACCGACTAATTAAAACAAGCAGAAAACACAAAATATATCAGACTTATTATCTGTATATTCCCTATCTCTATACTGTCTTATTGTTGTGGGAATTTGTGGGTTGCATTTCAGATGTAATTTTAAAATGATTGTCTTCATATTTATTTAAAACATCTGGTGATTTATGAATGCATCATTGATAAACACATTTGAAATGTACCCATAGGAAATGTGTTGCTTAGACATTGCTTTTTTACAGTTTAGGAGACTTAATAGAGGTCTCAAGTATGAGTCTCAACACTGTAAAAAAATAAAAAAATAAAAAAATAAATTGCTCATGTGAAAACATCTGTTCTAAAGTAAATAGTTTTATGCGAGCCAAAAATATTGTTTAATTGCACTAAATTAACACCCACACAAGTCATTTTAAGGGTCAGATCAAGTAGATTTATCTCCTTCAAGTTGATCTCAGATTCTTCCAATTCCTTCAGAGTAACAAAAACAGACATACATGACTTAGTTATTGATATACAAGAGCTAGAAAATCATTTGATACAAGCAAATCATAGTTTGAGACAATGTTGAGATGTGTACGATTACTAGAGAAAAGCAGAAGTCCTCATTTGTTCTCCATTTAATCTGTCTAGGAGAAACAGTTGAGACCTTATTTGTGATTTTTTGTTTCAATGCACATGATGTGATTTCAAATATGATGTTTATCAATGATGTATTTCTCGATTGGCAGTCGTTGTACTGCCAAACAGAACAAATAAACTTCAGCATGAAAACAGCTCTTCATGAAACGTCAAACCCACAAGAATAAGAAAGTACAAAACGCAACCTCTCCTCTGAAGAGTATCCATCAATGCGGGATCTTTGGGCACATCTGGCCTCATTAACACATCTGTCATCGCGCACGCAAACATGACGAGTCTGGGCGTGCACGTTTCCTTAAATCACATCTCTTTTCATCTGATTTTTGGGTTGCGATCTTTGCCACACAACCTCTCCGAGACCAATGGAGAACTTTTAGAAGCAGGAAATAAAAATCATAAATCGAGAGGTTATTGCGAGGTTATCGTCTTTCATTCGTGACAAACATCTCTGGTTAATGATTTCAGCGCTCTCTCTGAGTAACATGTTAAAGGGTTAGTTCGCCCAAAAATGAAAATTCTGTCAGTAATTACTCATCCTCATGTCGTTCCAACCCGTAAGACTTTCGTTTATCTTCAGAACACAAATTAAGTTATTTTTAATGAAATCTGAGGGCTTTCTGTCCCGCCATTGACAGCTACTCAACTGACACTTTGACGCTTCAAAACGTTCATAAAGAGATCGTAAAACTAATCCATATGGAGAGAGCGGTTTAGTCCAAATTGTCTGGAGAGACTCAATCGCTTTATATGATGAACAGACTGAATTTAGGCTTAAGGTAATTAATGGCAGAATTTTCATTTTTGGGTGAACTATCCCTTTAACAAAAGTAACAAATCAAACGTTTCTCGTAAGCATGCAAACGTATCGGGATCAATTCAGAGCTCCTGGAAGGCATCCCACAGATGCTAACACTTAAAACTCCTTCGCAGTGGTTTTGCTCCTCTGAAACTTGCGCAATGAGCATCACAAAAAAAATTGAAGTCAAAAAGCCTTTTTTATAAGTCCAAATTACATTTTAGGTAGTGTGAGAGTCTATGAAGTCACAGCCAAAGGTACCGAATTAGCCTGCACGTCAAGCCAAGGCCTAAACCTTTCTCAATCCCAATCAATCACAGCAATTCCTGGAAGATCTTTCATCTCCTTCTAGTATTTTGGGTCCAATTGTTGTTCTCCCTTTGGGCCTCAGCGTGTTCATTACATCCGGTTTGACCAAACATTCGGACGGTCTGCCTTTCAAGCAGCCTCACATCTGCTAAAAGTAGCAAGAATATGATATGTGAAAATAATCCTGCTCCGTGAGCCAGTCACAACCATCTGGGAATGCTTTATTTACGGATTCATTTGAACAGCATACAGTATAAGACATGCCAGTTCTGTCTCAACTGCTCATCTGGCGTCTAATAAATGCTGAATTAAACGAAAATCCCCACAAACAGCGTGAGAAACCTCTTTAGAAGGAATCATTTATGAAAAAGTGAAGATTCTGTCATCATTTACTCACCCTCATGTCGTTCAGAATATCGTTCTTCAGTGGAATCTTTTCTATACATGGAAAAGACATGGAAAATTGACAAAAACGCCGTGCATTTTTCACAAAAGCAGTAAAAGGAAAGACATGAAGGTGAGTAAATACTGACAAAATCTTCACTTTTGGTTGATTTAACAATGCATTTGCAATGACGCTGCATTCTGGTGATGATCAGCCATTCTCTCAGCATTGTGATAGCATCCAAATCAAATGTGGAATGGTGTGCTGAATCTTAAGTCGTCTGTTTGGTTGTGTGTCATGCTGAACCTTGAGTCCTGGAAACCCCTAAAGAGTGCTGTCTAGACGAGTCCTTCGGTTCAGGAGGAAAAATAGTGTTTTGTCCTCATAATTCACCTGAAGCCAAATGAACAATGCATTGTGTCCTGAAGCACTCAAGTGTCCTTCACTCCAGTGCTCAAAAAACATTACATTTGAGCTCAAGGAGTCTGTGTTCGTGTCTAAATGAACAATCTTATACGAATGCAAATGTGTGTGAATCAGAAGAACCACGACATCTATATTCATGAAAACTCTGCACTGGAACTAATGACTTCAAACCTTCAGCCTCATTATAAATCTGATGCAGCAAATGCATGCATTAAAAATGGTTTCTAAACAAATGAATTCATAAAACATGCCATAACTTCTGCATTTACTAAATACTCAAGTAAAGAAAACAATAAAAACAAACAAAACAAAGTAAAAAAGTAAAATAAAAACAAGGCTATCTTGATTATTTTTACTCAACTAATACTAATAGCCCAATCTAATGGGGCTTTATTTCTCAGTATGCAAAAGTGTTTCAACTTCAAATCTCAAGATCGACAAATTATATATATGACCGACAAATCACACACATATATTATATAAACACAAACTTGCATGTCAGATGCGATTAATCGCAATATATATAGCCCTAATATATACATATTATACTAATGTAATACAAATAATTGCATAACTTACATTATTATATAATAATACTAAATATTGTATTATTGTAAACATGATATAATGTTTATTATGTGTATAAAAATCATATCATATATGCACGCTAAACGTGCATATCATATTAATGCAAAACGTGCATATCATATTAATGCAAAAAGAGCATATCATGTACGCTAAAAAAATGCATATCGGATACACGTACTGTAAAAGGTCATTTCTGCGTATAAAGAGCATGCAAAATGAAAGCATGAACTCATGCTTTAGATACGCATATAAAAAAAAAGACATTATCTGTGTATTACTCCAATGCAAAATCCTCATTAAATACTAACAGTACATCATCTCTGCACATGTTTTAATTTCCTCCAGTCTCAGAGATCTCTCACTAACACTCCCTGTGTTTCCCAGCTACACTCGTCCAACACTTCCTCTCAGTGTGTTCAGCTTTCATCGGCGTCCCTGTTGGGAACTCTCACACTCGGCTGTCTGAAGCCAAACCCCAGACTCGTGCTCAGCACCACACGACCGTGCGATTCAGCAGAACATCTGCTTTCTGCATGAGCACGAGGGAAAGAGCTCCCTCAAGTCCCCGCTCATCTTTTATTGTGCTTTGAAGAGCGCGAGCGGTGCAAACGCTTCTCGAGAGCACCAAACCCCCTGAAGAACAAAAGGAAAATCACTGAGGCAGGGTTCAGTTTCCTCAGCGGATCTTCAGGGCTCCTGGGAAAACATGTTCTGCTGGTCAAATCGGGCGGAAGCAAGAGATTTTGTTTGCTTGGTGTTTTTTAGTAATCTGCACAAGATAACACTCTTTCAAACGCTTGCTCAGCACAGGCTGTCAGACTGATGGAGCGCATGGACCGCTGCGCAGAGGTCAAAGGTCAAGAAACTCTGCTGAGCGACAGGATGCTCCGACTGAGGTCAAGCTCTATGTCAGGGCGCAGACGAGCAAGTGAGGAAAAAGACAACGGCGCACGATCAAATAAACAGACAGTCTATAAAGACACAAGCTAATAAAAGCAGACACACAAAAACAAACAGATTTATTTGAAAGAGAGTACAAGAAGGAACATTTATGCATTTAGCAGAACAAAACATTTCTCCAGGGAACAAAAGCAATATTTGCAATATGCAATGCCAGGTTTATTAGACAACTAAATGAAACAATATGCATTTCACACATGCAAGCCTGTGCTGTACATTTACAAGAGTAATTTGCTCCCAAAGATAGTTTTTGTTATTTTCTTGCCTTAATGTCGCTCCAAACCCGCATGACTTTCTTTCTTCTGTGGAACACGAAAGATTCATTTTTGAAGAATATCTCAGTTGCTCATTTCTATATAATAGAATTATCAAACTCCAAAAAGCATCATAATGAGGGCCATATGACTCCACTGATGCACTATATTTCACATACGTCTCTTCTGAAGTCACATGATATCTTTGAGGAACAGACACAAATGTAAGTCCATATTCCCTGAAAGTCTTGAATATGGAATTAGATGAACATCATAGTTTGATAATCAAGAAGAACAAACCGGGTTTAACATACGTCACATGTATTTTTAATAACAATAATGCAAAATACTATTTCATGGCCAGTAAGAACTATTTATGGGCATTTTCTGAACTCATTCACTCACTTCAAACATATTAGCAGTTCACCAGGTTTTGAAACGGAGCTAATGTTTCTCGTTCGACTCATTACACGGAACAATGCAAATGGCTCCATTTCAAATCACAAAATCCATCTTTTGCTTCCTCTGGTTCATACGTCCACCATATAAGGACAAAGAACTCAGTAAAAACATGAAGTCACTTTTAAGAACATAAAATATGGAGAAATGTTAATGAAAACGCTATTACGGCCATCTGACATGAGTAATGCCAGAATGCCATTCTGAGTGTGTAATTTAATGCTTTTAAAATGAAATCTGTTATCAAAAGAACAATTTTTGCACATCTGTAACACATTTAGTACTAAATAAAAGAAGAAACATATAACTTAAAGACACACACCACAACAATTAACTTTGCAACTACTACGGCTGTTATTTTTTTAAAAACAAATCAAATACAAAAGTTGCTGTAAATAATGCACATTAAGTCTAGGCATAGAATAAAATATTATTACAATAATATCTGGGGCATTTTCCCCCAAGCCCTGATTACTTTCTGACCCTGGATCAAATTTATTTAGGTTTAATTTTTTTAAATGCATATTTTAACAACCTGTTGCTCATACAAATTAAAAATCACTAGATGCTTCTTCGTCTTTCTTGAACACAGACAGCATTTGTTCACTGCATGGTGTTTTTGTATGAAAAGAACTCAAAAAACACATGACGAGTAAATACTGAATATTACTTTAATTCTGCACAGCCATTTCTATCACAATCTCACAGACCCGTTTGGGGAAACCCGTTCCGCTGCACAGACTGAAAGACGCTTACAGCAGCCCGTCCTCGGAGACACACGGTCTCATCTGGAAAAGAGCTTGCACATAACCAGACCTGTAATGTGATGAACAGAGAGGAGAGGAGAGGAGAGGACAAGCCCTGATTCATGTTGACACGCATCCAAAAAATATCTGTGTCAAATAAAGTGAACTGAGATTGTATCACAACTGAAGAGAACTGATTTCCAGGTGAAGTCCAGGTACAATGTGAACTGGGCTATTCCACACTAAATTCCTTTTTGAGACAACACAAAAAATGTGTGAAGACCTGTTTGCAGTTTTTGCTATTGTTTTGATGTAATCTGATGAGACTTGATATGTGACCCTGGATCACAAAACCAGTCACAAGTCACACGGGTATATTTGTGGCAATAGCCAACAATACATTATATGGGTCAAAATAATCGATTTTTCTTTTATGGCAAAAATCATTAGGATATTAAGTAAAGATCATGTTCCATGAACATATTTTGTAAATTTCCTACCGTAAATATATAAAACATGTATTTTTGTGAGTGAATGCAGCACAATCGCCAACATAAATGGACAACTTTAAAGGCGATTTTCTCAATGTTTCGATTTTTTTGCACCCTCAGATTCCAGATTTACAATAGTTGTATCTCTGTCAAATCAAACCACACATCAATGGAAAGCTTATTTATTCAGCTTCCACATGATGTATTCATCTCAATTTCAAAAAACTGAGACATGTGACTGGTTTTGTGGTCCAGGGTCACATATAGGCTTGATATCAGAGCAGCATCTATGTCAAATGCTGAATGTTCATCATGCAATACTAATCACAATATGACATTCTGACCGAATCGTGCAATGATGAAAGAACCATTAAGCACTTGAAGGAAGAGGCAGAGATCTGTGGAAGAAACAAGCGAAGCGCAGAGCTGGTGAGACGAGAGAGCAGCACAATGAGGCATGAGTGATAAAAGAGAATGACAGATGAGTGTGTGTGTGTGTGTGTGTGTGTGTGTGTGTGTGTGTGTGTGTGTGTGTGTGTGTGTGTGTGTGTGTGTGTGTGTGTGTGTGTGTGTAACACATCCATTAAGTAAGACTTAAAGAGACTGAAGGCTGCGACAAACACACCTTCTCGATCTGCATCCTGGGGGTTTATGAGATGCTTTCTGTGTTTTTCGGACCCGTCTAATTAATTTAGAATGTCAAGCATCCGGTTTCCTTCATTAATGACCGCTGTAAGCTGTCAGATAATTGGAGCTCTGGATAAGGGCATCTGAAAAACACTGTTATACGACTCAGCACTTGAAAGTCTTGTTTTTTTCAGGCAACTTCATCTGCACTAATGAAGAGCTGTATTCATGTACTGCATTTCTAAACAGTGGTTCAAAGGACTGAATTACCACAATCACATCACTTTTAACTGTAATGAAGTATGACATTTTTTTATTTTTTTATATATAAGAAAATATATTTTTTACATTTGGTAACACATTAAGGTAACAATTCATTTTACAATGTCCCTGTTACAGATTTTACCTGTAGTTACTATAGTAATAACAGTCAATTATGCATTGATACATGCAGCTAACCCTATAATTATATAGTAAGTACATAGTTAATTACTAGTACTTAATTGTATACTGTAACAAGGACATCTTAAAATAAAGTGCAACTCACTTTACAATAAGGTTCATTAGTTAACATGAACTAACAATGAGCAATATATTTGTTATAGTATTTATTAATCTTTGTTAATGTTAGTTAATCAAAATCCAGCTTTTCATTGTTTATTCATGTTAGTTACCAATGCATTAACTAATGTTAACCAATACAACATTTGATTTTAATAATGTAAATGTTGAAATTACCATTAACTGAGATTAAATAAATGCTGTAGAAATGCAGTTCACTCTTAGTTCATGTTAACTAAAGTTGTTCACTAATGTTAACTATTTTGGTGAAATGTTACCCATAATTTATTCGTTCCATCCATCCATCCATCCATCCATCCATCCATCCATCCATCCATCCATCCATCCATCCATCCATCCATCCATCCATCCATCCACAGTATCCACACATACTGTATGTACACACACACACACACACACACACACACACACACACACACACACACACACACACACACACACACACACACACACACACACACACACACACACACACACACACTGTATATAAACTGAATAAAAAAATCCAATGTTGCTATATTTTGATAATTTTGGTATGGTGTTGGGTTGCCGCTCTTTCACACGCATTTGGGATTCAGTTTGCTTAGTCTATTTGATTAAGTTGCATGTGTGTGTGTGTGTGTGTGTGTGTGTGTGTGTGTGTGTGTGTGTTAGAGTATTTCCAACAGAGCCGGATCTTATCTTCCCTTCTAATGTTCCTGTGTTTCTTCTGAAACGCTTTCCAGGAGTCCAAATTCATCATCCGTTCAGCTTTATCACTTCATGATAATGTGAGAAGGTGTTGTGCAGCCCTTGTTCTCCTGTCTGGCACATAGAGAGGTCATGTCTCTGATAATAACACGTCTACAGCGCTCATGAGATGCTTTTCACAGAGGTTGTCTCCTTTTCCACCCCTCTGTATCCATCTCACACGCCCCCTTGTTACCATGGGAACAGTCCAAAAATCACTTCCTCTCGTCCTGAGAATAGCAGGCTTTTGTTTTGCTTAAATACATTAAAGATTACATGTCTAAATAAGATTGAATGCAAAATGAGTATGCAGAAAGATACAACCCAACAAACTAAAACACCAACACACTTTAACGCAGGAATGTTTCTTCAAGCGTCTTGGAGACGTTGCCGCAGTTCTTCTGGATTTAGTGTCAGTTTTTTCTGTTTCTTCATGTAATCACAGACAGACTCAATGATGGTGAGATCAGATCATACCGGCTGTTTTCAGCCTCATGCATACACACATCTCACTGGATTATTACAATTAATAGCAAAATGAATGTTTGGAAATGTAAACTGATATTTCCTACTGACACTCTACAGCAAAAGATATAAACAACTGGCTTAAAATGTATATTTTTTGGTGAAAATACTAACGTGCCTAAGCATTTTGCAAAGTACTATATATAAAAAAAAAGCAAAGTTAAGAATCAGCCCTATTGCATTATTGCATTAGAAGGTTTGGTATATTAATGTGTGACATTTTAGCCCTAATAACCAACATCATAGTGAGTGCAACACCGTAACGCCATAAACACCCTACAGTTCAATACTCCCTACAACCTCAGAAACTACAGGAGTGATGCCATCCCACTGGGCACACAAATTATACTTCTGCATTTGACTAGGCAGATGAATAATGAACTTTGTTCTGTTCTTTAAAGAGGATAAGATCCAATTTTAACTTCATTTCCAGTTCAGGTTATTCACAGACATTAAATGTGCTCACACAACTTAATTAGGGGCTTTGAATAAAATGAAGAATACATTGAATTCATGTTCTTATCTAGATGAACTAAGAATGAGGGGCTCATTCAGACATTTGTGACTATTTAATTCACCTTATCATGTCGTCTGTCAACTATACATTAGTATGACCTTTAAATATTATATTCTATTGAGTCTCTCTAACTCAACACAGGACTCATGTTGCGCTAGTGTTTCCCACATACATTGACATGCTTCAGTGTGTGTCAACTGTCATATAGAATAAAAGACAATATGATAAACGATCATTGTACGTGCTTCATTGCTGCTTATGAAAGATATAAATGCTGTGAGCCCTTAAATGAATGTGCTTGTCCACCTCCCACAACTTCTTGTGCTGAAATCAGAGAGAATGAAAAACAAATATGAACATTCAATTTTGATAATTTCATTTGACAAATGTTTTTTCTACTCTGCTCTGCTTCATCCAGTTTCAACAACTGGAATTCATCAGCTTCACTGGAGCAGGAGGCTCACACGAGATCGCTCGCTTTCTCTTCCTTATACAGTATTACACATGCTGGATTTCATTTCCACACAACACTGTCTGACCACTTCCAACCTCTGCCAAAAGTCACGATAACACTGAAGTTGAAGTTGTGTGGAAAACAGGCTCTATTGCAATTCTGGTTACTTGAAGACAGACAGAAACACACACACAGACACACACACGCATTGTGTTTTATGGGGACTTTCCATACATAATGATTTTTATACTGTGCAAACTGTATATTCTATCTACTAACCCTAACCCTAAACCTACCCATCACAGAAAACTTTCTGCGTTTTTAGATGTCACTTAATTTGAAAGACATCACTTTAGATGTCACAAAAAACATCACTTAATTTGATTTATAAGCCGTTTTTCCTTATTGGGACCAAAAGAAATGTCCCGACAAGGTCCCAACAAATGTCCCGACGCATTAATTTGATCAAAAGTGACATTAAAGACATTTTTTTGAATGTTACCAAAAATTATATTTCAAATAAATGCTGTTCTTTTAAACTTTCTATAGAAGTAAAAAAAAAAAATGGATCACTGTTTCCACAAAAATATGAAGCGGCAAAACTATTTTCAACATTGCTAACAATCAGAAATGTTTCTTAAGCAGCAAATCATCATATTAGAATGATTTCTGAAGGATCATGTGACACTGAAGACTGGCGTAATGATGCTGAAAATCCAGCTTTGATCACAGGAATACATTAAAGTATATTCAAATAGGAAACAAAATATTTCAAAATATGGCAAAGATCAGAACTGAAAAAGCAATTTTAGTGTACGGTCTGATAAGGAAAGCAAGATCTTTGTCACATTTAGCAGCACAGTGAATGTAGTCTCTGAGAAGTCTATAACTTCAAGGTCACTAACACTGTAATTCACCCCCTGCAAATTTAACTCTGGCGCAGTTTCTTTTTTTCCTCTTCATGCTCTGGTTCATATTCACTCACACACTCCATGTTACCAGAGAAGGGTTCTCAATCACTCTCACCGTGAACATCAATGTCAACCTGAATAAAATCAGAGGTGAGGTCCAGCTCGCGCGGTGACCTCAGTTTACGTCATTCCCGCTCATCTACCCTTCAGAAACACACTCCCCTGCTTTCTGCATGATGCACAACACGGCCGTCCACGTTTGCCATTCCCTCTACGGTGGATTCAGTAATTAGACACTGTTGTGGAGATTTGTCACTCCCAGCATGAATCTGTCAGAGCGAATGTTCATTTGCATTCAAAAACAGAGCTGGCGAGGGTTCGTTTGACACAAGCATCATTACGCCGACCTGACTGACCGCTTCATGCTGCTCTTTCACTTCAGAAACACACACTTACAGTGTCAGCTCAACCTTTAAAAGCAGGACACATGGATTATTACAAGGCCATATACTACAATGCCTTATGTAATACTCAAATACTTGATAAAAATATACACTGAATTTATAGCTTCAATATTCAATATTTAGCAGCACAATAATGCAAGAACTGACAAGCACGTAATATAGATGTTATATAAGACAGTCCACAAACTCTGGCCACATAGTATATCTTATTTAAATTGCAAAAAGTTTCTGTATTTGATTTATCCTCATACAAATATATTACATGCATGTTTTCAACCTTTTTAATAGTCAAAACTATGGTAAACCCCCCACAATTCCTACAATAGACTACTGTGATTTAGTAAGTCAGAATGGTTATAAAATAAAAAAGGCAAAAAGTTTCAAGTTCTGTTTGAAAGTGCTCCCATATTAATTGTTTAGTGTTAAATCTACAGACAAAAGGAACCACCAGATACAGATACATTTATACCTCAGAAATGGTTTTAGATTAGGATGAAACAAAAGTGGGTGTACAAAAGAAATAAAAGCATTTCTTTAAAGTGTCTGGAAAGAAGTGGTAGACAATTTTAGAAGAAAACAGTGTAAAACATGTAAAAAATAAATGATAAAGTAAAATTTAAATAATATATTATATAAAATAAATAAATTTAAAAAAGTTTAAATAAATCAAATAAATAATAGAACATTGGAACAAATAAATCGAACAGTTCTATAGGGATTAGGGACAAAACATAGTAATGTAATAGAAAGAAAAATCTAAATAATATGTATAATATTATTTTTTTCCCCCACAGTTTAAATTTGTCTTTATATCCAAATATATAGCTGCCTTTTAAATTATATGATGGGAGTCCTTTGATCATATTTAGGGGTCCGTTGCATCTATAAGATTGAAAACCCCTGCTGCTATATTATAATGTGTATCAAAGTGCCATGGTACTACCTTCTGTTACCATCATTATTCCATGGTACCTTGTATTTGGTAAAGAGAGAGAATAATGGAAGACTTACTCATTTTTCTGTAAAGCAAGTAGCAGTTGCTTCCCGTCCACTTCAATCAGCACCTTCAGTGATCCAGGGTGACCCTAAAATCAGACAAAGACACACAGGTATAATATATATGTACTAAAAAATGTTGTCAAAACGATCCCCGTTCACATGGATCCACGGAAACGACTAAAAATGCGGTATTCTGCTGCCAGGCCAGTAGATGGCGATATCACTACACGCCTATAGACTGAACACGTAATACACATGCACAGGACTTCAACGTTTTCACAAATGCGATAATGGTAGTGATGGCAATTTCAAAACACTGCTTCATGAAGCTTCGAAACCTTTACATGATTCACAGAGTCACATGATTTCAGTAAACGAGGCTTCATTACGTCATAACTGTTTCGAAACACTTCGAAATTTCAATGGTTTACCGCTGGGGGCGATGATTTCATGAGTCTTTGAGAACCAACAAACAAGTGTCTGTGGGTTTTACCTGATCTCTGATCAGTTTTATACATTTGTAGACATTCTAATTAGACATTAGTATAATTAAAATGAATAATGGCAGCTAGTCTATTATTGGCCTGTTAGCTGAGCCATTCATAGAACAAACAAAACAAACCCTGACAATTGATAAAATAACATATAGACACTTGATACTCTTATTAGATGATTAGATAATTGCATTTGAAAGATTTTACTTCCAATTTTTTTTTTGCAAAAGGTGTTTTTATGCATGTTTGGCCCAGGTTTTTGTTGCATTTACACTGTTCTGACCACTAGGGGTCACCGTGGAGACGGGTGTTGGATTGTTTCAAAGCCTCAACACAATACGGCATATTTTCAGTGTTCCACGAAGCCTCGATCTGCTCACCACTAGATAATGGTATCGTTTTCAAAAACTTCTTCAGAAACAAAAACGCCTTCAAAAGTTTGCATTTTAAGGCCCCCTAAAACGCAGTTGTAGTGTAAATGAATGGCCAAAACGCATAAAAAGTTTCCTTTTTTTAAGTTCAAATAAAAAAAAATTGACTAAACCATCTCATTAAACACCTGTTGCTGCATTAGCATTTCATCTCCATCTACCCGTATAACGCTGGTTGTCATAATTGATTGATTGCCACTTGAAAAGATGGCAGCTGATTGGTTGATTACATAATTACTCACATCTGTGACACTTCTGGACACCATGTTGTGATGGTGAACCCTTCTCAGCACACTTCAAACTGTCAAAGAGTCTGATCGCTTGCTTTTCAACATTTACTTGGTTTTGATTTACTGATAATAATTTGAAATGTTATGTGAGGGTTTATGCATTCAGTTGCATGACTTAATGAGTAAATAGTGTGAGTAAAAGAGCTGGTTTATTCACACAGTTATATCAACTGAAGTCAATGACCAAGCGGTTAATACAAAAACGCATATTCCCGATAGACTGAATAAAAAATATGTGGTCCTACATTTTTATTCTCATTAAATGTTTAGAAAGTGAAATGGGTTGCAGTAGCCGTTTCATGTTTTGTTAGTGGTAATATTCATGGAAGATGAAGTCCAACTGCTGCGTAACAGGCAATGCAAGGCCTCAGACCAATAGACAGCGAGAGAAAGCATATTTCCAGCTTTGAGTGGGCTTTAATGCAGGATAAAATGAATCCGCCATTGTGTCTGAGGTCTATAGCTGTCAGGATTAGTTTTATGTTTCAATTCTCTCTGACATTAATTCTCTTCACGCTTTGTAAGTCTGAAAGTTCGGCAGATTTACTCCGAGGCTCTGAGGGAAATGGATTTAAACCAGCCAGGCGTTGACAAAATACAGCAGAAATAAGCATGAATCATCTGTCTAACATGAAGAGCTCCATGCGTCATTGCATATGTATGTCTATGCGTGGTTACAGTCGTGACAAATTCACACAAGGTAAATCAGATCGTGAGGGAACGTTTGCTAAGTGTTTAGCACAAACTTGACCTAGAATATGGGCTGACCTTCATCCACACTGAAAAAAATGATTCATTGACTAGTTGAATTTACTAAAAAAAATTATGTTAATTGGATCCACATAATTGATTTTAGCTACATTTAAACAAATGCATTACGTTGAACTAAGTTCAGCTTAATGCATTTGTTTAAATGTAGCTAAAATCAATTGTGTGGAACCACTTACGATAATTTTTTTTAGTAAATTCAATGATTTCAGTAAATTCATTGAATTTACTAAATGTTTTTATCGTAAGTGGTTCCACACAATTGATTTTAGCTACATTTAAACAAATGCATTAAGCTGAACTTAGTTCAACGTAATGCATTTGTTTAAATGTAGCTAAAATCAATTATGTGGATCCAATTAACATAATTTTTTTTAGTAAATTCAACTAGTCAATGAATCATTTTTTTCAGTGCAAGTGATGAAAAACAGAGAAACCCAAGTAAAATACGGGATTCCAAACTCTTTCCCTTGGTAAAATCGTTGTAATGTACGTCATCTTTATTGAACACATGGACGTAATGTTCACTGTCTTGGTTGAAAAATGATTAAACCGCATGGAATAAGTTGGGAGCTTGTGGGTTCATAAGAGTGCATGTTCTTGCATGTATAAATCTCTGACGAGAAGACATTTGGGGGTTGAAGCTCTTATGGATTTCCCTTGGTTACAAAACCACCAATAACAACTTTGACCTCCATAAATCCATAGTTAAGCAAACAAATGGAGCAAATTTAACACCATTGTAAGGGTTCCTCAGAGAGGTTTCAAAGTTAAATCACTGCAAGGGTCCAAAACCTCAAAGCAAGAAGTACAAAAAAACTCAAAAAAGCTTTCAGACGTGACTGACAATGGCTTATATAAGTATTCATTCTCCTCTTACTGGTGGCCTACAAAAAGAGTCAGTAAACAAATCAGTTGACAAGTCAAAATCTCCATCACCAATTAATAAATCTACTGCAAAGGAACAAGAGAGCCTCGCATTACTGAATAATCACTGGTCTCCAACAATAACATTACCTCCCATCTCAATTTTATCGAAGACCACCAGGAGGATCTAAACAGCCATTGGAGGACTGGAGCAAAAAAGGACGAAACAAAAGTTTAAAGTGTCAGTATATTTAAAAAATGTCCCACAAAAACAAAACTCAGCATTCTAGCTGAAAAGCCTCATCCCTGAAAAGCCTTGGTGTGTGTGGTGTTGGGAGTATTCAGGGATGTTCTTGCGCTGCTCCAGGAAACTGTACAGGAGGAAAGTCATTGTGTCAGTCAGTGAGCCGATGCCAACTGGGTCATGAAGAATAACAATGATCTGAAAAACACATGTGAAGTTGAAGCCTTGGCGCAGCGGATAGCGCATGTGCTTGATTGTGATGATGGGGGTCCAGACTGTGCCATGTCCCGATACATTTCTACATTTCAAATACTATCTTTTCCTGTAGTAACTGCCTCCCTTGACTGTCCTATTAAAGCCAAAACACCATAAATAAAAGGAAAAATGCATGCAAATCTACAAGGGCTGTAAAGGAGAACTTGTGCAATTTACAATGACCAAGTTAAATGGAATAATTCAGCTAAATACACCAGTGCTGCCATCAATTATTCACCCTCATGTTGCTTATGCTGTTATTTTCCCTGTGGAACACGATAAATTTGAACCCTTTAAAGCCTACACTATTATATATAGTTAATTATTGGTAATATTTCAGGATGAACACTTACTGGACTGAAGCAGCTTAGGTTTACTTGATTATCCATTTTATTGAAAAATTAATCAAGTGACGTTTATTTGATGATCTTTCAATCATCATCATTCCATTTGAAAAATGCCAGTTCAAAGTAACATCAACTCTCAAGCTCCAAAAAATAAAATAAAATAAAATAAAATAAAATAAAATAAAATAAAATAAAATAAAATAAAATAAAATAAAATAAAATAAAATAAAATAAAATAAAATAAAATAAAATAAAATAAAATAATTGAAAACAAAATAAAAGTGGGTCACCAAACTAAAAAAAGAATTTAGGGACAGGATTTTTAGAGATTAAAATTACTGTCTGTTCCTTAAAATATATAATTGGAGATAAATGTGATTTTGTGTTTTTTTTAATGACACTTGTTGTCCTTTTTTGACATTGACAGAAGTGGTTACTATGAATTGTGATGGTATGGAAAAAATGTGTAAAGATTTATTCTTTTGTGCTCCACAGGAGAAAGAAAGTCATATGGGTTTGTAAAACATGAGGGTGATAAGTCATAACTGTCATAATAACAATTTATGTTTGGTTATGTTATGTTAGGTTCTGGTATCTTTGTGGGGACTCTTCATATGTGTAAGGGTTTTTATACTGTACAAACTGGATTTTCTATCCCTTATTCCCAACCCTACCCCCAAACCTACCCAATCACAGAAAACATTCTGCATTTTTACATTTTCAAATAAACATTATTTAGTATGTTCATTAACTGGCTGCTGCCCACAATCACGGATCTCGGGTTTTACAATCCTTGTGGGGACATTTGGTCCTCAAAATGCAGGTAAAACAAGTACACACACACACACACACACACACACACACACACACACACACACACACACACACACACACACACACACACACACACACACACACACACACACACACACACACACACAGAGAGAGAGAGAGAGAGATCCCTAGGTGGTCTGATTTACTCTTAATGATTGTTGCTCACGGCAGTACACATGTAAAAAATTGTCTATAAAACCTTTTTAAAAACTCCAGTAAGAAAACAACACACTCCAAGTAAATAAATTAACAAACAAATGGGCTTCAAAACAGTCCTGCATGTCTTCATTCCATAAATTGGTTGAGAAATGTTTTTCATTAAGGACAAAAGCAACATTTCCCCTCCAGGACTCATGTTCCCTCATATGCAGGTCTGTTTGCTGCTTCCCAAAACATATCAAACTGTTCAAACTCACTCCTTGTTCAAAAAAGAACAGGCATGTGATCATAGTTTGTACTGAACACGTTTATCTTCAAAGTCTAACTTCAAAGTCAACCTACACTGCCCGGCCTCTGTTTGGATTTAAAATGGCAAATGCTTAAGAGTCTATGACTGGGTCATTATTGCAGTGGTTATGATGTTTCTAACATGTTATATGTTTGGCAAGAGTTCTTCTAACCCTAACTGATGGAGTGTGTAGCTTTTCATTTCTTAAACAACCATGTAGCAAAACACATTATGGCCACAGGATGACAAAGTCAAGATTCATCAGGCTCAAATTGTGAAAGAATGGTTGGGAGGAGCTTGAAGATTCATTTTCACACATGAATTTGCACTTATGAGTCCAGACCTTAAATTCATTGAAAGTCTTTGGGATGTGCTAGAGGAGACTTTACAGAGTGCTGGACTCTTGCATTGCCAATACAAGACCTTTCAAAAAATGATGCACCCCTTGATGGAAATAACATCACAACATTTATTTCCATCAAGAGGTGCAGCAATTTTTGGTCAAGACCTTGTTTTGACAATGCAATATGTGTATAATGGCATATGCAACCCATTAAAAGAGCACCTATTATGCCTATTTGCCATATTTAAAAAGTCTTGATTTTGTTTTTTCATGCTTGAAACACATTATTTTCCCCATATTCTCCATTGTTGCAGCTCCTCTCTTCCCAGTCTGTCAGTAACGCTCTGTTTAGTTCCTGTCTCTATGAAGCCCCTCCTTCTGAAAAGCATAATGTGCTCTGATTGGTCGGCTGGAACAGTGTGTTGTGATTGGTCAAGCGCTTTGAGCGTGTTTGGAAAATGTCCCGCCCCTTACCATGAGTTTCAACACACTACTAACTAACTCAACCAGGCCCCGCCCCTTTATTCTGCATATTAATTATTTAAATGAGGAATATTGTGACGTGTTCGTTCCCGGAAAAAAAACTCTCAAGGCAACAACGGAGTTCAGAAACAGTGACACTGATATTGAGAATTTGCAGACCATTTTCAACATCCCACATTAAAGAAAGCTGAACATGTAAAAAAAAATAAAAAATAAAAAGATATTGAAATAGAAAGAAACTGGGGGCTTGATTTTACCAGTGACTTACCATTGACTTGATGAGACTAACCGGTCTCTGCTGTCCTCCAATGAGCAGGTGTGGTTCAATGACATCATAATGCTCCAGCGTGTTCAGTGTCTCGGGTTGACTCGGATAGGCGGCTGAAAGAAGAAAAACAAGTACATGACATCTCCACCTTAAAGTAAACAACAACTCTTCGGCCTAGACTTTTCATTGACTGACGACATCGCTGATTCACAGACTAACCCAGCTGAGCATTACATATTTAAAATCACTCTAAGTTTTCTTTCTTCAATCCATGCTTTACAAAAATCTCATTGGCGTTTGTATTTGCAGCCTGCAGAGACGCAATGAACAAAATTGTTAATCGATGCTTCCAAACATCAGGTTTGCCCTGACAACAATCTCCCTGGAAACTGCAACCATCTATTTCAGGCCTGATTCGATTCAGATCAGACCTCTATAATGACCTAATGAAGCTTGTTCTTGTGGCCTCGTCCATCATACATAAATGTACATGAGTCATCATAACACACTGTGCAGTTCAGCCACAAGAGACGACAAGCAGGCGGTAAATATAGTTTAAAATAAGTGAAATGTAATATTACAATAAAACTGTTAAATATCTACTTGTAAACTGCATCATATTTCTCACTCAAATGAAAATGCACAGCTGATCTCTACTTTCTCTCTCACAACAGAGGTCTGTGACGACTGATTTAACTTAACACAAGGTTACATTGAATCTTTTCCTGGCCAGTGTTTTTTTATATATATATATATAGTTTTTATTACTGCAATACTGCATTTTATTTATAATTTTTTCGTTCAGCATAAATCAAGTAAAAAGTAAATCAAGTATAAACAAAGCCATTTATTCTTTTTTTCAATGCCAATCACATCCAGTAAACGACATTATAAGGAGTTTTACTTTTTATTTTTGAGCCATAACAATACATTTCTTGCGTGTATATATATACATACACACACACAAGAAATGTATTGTTATGGCTCAAAAATTAAAAGTTTATTATATTATATTATTAAAATATTATTATAGCAGCTCACTACAGTAGTTCTGGAACAGATCCTCTGTGTTTCTGTACAAGCTTAAGCAACTTGTTTCTTCAGACAATACAGTTTACCACAGAGACTTCAACAATATAAACACATTTACACTCACTGAACTCGCTGACAACAAAAACAACACACACACACACACACACACACACACACACACACACACACACACACACACACACACACACACACACACACACACACACACACACACACACATAATCAGCCATTTATCAAGAATGAAACCAGCAGTACATTTTGTTAATCATGCACGAAAACAGTTCATTATTCAGTGACAGCTGAGCTGTTAAGAGTGTAGTTTACAATACAAACCCTCCGAACGAGCCTCAGACGTGCAGGAAGCCACGCTAGTCAAAACAAAAGAGTTCACTAGCATCTACATGCTACCGCCGCACATTAAATCTTTATAAACAACTAAAACATCCTCTTTGTAATACAGATCTTCTTGGTTTATAATGCATGCAAGTGAGAAATTAAAAGATTAGAGTTGCAATCAACTATTGCAAACAAAGAACTTTGTTAATTTACATTTTAAATTGTAAGGCATCATAGGCACGCATCCAACATGACAGCTGTTCCAAAAGTAAACCATTGCCAGATTTCAAGCCAGACTTTACAATAGGTTTTGGATGTATTTCGCATTTTTACCCCATCTGACCCACAATCAGACCTCAAAGTCCCTCTGTTCTGGACTTATGGACAGACAGCGCCGTCTCGCTCGCAGAATGAAGCGAAGTGTGTGTGAGTTACAGCGAGCAGGTCTGTAGATTAGTCATCTCAGCTCTGCTTTATGTCTGAGACTAGGGTTTCCCACACGCAGAACACACTGTGAAAAGGAACAGACACTGTGGACAGATAACATTGTGAAATGTCTTGGTCAGCACATTTACAGACTCTCTGAAACACTCAAACAAACAGAGCCATCCTTCATTGTATATGTGTAAACATCCTCTCACTTTCTACTGCTTTGTTTCCAGCAAATTTCTTAACATGTCTTCATATTCATAAAAAGATTCAACAAATGAGACATTGCTTGTGTACACAAAGTTTACTAAAATTAAAGGTTTTGTACGACTCCCTTTATCAGTTAGTGTTTCCGGTGGCTGGAATTTTGTCAGTCAAAAGTAGTCGATCTCTGAATGCAACGTAACATGAGGAGAGTAAAGATGGAAAGCTCCTAAAGCTTGTTTCCATATAAATTCACAGAATTTTTTTTATCTAAGTTATCATGCTTTTCATTGCAATTACAAGTTCATGACATTTCCTCATACGGAGTCAGTTCATTACGTTGCATTCGGAGATCGACTACTTTTGACTGACAATATTCCAGCCACCGGAAACACTAACTGATAAAGTGAGTCGTACAAAACCTTTTTTTTAGTAAACTTTGTGTACACAAGCAATGTAGTCAATACTCAAGTTCATGTGTAGAGCCCCTGGTGATACTTCAAGCACAGTTTCATGTTGTGTCGAGCCTTCTTAGTGTTTTAAAAATAGTGATTTTGATGCTAACACTGTAGTGCCCCTAGCACTCCCATTCAAAAGGCATTTTGACCTAAAACGAAAATACGGTCAATCTCAAAAGTGGCGTTTCCATTCTAATTATGCTTTTACACGAAAGTTTGACTCGGGTAGATTAACAAAAAGAGCCTAGGTTCAATTTTGGTGAGAGTTACCCTTTAACTTGTAAATAATGAGTCCCTGAACAGAGCGGGATCAATATGAAAAGCTGCTTTAAGTGCTAAAGTGCATCTCATCTTCATGGACTGAGAAAGATTTGGCAGTTTTTGCTGTGAGATGTTACTCCACTCTTCCATCAGGGCACTTGCGAGTCCTCGAACACATCTGGGGACACATGGTCACATGTGGTTCGGCTCTGCAAGGACTGAGATCCACTGTAGCACTGTGTCAGGAGTCTGACATTGCAGACATTGCAGTTTTATTCCCCTGTTCACATCTGCAGTAAAGTGCAATATTATTTTTAGGGTTCATTGAACGAGAATAAAAAACTTTGTTTAAACCCTTTCCAATAAAGATATGTAAAGCTTATTTGGATTTTACATAATTATCTTTAAAATACAGTATCCTGAAAAGTTTATTATCTAATATACAGTATGACTAACTGACAAAAATTTAATTTGGCTCAATATTTTCATTCAACAGTTCTGGGTTGGTGAGATTTTTGAAGTAATGTTTTTGAAAGAAGTCCGAGGCTGCATTTGTTTAATCAAAAATAAAACAGTAATATTGTGAAACAATATTACAATTTAATATAACTGTTTTCTATGTGAATATATTTTAAAATGTAATTTATTCCTGTGATGCAAAGCTGAATTTTCAGCATCATTACTCCAATCCTTCAGAAATCATTCTAATATGAAGATTTGCAGCTCAAGAGACATTTAATATTATTATCAATGATGAAAACAGATGTGCGCTACTTCATATTTTTTTTTTGTGTGGAAACATTTTCAGCATTCTCTGATGAATAGAACGTTGAAAAGAACATCATTTATTTTAAATAAAAATATGATAAATGTCTTTAATGTTATTTTTGATCATGTGTCCTTACTGAATAGAGATATTATTATTTTTTAAAGTAGAAAATATGTTAAAAACATTTTTTTTTATAAAATTAAGCATGATATAAATAAAAAACATGTATGTGCATATATACACACAAATATAAATTTATATTTTTTCTTAAAGCAACACTAAGGAACTTTTCCTCTTCGGTCGCCCTACAGGTTGGAAGCGGAATTGTCCATTACCGCTGTCGTAAATAAATTCGCCGCCCGCAGCCGACTGTCGCACACACGCTCGCTGTTTATCTAGCACCGGCTTTGGAATGAACAATGTCCACAGACAAGGTAGAGTATGGTGCATGATTTCATGAAAGTATGATGTATTCAGAAACAAAGAAAACCTAAATAATGACTATTGTAACGCTTGATGTAAAGCAAGTCAAATTTGTAGTTACAGAAACGCGACCCGGTTTGGCAAACTTGCATAGTGTGGTTATAGCAGATATAGGGCTGCAAAGCGAATCCAGAAGTGCCTTTCACCCTGTTACGATGCTTTAAATCTATTATATGTAAATAGGAGAGTCACTCGTCTCTCCCACGTCTGCATTATGAATTGAAGTCAATGGAACACAGAGTTTAGTGTGACTGCTAAACCGCTACACCAAACCACCCCAATACATGGCTTAGGCTGTATTTCTTATGGCTGATGTAGAATTAGCCATAATTTTCATGGCAATAAAACTGATCCTAAACAATCAAGCCCAGAGCTTGACAGATCTGAATCCAACACCAACTGCTTCTGAAAGCAGCGCTCTGAAGGTTTAGAGGTTAGTTTGGGTGACAGAGTGGCCGGGTCTACGCTGACGTCAGTGTTTTACGAGTACGACCGACACACACATGGAATCGTCATCACGTTTGTAGCCGTTTCATTTCGGTGGTCCGTTGAAAAAGTCGTACACCTCTACGAGTAACTGGCTTCTTTCACATTAGCACAGTTGTGGGTGAATGGACACTATTGTTAGCGTGACACAGCAGGGCTTTTAATGTTCACTTGTAAACGGGGTAATGGAGGAGAGAACTCGAGCTGCGTGAACCCAACAACAAGCCATATTTGTTCATTTCAGAAACTCCTGCTTGTGTGGTGGAGCTGTTTAAGAGAGTCAGTAAATTATAAAGTTATAGAGATGTGGTGAGGGAACGTGGCTCCAGCGCTTATTTACATGCTCAATAAAGCAGAGAGAGAAACTTTAGCTATTACACTCTTCATCCATGCTGTTATTTATATATCTTCAGTAGAGTCAATAAAGCGAGCGTGTGGTTGGGAGCGTCTATGTTATATGTTTGTTCTTTATAGGCAGATCTTGTGTACAGGATTTATGAGAGCAAATGACTAAATAATAAAGATATAAAGCCTTGAAGCGGTGGCTCAGAAATCTAATGCCGTTTCCAGATGCAAATTTTCAAAATTTGTAAGCGCTGTGGTGAATACACACACTGGCTTTGTGTGTATAAGTCAAACACCATAATGTTTGTTTAAAGAATATTTAGATGCTCAAAAGTCCTCAGTGACTTTAGTGTTTGAAATTGACATCACTTCTGAGGAAACTCCTCACTCCAGAAAGTTCCTTTGGCAATAACATCTTGGTCTCCACTGGGGGGAAAACTAAGCTTAAACTAGCCCAAGCTGGACTTAACTGGTCTCCCAATCTGGTCAAGCTGAAATTTTGGTGGTTTTAGGGTGGATGTTGTACACTTTTCAGGCAGGGAGACCAGCAGACTTAAAACTGACTTATAAAAGTAACCATTCATGGTTAATGGCTCATGGTTATATACATACATATAATGTAAACTTTAAACTAGCTAAGACCATCTTCTTAAACTAGATTTCCCATAATGTCAGAACTGGTGTTTCAACCAAAAGTCAGAGCAGATCTTGTAGGTCTGAGAACTTCACAACACCAAGATGCAACAAAGCGCATTTAATCTCCAGTGGGAGTCTGAAGTAAAGTTCACATGCAGCATCTTTGTCTGACATCTGGACCTGAGGGGATGTGAGAGAAAACATCTCCAAAAATTAATCATGCATTTTTGGCTCACAACCACTTCAATATAGCAACCACAAACCCCTTCTAAAGCCTCGGCAATACAGTGAAAGCAAACGGGCCCTGCACTCCTCCTGAACACCCAGGGGGCTGTTTTCTGTCTTACACAAGCCTTCGATTTGACAGTCTCCGCAATAATAACCATTTCCTCACAGTCTTTTTTCTTTCATTGCAAATGGAGCACCAAATCTTTCATCTGCTGTTGTGAAAATTCCCCTTTTACACAAAGCACAGCCCTTCCCTGGACTGAAGCAAACGCATCCGACTTTAGTCTCTTCCGGCTAAAATAACAAGCATATGTTGGTTTGACTTCACCACCTGAACCACTAAACCAGCCACGATACCTTACTTGACCAGCTTAACGTCTGTAAGAGCACGTCACACTTGTCATGAAACAAACTTTTTGCTCATCACATTCCAGAGAAAACAGAGAAAATAAATATTTAGTATTAAGAGATTAAGAGATTCTGGGCCCTATTTTAGCGATCTAAGCGCATGGTCTAAGGGTCGGCGCACTCGCCGCATGGTCTAAAAGGGCTGTGCCTATTCTCTTAATGAGTAATGAGTGTGTTTTGGGACTTACGTGCGTTAAACCAATCAGAGTCTCATCTCCCATTCCCTTTAATTGCCAGTTGTGCTCGCGCCATGGCAGATTCGCTATTTACATGACGGAATTTGATAGTGGAAAGAGGGAAGCCGTCTCCGGAGAGCAAACAGAACTGCTCGTGCGAGAGGTAAAATCTACGGGAGACCATCTACGGCAGTGGTTCCCAATTCCAGTCCTCGTGACCCACTGCTCTGCATATTTTGTATGTCTCCCTTATTTAACACACCTGAACCAGATCATCAGCTCATTAGGAGAGACTCCATGAACTGAACTGAGTGTGTCAGATAAGAGAGACATACAAAATGTGCAGAGCAGTGGGTCACGAGGACTGGAATTGGGAACCACTGATCTATGGGACAAGTCGGATTCCACCAAATCTTTATGTACACAATAATAATCTTTTACTTTGTAATCCTTTTATTTTTAATATTTGGCATGTTTGTGTGCTGCTGTGCGTCCCTGTGTGTGTAATAATCAGAGTGTACGCGCGTTGTGGACCCGCCTATAGGCGCACATTACTAACATGCTCTTTAAATTACAAAAAAAAAATATTGCGCCAAAAATATTGCGCCAAATGGAACCTGGTCTAAAGTCAATAGCGCAATATTTTTTTTGTTATTTAAAGAGTGGTCTATTTCTGTTGCCTCAAAATAGCAACATGCCAACAATGCGCCAGAACACACCTCGTTTTCAGACCAGCAGCCCATGGGCGCACAAATGGGCGCAAATGGATTTGCTATTTAAACAACGTGGCGCAGGACGTGAAAATGATAACTGTGTCAGGCTGAAACTAGCAAAACACATTTGTAATATGTATATTACAAATGTGTAATATACATAAAGTATACATAAAGTAATATGTATATATATAATATTTATAGAATAGATAATATTTCTAAAATAAATATTTCTAAAATAAATACATGTGAAGTACATTTCATTTTAAAGTATTAAATAATTCACTCAATTATTAACTCAAATACTAATTACCACATAAATATGTAAAAAAAAAAAAGATTGCCGTAAGAGTGCAACAATTCATAGAACCTCCATCAAACATTACTACTTTTGCTGTTATATAAAGTTTCTCATACCAAGCTAAAACATTTTGATTATCCAATTTCACAAGCTCCATTTTACAACATGGAAAATCTGTCCCAGCAGTCGGACCAGCACTAAACTAACACTAACCAGTAGAGGACTCATCTTGATCTCAGGCTCAATGCAGGAAGGGTTCCCTCTCATAAAAACACCACCGGACAACGTGAACTTAAGTGATGACAAGCATAAACTAGTCAGTAAATGATGGTCTTAGCTGGTCTTTCCAGGAAGTCTCCCCTGTTCTACAAGATCTTGTTTGTGATCCCCAACTACCCAGTAAACCACTAATGGTTCACTTTGAAAACACCTGCAGCTCTGACACAGCATCTCCCTGTGAAACAGCCACTCAGCATGTTCATATCCCGCTGCTGGACTGCATTTGATTATTTATGAAAATCAGCGCCACGGGCGACATGCTGATGACTCTCCACATGAACTAAGAGCTCAAACAGACGCGGTGTAAAAAACACTGGCCGCAGTCCAGATAGAGACAGAGATAAAGATGCGGGATAGAAACACACAGGTTTCTGCCTCCATAGGTTCTTCAAGAGAGCATGGAGATCCCATCGCTACAACGACAAACTGTCCTGAGCGTCCTTGCACTGGAATCAAATGTTTGACACAGGTCTTCTGTGTGCCTTAAGGAAAAAGAATTAAAGTTAATCCGAGACGGATGATGAGGAACACCCAATGACAGGCCCTTCTCCATCTTCAGCGGGAGAAAACAGGAAATTGTCAGTCGGATCCACGAGTGTAGGCTTATTGTGAATAATGAAATAATCAACTGATACAGATGAATGTAATCAGTGGTGTCGTTAACATCAGGTTGGGATAAAGGAGTGAAAACACACTGGGATTTACTATAATACCCCCAAAGAGCCTTGTGTTTCTTTGAATGAGTTCATGCAAGCTTGTAGCAGACTTAATATATATAACATTTCTTTCTTTCTTTCTTTCTTTCTTTCTTTCTTTCTTTTTTTTCTCTGCTCACCAGGGTTCTGCAAAATTCAGAACTGGAAAATTCAAGCATGAATCTGAATTGAATCGACTCCACAGGAAGTTAAACTGAAATGACAGGAATTTAGTATTTTGATTCACAAACTATCAATCAATCAATCAATCAATCAATCAATCAATCAATCAATCTATCTATCTATCTATCTATCTATCTATCTATCTATCTATCTATCTATCTATCTATCTATCTATCTATCTATCTATCTATCTATCTATCTATCTATCTAGGGCTGGGCAATTAATTAAATTTCAATTTCGATTTCGATTTTGTCTCCCAGCGATCACCAAAATAGTATAATCGAGTAAAAACGATTATTTTGCCATGTTCTGTTTTGAAAGAACGCTCTAATTTTGTCTTGTGTTCTGAATGACGCGCGCACGCGCACATCCGTCCTTCCCGAAGCCATAGGCTAAACTCTCTCAGCTTGAATGTTTAAACTGATAAGACTTAAAAAGAAGTGAAAATGATCAACTTTAGTTACAATGCAATGCTGGCCCGATTGTGCAAGTGACAATTCCGTCATGTCCCGACTCCTAAACGCGAGAGTGTAGTTTCGACGCTTGCCTTGTCCAACTCATTTTGAGAGACAGAGAGAGAGAGAAGACGCAAAGTCATGTGAAATAATCGTGTTACATAATCGTGATTTCAATACTGACCAAAATAATCGTGATTATGATTTTTTCCATAATCGAGCAGCCCTAAATCAATCTATCTATCTATCTATCTATCTATCTATCTATCTATCTATCTATCTATCTATCTATCTATCTATCTATCTATCTATCTATCTATCTATCTATCTATCTATCTATCTATCTATCTATCATGTCTGGAGCACAAGCACACAATGTTAGGAAAATGTTTGCATCTCAACCTTCAGTATGAGAAACAGTAATGCTGGTGATGCTGACTCTAGAAACATCATCTCTGAGCATCATTCTCTAACCGCTCTTATCTCATTAACGTTCCTCTCCACGTTGTGATCGTGGTGTGAGTGTTTATTCTGGCCGACCTCCAGTCCGAACAGCTCAGGCTGCAAGACGACACTAAACAAACACACACCGGGCCCTGCAGGTCTGCTGGTGACATCAGGGTCCTGTCCTGAAAGAAGATCAGCACACAAGACCTGTGATTTCTGCATGCAACAAAGCAATGGGTTACTCCTATAACACCATCTTCAAGTGAGAGAGAATGATAAGTATAAGAGTTTGTAATAAGCCCAGATTCAGCGAAGAGCTGCGGTCAAAGATTGCAATTCCAGTCAACATGAATTCACAATTTACGCAATGTTCTTTCTTAATACATGTACAACTAGTGCACATTATTAAGAGCAACAAATGTTTATAAAAAGAACCTGCTCCATCTGACTGAATTAACATCCACTTTTTACAATCCCAACAATCCTCCTGATGAATTAAATCAAGTCCTTGTTTCACTCAGAGATGGGTCAGGTTAAAGAAGTAAAAAAGAGTTGCAAATAATTCGTGTTGATATTAAAATGCCCTCCATGTTACAGCGCCAGAATATAGATGGCTTTCTAAAGAAAAAGGGTTCTTTTATGGCATTGAGCAGTAAAAACACTTTTTCGTTCCAACTATCGTGTCAAAACTGTACAACTTAAGCTCCTGCACGTTCTTCAGGGCTTCTGTAAATGTTGCAGCACCATGCAAAATACAAAGTGTGTATAGAACAGAAAGAAAAGTGCCTGGAGAATGAATGCATTCAAACACTTTCCCTGATGACATCCCTGGGCAGGACAAAGTGAGAGTGACGCCCCCTGCTGGGCGGTCAGTGTGACCTCTGCAGTCCTCTGACTACTAAACTACTGATCATATGTTGGATTTTGAGAAGTGTCTACGCACAGAAGAACTTATCTGGGGTATTTTTTTGGGCAGGGGGTCTGGTGTGTTTGCTGGACATCTGAGGTCTCTAGAGCCACCTGCCCTTGGCACACTGATCCAACAGCATATGCCCATTGAGAAGAGCCAGGAGCCACACAGATAACCTCACGTGACATTTAGACAAAGCCAGGTCACATGGGCAGCTCTGCTGCTCAAAAAGATCATGACATCATCCCTACAGGATCAACACAATCCATTTGCTTGTCAGAAATGTCCAGAGCTGATGATGTCTGTTGCTATTCTCTGCTTTTCAACAGTTACGCTGAAAACCCCTATCATTTTATACACAAGTTTACACAATATTCTGATCCTAATTCTTACAGACCCCATGATATTCCCATCACTCACTCTCACTCTAAGATCACACTAAATCGTGCTATTGATACTTTTGCATCTTCTCATTATGCTGTGATGAACAGAATGGTTAAACATCGTTAACTCTAATCAGAATGAAGGAAATGTTGATGGAAGGGTAAAATGTATGGTTATTAAAAGTGATTATCTGCTCCTGATATGAGCGAAACAGGGGAAAACTCATCTTGACCTCTCTCTCTCTCTCTCTCTCTCTCTCTCTCTCTCTCTCTCTCTCTCTCTCTCTCTCTCTCTCTCTCTCTCTCTCTCTCTCTCTCTCTCATTTCCTGTTGAAACCTGTAAGTTAATGTAGTGTATATAAAATACATCACAGCCTTCTAAAACTACAATTTATGACATTTTCAATGTACAAAAGCAATGAAGACACGTTCAGAACATTTGCATCACCTATATCCGTGAACCATTATTTGATACATGCTATTACTAGATAGACAAAGTTGCATTCATTAATTCCCTTTCTACAGAGCATTTTAGTGGACAAAATGTATATACCCATAGAAAACAAGATGCAATAATTTTCAGATAATTTCACTGGAAGATAAAGACAGTAGAGCTGCATGATATATTGAAATGAAGAAGAAATTATAGGATGCAAATAGTAGCATTGTCATTTTATAGTTGCACCATAAAATAATTTTTACTATAATTTTTATTATAATTATTATTATAGCAATATTTTATGGTTACTGAAGAGGTTTAAGTAGTTTGTTGTAAAGCATCACCACCCAAATCTTTCAAGCTTTTCCCAAAATGTTCAGCCCTAAACGTGTTTTAAAATTATTTTTATTTTCTATGCAGATTCCCTTCCCAACAGAATCGTCATCAAAATCTTACTAGAACTATTAATTCTTTCCAAATATAGCTGGTGAAAATTCCTGTATTTTTTTATATTGCAATTTATACTGCAGAAAAACAATATATTATATATAACAAAATATTCCAATATCGTGCAGGCCTAAAAGACTAGATTTTGCATGTGTGCATTTACTAAAAAATACTTTTAGAAATGCACTAGCATATACTGCAGATATCTGCTTTAAAGGTAAGCCACATGGAGTAAAACAACACAAAATGTGATGGGGTCTGTAGTGCATTACTATCTCCCTGCTGTGCAACTGCTCTACTAAAGATATTCAAGGCCACACATGACGGATCGAGCATGCTTTGGATAAAGCTCGCTCTCACACCTTTATCCAAGTGATGGATCACTTCCACTGGGTCTTTTTGCTTCAGTCTCTGGGTCACACCTGTGTACACCGCGAGCTCCACTCGTCCATGAAGACCCCCTGAGACCACCTAAACCGTGAGTTAAGGAGCACGCAGCAGACCTCTGCATCAGAGGGCCCAATGATCCGTGATTCCCAGCACCTCAGATTTACACATCCTCACGGACACGAGGGGAAATTAGCCATGCTGAAGGCTGAAGCCTCAGCGTAGGTCTGTGATGTGGCAAAGGAGACTGAAACTCCTTCAAAATGCAGCAGACGTCCCGTATGAGGGCGTTTAATCCCAGAGAGGGTCCCTAATGACGGGTGAGACGGCACTGGATTCATGATTAATCACATCACAGGCCTTGATTCCCCACATCAAGGGCACCACAGCTACATCTTGAAACATGATGAGAAACTCAAACTAGAAAAAGCTGGAATGAAACACAATTACTTCTGTCCAACTTGACTTGAGTTAAATGCAACTAATTGTTTATTCCACCATAAAAAGTTGTTGAGTTTAAATCCTAATGAAGGATTTTATGGAGCCAAATGGACACTTGCAGACCACTAAAGGCCAGTGTGATCTGAAGAGTCTTTACAACTTTAAAGTAATTCAATGATGTGTTAATGGTGCTGTAAAACAGGGAGTTTCAAACTGGTGTCTAGAGGCTCCAGAGGAATTAAAGGGGTCATAAGATGCGATTTCTTGTTTTCCTTTTTCTTTAGTGTGTTATGTAGCTGTTTGTGCATGTATAAGATCTGCAGAGTTACACAGCTCAAAGTCTGAAACCCAAAGATATATTCTTTGTTGTTAAAGGGGTGGTTGAGTATGATTTCACTTTTCTAACTTTAGTTAGTGTGTAATGTTGCTGTTTGAGCATAAACAGCATCTGCAAAGTTACAACGCCCAAAGTTCAAAGCAAAGGGAGATATTTGCTTTTAAAGAAATCGTTTTTTAAACGGCTGGTAGGGACTACACGACATTCCACCAGGGTTAGTGACATCACCAACCCTAAAATTTACATAAACCCCGCCCCCGGGAACACGCAGTCCATAGTGGGGCAGAGTTTCATAACACTGCCCAAATGTATACGCAGATAAAGAAGGCATAACTTTTATTCTCGCTGTATTACTGTACTCCACCATGTCGTGGAGACGCTGTGTTGTTCATTGCGAAAGCATAACTACTTTGTTTGGCCTTCCAAAAGAGGACACAATTAGAAAACAGTGGTTAAGCTTTATTTCCAACACTGTTCCAGAACAGTACAACCAAAATATTCATTTTTCGGAGGACTGTTTCCAGAACCTGCAAGAGTATTGGCTGATTCTAAAAATTGGGGCAATTCCATCTTTGCATGTACAGTCTGGCCCTTCTAACTCACAGAGACATCTTAAAACATTTTCATATTTTAAGAATTTGCTACTGACTATTCAAACGCGAGTTCTGAGCATATAGAGTAACGCTTGTTTTGTCATTTCTACAATTACAAATGCAGACATGGTTTATGTTTACATAGTGTCCCCCCCAGTAATTATGTCCCCAATAAAATACAATCTTACCAATCTGATACGTTTTGGTCCAGTCGCGCTGGCAAAGTTGATCGATCAGCTTGGTCATCTGCATTTTCCGGATCAGATTCGGGCTCGAATTGATAAGGTAGTACCGACGTTATTACCTGTCATTATTGATTTGGGAGCTGATGTTCCAAATATGGTAAGGGGCGTGACATTTCCGTCACACGTGTAAGGTATTCGGGCCAATCACAATGCACTGGATCGCTGGCCAATCAGAGCACACCGCACTTTTCAGAACTATGAGCTTTGTAAAAATCGACGCATTTCAGAAAGGCGGGGCATAGAGGAACAACAATAATGTATGGTGTGTGTAAAATAATGACTTTTTTTTTACCTAAAACCACATAAACACATTGCATTAAACCAAATACAGTGGGAAAAAAAAGTTTAAAAACAAAAGTTAAATTTGTTAAATTCTTGTTTTTTAGAGAAATCTCGCAATTTGATATCTACAACAATGCCTTGCCTCCAGAATTAGAATATTACGAACAAATGTGTTTTTATAATATAATTTAAAAAAAATCAATTTACAGAGTTTGACACTGACCATTTTATTTTAGACAGTAGGAAAGAATCTAGGATAAAATAGATATAGTAGAAATCAAAAGATTATGAAGAAAAAAGTTTTTTTGATTCTGAATAAGGTCAATTTAAAATTTACAGAATTTGTTGCTGACAATCCCATTCAGCCTTCTAAAGACTTGTATCAATCAGTATTATCAATTAATAATAATAATCAAATCAAATCAATACAAAAGCCAAACACTATTTTAATATTCAAAATAATTCATGGAGTATATAGAAAAGAGAGAAAAAATGCATTAAGAAGAAAGTAAATGTGATCCATTATGACTTCATGCTGACTCTCCACTTTCAAGTGGAAAAAAACAGCTTTTACTTCTCAGAGCTCTGAATTTATAATGCTTCTTTGAAACAAACCACCTTGAACATTTATAATTAAAACCAAGAGTCAGCTCAAAAAATGTTCATCATAACTTCATGAAGGATTCCACAGACGCCACTGAGGCTCAAACCGGCTTTTAGGACTGTTTTAACGGTTCATGCACTCTCTTGACAGAGGAAGAAAATAAAATGCCAAAAGTAAAAATCATTCATTTTCTCCACAACTAAAATCTTCATTACCAAATTCCTCAGCAGCAACAGCTCAGTTCTATAATTCACGGCGAATTATGCAGCCATGATCAAGCTACAATCTTAAACTACTTATTCATTTGTATATATTACAATATTATGTCATTTTATTCTTATAACCATGACTTAAAGTCAATAGCTTGTTCTGCACATTTATATAATTCAATAGCATTCCTGTAACTCAATCAGTGGTTCATGATGCTTGCAACGCCATGGTCATGAGTTCCATTCCCAAGGAATGCATGAACTGATAAATGTATGCCAAATGCATGAATGAAAGGAATTAATGAGTGTATGTTTTGTACCTTTGTCTTTTTTCACAATTTCTTTTCAAATTAAAGAATTTTAACCAATACTTAGTTCAATAGTTCAAATCAAAATCTAATATTTTACATTCACATTTATTCATTAAGCACATGAAATATTGTGATTTATCTCAGAGTTAAACTCTGGTTAAAGTCTTTGAATTCCCCGTAGAGAAATGAATAAGAAATACACTTGAACGAAGAGGTGGGCGGTCAGTGTTGCGCTTTATTGAGAAAATAATTGGCTCTGATCTTCATTGAGAAGGTAAAACGCTCTGGAAGGGGTCAGTTGAGTTTAAATGTTCTCTCTCTCTCTCTCTCTCTCTGTGTGTGTGTGTCAGGCAGTCATGCGTGCAGACATCTTCTGTAGTGTTTAACCTATACATGTGTGCAACTGTCTATCACTGCACAGGATCCGTCTCTCTCTCCTCCTCTCCGTCTGTCTTTCATTAACCCCCCACACCCTCAACTGTCTGTTTTTCCAGAGTCTCTCTTGCTTTCTCTCCCTCAACAGTCCAGCGGCGTATGATATGAACAGCTGCCGGTTCTCCTGAAACTCTTTCTGGCAGTCACGCATTCACCAGCAGATACTCAATCCCATTCAGCTGTTTCCAGCTCTGCCATGATCCGTTTCTGGGTGTGTGGACGAGCACTTGCTCAGGCTGACCGTTGACGTACTGTACGCCTGAAACTGTCATTTGAGAATAGGACATGTGGCGAAAACGAACAGGCAGTACGAATGTTAAACTCTGCATGAAATAAAGAATGCAAATTGCATCGTAACGTGACCAAAAAACACACACAAACAGAAAGAAAGTGACAGTTCACCCAAAAAATGAAACTGGTGCGTAGAGCCAAAAAAGCTTCTTAAGAATCTATAAATGCATCAAAAACCATTTAAACCTTCAAAATGATTAGCGTACCGTTCAAAAGTTTTGGGTCGTAAGATTTTTGAATGTTTTTGAAACCTCTTGTTCACCAAGGCTGTATTTATTTGATCAAAAATAAAGTAAAACCTGTAATATTGTGAAATACTTTTAGAACTGACTGTATTTTAAAGTGTAATTTATTCCTGTGATGAAAGCTGAATGTTCAGCATCATTACTCCAGTCTTCAGTGTCACATGATCCTTCAGAAATCATTCTAATATGATGATTTGCTGCTCAAGAAACATTTATGATTATTATCAATGCTGAAATCAGTCGTTCTGCTTCATATTTTAGTATAAACCATGATTTTCAGGATCCTATGATGAATATAAAGTTCAAAAGAACAGTAGTTATTTACAATATAAATATTTTGTTACTTAATAAATGTCTTTACTGTCACTATTCATCAATTTAATGCATCTTTGCTTATTAAATGTATGAATTTACCCCCAACTTTTGAACGGTAGCCTATAGTGATTCAAAGTCAAGCAGGCAAACATACAAACACCATATTGGCTGACAATGAATAGCGTGCATTGATGAATCATACGCAACAAGACTAGAAATGTGCTTTACAGAAAAAAATGAGGTCAATTTAGATTTCCTGTTGACTTTAATAATGCAAAATAACAGATGCTTCCGAATGGCATCTCCGTGACCCTTCTGGATTTAACAACTGATCATACCCATAAAACGAACAATCTCTGCAGACGCCAGCTCATAAAAGCCCACCACTAAGGATTTCCAGTCATTTTCAGCCTCCAGCAGCCTTCATGCAGAACCACATGCTGGACTCCTGCAACACAGGCCTCGTGAGACCGCGGGGAGGCACCTGTTCTGATCAATTCACTCATTAGTCTTTAACAACGGCAGCCAGGTAACCACTTCCTGTCACCGCCATGCATATTTCACACCAGGGGGGATTGTGGGAAGACGAGCTGCTCTATTACTCTCCCAGAGGAAGTGAGTGCATGGAAATCTTAAAGGAACAGTGCACCCAAAAATGATTGGTTTTCTTTCTTCTGTGAAACACAAACAGGAGATGTTGAGTAGAATATCAGAGATTCTGTTTTCCATGCAATTAATGTGTACGCAAAAAAAAAAAAAACACAATAAAATAGTCCACACAACTTGTGCACAAAGTTTCAAGACTTCTGAAGTCATAAGCTATTGGCTTTCACTTGTTATGTGACAGACTGCGACATGATGTATTTAAAGGATTAGTTCACTTTAATTTAATTTACTCACCCCGATGTCATCCAAGATATCCATGTCTTTCTTTATTCAGTTGAAAAGAAATTAAGATTTTTGAACCGGAGGACACAGACAAATAACTTAGACAGATGACGTGACACGTGACCTTTCCAACGAGATGACCAGGCCCGGGGTGGGTAATCGGGAGAATTCCCGGTGGGCCACTTCACTTTTGGGATTTTTTTTTTTTCCACATTTGTCACGTTCACACACGTTCCGCATTCTGACACCGCAGCGCGCAGCCTCTGCATGGGTTGTACCATGTGAGGGAGTTCTCCCCTCCCCTCCTATAGAGTTGGTTGGGTCCATAGCCCGTCTTTTCTCAGGTAGGCTACCGCGGCACCGCCTACCAATAGCTGGGCTGGCCCTACCGTAACGGTACGCGTCAGGGAGGATGGATGGGAGGAAGAGGCCAGGAGGTATGGAAGCTTGTTTCCGCCACAGAATAAAACATTTTAAAAGATAATTGCGACTTTTTATCTCACAATTGCGAGTTTACATCTCGCAATTCTGACTTTATTTCTCAGAATTGCGAGATATAAATTCAGAATTGCGTGAAATAAAGCTGCAATTGTGTGTTATAAAGTCAGAATTGCGACATATAAAGTCAGAATTGTGTGAAATAAAGTCGCAATTGCGTGAAATAAAGTCGCAATTGCGTGTTATAAAGTCAGAATTGCGAGATATAAATTCAGAATTGCGTGAAATAAAGCTGCAATTGCGTGTTATAAAGTCAGAATTGCAAGATATAAATTCAGAATTGCGTGAAATAAAGCTGCAATTGCGTGTTATAAAGTCAGAATTGCAAGATATAAAGTCAGAATTGCGTGAAATTAAGTCGCAATTGCTTCTTATAAAGTCTAAGTGAAATATTATTTAACCTTTACATTATTTGTTGAACCATGGTATTAATACAAACTACACAATAGTAAGAGCTGAACTGTTGCTTCATTTATCCAATTTGGAAAAAGTGCTAATTTGGCCTGAAACTCCCAGGCTGAAAAGTGGCCCTGGTGGTGACGCAATGTGTCGCACATCTCAGAGATGGTACAAGACGGGCATTTGTGGTTAAAAAGTATATATATATATATAAAAAAAATATATATTTTAATTTTTTTATAAAATGACCAATCGTTTCACTAGATAAGACCCTTATTTCTCGACTGGGATCGTGTCAAGACTTTGAAGCTGCATTGAGACGGACATTTGAACCTTCAAACCGTTGGTTGCCATTGAAGTCTATTATATGAAGAAAAATCCTGGAATGTTTTCCTCAAAAACCTTAATTTCTTTTCGACTGAAGAAAGAAAGACATGGATATCTTGGATGACATCGGGGTGAGTAAATTATCAGCAAAAATTTTTTGGAAAGTGAACTAATCCTTTAAAACCGTGAACGCGAATGAGATTTCAGAGCTACAGGGAACATTTTCAGTGAAAAACGACAGAAAGGTTTGGCCTTTTCCTCAATATGACTTTATGCTCACCAAGGCTGCTTTTATTTGATCAAAAATACAGTAAAAACAGTAACATTGTGAAACATTATTACAATTTAAAATAGATGTTTTCTATTTGAACATATTGTAAAATGTAATTTATTCCTGTGATCAAAGCTGAATTTTCAGCATCATTACTCCAGTCTTCAGTGTCACATGATCCTTCAGAAATCATTCTGATATGATGATTTGCTGCTCGAAACATTTCTATAGTATATAGTAAATTTTTTAGGATTCTTTGATAAATATAACTTTCAACTGTCATTTGAAATAGATTTTTTTTTTAACATTACAGGCTATGTCAGTTTCTTTAATGTCACTTTTGATCAATGCATGCATTCTTACTGCATGTGTGTGTGTGTGTGTGTGTGTGTGTGTGTGTGTGTGTGTGTGTGTGTGTGTGTGTGTGTAAAAGCACTCTGGACCCTTTTGTGTTCCACAGAAGAAAGAAACTGAAGCACATTTAAATGACATGAGGGTGAGTAAATGATGACAGAAAGTTTTCATCTTTTGCTGAACTTTAACTTCAAACATGCCAGCACAGTCACAGAGGTGGGAACGAACTCTCTGGTTTTCCCACACGCTGCGTCTGGAGGGAAAGCGTTTGTAGAAGACTCAGGGACAGTGTTCACACACACAGTAGTCGACACCCTCTCTCAAACACATGTTGGTAGCAGCGCTGCTTTGATCGTGTGTCTCTGTAACCTTGTTGTCACATCAACGGTTTCTGGTTTTACACCCCACTGTGACAGGCTCATCTCTCTTCCTCGTGTCTGTCTCTCTGTTCTTTCTCTTGACTTCCACCTCACATCTTTCCACACTCATCTTTCTGTGTTCCTCTGCACTTCCTTGCCTCTATCTCCCTTTAATGACTCACAAATGACTAGGACAGTTCTTGTAATCGTACAAAAAGTCAGGAACCATTCCAAAAGTGCCCCTATTATGCAATTTTTAAGGTACCTAATTTTGTTTTGGAGTCTTCTACAATAGGTTTACATGCATGCAAGGTAAAAAAGAACACAAAATTTCCCAGTATATATCATGCAGCATCAGCTCATTTCTCACAGTGTCTGAAATGGTTTGATCAAGGATTCGGTTTCTCTAAACCCCTCCTTTCCGTGAGCTTCCTCTGCTCTGATTGGTCAGATGGCCAAGTCTGCTGTGATTGGTTGATCGCTTACAGCATGAGTCATAAACAAAATACCCATTAACACTGAACATCTGAATTTCAGCTCTTTCTCAGCCCTTGATACAGTAATGATTGCATTGGTTTTACAGTATCAATTCGGGCGTGAGTCCTCATCCTTTGGAAGTGCATCAAAGTGGATTTACTTTAGCAGCAGAAAACAGCGTCTTCTCAACATGAACAACACAAACCAAACTCTCCCAGTCTCAGATAAACTACAGTGTTTGAGGGCGGGACAAAGCAGACGCTGTTCACCGACAGCCAATCAAGACCAGAGACTGGCATTATGCAAATCTGTTACAAACATACGCTGGTTCAGCAGGAAGTGAGTCTGGAATTACTGACGACTCATTTCAGGCAGACAGGAGACAATAACGGGAGACAATAACTCCATTTGAAACTTTGCCGACCTTTTACATTCACAAACAGCTAGATTACACACTATATGAAATGTAATATCCCAAAAAGCATAATAGGGGCACTTTAAACTCAAGAATTATCTATTTTAATCGATTAGAGCAGTTCTTGAGAAATGGAAAGTTACTTTTTAAACATACTTTAATGTAAATAATAAAAGGTTATGCAATCAAACATAGTTTCGCTTTTGTTTAGTAAAAAAAAATCGTTAATTGGAATCACTGCACATTATGTTTCAAATCTTCCTCTGCATAATTTCTGCTCTTGATGACAATGGTTAATTTACCATCGTTTTACACTAGTACCAGTAACTAACTATACTGTAAACTATGATGGTAAGAGTGACTATATGATGCTCCACATCCCCCCGCCCCTCCCCAACACACACCTGTTTTGTATAAGTGCTCTGATTTAATGAGGGTATCTTTGGCTGATCAAGCACCATGTCGCCCTAAACGTTGTGTCATTCATCAAATCTGCCACTGTTGCATGCAGCGGGTTAGTTTCATTAGTTCAGCCCCTGCGCTCACATCATATAATCACCCTGACTGCGTCCACCAAAACCCGCTCATTTCATATCAGTTACCGTGTCTATGATGAATGAGCTTTAAACTATTACTGATCGTCTACATGCAATTAACTCAGCAGAGCTCACAATAACATAATCATCACACACACAAATACATTTAGCATCAGGAGGCAAAGAGAGACTGATTGTTTTCTGTGTTAATTAAGAGCACTTTACCAGTGATGATGTGTTTAGAGACAGAGAAAGAGAGAGGGAGAGAGAGAGAGAGTAGAGTTTCTCCTTGTAAAACTTCAGCAACTGTTGCATTACAGTAATGAAAATAAGATTTTTTGCTTGTAATGAGAATTTGGGGGAGAAATGTGCCTAATTAATTATCATAAAATGATACATTTATATATATATATAGATATATAGATATATATTCACTTATGTATATATATACTATTGCCCCTAATAAGCTGCATTTTCCTGGGAAATCAAAATCAAAATAAATAATAAATGATATTTTAAGTATGACAGGTTTTTGTGACATTCAACCACATTCAGCTGTATATGCCATGGAATCATCACCAAATAGTGTACAACTACTGACAAACCACAAAGTTATCAAAAATAGAATCCACCAGCAAAACACAAATATGTTCTGTTATTGCCTCTGTTAACAAGGCACAAAAATCCCCTAAAGTTGTTGTTCTGGAGAAACATCAGAGCATGTTCTTCATACAAAATATGCAACAGTTCATCAGTTGTTCTGCTTTGAGAAAAAGAGACTTAATCTGCTCCCAAAACACACTGTGACAAAACCAAGTGAGCTTGTAGATAGTGTGTTGGATGTGGAAACTTCAAAATTAGGCTACTTGTCAAAGTCAAAACATTTGCAATTTACGGGTCAGATGAGGTAGAAACAGTGTCTAAACAGTGTCTTAAAGAAACAACTGTGCGGTTTCACTTATGTGTGCCCATGATGCCCAAAACTGCCGCTTGACTACGTAGGCAGCGCAAAAGGTTTGAGTCGCAGCCACGCAGTCATGTGAAAGTTATAAGTGCATAAAGCAATTACACTTAAATGTGTGTTACCTGCTGTAAACAGCCTCCCGGCGCAGCAGACAGTCAGCACGGACACAACATGCGCGCAGACCGCGGGCAGGAGCGCACGCTTCGGGCTGTACCGGCTGGACATGGTGCCCGACGGGAATCCGCGCGGATCACGGCAGAACGACCATAATATAGAGCAGCGACGGCAGACACACGGCGGCTGAGGACTTCCGACACTTCCTGAAATCTGAGAGACTCTCAGGGCGTCAGGAGCGTTTAGACGCGCGCGTCAGCGCACATCAGCTCTCCATGAGCGCACGAGCCACATAAACTCAGGCAGCCTCGTGCAACGGTCTGCGCGCGCGCGCGCACATGTGTGTTTGTGTGTGTGTGTGTGTGTGTGCGAGCGCGACGATGTCCTGACGCCTCTGCTTTTGGATAAGTGTAAAAACGCAGCCCAGAAACGGCGGTAACAGTTTATAATAACTCTCGTTAATATTCGCTAACAAACAATATGCTTAACAGACCGTCTTTGTCTGGATTGCAAGAGTCTTTGGCTAAAGAAGCATTTCTACAGTTATTGTCCAGCCCAAAAAATATACTATATTCACTGAACTCACGTTTAGTCACTATATATAAGTTGTCATTTTTGGAACCTACTGTTAGTTTGGGACAAAAAGCTAATGCAAAAGCAAAATAAATAAAAATAATAAAAAATATAATAATAATTGACCTTAAGCATTATATAATGTTGTTATAGATGTTATTAATGAAAGTTATTGTGTTTTCCATGCCAGAGGATAACACGTCTGAAATGTATGACCCTGCTAAACCCTATATGTTATGAATATTATTTTATGTGTGAGGCAGTGAGTTGAAAGGGCAACGAACTCGGCATTGATCAGTTTAATCTAGTGTCAGTAATTTATGTTTTAATTAAAGGATAATGATTAATTGAAATGGTCATCATGCCATTTAATCCCATAATTAGTATAGGACCGAGAATAGAATATTATAAAATATATCAATTGATTCAACATGACAAGTAATTCAGAGCCACGGTTACTTGTAATGCATCATGTCATGTGAATGACCTCTAATGATGGCCTTAAATAAATAATTGAATAATGCTAACTCACAGTGCTGGTATTGGACCAGCATGCACTGCATTGCACATGCCGTTTGTGAATCTGCCCTGATTTACTGCAGCACAAACATGAAAAAAGCACACATCCATAATGAACCTGTGAACATTATTCAAAAGCTGCATCACATAAACAACATGCAAAACCTCAGACTTCTAATGCAGGAACGATCCGAGGACAATGACAACATCTACAGCGTTTGCTGTGCAGCCACGAGTGAAAATCTCATTTCCAAAGAGCAAAATACTGTGTGATTTCATCATTCTGTTCTTGCATTTCCCCGATTTCAAAAGGCCAGACAGGAATGGATCCAAGAGACAGCAGAAATCCATTTGAAACACATCCTCAAAGACTGTCTTGTAGCTGGAAATAAAGAAACAGACTTTAACATCGAACCAACCCCCATTTAGACAGCGATTAGCTTTTCTCCAAGAAAAGCAGGCCTGACTGTCAGAGTAAGGGAATACGTCTGAATAACAGTATCTTTCTGGGATCCTCTGCACTTCCTTGCCTAAATCTCCCTTTAATGATAAATGACGGACAGTTCTTGTAAATTAATTGGACGAAAAGAGTCAGGAACCATTCCTAAAGTGCCCCAATTCCTAATTTAGTTTTGGAGGTCTTCGAGGAGGACGAGGTAAAATATTCACTGTTATGATAGTTTGATTATAAAGGCCTATATTTGAGACTATAGACAATATAGTTCTGGCTATGAGACTAGTTTGAAGTAATCCCTTTTCTTTGCATAATGCTCTTTCGTTTCACGTGTCATAGAATGGCTCTCGGGAGCACGCCTAAAACTCACATCCTTTTGATTTTCCCGGGGAAAACGTATCGAGTACTTCACGTGTGTGTGTTCCTGTAGTAAAAATCTACCATCAGCTCTTCATTGTTGAAGTCATTACTTACTTACTCATGTTTAAGCTGCTCTAAGCAATGTTGGGTGAAGTCACTTCTTGTTGACCTTCAAAGTAATGTCAAACAAAACGGAGGCTAGCTCGACCCTCCCTCCTCCTCATCCCGCCCCTCCCCCTCCCTTCCATGCTTCCTGAAACAGTCATGAACCATTTAGAAAAACCAAACTGGATTTACCCTCCTGTCCAGCAAAAACAGAGCCACCTGAATGTCGGATTGGAAGCCCTTCTGGCGGCGGAGTATGTAAATTCGGGACTTCACATTCCTTCCCCTTTTCCCTATTCTTTGTTATTTGTTCATCGGAACGTCGTCTCTTTGGTCGTGTGTCGGCCATATCAAAATTCTCAAGAATATACATTTGTAACGTTAGTCGTTGTCTAGGACATCTCTCCTCTAGCTAACTTCCCTCTTCATGCTTCTCTCTCCTCCACCCCCCACACACCCCCCTTCAGGTGCACACGCACTAACCCCCCAAACCCCCACCCCCAAATAATTCTCGTCGGTTATTGGCGGGAACACTGTTTGTTATGTTTCGTGGTCCAGGCTGGGCCAGTTTGTTTTTCTTGCCGTTTGTGGAGCCTGGGCTGTCTACAGAGATCGTGTTTTTTACAGTGTGTTCAGGGCACAGGCAGCTAGCGGATAGTGAGGAGATGTTTGCTGTATGTGACAAAAATGTTTTGGCCTAAAAAACGCGTGACTGCTTAGAGCATCTTTAATGAGGAACACAAAAGGCCCCCATTTGGTAGAATGGCCCTCATAAGTCCCATGCTCTTTGTTGGAGGAAACAGACCTAATTCAGAGGCATGAGATGTCCCGTCCCATCCCGTCTCGGGGTCAATGCACCAGCTGTCTTCAGGAGTGAAGTAACCTTCAGTCGAGCTCCTGTGGGAAGGCAGGGTCAGTGCACACCATATACATGTCATATAAACTTCATTTGCATGCTCTCACCTGTGCTGTCCATTCACTGCTGTGGGGAAAAACCATGTGTTGCTAAGACATGCAGTATGATGGATTACTTGTGGCATCTCTATTTCACCTGAACCACTGAACTGGAGGGTCTGGTTCTCATATCTCCAGGTATAGAGCCATATTCAGCCCTCAATAGGGGTGATCGGGTCCAAACAAACAGAACAGACTTTACATTCCTAGGCAACAGGGTCTCTGGTTTCACAAACGCCTTTGAGATATCCTATTACTCATGCAGCATGTCATTTTGATCAGTGTGTAAAACCCTTTTGTATCTTAAGAACCACATTAATTCTCTGAGAAAAGGCGATTTATGGGTTTACGCGGTTCGCTCTGGTTCTAGGTCAGTGTTCCACTGTAGTCATCAACATCCCGCAATGATTCATCACGGCTCTTCATCCCAGGCCAGAAGAAGTTTCTCTAGAGCAATATTCATCCATCCATCCAGCCGAAATGTATTCAATTTCCTGTTATTTAGGATTGTGCTTTTACAATCAAATTTATTATCATCAAACTCAGAGCCCAGAATACTGAGAAAAGCCTCTTGCAAAAACACATCAATATTCCTCATGGCGTTAAGAAAAGATTCTAAATTTAGTTGGCCTAGAAGAAAAAAAAAAAAATGCTTTAAGATTTGTGCTAAAGGTTTGGCAGGAATATTTGAAGGTATAAATGTTATGTTGAAGCAGAAAGCTGAATTGTCAGCACTGGCATCTAAATGGGGACTCTTTGGCCGTTCGTGCAGGACACAAGAAAATGAATATTAATATAATATAATATTAAAATATATAATACAAATATAATATTGTATAATTTTGTCTGCACAGATGGATGTCTTTGGCCATTACATCATGTCTTGCGCCATGAACAAGGGTTATTATAGTTAATTTGAAAATAAAATAAATTCTAACTGAAATGAAATACTCATCATTTTCTTAAAAACTGTCAATGTATCTCAATGATCCTAAAATAATACTGCCAAGTTAAGAATTAATAAAACGGTCTCCCGAAATGAGGTTCATGAGGAAACTGCAGGTGGTTCATGAATAGCTAATAATTGAATAAAAAAAAAACAAGTGAAAATAAAAACAATCAAAATAAAACATGTTAAAAAAAGATTAAATATTTAATTTGTTTATCTCCATCCCATGCCAGAGACTATTAACAATCATCAGAGAACCTTGGAAATGCAAATGTGTTGTAAAATTATTGAAATATTAAATGAAATGATCAGAGGGGCTTGAAGTAAATATTTTTAGGTCAAAGGGGTTCGCTGGCAAAAGAAGTTTGGGAATCTCAGGCATAAAACATGAAAAACGGTCAGTAAAGTCAGCATATTTTTAACCATTTCCCTGAATAACATCTCCAGAAGGAGAACAAAAAAACATTGAGCATTCGCACCTATGTTTCTGTACTTGCGTAAATTATGGCCAAAAATGCATCATCAGATTCATAATGAAAGTTACATTATTTGTCTCCAGCACACATGTAATGTTTTAATCTCCAAAACCCCAGTAGTTCATTCACCAAACACAATAAAAGACATAATATAAGGTCTTTCGAATCAAGTTTTACTGCAAGACTTGGGTTTATAACTCGTAGACTATTGCACAGTCATGTCCCGTCTAGGCAGGCACGTGTGGGACAGTCTTGGCTCGTTCTGAGAGAGGACAAAAGCCTCTTTCACCCCGCGCGAGCGAACTGCTCCATTAGAGATGCATTCCTATTCAGATGGGGTCAAATTCCTTTTGCTCCCGGCTAATGGCTCGGAGACACACGGACAGAGAGAGGCTCCTGATGTCATAAAGAGCCCGCAGAACGTACGACTGCAAGGCTGAGAGCAAGATCACAGTCCCTCGTGTCTAAGATGTCTTCAAATGTCCCGTTCTTTGGATTTTAGGCTTTAGCGAGCTGTAATGTGCTCTTTTGTGTGTCTTGACGGAGGGAACAGTCTGTATATATGGTAACTGCAGCATCTCTCAGAAGATGTCCTGTGTTTATCAGTCATGTGATGCTCTTTGGAGACTCTGACATGTTTCTTGAGCATTAAATCATAGAACAGTAATACAACTATTAAGCAGCACAACTGTTTTCAACACTGATAATAATCAGAAATGTTTCTTGAGCAGCAAATCAGCATATTAGAATGATTTCTGAAGGATCATGTGACACTGAAGACTGGAGTAATGATGCTGAACATTCAGCTTTGATCACAGGAATAAATTACACTTTAAAATATAATTATAATACAAAACACTTATTTTAAAACGGTTTTTACTGTATTTTTTGATCAAACAAATGCAGTCTTATTGAGCAGAAGAGACTTCTTTAAAAAACATTAAGAAACCGTACTTATCCCACACGTTTGAGCCGTAGTGTACAGAGGGAATAGATGTAATCCAGAGGCACTTTTATTCTGGAAGGAGCTATTCCATAACATTTATAACCGTTGTCATGTCATATTTTTCAAGGGCCGGCATGAGAACTGAGGAGTGAGAAGAAACACGAGTCCAAGACGGTGTCAGTGATTTCCTCCTCTCTGCAAAATCTGCTCCAGAAGTTTCTGTAAAAAAAAAAGAAACAAATAATTTAGTCAGTTTTGTTCCAAATGTCCATAATTTGTGGTCAGCATGGGTTGGACATGCCAAATGTTTTTGTTGAAACACATCATAATTAATACTGGATGTCTGGGTGATATGGTGATTTAAAGAAATGCTGTTTTTAAAAAAAACAATCATTGCAGATTTAAGGAAGAACTTTTGTTTCTCTTGTGAGTGTTGAAAGGTTCTCTCTATGTGGACTTTTCTCTTCTGTGAAACATTTACAAAATGTGTTAATCATATTCCTTTACACGTTACGATATTTTACTTTACAAGATTTTTAAGTTCTTATACATGGCACTTTTTCATATGTATATTATTTGTTTGTAATGGGAATAAGAAGTGAATTAATGGATGAATTTGAACATTTTTACATATTCTGACAGGAGCTTTGTTAGTGATTGCAACCACCTGGTTATCTGGAACTTTATCATTTTATTTTACACATGCAATATCTGAAAACACACACAGTTTCTATTATTCCAGATGAAGTTTGATCAAGGCCGTGATCTCAATATAGACGTACGTTGAAGAATCGTCCATAAAAGATGGAGAAACAGAGAGGGAACATGGGAAAAACATCCAGCCTCATGACAGACACACACATATTGGCTGGCAATGATGTTATTGTCTATATTTGTGTGTGTGTGTGTGTGTGTGTGTGTGTGTGTGTGTGTGTGTGTGTGTGTGTGTGTGTTATCATGTGCTGTGCTATCATTGGCAGTAACTGGGTGTTCGTTCCTGAGAACAGTAGCTCCACACACACACACACACACACACACACACACACACACACACACACACACACACACACACACACACACACACACACACACACACACACAGCACAATGAAGCTCTTACAGCACTGCCAACCAGAGAACATTCAAAACACACACACACACACACACACACACACACACACACACACACACACACACACACACACACACACACACACACACACACACACAGTCTGGTGCACTATCTTTGTGAGGACTCTCCATAGACGTAATGGTTTTTATACTGTACAAACTGTATATTCTATCCCCTTACACTGCCCCTATCCCTAAACCTACCCATCACAGGAGACATTCTGCATTTTTACATTTTCAAAAAAACGAATTCTGTATAATTTATAAGCTTTTGTACCCATGGGGACCTCAATTTAGGTCCCCATGAGTCTGTGTGCATTCAGGTTTAAGTCCCCACCGGTGTAGAAAAACATGTCCACACATACACATACACACACACACACACACACACACACACACACACACACACACACACACACACACAATATTTTTATATTATTCATCTCTCACATACACACCAACATATGCACACCATTACCACCATCATCATCATCATAATCAATAACTAAACGTTATTTTCTTATTCCTCATAATGCCAGAACATGAAATATAAAAATAAAGCTGAGGAGGAAGCTTTGACTATTTTTAGAACAGCATACTATCATAACTATCATGATGAAACTGTTGAAAGAGTTGCCACATGACATAGCATAATTGCCTAAGTCATATTTTAAAAAAAAAGACTTAGGCAATTATGCTATGAGGCTAACAATATGCTTTTTGCTTTTTGCCTAATACACTGACACTCTGGCCTATAGCGACATCTGGTGGAAGAAAAGTAGGACATTTACCCTGATTGAGGTCATTGTAGGATTGAATAGTGCTATTACTTCACAGCAAATCATACAAAATATTTATACTTAATTATATATATATATATATATAAAACGAATACAAGTTCTTAAAATTGCATTTTTGTTTTATATGTAGGCTATATATTTATATTATTTGTTTGTGATGGAAATGAGAAGTGAATTAGTAGATTAATTTTAAGATTTTAAGAGCTTTATTAGGGATTGCAACCAAACTTAATTCACTTAAAATAAAGTGTATGCATACATTTCATACCAATTTATCTGGTGTTACCAAAAGTACCCACAGCATTTTACATTTACAGATTTTTGCAGGTGTTTTTATCTGTGTCAGATATTTACCATGTCATTCTTCTAGTAAAGTGCAGTTTTTGTTTAATAATGTGGTCTATCAGTACGAGTTTGAAGAACTTTTGTGTCAATTGTTATTTTTACAATGATTTTTTTGTGGTACTGAATGATTACCATGTATTTATATGGTACTTCATGATACTTCAAAGAATAGCACAGTATTACTACAGTTTCATTTCCAAAAACATGGTATTTTTTTATGAAGATTGACCAGAATCCAGTTTTCCTGAGAATCTTCTATGCTAACTCTAAAGCCCGAAGGTTTTAATGAACCCCAGGAGGCGTTCAGGCTGTATGGCGTTCACCTCTCTCAGTGTAAATACACACATCGGACACAGGTCGGTCTCCCATTAGTGCTCACAACACTGACCCTACAGGTCTCCCTTCTTGCCTTCAGAAAACTCAGAGACTTCCAAAATAGTGTCACGGATGAACACAAAATGTCATGGCATTGTGTGTGGAGAACTGGAAGCAAACATGACCAAACAACATATGCACCAAATATATTCTGATTGACTGTGTTCACCTGGTCTGGACACGTTATAAGGATTTATTCAAATCAAATAGCAGTAGTAATAGTGATGCTTCACTAACCAAACACTGCAAATAATTACATAAAAAACAAAAGCTTTTTGAGTCAGAGTGATGTACAAATGTGAAGACAGGCCTGGAAATGTGTGTTTTCTGACACTGTTGAATATGGCTCTCTGTCAGGGACTGTGAGAGTAAGAGGTGTTTAGGAACAAAATGCATCGGGCAAAATCAATCCTGATAGTTAAGGGGTGGAAAGGGTTCAGAGAAGTCGTCCTTCTCCGGTCCGATCGAATTAGTGGAATTTTGTTAAGATAACCGAATAGCTTGTGACGGCATATTGGAAAAGCTTAACGTTCAGGATTAATGCTGAGAATTAATCTCATTTGTTGAACCAGTTAACGTCGACTCAAAAATGCAATCCCACACACTGAGAGAGCACACACACACACACACACACACACACCTGCGTGGTAATGATTACCGATGGACCTCGGAGCTGATCTGAGATCTGTCTTCACTGCTGCTCTCAGATCAGTCCTATATGTCCACAAACAGCAGCGGCCGCGTACCTTTTTAAAGAGCTCTGCCCGCAGCCTGTTGGTCCGAGATGCCTGTTTTCTTTTCTCCTCGTCTTTTTTTCTCTTTTCTTCCTCTCTCCTCTTCCTCACTTCAGGGAGCTGGTTATAATTCCTGTCAATCAAAGCTCAGGGTTAGCATGCTTGACATACTAGCTGCTGTTTATAAATGAGCACTGATGCACAGAGAAAATAGAAAGGAAAAGGCAGTGTTGAGAAAGAAAGTGGCAATTGTACATGCACTGCAATAAGTTTGTTCTGGGTGGTTGCTAGAGTGTTGTTGGGGAATTCCAGGTGGTTGCTAGGATGTTTTTGATTGTTCTGAGTGGTTTCTAGGGTGTTGCTAGGGTATGTTAGGTGGTTGATAGGATGTTTTAGGGGTATTCTTGGTGTTTTAAGGGTATTTTGTGGGGTTCCCAGAATGTTGTTGGGTGTTCTGGTGGTTGCTAGGGTGTTGCTAGGCTATATCAGGTGGTTGCTATGGTTGTTTTAATGTATTTTTGGAGTTTATAGGTATTTTGGGTGGTTGACAGTTTGTTGTAGGGCCAGGGGTGTTCTGGATGGTTTCTAGGCTGTTGCTAGGGTATGTTAGGGGGTTGATAGGATGTTTTGGGGGTATTCTTGGCATTTTAAGGGTATTTTGTGGGGTTCCCAGAATGTTGTTGGGTGTTTTGGTGGTTGCTAGGGTGTTGCTAGGCTATATCAGGTGGTTGCTATGGTTGTTTTGACGTATTTTTGGAGTTTATAGGTATTTTGGGTGGTTGCCAGTTTGTTGTAGGGCCAGGGGTGTTCTGGGTGGTTTCAAGGGTGTTGCTAGGGTATGTTAGGTGGTTGCAAGGGTTTTTGGGGTATTTTGCAAGGTTGCCAGAATGTTGTTGAGTTGTTCTGGGTTATTTCTAGGTTTTTTTCGGTCAACATTCTAGAATGTTGTAGGGCCAGGTGTGTCCTGGGTGGTTGCAAGGGTGTTGTTGGGGTATTTTAGGTGTTTACTAGTGTTTATTCTGGTTGGTTGCTGGGGTGTTTTATTTTTATTTTGCGGATTGCCAGAATGTTTTGGGGTTTTCTGGGTGGTTGCTACTGGTATTTTCTCACTGGCAAAAAATAAATCCTTTAGATATTTTTGTTGTTGTTTAAAAAGAAACAAGAATGAAATATTTAACTAAAATAAATAACAATATATTTTTTTCTGAGATCAGAATATATCAGAGTCAGAATTAAGAAATAAACAGTGAATATTTACAACATTGTCTGACAAAACTGCCTGTGTTATTCAGTCACACACCTTAAATCAAACAAATGGCCACTCATTCGTGCAGAACCCATCCAGCCGTGCATCAAAGAGGTTTAATTTGGAAGCACAGTGAGACCAGATCTAATCGGATGAGGGTTTTATTCAGCGGCAGCAAAATAAACAAGCTGTGAAAAGCACAATCAGAGCGGCAAAACCCTGCAGCCACACACACACACACACACACACACACACACACACACACACACACACACACACACACACACACACACAATACCTTCAATACAGATAGAACTGATACAGGTGTTTGTGTCTGTGCGAGAGAAATAAAGCAGGAAAGGTGTTTTTCAAAACAGGAACTGGCATGTTCTTTTACCTCCTGGACCGCAGCTGTAGACCCGTTCCCATGATGCTTCGGTCTTTGGATTTCAAAAGGCTTTCTGCAGAACAAACACACACACACACACATGAGGTTTCTGAATAGGTACACTCTAATTCAAAGATATAATCATACTGAAGAAACAGTAGAGTCCATGATTAAATATTGCTCAGCCATCAACTTCAGATTGTTTTGGACACCAGAATTCAGAAAATAAATCGGCAGACCCTTACATTATTACTCAACTCTCAGTTTTAAAAATAGCATTTTTTTTTATCACAAGAAGGAAGTCTTCTGCTTATAATATTTACAGTAAAGTGAAATACAGGGATAATCAGACCCAATTTGAATATGCACAGTTGTCAATGTTAACAGCCATTCAGATTATGTCTGGGTCTTGCAATAAACATCAAGAGGCCAGTGATTTTATCACAATTAAGGGTGTTATTTGAAAAAAAGAGTTTGCTGGCTATCACACACATGCACGCACACACACACACTCTGGTTTGGTCTGGTTTGCTATATTTGTGGGGACTCTTCATAGACGTAATGGTTTTTATACTGTACAAACTGTATATTCTCTCCTCTTACACTAACACTACCCATAAACCTACCCATCACTGTAAACTTTCTGCATTTTTACATTTTCAAAAAAACTCATTCTGTATGATTTATAAGCTTGTTTTCTCCACAGTGACACGAGTCCCCTTGAGTCTGTGTGCCTTCAGGTTGAAGTCCCCACCGGGACACACACACACACACACACACACACACACACACACACACACACACACACACACACACACACACACACACACACACACACACACACACACACACACACACACACACTCTCTTGTACATCTATAAGGACATTCAATGCAATCTCTAGCCGCTTACCCTAACCTTACCCATCACAACTAAGTGCCTAACCCGAACCCTGACCCTAAACCGACCCTTAACCTAATTATAACCTTATCCCTAAAATCAAGTCTTGACCCTCAAACAGGCCTTTAAAGGGCTCTCAGAAAGTGAGGACCGGCCTAAATGTTCTCCCTTTACTCTTTGTACTCACTCCAATGGTCTAGAACTCAAACTGGTCCTCACAAAGATAGCTGTACAAGTACACACACACACACACACAGGCACGCACGCACACATGAGATATCAATGTCTGTCCAGATGGGGGCGATATTTCCTGTCTTTTAACACTGGCTGTATGACAGTAACGGATATTGTTCCTCCAGTGTTCTGAAAATTCCCTGCTCTCATTTCAGAAGCCGATTTGATAAACAGAGTCTGTCTGAATATTGAGGACATGAAAGTGTTGTTCATTTCGACTGGGTTTGAACATGTATAAATGGCATGCTAGTTTTCCAGCCTCCGGCTCGCAGATAGCATGTGCTGCACACCTGGCGCGGGGCTCTCGGGGGAGATCTGGGCTCTCTGCCTCTCCTGCGACCTCCACTCCAGGGCTCGAACTCTGGCCTGTGAGCGCTGGATGAAATCAGGCCGTCTCATCGCTAAAGCCTCCTGCACACACAGAGACAGCTCATTAAAGGGACGAAATAGCAGTTCAATTCAAACTTGGGATTTATAATTTGACTTGGAAATCAAGATGTTCAAAACTACATCAGTAAAATCACAAATGTGATCTCTTTAACATCTCATTTGTTTCTCCTAGACAGCAATGAGCTACAGGAGAGCAAATGGAGACCTGTTTTGGAAGATGATCATTAGTTAAGATGATCATTAGCTGGTTGACCAGCTACCATGTTCAAAATGATCAAGCCGTATGACAAGCTGGTATCTGGTTTCTTGCTGGTCCAACGTGGGCTATCAGCTATAGACCAGCTAATGTTTTTGCTAATTAAGCTAAGTTCAGACCATCTATAAACCAGCTATATATCTTGTACCAAAACAGCTATCAGTTTAAGATGGATTCTCCAGCAACAACAAAAAACTAAAAATAAATAAAAATATATTTTCATTTTACTGAAGTAAAAATAAAATATGTAAATTATTATATTACTATGAAATATACCTTTCCTTTATAAAATATTTTTAAAACACAAATTGGATGTTGCAAGGAAGGAAAGATTAACACTTTTCCCACAAAACTATATCCAGATTTGTTTTATTTCCAAGCTAAAAAAAAAAAAAAAAAAAAAAAAAATTAAAACAATCCAAATGATTAAAATTGTTCTTTTGATTTGCAGTCTTCAGAATTCTGTAAATGTTAATATTTAAAATACTGTTTTTCACCCTGAAATCCTACATTTTAGAGGGAAAATTTGCCTGAAATGTCCTAAAAGGCCAAAATCAATCACATATTTATATGAGTATATTATTATTCTAAAATGTAGAATAATATAGAATAGTATAAATGAAAAATGTAACTATTGAAACAATAGCTGTCTATTGCATGTCCTCATTAAGAATGTTTTAGGGCAGAAGTACCTTCAAACAACAGAAGAGTAACTCACGCTAAGTGACAATGCAGTTTCAGGAGGCACATTTAGGGACTCAATCGGAACGAACTCCACACATGGACTTGCAGGAGGCGTTTTGTTCTTCTCATCAGCACCGGCAGCCTCTTCTTTGAGCTCTCTGTGTTCATTATTCCCTCTATCCTCTGTTAAAGACACTGATTAAGAGGAACACACACATATTTAGTTATGAAACACGAGCATCCCTACATAGGCAGCGTCATAACGGTCATGAAACCTCATAAGTGGTCAATCTGTAATGCTTAACATTCAGGCAGAATTCTAGCAACAGCTCACAAGAAGAATCCAGGAAAAACTCCAAGTGTGTGTTGAGATGAGCTGCACTGATACTAACATGTCCAGAATCTAAAGACATTGATTTTCTCGGCATTGTCTATGTCTATATAAGATCCCTTCATCTTGCTAAATGTCAGTGCCAAGTAAAGTTTGTGTTTGAGGAAGCCAAAGGTCAGGAGAGACAGGCGCACCTGCTGTTGCTGTAGTTGGTCTCTGCTCATCCTTCTGTCTCTGCTGGGCCTGCAGCTTTATGTTGGCGATAACCGCAGCAGCGTTCAGGGCCAGGACAGCGTCTGCGCTGAGATGAGGCGAGTTATCTAAGAACAAAGAGAGTGTGCATCAGCCAGAGTCCAGCCGGTCTGAAACACTCTCCTCATGTGTACGGGAATGCAAACGCTTCTGGCTAGGCAAGCTGGACTTTGTTGATGCATTCAGAAACATAAGTGATGCAAGTATGCTATACTATGGCAGAACGCTATATACTTCTGCTAGGCCAAAACTACTGTTAAAGTACTGACGTATTTACAATGTTAAACTAGAGACGGTGCATTTGTAATGCATTCATGTCTGCATTAGCATACTTATGTAGAATATGTTCTTGGCCTTTGGACATCTGAACACTAGAGCAAGGATTTTTTAAACGTTTTAATGCCAATGACCCCTGCCTATAACAAGCCATAATAAGTGATATATGAGAGAGCGAGAGAGAGAGAGAGAGAGAGAGAGAGAGAGAGAGAGAGAGAGAGAGAGAGAGAGAGAGAGAGAGAGAGAATTATTCTCTTTTTGGTCTTTAGAGTTCTCTAAATGTTTTTTTTTCACCCTGAAATCCTACATTTTCTAGAGAAAATATTACCCGCAAATGTCCTAAAAGGTTAAAATCTAATCACATATAAAGTAAATAATGTCTTTTTCATCATTACGAATTCTAAACATTTTCTTTGAGAGGTTTGAAGAAGTCTGAAGTAATCATAAATGACATCATTTGAAACAATAGCATGTCCTCAGATAGTTAAATGTGTGTGTACTTCAGCGGCTGTCAGATTTTTCTCCATGTGTAGCTGCTCTAAATTCCCACAGAAGCTCAAAAACTGGTATTGAAAGCAGGGTAGAAATAGATTATGCATGCAAAGGGATGCGTGGGAAAATGAAAAGATGAGAAAATGCATGACAGAAAGAGAGAGACAGGAGAGAAATCTCCCGATTCAGGGCAGTCCGCCGCATAAATGTGTATCTGCTGTGAAAAGCCTCAATTAAAAACCTCTGCTCTCTCACACGATAATACTCATCTATTATACATCAAAGAAGCCTTAGCCTACAGTGTGTTCTTGTGCATGTACTGCTGAATATCCACAGAGGTCCTGCTAGTACCTGCCACTTTTAGGAGCGTGAGAGGTTTCATTTCCGAAATAGGTTCCTCACGCTTCTCAAACGCTCGATCCCACTCAAATCCCTCCTTCCTTAAGCTCCTGTTCTCGCAGCTGGAGGTCGAGCGCCTTCTTGCTTCACTGCTGCTGGAACTAACAAGGTCAATATTTGTCTTCTGGGGAACAGGAGAGCTCTTGTTGTGAAATGCTGGATCTGTAACTGCATTTGCGCCGTGTTCTGTGTGGTTAAACAAGCTTGCGTCGCAGCTGAGAGGCCTTCGAAGTGGCGTGTGCTTCTTGGTGTTGGTCTCCTCTTCTGTGCTGCTATCATTTGGGTTGCTGAGGTAAAGAGACAGGCTGGATCTGTGCTGAGACCTCCATTGGTTTCTGCCTGGCTCTAAAGATACAGTTAGCGCTCGGTTTAATGGCGAGGGATTGACTTTAGATTCATTGGTTTTGAGTCCTTCAGTGTAGCTGTGCCTGTAATGTGCTGTATTGGGCTTTCCTTGATTGAAATGCTCTCTCTGTTCTGTCATTTTCACAATAGTTGCCTTTCTCCTCAGTACCACGCCGTGGTCAATCTCCTCATGATTACAGCCAGGGGTCAGAGCGGGGTTCTGGCTGCTAGTGCTTTTCATCCGCTGTTCGGTGACTTTGACCACTAAGGCTTTTCTTCGTTCAACGGCAAGGTTATTAGTCGCCATCGAGCTCAGATGCCCGGAATTCGGAAGACTGGAAGTGTGTGTGACCTTCCTGGAAGTGATGGTGATGGATGATATTGAGGAGCTCAATGACTCTGGTGCACTTCCACGTCTGCATGTGGGATCTTTTAATGCCGGGTGGTCGGGATGAGGGGGAGACTGGCCCGTTTCCACCTTGCTGGTCAAACTGGCTTTAGGATTCCAGGCCTGCAGTCCATTTCGTCCTCCCTCGGAGCTCACGGATCCCGAAGCCTGGAAACAAAAACAAAATCCCTTGAATTGGGCTTTGTGTGGATGAAAGAGGTTCTTTCTGCCTCCTGCATGCACAATAATGCTTACGGAATCCACATTGTAACAACTCGCCTCGTTCCGAACCCGTGCGTTCCACCGTTTCCATAGCAACCGCATCAGTGTTGGAGAACTCGGGGGCAATTCGGTTAAGTTCAACTAAGTTGGAATTCGAGGCACTTTATTATATCATGAAAATCACAGGAGAGTTTTAATATTTTGAACACCAATGCCTCAATTTCAGCAAGACTGAGTAGGTAAGACCAAAATAGAGACGCTTGAGCATTTGAACATAAAAAACAGCTCATTCAGTTCCATGGTGCGTATATACACACGTTGGGTTTTCAAGTTTTGAGGGGACATTCCATAGATATAGTAATTTTTATACTGTCCAAACTGTATATTTTATCCCATCACGCTAACCCTAAAACTACCCATCAGAGAAAACTTTCCGCATTTTTAGATTTTCAAAAAATATCACTTGGTATGATTTACAAGCTTGTTTCCTCATGGGGACCAAAAAATGTCCCCACAAGGACAAGGATTTCAGATATTGCCATCTTTGTGGGGAACGAAGGGTTTACCAGGAACACACACACACACACACACACACACACACACACACACACAGTACAATGATGGCACTTAGAGGTAGATATACACTGCAGGGTATGATTTATATCGATAAAAATATATAAACCCAAACAGAGGCAGCATAAGCATTTCTGTTAATACTGAAACAGGATAAAGTTTATTTCTCAATTATACTTTCTTTGGCCATACAACATCCCAGTGGCATAGAAAAAAAAGTAAAAGTTTAATTAAAAAGACAGAAGAAAATGAGATGCAGAAAAACCACCTGAAGCAAACATCCCATAAACAGTGCAATAAACAGACACAGAAAGAGATTTATTCTGAGAATACATTTATCAAATATAAACAGCTTAATTCAGAGCAACTGCTCATCGCGTTGAGGTTGATTTGTGTGTAGGTCTGAAATTAAACATATAACTGATTACACAATGCTTTTAAAGAGCGTTTACTAGTGTTTCAAAATGAAAGACTGCTGAGGAACAGAGACACAGCACAGACAAACTTAGTCAAAGATTTGTAATATTTGTTTAGGGCTTAATGAACATCTATATTACCACTTTAGATGCGCACAACTTACAATTGGGTCATTCCGTGTCAACTCAACCAGAGGTCCCCGGCTACTTTTTTGATTAGAAAGGAATGTCTTTTGAAAGAAATACATAAATGAAGAAGAAAAAGAAAAAGTATAAACTGTATGCAAGGTGACCCACATTTGTTTTTTGGCCAAATGTGTTCAATTGACCAATTTACTCATGGAGCTGTATTAAGATCTCCATATCTCTTGAACCATAGAGGGCCTTTAAAAATGATGATATTAAAATAATTGTTTGTTAAAAACCAAAATATAAAAGAATATTAAGTTATATTTAATATTTCTTGAGTTACAGGCATGCAAACTTGGGGCAAAAAACACAAGAAGTGCCTTTTCCCATTTTTGAACTGTCGCTGTTGGCATATAATGAAACAAAGATTGCTAAAGTCAACAGATTTAACTAATATACCTACCAATCACTGTAAAAATAAAATAATGATGCTGACATCTTTTTAAAGTCATTTTTACCTCGCTGTAATTAGACTCCAGGTGAAAATTGTCATTTTGACCCCCCATCTACAAAATAGTGGATTACTCAGTCAATATACCATCCATGACATTTAATCTTTTGGCTTTCATCACTACTTATCTTTGTCTTTCTTCAGAAAAAAATATGAACAAAATCAAAAATTTGAGCAGGGGAAGTTTCCGCTATTTGGTTGATTTGACACAAAATGACCCAAATACACTCATGTTCATAAAAGATGCTCTCATACAAAAACAACTTGGGTCTAGACCAAATCTGCATACTTTATTTTATGGACTGAATTTGTGGAAAAATCTACAGTGGAATAGATTTAAACATGGTAAAATGCTTTGTTAAATAAGGTTTTACACTTTTTATTGGTAGCCGTAAACATTCTAAAATTAGCTAAAATATATGTAAAATAAATTATATATATACAAGGGAGTGACAGTTCTCCCAAAAAAGAAAGTTCTGTCACGTTGTTCTAAACCAGGGGTAGGCAAGTATATATACTGTATATACATACATACATACATACATGTAAGGTAGTTGCAAATTAGAGTCTAAACTAGTAGATATCTAGGGCAATGGTGGGTGGAGTTAGTGGAAATAGCCTTTGCCAATAGGGTTGGCTATTTGCACTTAGTGTAAATAGACACTGGCATTACTCAATTACTGGCAATAACATGTGCTTCTGAATCACAGGTCTCTATCAGGAGCAGCAAGGCTTTATGAACCATATAATCATACAAATCTACATTAGCAGTGTCCTTTGGTTAAATACTGTTATTTATAATAAGGACAACAAACAAACATCTCTGCTACTTTAGCTTTCATTCTCTGTTTAGGGTCTAAGAGACCCAAAGGCCATTTTTAGAGCATGACAAATATTTAACAATGAAACATCAGGCTCATACTGCATGACATTTTTCTTACAGTAAAGGGGTTATTATTTTAATTTGGTCCTTGAGGTTCACTTATAATATAAAGCAAAACAAAACAAATATATATGCATAAAAACCAACACTCATGCTGACCCTCTGTCTCCTTTAAGGCTTGTCAGGGTCACTGTTATGATTGGCTAAAGTCATTGCATAGGAAACGGTATCAACACCCACTCGCTATTGCAGTATTTTGAAAACATTACAAAGCATTATGAAATCATTTACTTATGGTTTGTGATGCTGCTGCTGTCAGATCCAACACAGTCGCTGCTTCATCTTTCAACCAAAGATTCTTTGTGAACTCTCCATTACACTGTGCATCGTTTACTAAATAAAATGCTCCGAACAAACATATAATCCTCCGACGTGATCCGAGACGCCATTATTATAAACCCTCCACTTGTTTCCGACACTGGCATCTTTCTGAAGTCTGTACAGAGACTCAAACTAGTTGTTTAAACTGGATGCGTCAAAGCGTCTTTCACTCTTCCATTTGTCCTGTTGTCGACAGACTCAAGCGCGTGGAGTATGTCAGAAACTGAACGCACATCTCTATACTGTATCCAGTGTAGACAGCATCAGTGATTATAATGGGTTATATTTGCTTTTGACACAGTGCTCACATCCAGTGTAGGTAAATGCCAGCCGTTATTAAGTGACTGAATGCCAGTGGGCGGGGCCTAAGGTGAGATGATGTATCATATGAGGCAATCATTTGCATATGTATTTGCCCGTGTGACATCACATATCCCACAATTTTTGGAACTTGATTAAATAAATGCTTTGTATATAAGGAACAGGATATTTTATGCTATTAAACTTGCAGGATGTTTTAAAGCTACAAATCCCTCTTATGTGTCAAAAGATCAAGGCCAATTTGATTTCTCATGTCATCATGACCCCTTTAATCCTATAAGATCTGATTTTAAGCAATATTTCAAAATGCAAACACGTTTCAAATGTCAAAAAATGTTACATTATTTCAGTTTGGTGTCTCAGAGACCCTAGATGTAAATCATGGATACATGCAATGGATTTTAACATGCGAAAACAGTGCAATCTGACTTCAGTAATACACTGTTTAATTCGATTTATTTTATTTGATTCTACAATGTGTATTTGCTGGTGTCAAACTGACCCCAAACAGAAACAACATTAATGTACTGTGTAATAATCACTTTTCCGAAAGGCGCATTCATAAATTAAGATACATGATAAAGGTTAAAACTTTAATAATATCTGCCTATTGGGTTTTGATTATTTCAGAGGATGATATTAAAAGTATTTGAAGGGATAATATAATACTTTTCAACAGAACACGAGGGTTAAACACTGGTGAATGGTTTAACGGTAGCTGTATAAAGCAAACTAATGTTTATATAGTATTACTAACCTGATGGAGGATGGAGGATGTTTTTTCAGGTGTCCTCCAGTATCTAAAGCCTGCAGGTTCAGGTCTCACAGGTTCCCGTTCTGAATAAAACAAGAAAAGTCCACTTTGGGGTGATTTTTCTGTGTCTCTCATTGAGAAAAGAAACCAAATAAAAAAGAGGTCAAAAAAGAAAACTAGAGAGAGCTGATCTCCAATGCCTTTTTGCCTACAATGTAAATACAACGGCATTTCCTGCCACTCCTGTCATAATAAGGCCGATCTTCCTGCTGTGTGTGTTTACAATGTCAACAGAGGTCTGCTTAGACTGACTTAACCTGCATCACTTACAGGTGTCAGCGAGACAGAGCAGGAGAGAGATTTTAATCTGACAGAAGAGACACAGACAGCCACTGTGCCACCCGGCCGTGATGGATTGTTCTCTGTCAGCGTTGCCATGGCATTGTCTGACAGCTAAGGCACCAAGCTAACTATTTATTGCTGTCGTTTTTTAGGCTAGTAAACGCACTTCACACTGGCAGCTAACACCTGACAGGTAGCTATTTTCCCAGCATGCCCCCGGTATGCAGTTCAGCTAGGCACACACTCTTGTCAGATGCTCAGGTGTTGTGTGTCAGGTTCTGCGCTGCCTTCGAGTCAAGTCAGAACAACGTATTTACGTTCTTAATTACCAGTGGGAAACTCTGGGAAGCTTTGGCTATCCGAGTTGAGGGCGTGTTAATGAAATAATCGTGGTTGAAACAAATCGGTATTGATCAAAATGAATGCTGAGGCGTGTCAGTACTTACAGCGTCACCAAATGCAATTGCAAAAACAACCGAAGAACGGCCTTTACACACACACACTTGCTTGCTTGTAGTTGCTATGACGTCCACTTCCGTCTTTTTAATGGTGAGTCTGATGGCTGAATAATCCTATTCTGGATCCACATATTTTATTGCAAGTCGGACATATATACATGGCCTTTACACACACACACACACACACACACACACACACACACACACACACACACACACACACGTCCTTTCAGAGTCACCCACCATCTGGAGCTGGTGAGAAAGAAAAAGAGAGAAATTCCCAAACATTTTTGATGTAAACACTCATGGAAGAGTAAGTGCTCCTCATTCCACCTGCTTCCCCTTGACTTGGTCCTGCTCTCACCACTGTAATTACACTGACGCTGTGGCAGCATCATTATACGCTCGTCACCTGCTGACAGACTGAGAGAAAGATCCCAGCAGCAGCAGGAGAACTGGGACGGCAACGGCATTGAGGAAACCGCCGGAAGAGACTGAAAATCTAATACTCTTCTATCCCAGACTCCAACCAATCTGCTTCTGAACCCAGACAATCCGTCTCTGACTCCAAACAATTTGTCCCTGGCTCTAAACAATCTACAAAAACCCTTCCTTGGCTTCCAAATATGTTGCTCCAGAAACTCTTATATATATATATATATATATATATATATATAAGGTAAAATAATTCCATTTAGACAAACTACAAAGAGATTAGTATATAAACCCAATAAATAAATGAACTAAGAAACAGAAGATTATGTCTCACTTTCCTTGTGTTCCTCTGTGCGCTACATGGGATTCGCAAAACATACAAATAAAGTTTTACTTCTTATTTTCTAGCTTAAGAATATATTGTATCCCTAAAAATGCTACTTAAAGTTCTTCTTTTTTTCCTTACAACTGTCCTTAAGACAAAACTTAAAGGGATATTTCACTGCTGGAAAGATGAATTGGGTCATTTATGTAGTAGAAATGTGAAATTATTTTAGAAGCTGGTGCCTTCTAGACAGAGAAAAGACAGAAAATGTATTTTTGGCTCATGTGGATGAAAGACAACAACTCCCAGAATGCACTTGCTTTGCTGCACTACGAGGACACTCCCAAGCCACGCCTACCGGTTACAGAGGGCCGTATCGGAAGAAATGATACAACTAGGCTACTAGTGACTCGAAACTGAAAAGACAGTGTTTTATCGTGAGATCCCCCTACGGACAGGTTGAAGACATGCGGGACGAGCTCCTCCTACTGGCTGGAGTCTCTCGCCTCTGGACAGAAAAGCCTCCGATGACACTAAATGACAATTTTTGTGTCATCAGAGTTTTTTTCTCAGACACACAATACAGAAATCTCTCGTCTCAGGGGGACATGAGGGAGGGAAGCACGGTCAATCCAAAATACTACCGGGTTTCTACTGATACAAAGCTTAATGCTAATCGGTGAAGTATCCCTTTAAGAAGAATTGACATTCTTGTAAAGAATGTTCTTAAAAAAAATGATTTGAATCTGGCCCCAGAACTTTGGCCGCTCAAATGCCATCTGTGGTTGAAACATTAAAACTGCATGTCACAGACCTTCTTTTCTATACATGATGTAACCATACACTAAGGATTGAGATAGCCCTGAAATTCCCCACCAAATTTGACTGATCAAATGCATTATTTTAAATGTACTGCTCCAATGATTATTTTTATGTACTCATTTAATAATGACATTTTAATCATTTTTACCCCAAAAATCTTACAATAGCAGTGCAATATTAAAACCATTAATAATATGCACAGCTGATGAAGCAATTCACTGAATTCAATGATTTCACACCAGCACTGTGTAAAGCTCAAATCTTCAAACATATATCACTGGTGCCCTCTGCCAAACTGTACATTCAGAACTTTTATATGGCTTAGTCAATACGCACCATTTGGCCTGGGCCTGTTAAGTTTGTCAGGAGTGCTGAGCAACACGGGAGTGATGGGAGACTTCAGTTTCTGCTGAAAGAACACACACAGACTTTAGTTGTAGAACAGACAGATATGATCAGTCTATAAAGGATTGCATTAGATTACAAAAGCTTTGACTGTGTTTGTGAAGCTTTAGTGGAACATTTAGATGAACTACAGCTGTGGTTACTCTGAAAGTTAGTGATGGGAGAAATTAAGCATTTCGAAACTTTGAATCAATTGAAACAAATGCTTCGCAAAATGATTTACTTTTTCAAAGCGCTCGCAACGCCTGTTGGTCAGAACGGTGTAAATGCAGCTCAAACATGCATAAAAACACCTTTTACCAATTGCAAATGTTTTATTGAAAGTGAAATCTATTAAATGCTATTAACAACTTATCTAATACCATGTGTTATTTTATTCAATTGCAGGGCTTGTTTTTATGGAAAGCTTGGTTAATCAGGCCAATAAGAGACTATTAACTACAACTTCCTTTTTATGATACAAATGTGTCATTAAAATATCTACAAACTTAGAAAAATCGATCCGAGATCAGGTATAAACCATATAGACACTGGTTCATTGGTTCACAGATATCATCGCACCATAGAAATTCCAAAGCGTTTGACGTACTTAACTTTACTTATATCACGTGACTTTGGAAGTTTGATACACGCTCCAAATCACTGGTTCAAAACAAATGAAGGTTTTGAAGCTTGATGAACTCTGCTAGTAGCCCTGTGTGACTTTGACAATGCAATGACACTCAGACCTTTTGAGTGTTACTTAGGTGTCCAAACTTTACTGAAGTTTGAGCACAAAATGACATGCATGGTTCACAAATGCTTTAGGATTCATTTCCATCCTCCGGGCCCTGCGGCACTGTTGTGATCCTGTTGTTGGCTCTGATGTGGTTGAATCTATTCGTTCCTAAATCTGTTCCGAATGGATCTAAGCACCTGCTGACAGAGCGGTTTTATCTCGACTTCACGCAGCACCCAGACAGCCACTGAAGTTCATGTACTTGACAGTCATCCAGATATTTTTCTCTCTTTCCCTCCTTTCGGTTTTCTATTTCATTTTCTCTTTCTGGCATCAGTTGGCACTAAGGTAAATCAGGTCTGAGAGCTTGGCTGTTCATTTCCGGGATTTGTTCCCAGTAGAGGTGAGAGTGATTGTTGTGCAGTGTGGTGGCAGATAGTCTGCAGGACTCTGAAGGCTTTTATCTCCAGTGCGGATGACTCAATCACTCTGAACTTGTGTGCAAAAAAGGTTTAATACTGTATAGAACCATAGTGAGGCACTAAACGGCAACATGTGACATATACCCCTTTTCCACCAAGGCAGTGCTGGTGCCGGTTCGGAGCCGGTGCCTACTCGCGAACCAGTTCTTTGTGTTTCGACAGCCAAAGAACCGGTTCTCGGCCAGGAAAATTTGTTCCAAAGTGGCACCAACTCTTTGCTGGACTAGAACCGTTCTTTTACCACATCATGCTTACGTCGGGGGCTGGGGGCGGGGTTATTGTCGAACTTCTTCTCGGACGCAACCTCCGTCTATAGTAATCCAGACGAGCAGCACAAATGTGTTCTAAACGACTTCTTCTGACCCCAATATAGGATTGCAAAGCCAGGAGAAACATTTGCAGAAAGTCGATGTAGTCCGCCATTGTAATTGTTATGCTTGAAGTTGGCGAAAGCTAAGACATATGTCAACGTACACAGTGACGTAACGACATCGTTCGCTGGGCTCTCTAGTCAGTGGAAAAAACAAACAGGTTCTGAGAAGGTTCGCAAGTTGAACCAACTTTGAACCAGCACCAGTTCCGAACCAGTTCTTTTTTGGTGGAAAAGGGGTATTAGTAGAGCTCTACTATGAAACTCCCATAGATCAGTTTTTCTTACATCTTTAATCTTATTTCCATATAAAAACTGCAACTGCAACTTCTAAATTGTTTAAAAAAAATAAGGCTGAACCTAAGTGATTTAGTGAATATCTGAACAATTTTCCTCTCCAAAGAGCAGATAAACCATTATCAGGGGACACTTTAAAACTATTCCAAAAGCAATTTATGAATTAAATTCAAATTCTCTGTGTCAGAATTGAATATTAGCATACTGCTTACTGCATACTGGAGAGTATATACTGTTTGTTTTTTTTAAATATGCAATGCAATATGTCGCTGGACTGTTACATTTTCGGCCATCATTTGCCAGAGTGATGTTGATGGTTGCTGGGTGGTTTTTCACATATTGATTACAGTACAGTTATAGAATTCTGGGTGGTTCTGGTTATATATAGGACAAATTTTGCGAATCAGATTGGTTAGAAAGGAAACAACACAACACATCTTTCCCCAACAAGAAACATGATTTGAGGAATCATTCAACTTATTAACCCTCACAGTGATGCTTGCCTTAGCAAACACCATTAATGATAAATATTTTAAACAGTAGTACATTATTCTTACTTGACCTCAAATTCTGCAAGTGGCATCCAGTCATCGTCTTGGAAAATGATGTCTAATAGCTAATAAAATTTTATGCAAAAATGTCTGACAATTTAATAAATATTAAATTAAATTGTTTTTCTTATATATATATATATATATATATATATATATATATATATATATATATATATATATATATATATATATATATTAAATTTTATGACAATTTAATAAATATTAAATTAAATTGTTTTTCTTATATATATATATATATATATATATATATAAGAAAAACAATTTAATTTAATATTTATTAAATTGTCATAAAATTTAATATATATATATATATATATATATATATATATATATATATATATGAAAAACAATTCTTACAGTATAAATAAATACAAACAAAATAAATAATATATCAGTCACAATCACAAAATGTTGCATTCTCAAAACTGTGCACAGAATACATACTGCATAAATATTATATAGAATGGTAGTATGCTATTCTGAACTTCTGCTGTGACATCACTTCCCTTTCACATTATTTGTTTCTTACCTGGCACCTGCTGTTGTCTTGCCTGTTGTTAGATATGTCCATCAGTGTCACATGTCTTTGTATGGGCAGCCAGCCGAAGTGAACCGGAGCGAGGGCACAGAACTGAGCTCTTTCTGCACCGGGAGCAGGTTTAATGTGAACCGTCTTGCTCCATGCATGAGACTCCAGGCTCTCACAAACAGAGGTCGGATTCCTCCTGCAGAGAGAGGAAAGGTCAGGACAGAGTGGGTTACTTCCCGTCATCTCATTTGGGAGAACCGGTGTTGAACAGGTCCTGTCCGCAAACTGAGGTATTTTCTTGTGAAGAGGACGTGATTGGAGTCTCTCTAGTGTCTGAAGCCATTTGTCCATCCTGCCACCTTCTATGCAGCTCTGTGGACGAGCTCTGCGAGGGGGCTCGTTCACCTGCATCGCAGGGCCCTCATAATGACCTCGCTCTCCAGGCCTCCTCCATGATGATGACCTGCGAAGGAGACTCATGCTGTTTTTGCCAGCTGCGTGGTTGGGCTGAAGTGTCTGCCACCAGCCTTAAGGCTTCACGTCCTCCATAAAAAAGACAAAGAAAATGCATCTTAAAAACAAAACAGCAAGTGTACCTTCATCACAAACTTCAGTGAGATCCTAATTGAACTCACTGAATTGAGTCTTCTCATAAAGTCATCAACATTCAAGCATGTTTACTGCACTACATTCTTGTTTTCCAGTAAAAATACATCAAAATCAAAACATCCTGATACATATGATACATTCACCAGAAAATCAGAATAGAAAGAGTTGTCAGATTTTCTAATGCTTTTGGTAAATGTTTTTTACAGATTATTATTATTTTTTTTTTTACAGTGACGTCCTAATTGAGCTCATACTGCTGTGTTCTCTCAAAAAGTCAATACAATTCTACACAGGAACACATTCAAATAACTGACATGAGAGCTTGCATGGTTAACAGAACTGTTTACCTGCGTCACACGGCTCTGATGAGGACGACACGATCTGACTTCACGAGGCAACAGCGGAGAGACGATTCCTCTCGCAGTGTGAAGAGGGGCCGCTGGTGCCGTCTCCTCTCAGCCATGACTATAAATGTGTGTGCTAGTCTGAATGAACAAAAGACTTACAGAACAACTTCTATTTTTCACTGGGAGAGGGATGTGTCTGTGTGTGTGTGTGTTTGCTCGAAGCCAGCAAATACCCCCTTTTTCAACCTAGACATGTTGCCTTGGAGTTTTGTTTTGTTTTTAACATTCACCTTGTAGTGAACTGTGCAGTTTAACACAGATAACCCAAAGTGAAAAAGAAACATCCACATAAACCCTACTAAGTGTTCTACTTGCATTTTCTTCTCTTTCAGTTTAGTAAAAGAAAAGAAACTAGATTTGAGCATTTTCAGAGAGTGGGGCTTGCTAGTGCAAAACTTTCAGCTGAAACGCTAGGGCATTGTGGGTGGTTTTAACGAGCTATCGAGTGGGTGGTTGATAGGTAGTTGCTTACTTAGTCGTCAAAAGATCCCACTTTCAAGTATTTCTGGTATAATATTCTGGTCTCTAGATATGGCTCGGTTCCCTCCTTCATTATAAATTTACTGGATTTTTCTCTTTTTTTTGCATTATCCGCCAGGCAAAAAAACTCTGATTGCTTAGAAAAGTAACAGCAAAACTTTGTTTAACAAGCTTCACAACTTAAACATCCATTTATGTCTTTAGAACAAACTGAGTGGAAGCTGTTTATTTATACTTAAAGGGATGGTTCGGAGTAAAATCAACCTAGGGTCAACCTATTGGAAAGTTTGTAAGTACATCAGGAGTTTATTTAAATAACACTTGCCTGACGGCTAATGCTACTGCTAACCCGGACGTCGACGTCACTTCAGTGGTTTGGGAAAAGCACGTAAAAGTCCTGGCAGAAAGCGATGCATAAGGATGTAGTGTAACGATGAATTGTTATTTTTTCCGAAGTGTTGACAACTTAGTGTTAACTAACAATTGTTATAAACTGGTACTACCAACAATTGTAGTGCATTCCTGAAACTGGGCGTTGTTACACTACATCCTTATGCATCGCTTTCTGCCAGGACTTTTACGGGCTTTTCTCAAATCACTGAAGTGACGTCGACGTCCGGGTTAGCGGTAGCATTAGCAGTCAGGCAAGTGTTATTTAAATAAACTCCTGATGTACTTACAAACTTTCCAATGCCTCATTTTATGAGTACAGAACCTATTTGTACTACTGTAGAAGTTTGGTACCATTCTGGGCATTATTAGTGGGGTAATTTACGAGATACAAATTTGGATCCATTAGCGCCTGCACTAAGCCATCCGGCTGATGTCTCTAAATAAGCTCTAACTTTAAAAATGTTCAACCAAGGGGAAAAAGGTGTTTGGTCATGGTGCAAAGGACCCTAGGTTGATTTTACTCCGAACCAACTTCATATGAGCAATCATAATAGCGATGCTTGCCTTAGCAAATGCCACTAATGATTAAAAAAAGAACACTTGCTTTCACCATCTTTACTACAAAAATCTTACAACAAAAGTACCATGGTACAGTTAGGGTATCAGATGACGATGCCATATTCATGTAGCATAGTACATGTAACACTAGCATGGTAAAAATTAGGGCTGTGAAAAGATTAATCGCATCCAAAATAAAAGTTTGTGTTTACATAATAAATGTGTGTACTGTGTATAATTATTTTTTATATATAAATACACACACATGCATGTACATAATTAAGAAATATTTGCATGTATATACTGTAAAAATTCATAACAACCACACAGCAACTTCCTGGAAACCACCCACATTGCTCTAGAGTCACATCGGCGAGATTTCCCTCGGGCAAACACCAGTCAGAATATCTTCAGAAAATCTAGTTTTGGACCTGCAAACTCATCTCTGGGTTAGAACCGTAACATCTAACACACACAGAGCAGTTGTGTCCAATGTTTTGGAGCAGGGCATGTGATCGCCAAGGCTGCTGGGTAATTAGCGCTTCAGGGAGTTGAATCAGATGATGAGGTTGTTAGTGTTTGTGTCGGGCCACCCACATGATCTCTCAAGACCACGCAGGCAACGAAAGCACACACATCTTCAGGGTGAAGACGCTCTGTCCCGCTGTTTCTGTAAACAACCCTTCTGTTCTGCTGCTTCAGAACTGTCTGCATGTCTATAGACCTGTTAGAGAAATCGCAAATGATATCTCTTTAATATCTCAGTTGTTTCTCTACGCATAAATAGCATTAAATGGGTTTTATGTAGTAAAATAGGACTTTTTTTTTTGTCTTCAGATGTTTCTTCTGAGAAAAAGACACCAAAAAAACTCTAGTTTAAGAGTTCTAGAGTGTGGAGTTTCTCAATAATGTCTACAACTTTGATCGGATTTGTCTGCAATCAAATATCAATTGGAGTTAATAAAAATATCTCATCAAATTCTCCCAAACCAACAAAGTGAACAATGTATCTGGCCAAACCTTTACATGAATATATTCAGCATTTTACTTAAAGTTTATTTTCATTTAAAACTCCTAGTTAAAGCTGTTCACACACTGAGGATTCATCTGTGCTGTGCTGTGTGAACTGGGACAATCTGCCGCAGTAAAGACATTAAGCTTTCTTAAATAGCTCACCATTTTCTTCTCAATCTGAATACAGATTTCCGTCTCATGTGACATAGAAATGTGGCTGTTCCCAGATGTTACTGCATCTAACCTACATCATTATTGTAATTACACTGGCTCTTGTGTTTCCTGTCTGCCCTTATGGACTCGGAAAGAAAAACTATGTTCGTAACAGTATTCTACTCATATTATTTTTATAGTATGCATACAGTGTCATTTTTCAAAATAAAATGTTTCTATAAAACTTCTGATTGCATGGCACCTTGGAAATACAAATGTTTTGTTAGCAAATTTAGTATAAAAATGTCTTAAGATAAATATTGCATGCAAAAAGAAGATTTGCACACAGTTTATGCATACTATATTCAGAATAGTATACTACCATACCATACTATTGCATGCATAAAAATATATGCATACTATGTACTGTATACATACACTAGGTTCGTAATAGTACACTACAGTACCATACTGCTTACTATTTTTGCAGTATGCATACTGTGCACACTGTAATTCTTTCTAAAATGTTTCTTTTAATCTTCTCATTACATGACACCTTGCAACAAAAAAAAATAATTAGCATTTTTAGTAAAACAAATAAAAAATCAATATTGCATGCATCAAAAATATATGCATATATACTGGATATACATACAGTACTGCATAGTAAGTGTTCTGAATCCCCTGAGCAGAACTACCGGCGCCCCCTGCAGGATGAGGACGGCACATCTGAAGGAAGTGGACTGGTGTTCTCATTAAGGGGAAGACTGATATGAAGGAAGTATAAATAAACATGTAAAGGCAGATTGGTGTGTGTTGAGTCCGGTCCTCTGATGTTGGGACAGGTCAACATTCTTTTGCCGATAATAATGAATCTCTTTATCATTAGAGCAGAGAGAAAAGAAAGAAATATGAAAGCTTGTATGACTCACACAATCAAAGCAGCCCTATCCTGCTCTACGTCTGTTTAGTCCTGGACATTATTTTCCTGTGATCAATTTGGCTTCTAATTTTAAGTGGGTAATTTGCTGTTTCGTTCTCCGTGCATTGGCCTCGGCATTGCTTACTCTCTGTATTTACGGAGGGATTTAATTAAAGCTGTCAAATGTCTCCAAGGCTTAGAAATAAGCAAAATAAGAAAGGCACTGGAGAACAATTAATAGAATAATTCACCCTGAAACAAAACTTCTGTCAGCATTTACTCACCCTTGTGTCATTCCAAACTCATTTGATGATTTCCTCTGTCTATAATGAGTCTATAATGATGTTAGTCCATCTGAGCAGGGACGTCTGATCTAAAATTCAAATAATCAATAGTACAAAACATCTGAAAAATAAGATGAAATAGGGTAAAATTAATGTTCAAAAAGACATATACTGTATATATATATATACATATATATATATATATATATATATATATATATATATATATATATATATATACAGTGAGGAAAATAAGTATTTGAACACCCTGCTATTTTGCAAGTTCTCCCTCTTAGAAATCATGGAGGGGTCTGAAATTGTCATCGTAGGTGCATGTCCACTGTGAGAGACATAATCTAAAAAAAAAAAATCCAGAAATCACAATGTATGATTTTTTAGCTATTTATTTGTATGATACAGCTGCAAATAAGTATTTGAACACCTGAGAAAATCAATGTTAATATTTGGTACAGTAGCCTTTGTTTGCAACTACAGAGGTCAAACGTTTCCTGTAGTTTTTCACCAGGTTTGCACACACTGCAGGAGGGATTTTGGCCCACTCCTCCACACAGATCTTCTCTAGATCAGTCAGGTTTCTGGGCTGTCGCTGAGAAACACGGAGTTTGAGCTCCCTCCAAAGATTCTCTATTGGGTTTAGGTCTGGAGACTGGCTAGGCCACGCCAGAACCTTGATGTGCTTCTTACAGAGCCACTCCTTGGTTATCCTGGCTGTGTGCTTCGGGTCATTGTCATGTTGGAAGACCCAGCCTCGACCCATCTTCAATGCTCTAACTGAGGGAAGGAGGTTGTTCCCCAAAATCTCGCAATACATGGCCCCGGTCATCCTCTCCTTAATACAGTGCAGTCGCCCTGTCCCATGTGCAGAAAAACACCCCCAAAGCATGATGCTACCACCCCCATGCTTCACAGTAGGGATGGTGTTCTTGGGATGGTACTCATCATTCTTCTTTCTCCAAACACGTTTAGTGGAATTATGACCAAAAAGTTCTATTTTGGTCTCATCTGACCACATGACTTTCTCCCATGACTCCTCTGGATCATCCAAATGGTCATTGGCAAACTTAAGACGGGCCTTGACATGTGCTGGTTTAAGCAGGGGAACCTTCCGTGCCATGCATGATTTCAAACCATGACGTCTTAGTGTATTACCAACAGTAACCTTGGAAACGGTGGTCCCAGCTCTTTTCAGGTCATTGACCAGCTCCTCCAGTGTAGTTCTGGGCTGATTTCTCACCTTTCTTAGGATCATTGAGACCCCACGAGGTGAGATCTTGCATGGAGCCCCAGTCCGAGGGAGATTGACAGTCATGTTTAGCTTCTTCCATTTTCTAATGATTGCTCCAACAGTGGACCTTTTTTCACCAAGCTGCTTGGCAATTTCCCCGTAGCCCTTTCCAGCCTTGTGGAGGTGTACAATTTTGTCTCTAGTGTCTGTGGACAGCTCTTTGGTCTTGGCCATGTTAGTAGTTGGATTCTTACTGATTGTATGGGGTGGACAGGTGTCTTTATGCAGCTAACGACCTCAAACAGGTGCATCTAATTTAGGATAATAAATGGAGTGGAGGTGGACATTTTAAAGGCAGACTAACAGGTCTTTGAGGGTCAGAATTCTAGCTGATAGACAGGTGTTCAAATACTTATTTGCAGCTGTATCATACAAATAAATAGTTAAAAAAATCATATATTGTGATTTCTGGATTTTTTTTTTTTTAGATTATGTCTCTCACAGTGGACATGCACCTACGATGACAATTTCAGACCCCTCCATGATTTCCAAGTGGGAGAACTTGCAAAATAGCAGGGTGTTCAAATACTTATTTTCCTCACTGTATATATATATATATATATATATATATGCACACAAACTATGCACAAAAATATTCCTTTTACAAGTGATTATTTACCTCACATATTTCATCTCATGCTCTTCGGTATCATAATTTTAAACATATAATAATTCATATTCAAGATTTGAAGTCTGGGTGTGGGACAAGGCAAATAATAATAATAATATCTCTATATATATAAATATATTATTATATTATTATTATGAAATATAAAAAAATCTATACATAAAAACATTAGATTTTTTTATGTTTTATTATTTTCAATAGTTAGTTTAGCAAACACCAATAAATAGCAGAAAAGCAAAAAAGCTGTCTTTCTGGCTGGACATTAGACTGGGTATAATGATGATGAAGTGTGTGAGAGAGAGAGAGAGAGAGAGAGAGAGAGAGAGAGGGAGGGAGAGAGAGAGAGAGAGGGAGAGGGAGAGAGAGAGAGAGAGAGAGAGAGAGAGAGAGAGAGAGAGAGAGAGAGAGAGAGAGAGAGAGAGAGAGAGAGAGAGAGAGAGAGAGAGGTGTCCTGTGACGGGGTCCGCACTAAACTAACAGTGCTCTGATGTACACACACTGATTAATGGTAAACAGCCTCTTCACCCGCTTCAGGGCCACTGCACAGAGAATAAATCATTCATTTCTCATAAAGGGACGTATCTGTGGGCTAACAATGAAAGCGCATTTCTGTAACATTTATACCGATGAGTAGCAACTAGCAAGCTTCAGATGAATGCAAACTGCAAAGGAACTCCTTTTTAAGTTGTTTAAGTCAAATCCTTGTATTTTAGAGCCTGCGGCCAGTGTTTCAACAACAATTGAACAAAGAAGAGGAAGCAATGTATTCATGGATGTCAACAAAAAAGGTTCATTCTAGAAATGTTTTGCATAGTGTTAAGAATCAAAAGGCAGTCTTTTTCCCACAGAGCAGCTTTAATTACAAGCATCTGGGGATGGTTTGTGTGCAAAGCAACATACTTCACAGAAACAACAATTAACCTCAAACGGAGTGATACTTTTTCTGGAAAAGCAGGAATTAAGTGAAATCAGTGGCTACGAGACGCTATCCCAGAGCAATCTTTTCTAATTAGTCCCCATAATCAAATTTTCAGCAGTCGCCACAGTCTGACAGCGAAAATTGTTTCGTTGTGAGTATTAGAGGATTCATAATGTTTTATGCAGTGCTGTTAATTATGTTTTCCATTTTTTGATTAAAAATCTTTTTTTACTCAAAAACTAGGACAGAAGCGACAGAAAACAGATTAGTCTTTCTGTTTAGAACCCAGTTAAAATAAACATTTTAGAAACTGACCATATGAAAATGACAGAGTTTCATCCAGGGGTCATTCAAAATACAAACAAATCTGAGCTTTGCTTTTATGTGCATTCTACAGTATTATTGATATAATTATAAAAACAGCAAATCAGCAAGTTAGAATGATTTCTGAAGGAGCATGTAACACTGATGCTGATTGCATCACAGGAATAAATTTAATTTTATAATATAATTACAATATAAAACACTTATTTTTAAACTGTCAAATATTTCACAATATGTGACCCTGGACCACAAAACCAGTCACATGGGTCAATTTTTTTGCAATTGAGATTTATACATCGCATGAAAGCTGAATAAATACGCTTTCCATTGATGTATGGTTTGTTAAGATAGGACAATATTTGGCCGAGATACAATTATTTAAAAATCTGGAATCTGAGAGTGCGAAAAAATCGAAACATTGAGAAAATCTCCTTTAAAGTTGTCCATTTATGTTCACGATTGTGTTGCGTTCACTCACAAAAATAAATGTTTTATATATTTACAGTAAGAAATTTACAAAATATCTTGATGCAACACGATCTTTACTTAATATCCTAATGATTTTTAGCATAAAAGAAAAATCAATAATTTTGACCCATACAATGTATTGTTGGCTATTGCCACAAATATACCCGTGTGACTGGTTTTGTGATCCAGGGTCACATATTACTGTTTTTACTGTATTTTTTTTAATCAAACAAATGCAGTCTTGGTGAGCAATCAAACCTTTCAATGGTAGTTGATGCCAATATGTGTGTGTTTTTATTTAGGGGTTGGACAATGAAACTGAAACACGAGCCAATATGCTGGATGTTTCATGCCTATATTTGTGCAGCCTGGTGGCCAATCTTCAGTGATTTTACATTACATCAACAGAGTGTGAAGGTTGAAGCAGAGCAATAGCACAGACATAAAATATTGCAATCCACAGCATAATAGTAGACATTTCAGAGTTCAAAAGATGACAAATTGTTGGTGAGCGTCTCGCTGGCGCATCTGTGACCAGGACAGCTTATCTTTGTGGTGTATTGAGAGCTATGACATCAGGGTGATGTCGACAAACCAAATCCAACAGGAGTAACTGTTGACTCAAGAGGAAGCTGTCTGAAAGGGGTGTCCAGGTACTGACCTGGATTTTATCCAAAAACATAAAACCACAACAGCCCAACTCACTGTAGAATTAAAGTATGCACCTCGACTCTCCTGTTTCCACCAAAACTGTTCGTCAGGAGACAATATTCATGGTCGGGCTGCTATAACTATAACCAAACCTTTGGTCAAGCGTGCCAATGAGCCAACAGTGCAAATCTTGGGCTGTGGACAATGTGAAACATGTCTTGTTCTCTGATGAGTCCACCTTCACTGTCTTTCCCACATCCATGGGAGTTATGGTGTGGAGAAGCCCCAAAGAGGCTCAACACCCGGACTATTGAGGGTCCAAAGTGAAGCGGTGATGGTTTGGGCTGCAGTATCATGACTACCGAACCGTTCTGGAGGACCATGTGCAACTAATGTTTCAAACATCGTAAATGAAGGGGGTGCTGTGTATCAGCATGCACCAATACACACGGCAAGACTTGTGTCAGAATGGTCTGATAAACATGAAAGTGAAGTTGAACATCTCCCATGGTCTGCACAGTCACCAGATCTGAATTTTTTTGAGCCAATTTGGGATATTTTAGAGGAGCCGTTCAGAAAACGTTTTCCTCCACCAGCATTATATAGTGACCTGGACACTGTTCTGGAAGAGGAATGGCTCAAAGTCCCGCTGGCCGCTGTGCAGGACTTGTATCTGTCATTCCCAAGACAAATTGATGCTGTATTGGCTGCAAAAGTAGGCCCTACACCGTACTAATAAATGATTGTGGTCTAAGTGTTTCAGTTTCATTGTCCAACCTGTATTAATCACAGGAGTCTGTCATTTTTTGTTTTTTGTTTTTTTATGAAAGTCATGAACATTTCCACTACATTTTGCAGTGTAAATAACATTTATGGAATGAAATATCAGATTACTCTGTGTTCCTCAGCACTGTGTGTATTTTTAGGATACATTTTATGTAAATACACACAGACAAATTAAATATACTGTATATATATATATATATATATATATATATATATATATATATATATATATATATATATATATATATATTAAACTTTTTTGACAATACAAGAGATTGATTAGAAATGATGCACGGAAATATTCCTTTCACAAGTCATATTTACCTCACCATTTGATTTTTTCGTCACTGACGCTGTTGTCTCCTTGCTACAAAGTTGACTTTTGATAAAACTTTTGTAGCGCTGTTGGTCGCGATGTGAATGACGCCACAACTAAGAGACAGTCTTGAGTAAAAATGTCATTAAAAATGATCATACTGAAAATATGCTGAAATTATTTATTTTCTTTAACCTTTAATATTTACAAACAAAACGTATAATAATAATAATAATAATAATAATAATAATAATAATAATAAAGGCATTTTAAAAGTAGCAAAACTAAATCATGAATATATTTTAACGTGACCTTCATATAACAAATAATTATACAAATAAAAATAAATCTGTGCAAAAAAAAAAAAAAAGAAGTACTCATGTAACATTAATACATACGCAATATTCCAAGTCACAAAAGTTGTATTATTACTTATACTTTGCTCTGGTATTTTGCATGGTATTTTGGCCGAGATTATAGCGGCCATGGTGGTTGTTTTGTGAGAGACTGTCCGGTCGTCCGGTGACGCTGGTGTCCCACATGACAGAAAGTTTCTCATATCTCCCCCTCGCGGTTCATGAGTTCAGTGATGGTGGAAAATGGCGGCTAGATGAGTCTTTCCACTCCTACAGAGAAAAGAAAAAGTGTGTGGAAAAACTCTGGATATATATATTTGGAATAGCGACAACAACACTCACGGGCGTCTCACAACACTTTCATCAGTGAGGATGTCGCGCTGGGTGCCCACGAAGAAAGAGAAGTACGGAGTAGGTGAGTAAAGAAGGAAACTTGCATCAACTAAACTTCTTTTAGTCCTGTTACAAAAGTTTCGGGAGAAATGGTGAGATTCTATATTTCCATGCCAGTTTAGACTAATTGAGGATGTTTTGTGCTGAAGTGTTTTTATGATTGTGTTTTTATATTTGAGGTGTGTGTGTGTGTATGTGTGTGTGTGTGAGAGATTGACACAGACGCGCCTAGTTCCAGTGTTTCCTGCGCGGCGGCCCGAATGGAGCTCATGGATACTTTGTTTCTCATTGTTACTCGCGCGCTGATACTTTGTAACAAGTTTTCGCGCTGTTATGTTGTAAGAACCTTTCGCGCTTGTTGTATTTTCCCGCGGAAGATTCTTTAAGCTGCTGCTTTCATTCGCCCGATTGTTTTGTTTGTATATTTCAGGGATCCCACTGTTATGGATAACCTGGAAATAATAGGATATTTAAAAACCGTGATTTCCAGTCACAGATTTACATACACATACATGGCCTGAAATATTTCATTGGATACTCACTGATACTGAGTATTCTATCTCCGTTAAAGTACTTTAAATCCATATCCAGTATCATTAAAAACTGGGAAAGTCGAAATGCGTGGGAAGCCTGATGTAAACAAACTCATTTTATTGGGCTACTATAAACTTAATACTATACGGGCAACGTTTATTTGTTCTTATCTGGGTGTTTTAAAGAATGAATGTTGTGAATTTGAATATTGTGTAAAATAATTTTTCATACAGCAATTTTGTGCAGATATCACATTTAACTACTCTCTAGAATACTTCATTCTTATTGGTCAGTGTCAGTGATTTCATTTATCTCAGGCAACTGATTACCAACATACCTGTGATAGTTTCATGTTTTTCATCATTCCTGAGCCATTTAAGTCAGGAAAACTTCTACGTCCCTGGTTCGTATGTGTCCAAACATGTTTAGAGCTTGATGTTAACCAAGCACATCCACAGTAAAGGAAAGTTGAACTGTATTTTCCAGGCGTTTCTTCCTTCTCCTATATAATGATAGACTGGATTGTTGTCACGCTACAGTGTGTTGCCTCATTCCTCCAGCTGTGATTGACGGCTCTGAGTTGACATGCCATTATTAGTCATGACATTTCCCTAACTGAACTGTTTCCTTGAGCAGCTATAATAGTTTACACAAATAAGTTCACTTAGAAAGTTCTTGAGAAGGAGGTTTTCAGAGTTTAGGGATGTTTTCGAGATATAATAGAATCTTAATCCCATCTCAACTGGAGAAGAACTTTATGGATTGCATTAAATGTTGGATCAGTAGGATCTTTTATCGGCAGCAAACTCAGTCTAGCCCATAATTCTGGATTTATCTGCTCTCCTTGATGGAGACTCAAAATATCTCCAGCGTTCGTGTTAGATAGAAACTTCTGTTCTGCTCGAGTTATTCAGCTCTTTTGAAATATTGTGGTCTCTACCTGTTTGTGTTGCTCAGTGCTTTTATAGCGACTTCCACTCTGAGCGCAAAAGAGCACGAGGCGGTGTGTAGAAACGTCTAGTCTTTGATGTGTGTGTGTGTATTTTTACCCTGAGGGTGGTTGAATTTCACTTTGTTGAGTTTAAATAGTTTTGCCTCCGTATTGGTGTAATTTAAATTCTCAAGTGCACTAGACTGAGGTGAAGCTACGACACTGCGACAGGTAAAAGAGAAACATGTTGAAGCACATTTATGTGTGCTGCTCTCCTGATAGACTAAAAGTGGCATCATTTTCTGAATGCCTCCAGATTATATATACACCAATGATTGATTGTTTGGATTTATGCATTTATTTACTGACTTGCTTATATAGATAGTCTTATTATTATACCTTGCATCGTTCCTCAATACACCATGATGTGTTGGTGAAATTGTGTGTTTTTGTGTGTATAAACATCCAATTTAGGATTACAAGCATTTTTAAAAACATCTTTGATGAATTATTGAGTGATGAACTAATGTAGTGAGTGAGGCATGTAGTCCAAAAAAATCTCTCAAAGTCTGATCAAACAAGTGCTTAGAGGAGACACTTTTGAGATTCATATTATTAATATTAGGCCTACCATGTGTAAATGGTGAGTCGTCTTGACCTGCCACTTGTGACCAGATCGACTGAGGCTCATGCATGTTTTGCTACGTTCACGCCATGTCGTAATTATCGTAATTTTGCGATGTTCATGTGCTTGGACTGGAAATCATGCGTTTCTATGGCAGCACTATCAATGCTTAAAAGAATCTGCAGCGGTCAGGTGGTACAAGTTCGAGCTCTCCGAAAACTCCCAGCTTACACGTTGTAATTGCGAGCTCTACGAGGACTTGGACTCTTGTAATTACAGTAATTACAACATGGCATGAACGCACATTTAATACCAGGTGTAAACAGGGTCTGAGAGTCATGTGACTAGGGGGGTTTGAGTCATGTGACAAAGGGCTTTGGGTGTGTCTTGATTTAGAAGTCTTTCCATCCCGCTCCCACAATATTTTGTCCCGCTCTCACCAACAATTTGATGTTTTATCCCGCTCTCACCCGAAACTTTCTCGTTTTGTCCCGTTCCCGCAAGCAAAACCCCTGGAAAGAGGTCTGTAGATTTTTCAGTCATGGTCCGGTTAGATTCTGTAGTGTCTATGTGCTCCCCCCACAATTTCCACACGCACAACGCCTCAGATCTCCCGTGACAGACTCGTGCTTGCTGTTATTATTAGATGATTATGTTTTGCTTGAGCACACAAATCATTTCTTTCTCCCGCTTCCCGTGCACATATCAGTCTCTTCCCTCCCGCACTCAGCAATTAAAAACTTGTCCTGCGTCGCACTTTGTTGCCTCGGGTCCGGCCGATCCCACGGTCTTGATCAAAGATTCCCTCAGGAAGATCCCTAAAACCAGTCATAACTCATACTCTGAGATCAGCTCTGTGGTTTTAACAGCCATTTCACTGAACCAACTTAAACTGGAATGGAGAATGTGACGAAATTGGAGATGATTAAACAGAATGTGTTGGGATTAAACAGAGTGTGTCTATCAAAATGCAGTGGCTAAAGTTAACTTTCATTGATATCTAAAACTAAGTTTTTTTTCTCTGCATAGTTTTGCATAAAACAAACGCCTCATAAAAGTGCATGGTTGTTCATATCTGTCAGTTTATGGTTTTGAGTTGTGACTGTAATGGGTTAATTTTCACATCCTCTTTTTTTTTTTGGATTCTCTGCACACCTCCGTCTCTCTGCATGAGTAAGTCCTGTGGTATTTGAGGAAGTGTTCTCTGAGAGAGGTGTGCTGCTTACTCGCTGCCGTCCCGTAGGAGTTTCCAAAGCAGCTTTAAAAGGCTTTGTGTGTGTTGGTTGTTCCATTCATCCAGGCCTTGAGGAGAATAGAAGTGAAGGTTGCTTTGAGAGCTCTGCAGAAAGATGGCTGGCTGAGAGAGATGGAGGCATTGTGTTGATGCATGAACAATAAAACGTGTTGTCTAATTACTCTTTGTGCACAGGCTTACCACATGAAACCTTTCAGATATGTATGCATATGTCCTTAATGAACATGGGGGAATATTTATTTTTCAGCTGGATTTAATGCTCCTGTTATCTGTGTTTAGTCATTATGTATTTACTCTGCACTGCTTTTTTTCTAATCAGAGGAAATATTGTTTTAAACCGAACAGCCATTGTAGCCAATGTTTGTTTTTTTATAAAATAGTAAAATCTAGTTGCAAATAATCAAGGTATGTTTTTCGCACCGTGAGATTCATATTGAATCTCAATTTTTGTTTTGCATCAGTATAGCAGTACAATAGAATTTTTGTTAATATTGCTTTTTAAAATATGAGAAATTTAGAATGAGAAATCACATTAATCATTATGATGATCATGATCAAATTAGTTAATTTATCAGAATTGATATGTAAAATCATTGTGAATCTATCAATAATATTTAGTATTTTGCCCAGAAAGATTAATGTCCATGTGAACAATATTCCACATTTTCATAATTTGTTTAGTGTTTGAATCATTTCTGAGGTCGTGTTTCCTTGTCTTGCTTTGGTTAGTCGTTTCAGTAACCTGTGATGGTAATTTTGATTGTAGTTTGTTTCCTCAGGTTTGGCATATTTTGCATATCTTAAGCACTTTTTTACGATATGCTTACCAATGAATTAATGCGTGCACTATTTTGGATGATTACATACCTTTCTGATTTAAGGTGTGGAAGTAAACATCAGTTGAGAGGTTTAACGAGAACCAGCCGTTTGGAATCGCGTCCAGTTCCGGAGGGCATCTTGGTAAAGGTGCCAGCTCGGCAGTCGGCACTTCCATAAGAAGTCTGGCACAATGCTGAAATTCAGGTTTTCAGTGTCTTTTGAAAGGTCGTCTCTGAACTGGAGCGGCTCAGCTGAACTTCCTGCATCCTGTAAATATTCTGGCATTCCACAGACATGCTTGGAATATTTGAACGGCACACCAGAAAACCCAGTCTTAGTCACCCACTCAACAGCGACAGCTACTCAATGGAATGTTTTTTTTTTTTGTGCAGTAGTTAAACAACTGGATGTTACATGTTGCATTAATTTTTTTTTTATAAAGTTACTTTTTTTCTTTTAAAATATTCTTAATAATAGTTTCATGTGATTAATTCATTAAAAGAGACCAAAACATCAGATACTTGGACTAGTAAACAAGCACCCAGAACACCCTAGCAACCACATATCAACATGCTAATGCATTTAGAACACCTTAGCAACTGCATAAGAGCTGCACGATTCTGGATAAACTGAGAATCACAGCATTTTGTGTTTAAAATAGACATCATGATTCTCCCACAATTCTGATTCGACAACTAAACAAAACATGTTATTTGCTAGAGTTTCTGACAAAATGTTAATTGCTGCATGCGATCTATTTAAAAAAAAGAAAAAAAAAAAAGAAAACATTTTTTACAAATCTGTTTGAATGAATGATTCAATGACTCACTCATAGGCCTTGTTTACACTTCAGGTCTTAATCCCCAATTGTAATTTGTTGCCTATATCCGATTTTTTTGACCGTCTGTTCACGCGTTCTTTCAATATCTGATTCATGTGTTTACACTTGACATGGATCTGACATGTTTAAAGGGGGTTCTTGCACAGATGGACGAACGCGATATATGCTTGATTCTAGCTTTTCGATATGGGCAAAGTTCGCCAAACATCACCATGATTTTGAGGTGGAGGAGGACGAAAAGGGCCATCACTGCAGCCTGTGCATATGCTTCAGTTATTGTGTGCGAGAGAGATCTCAGGACTGGTGGGAACATACAACACAATCTCATGAAAGTGTGTATCTATACCACTAATTTTATTTCTCGTGCCATTTATAAGCCAAAAATAGTTTTTGTGTGCATATGATACGCACTGTAATCGGATTAGGGGTGTGGTAACCTTTGATGTTGTCAACGTTTGTCCACATTCCTCTCCTACGACACAACGTTCCGTCGGGCCATCCGTCCCTTTGCAGAAGCGCGTCGGGGTTTCATTAAACCGCGGAGACGTTGCCTAATGCCTCAGAAAATCTGATCTGCCTGTTTACATGACGGTCGCATTGGCACACATCCGATTTATATCCACAAATGAACGAGGCCTGAAACCGATCTCGAAATATCCGAATGCATGCGTTTTCCTGTTTACACTGTCATAGAACACATCCGATCTGTGTCACATATGAGCAAAAAATCGGAATTGGGTTACATTTCACTGACAGTGTAAACAGAGCCCATCTACGGAGAGCCTGGCCACTCCCTATTAAGTCCTATTGTACCGAATTTTGGTTGTAGTTCCACCAGAGTTCCACTGGGGGCGATTGGCCATGAGTGCAAAATGAATGGGAGTCTATGGAGCTAGACGGCTAAATTTGTCTCTTTCACCCGATTGCCGTTGAGAAATCTCAGATTTGATTGTAGGTTTTGCAAGTTTAACATGGGTTATAGGTCGAAAGTTGAATGAACGAATACTTATGTCCTTTCGATTTCTTACAGGTTGAGTTGTTGTTGCCCATAACACGCTAGCATTCTGCTAATGAACGCTGATTGGTCAGTGAAGGACTGATTACGACCAGAGATACCGCTTGATGGCATCGTGGCATCCGAAGCAGGACCAGAAACAAACAAAACAAAAGCTCTTCTAGCACATGTATTTACCTGTGTCAGTTGTGTTGTCGATGCCTCGAGAGAAAAGAAAGTGCAGAGCGCGAAAGCACCAAAGTGACTGAAGGATTGCCGTAAAGCAGTATCTCTGGTCGTACGATGTGTATGACGTCACTGACACTTTAAAAGACTTTTTAAAGCAAATAAGTGACTCTAAAAAATCTAACACCCAGCAGTGTGTAGTTTCTCCTTTCGAGTACAACATTCAAATTACTAGACAAAAAATTATATCCTGAGAAAAGTGGATTTTGAGGGGTATAGCGCCATAGACCTCCATTCATTCTGCACTTGTCCTGTGAGCGCCCTCATATGGAGCCAGAGTGGAACTGCAACCAGTTCAGAAGCCGGAAGTTTACTGAGAGTGGAAGTTCTCCCCTTATTAGACATTCTCTGGTGTAAACGAGGCCATAAATTCTTCACCTGTTTCATTACTGAATGAATCAGCGTCGTTGAAAGAATCTTTTGAATGAATGATTCAGTGAGAAATACATTCTTTTTAATACACTTATCACCACCTACTGTACTGGTGTTATGATGTAATTGATATAATCTTTATTTAAAGCATCAAGTTACTTTCAAAAGGTTTTTTTTTTCTATTTTGATTGCTACCACAGATTTTACCATAGATGTCAGTGTTTATATTCGAACTATAAACTTTTATCCCAGTATTTCAGTGGTAATTTAAATCATTGTAAGACAGAAATGATGATACTGTGTGGTTGAAAAGACTGTTTGCGAAGCGGTTTCATATCTATACATGACAACTGCTCTCTCTGGATCAGCAACAGCGCCGACACAGATTTAAATGTTCGCTGTGATCTTACTTGTCAAAGGTTTAATAGACACAGCCGAATCATTGTCATTTAGAAAATAGAAATAGCATGTTTTTTTTTTGTTTTTTTTAAAGACATCGCAAAAGATTAATTAACGATTAATCAAGCAGCTCTAGCATTGTGTCTTTTCCAAAATGTAAAAAATAAATGGAATTATTTTCCTTCATTTCACCCTTAAGCTTTTCTTTCCTTTGTTCATTGTTTTGTTCTTTTTTCTTTCTTTCTTTCCGTCATAACTTCAGATCTGTCATCCAGCACAATAACATATTGTTTGATGGGTGACATTCTCAGATTTGTAGATTTATGCTTTATGCCACTCATCTTCACATAACAATCTTGAAGAAAGAAGCATGCAAATGTCATATCGGTTACGCCGTATTTGCAGTCATGATCTAATGAGTGTTTGGAGTTTGACTGCTCATTGTGTGCATGTGAAATGAGACGCCGCTGTTCTCCTGTCCTTCACTTCTGTCACGTTACCGTCATTCTTACCCCTTTTGATTAAAGTTGAAGTGTTGTGTTGTAAACACGGCACCATTAATGTGCCATAACACGTGGATGAGAGCAACTACTTCTTTTCCCTTTTCTTATGGCTGTTGAGCCTTTGAGACTTTAGCTCTGTATGAATGATTTATATTAGTGTGGCATGTGCTTTTTCATATTGACAAGGCTAAATCAATCCAGCTCTGAGAAACAAGAGATTAGCCAAAGATTTTCTGAATGTGCAAAACTTTAATAGGGTGCAGTCATTAAGATGTTCCAAGGTTTTCTTTCGCATGTTCTGTTGAAACTTTATTTTACCAGCATTGTTTGGCAGCATTTACTATGAATCAAGGTGCTCCGAGACACTAAAACCACCAGATCTTGAGGATCGCCATGGAACCGCACTTCACTGAAACGCACTCAGCTGTTCCAGAAGAAAGATGACCAATCAGGGCGATTTCTGTTGTCGCGGCTTCTACGTCATACAGTGAGAGCGGTTCAAAGACGGCCGTTGTCACGGTCTTGTGACCAATGATTGCCTGCGATAATTGTCTGACGGTATCATAAATTTAGCATGATCATCTCGGTGTGTTTGCTGCTATGACGTCACCTATGTCTTCTGACTAGCCAATAGAAATACAACATGAAAATGGCGTATTGATCAACGCGACATGGTGCTAAAACTTAAAACTACTTAGCTCAATCTCCATTTGCAAAATTGGCATGCCAAGCTGGCCTCCTTTCCCTAACCATGACCACGTCCGTCCATATTTTCCGCTTTTGCTTCCTCTCTTTTTTCCAGAGCACATAAAATTGCCAATTGCGATATATTTGCTCTATTTGAGCAAGATGAAGAGTTTACCACTAGCGCATGCTGATGAGGTTTTATTCTTATAATACTACCTTGAGTCGTAGCTTAGGATTCAATAGGTGTCATCGTCGTACAGTCTACGTACATGTCGTACCCAAGTTTTTAAAATCCATGTTGTACAGTGTGATTTGTAATGATCTTATAGGGTTGCTGAAATCGCATAGTCTGTAGCAGGCATAAGATGTTCAAATAAATTTGTCACAATGTTTCAGGTATTTGCTAGGTTTTCAACCACTTTTAAAGTCCACATGAAATCAATGGAATCTTGCAATGTTTATTATAAATGATTTATCCATGCACATGATTCATTTTTTTTTTTCATTCATGTACCCTCGTAATCTTTAATCAAAATAACTTGCAGTGACATCTCGTCTGTTCTCTGATGACATGTTTACTGGCATGAGGGCAGGACAACCTGTCACTCACATGAGATCCACCAATAGCAAACCACAACCATCCAATCAATTCCTCATGGACAAAATCAAGTCCCGTCCTACTTTTTTTTTTTAGTCCGAGAAGCCGTTTCACTCAGATATACGTCACAACAGAGAAGAAAAGAATATCGCAGCGTCCGGCTAATGCTGACTTTAAGTATGAGCAATTGTAATCGTGATGCTTGCCTTTGCAAACATCCTTGAATATAAGCCGTACTGTACCGAAGAGCATGCAAGCTAAAATGACTGGTTGCGTTCAGTCCTTACAAACTGCCACTTATCTCTCTGCTGTTATCACTCTCTTTCTGACTTTAGACAGTGTTGTTTACTTCGGTATTCTGGCGGTCTCTGCAGTGGCGGTCAGGATTGCTCTACCCAACACTTTGGCTCCCCAGATAAGGAAATGCCACTTCCTTTGGCTTCAGTAAAGCCGCCAGTGAGAACTGCAGCTTGACTCGAGACAATAGTTCTGTTTGTACTCACACACACAAGCGTATAATTTGTCATTATCTCCAGTGTGCTCCTGATTAACCTCAAACACAGTCTGCTCTGTGTTTGGACCCTGTCAGATGAGAAGTGTCAGAAAGACTCGGGCCGGTGAGGGCGAGAGACGAGACGCGAGTACTCATGGACGGTGACGACACTGATCAATCATCTTAACGCGGTTGCGTGACATGACTGCTTTTTTTAACTTTAAAAAATTTCAGTTTGCAAGATGTGCCAACCAGATTGGGTACAGTGCAATTTTCGGCACTACAATTTGCTTAGTAGTATTCTGATAAGTGTACATGTGACATTGTGCAATGCATTGAATAATTAGCTGTTTTTTAACACTGATTTTGGCTCTTTTTTTTCTTTCTTTCTTTCTTTCTTTCTTTTTTTTTCTTTTTTTTTTACATTTATCTATTAATCAAATCATTATAGGATGTTTACCAACAGTTATTTGCACTGTTCATATGGTAGTATTTAATTTTCATTCAATTTCATATCAACACAAACTCTGTCACAAACTCAAAGTAAAGTGTGCTGAAACTGTAATTGTGTTGGCGAGCTCCTGGCATCCAAACAGTAATTAAAGGCTCATCTCCTGTTGAATGTGTTGCTCTTATGAATCTGTGTCTCTCTTTACAGCCTCATTAGTTCTTCACTTTGCCCTTTTGTCTTTTGTTCTGAAGTAACTAACTAAAAGTAGTGATCCTGCTAACTTATCAATGTTTTTGTCATGTTTTGTGCATAACCATGTAAAACTGATTCAATAATCAGATGCTGTGCAGGATTCATTTCAATGAATCAGTTCATTTTAAAGAACCGCTGAAAATTATAACAGATTAACTAAGTCTTGTTAATGAAAAATGGCTGTTTATCGGTGCATTATCAGCTTATTTCTATTAACTAGGTGTTTTTATAATTTTATAATGGAAATTTAAGTTATTGTTTGTTGTTGCTGTACAAATTGAGTTTTTTGTTTTTGTGCACAATAAAAACTCTGCTTTAATTAGATTATTCATATGCTTTTGTGTATGAAAAAGGTGCTTCCTCCTTTATAATAATTTGTCGATAACAGGTTTTTGTTAGTAACTTGTAGTTTAGCTGGCTACTTTTTCCAGTTGTTTCGTTTAACTGTGGTATGCCACATTTTGAAGGCTTCCTCAACATTTGTGTTAGTATTGTTTTGGGCCGGAAATATCCTGTGGTGTCATTCGTCCTTGAAGAAACTTTCCACAACTCCTTTTCAAAATGCACACACACTCACTCATACAGAGATAAACTCCGGAAACAATAAAAAAAAAAAAAAATATATATATATATATATTTTGTAAGCACTACTGAAATGCACACCCCAATCTTTTTCATGTTTTGTAATTTGTGATAGTTTATATTGATGGTTATCTTGTAGTTTATATGTTTTATAAGACGCTGCACCAAGTAAAAAGTGTCTGGTTTAATAACTTCAACTCCATTTATTTGTGTATAAGCGCATTAAAATATTGAGTGAAACTATTTATATCAGTATTAGCTCTGTTGTGCATCTTGCAAGTCAGAAGTCACTAAGTATACCTGCCAACCTCTTGCAGATTTCAAGCCAAACCTGTGTGAATGTCCTCAATCCAGGTCTTAGTTATATTGAGGATGTGTGTTATCATATAAAAACATGCGTTTCTGGACAGTGTTTGTAATGTAATCCCTCTTTAGAGTTGTATTTCTCAGTTTGCAGAAGGCAGCACGATGCCCGTCTGTAGATTAGTCTTCCTTAGAGACATTTGAGTAATTCTTAATAGATTTTCAACATGAATTTTGAATAATCTGGGGATTAGGGATTCGAGTTATGTGATATTATGAGCTTTGGTCTGAGAAGATGTGATAAATGGATTTCTCAGAGGGAAACGCTCAGGGTTTAGGGTGAAGGAATATTACTCTAATATAAAACCTTCCCATTAAAAGTCTTTTAATACATTTGTGGTGATTCAATAAAATGTGTAATGCAACCCTATTCTTTAAGTTTCACAGTCACATGGGAGCAAATTACAGTTGCCTCGGGCGACACGAGCACAAAAGTAACAAACAAAAACATCAAAACATAATGAAAATTATCCCGTAATTTACTCACCCTCAAGCCATCCTAGGTGTATATGACTTTCTTCTTTCAGCCAAACACAATCCTGGCTCTTCCCAGCTTTATAATGGGAGTCAATAGTAACTGAGATTTTGAAGCCCACAAAAGCACATCCATCCATCATAAAAATAACCCTTATGGCTCCAGGGGGTTAATAAAGGCCTTCTGAAGCGAAGGGTTAGGGAAGTGATGCATTTTTGTAAGAAAAATATCCAAAATGATAACTTTATAAACTGTAATTTCTAGCTTTTTTTCCGTCTCGCGATAAGTAATTCCAGAAATGATGACAACGGATGTTGGTAGGTTTATATCGCAGCCACCGCACTAGCCATTATTTTTAATCGAAGGAGACGTAGGTATGTTTTCCAAGCATTAATGGCAAGGAAACCAAATTTACTTGGGAGTGCCACGTATGAGGTGTTTCTGGGTGTTTCTTCCTCCTGTCTGCTTCAAGCTCTTGATAAATTGTGGCTTTTTCTTTGTTGTTTAGAATCCAGTATTCTCATAATTCTTTTGTCTTTTATGAGTTTAATAAAGAACTGTCTCGTCTTCTGTCCAAACATAGCACGCTATCTTTAAAGAATGACCATGTGACTTTTACGTATGTTTCCATTGCAGTTTTGCGAAATATTACTTTTTTGAATTGTCTGAAAAACCATCTCATCAAACTTTTTTTTATATATATATAAAATATCTCGAATAAGGACAGATGCTGTCAAGCTCCAAAAATGACAGAATGCCACTTTAAACCTACCACAAAATGTATCTGAAATCATACAATAGTACAACATACTGACATTTTAGTTGTTAAATTGTGATGTCTTTCATTAAATAACAACTTAAATCTGTTTTGTGCACTATATTAGGTTTTCTGAAGTCTTATGAACAACTTTTTGCCAATGGTGGTTATGCTAATAGTTTACATTTGGTGTGTTTTCAATTCACAATTTCAATTTGTGATATTCAAAGGGTAATGGAAATGCAGCTATTGTTATCAATGTAAATTTGATCAAAATCTCAATTATATCTATTGCCCAGCCCTATCTGAAAGTTACACAGCTATAATATAACTCCATGTTCATAAACACCCATTAACCTGTGGCATTAAAGTGACAATGTCTGTTCGTCACGCTCTGCATTTTCTCTCTCTGTGTGTGTGTGTGTGTGTGTGTGTATTGATTGTGTTTTTGAAGGCCTCAGTTGTCCTGCTGGTGTCTGATCTAAGTCTCTCCTCTGGCCAGATGGTTGATGCTGTGCTATTGACTGTGAATAAAGGGTCAAGAGACACACACACACACACACACACACACACACACACACACACACACACACACACACACACACACACACACACACACACACACACACACACACACACACACACACACACACACACACACACACACACACACACACACACACACACACACTTGTTCGGTTAAGAAGGCTGGCCTTACCCCATTCATACAGCCCAGCGTTTTGACAGATGGGCAGATATGAACATCATCTCTTTGGCATATTTACCATACACTATCCAATAAGCTGAGATGATTCTTTGTTTGGGTCCAGTCCAGCCACTTTGGAGTCCAGAATGTGCCGGATTAAAGAGAAAACCATATCAGACCGTTAGGTCAAACACAAAAGTGCAAATGTCCTTGAGACTTTCAGCAGTGAGTCTGAGTTTGGTTCTTATAAAGTGTGAAACAACCTCTGAATCTGTAAATCGGCACATTAGCAGTCGAGAACAGATGTTTTTGTGTTGAACAGATTTGTTATGTGCTGTTGAATTGAACATTGAATGTTTTTAAAATCATTTAAAAGAAAATGTTTTTTTATACAGACAGTCTATGGGTAAGTTTCTGCTCACCAAGGCTGCATTCATTTGATAAACACTGTTATTGTGAAATATTATTACAATTTAAAATAACTTATTTTTATTTGAATATATATATATATATATATATATATATATATATATATATATATATATATATATATATATATAATAATGATGAACTCTAATGTATTCCTGTGATCAAAGCTGAATTTTCAGCTTCAGTGGCACATGATCCTTCAGAAATCATTCTAATATGATGATTTGCCACTAGAGAAACATTTATGATTATCAATGTTGAAAACAGTTGTGCTGCTTCATATGGGATTGGATTCTTTAAATATAAATTGGATTCAGGATTCTTTAAATATAAAGTTCAAAAGAACAGCATGTTTTTGAATTTCTTTTTTTTCTTTAAATGTCTTTTGATCAATTTATAGTGTCCTGGCTTTTTATTCCTTTTATTTTATTTTCTGTAATAAGCTAAATGTTTAAGTCAATGGAAAAACAGTCATGAGACACGCAAGAACCAATGCTTGTCATTTAGCCTGGCAGGACACGTCTTGACATGCCATGTTGAAACGTACATGAGCATGAGTTAATTTGAGAGCTTTCAGTGAATAGCATCTTGTCCCTCACACAAATCAATCATATGACTTCAGAAGACTTGGATTATACAGCACACAAGTTGTATGGATTTCCATTGTGGTGCTTTTTTGTCATTTTTGATTGTGATATATTAATTTAAGACTTTAAAAAGATTTTTTTCTGATTGTTCAATTTATTTCACAGTTTCAGTGCGTTCAATCCACTTAAATCGGTTTCATGGAAGTTAACTTAATCATTCAAAACAGCTTGAATGTAACTCTACACTCTTGCCTCATTTAGTATACGTGGTTCTATGAATATGTAAATGAGCCCCGCCTCCACTCACTCACTCAGCTCAGAGATCCTCTCTTTGACGATCACACGTTGATCTGATTGGTTACAAGGTAGTTTGTGACGTCAGAAACACCAGTGATTTCAAAGCGTGTTTTAGACTGTCTTTGGTTCACTGCAGTTTTAAGGAGAAAATACTCAGCAATGAATTCACACATGGTTTGTCTTAAAGCATTAAAAACACCACATAGACATATAAACAACATTTAAAAACTTGATTTTCACCACAGGGAAACTTTAACATGTCTCTTGAATAAAGTAAGTGAACGACATGAGGGGTAAATGATGACTGAAGTTTCTGAGTGATGCAGTACTAGGGACTCCACTCGGTCGGTCATTTTGAATAAATAATATTTTCTTTGTTATTTTGATGTTGCACTCGTAAAACATTGAGGCTGTTTCTGGCCCCCTGTGGGAGCCGTGATAGCGTCCTCTATCAAACACCCTCCAGCTTTGGGCCTGTCAGAGAACGACATGCTAGTAAATGTCAATGATGACATGGCTTTAAAAATCCAGTGTGCTCGCGTCTTCATGACTGACAGAGATTAATGACTCTTCTGTCGGCTTCAGAATCGTCCCGTTCTCCTGCTTATGGCACAGCTGTACCTGCGAGAGACCGAGCAAACAGGGGTGTGCTGTTTTATTGAGATTTGTTGAGAGAATGTGTGTTTTGTGTGGTCTAAGACTCGTCCTGTCAGTGGTGTTGCATGAATCGGTCTATTGTGATGTAGATGCAGCAGACATATGTGACGTCTCTCACTAGCTGCCCAACAGAACTATTGTTCTCACCTAAACGTCATCCGTTGTCACACTCGTTTTATTTTGAGAAGATCTTTTCTTGATAAAATATTACAATTAAATTAATTTAATTAATTCATTTACATAGTATTTTATATGAATTAGTTTTTATTTTCTCAATTACTTTTATTTACTTATTTTATGTATATAATATAATTTTCTTAATGGATTTTATTTATTAATTTATTTTAATATTGCATTTATTTTAATATGTAGTTTAATCATACACATATATATATATATATATATATATATATATATGTGTATGTGTGTGTGTGTGTGTGTGTGTGTGTATGTATATGTATGTGTGTGTGTGTGTATATATGTGTGTATGTATATATATATATATATGTGTGTGTGTATGTATATATATATATGTGTGTGTGTGTGTGTGTGTGTATATATATATATAGATATATATAGATATGTATAGATGTATAGATGTATAGATTATGTATTATGTATAATCTCGAATAAGGACAGATGCTGTCAAGCTCCAAAAATGACAGAATGCCACTTTAAACCTACAGTACCACAAAAATGATCTGAAATCATATTACAATAGTACAACATACTGACATTTTAGTTGTTAAATTGTGATGTCTTTCATTAAATAACAACTTAAATCTGTTTTGTGCACTATATTAGGTTTTCTGAAGTCTTATGAACAACTTTTTGCCAATGGTGGTTATGCTACTAGTTGTGGGTAAATTACGGACTTGTCATTTTTGGGGGTGGCTAATATACTTTTTAAAAAGACTAAATGGGTCTATTCTGAGATCTGTTATTGTTTTATTGTGTGCTGGCCTGGACTGTTCCAACTTTGACTAAACTCATTGTTGAGCTCTGAACAACAATAGCTGATGACTCAGGGCTTTGAGCGCATCATCAGAAAGTGTTTTACCTCCCGTGTGCACAATCGAACGACTGAACCGAGCTGCAGCTCTGAGGAATCTGCTGTTTATACCAGCTTTCATTACTGAGCTTCATAAAGTTTTAAAAGAGCAGGAATGCTCTGCTAAATTATTCATTTCAGGGTGAACCAGCTCATTTTATGTAGGGATGCACCGATATGAAAATTTTGGCCAATACCGATAATTATTTATATTTGAAAGCCAATAACCGATATATTGGCTGATAAATCTAAATCCAAATTACAAACCTGATTACAATTTTATGTAGCCTATATGATGGATATAGATTACTGATATTCTTCAGTAGAGTAAATGTTAAAATGTTATTTTTAGTTTACATGATATATCAGCCACCATATCAGTATCGGCCGATATTTGTTAATTTTTAATGTTGTCTTTATCGGCCTGATAGGGCTGGGCGATATATCGCATGACATCGTTAGGCGCATCTCGTCAGTAAAGCCGGTTCCTTGATTAGTAGTAAATCGCCATCACCTGCTTTCAGATGGAGCGGCATTTACAACACAGAGCCGTAGTTAACTGACAAGCTGAGCCATATCGCATTAAAAATCACAGGCGATACGTCCGCGGCCTGATGAGAAAATTTGGCCGATATATTAGTTATATTTCCTTCAGCTGAGACACTTCAGATGCCTTGATGGTTTTGAATTGCTTGAAATATCATTGGATTCACTTCAAAAAAAGAAAAATACAATTTGCAGTGCAAGTCTGAAATACTTGCTAATATAATACAGGCTAAATAAAATAATAACGAGAACATTATAAGTGTGTGCTTGGGACATGGCTTTTAATGGTGAAACTTGTTTTTGCTCTCAAAAATTAGTTTAGATTTACCATCCAATATATTGGTTATCGGCTTTCAAATATAACAAATTATCGGTTATCGGTATCGACCAAAATATTCATAACGGTGCATCCCTAGTTATTTTATATTGTGTGTCCTGTGCACCATTAGATGCAAACTAACTTTAACTTGCTCAGCAAAGTTCTCTTTAAACTATTGCATGACCGTCGTTGACCTGAAAGTGCAAACTGATTGTATAAGGATGTTTATATGCTGACGTCCACTATAGCGATGCATAAAACACCAGACCTTTATTTGCGGATTGACAGTGGCACTCATTATCTCCCAGAGTTCCCTGAGCTCATTAAATATGTGCATTTGATTGGCTGTGCTGACATGATGATAAATGTCGAACATTAACCCTTCCTCTTCTTCCATTCTGTTTTATTGTTTAACTGGGATCCAGGGGCCATGATCCCATCGGTTCATTAGGAGAGTTTAAGAGCGAGAGGGAAGCTCTGTGAGATAATGCTGGGAGGACGATGATCTGGTCATGATGGTCACTTGCTCTCCACCAGGGGTTGTTCTTGTGTGGCATTTAGGAGAAGACACTATTAAAAGACAAGGTTAATTAGTTTTATCTGTGTTCGGCTCGGTCTCATTAATGCAGGATATTCTGGAGAGATTGCTGGCAGGTTTGTCCTGGCTGGTCCACCTCACACATAATCTCATCTGAATTGTGCTTTTCTTTTAGTTTAATCAGAGAATGTTTCAGTAGATGACCTTATGTCAGCATGTACAGTGACTAAGTAAGCCATTGGTGGATTTTCCATAATTATCTCCATTAAAAATGCATTCACTTTATTTAACGAACTACACTACCATTTAAAAGTTTCGGGATGGTAATATGTATTAATGTTTTTGAACTCTTATGTCACCAAGACTGCATTTATTTGATTAAAAAGTAATAGTTCAGTAAAAGTACAGCCATATAGTGGTAAATCTTATTAGAGTTCAAAATAACTGTGTTCTATGCGATTATACATATTTTTTACATTTTACATAATATTTCTTGCTTTTTTTTAGCATCACTCAGTTTTCAGTGTCACATGATCCTTCAGAAATCATTCCAATATGCTGATTTTCTGCTCAAGAAACATTTCTGATTATCACTAAAATAGTTGATAGTTCTGTGGAAACCATGATACATTTTTTTCAGGATTCTTTGTTGAATAGAAAGACACAAACCTAACATAAATGTCTTTGTTCCTTTATGTTTGCAGTGTCGTTGTGGTCGTACATTGGTAATATAGTTGACTGAATATTGTATTTCAGATTAAAATCAGACAAAATGTAGAGGAGGAGTATATTTTATCCAGTGAGAACTTGGATGCGCTTCATGTTACAAAATGCAGTCAGGTGGATGAAAGTGAGGGGTTAAAAAAGTAAGAGCGATTCTGTGTCATTTTACTGTCCACTAGTTTAAAAAATGTAAGAAAAGATGCAACATTTGATGAGCTACGAGCAAGCGTTAACTTAACACTTAAGCAAGCTCCACTAATTTAGCGAGTCAGTTTACGGACACTCATCTGAACTCTTTTGCTGTGTTTTGGTATGCATTAATGAAACCGATAATTTTGCTCTGCAAATACTAAGCTATCAGGAACTTATGTTATCGCTCTGTCTGTGTTATTAGCGTGGGAGTTTGCTGCGGTCTCGCCTCTCTACATTATACCCACAATCCTCTCTGCCTCAGTAGCAGTGACCCTCTCGTTCCGGGAGATTCCCACTGTTTCTCACCTTGGCTGACCTTCTCCTCACTCATCTCATTATCCTCGGCCCACACTGAAACCTGCGGACTATGACACAATCTATAACCGCACTGTCTGTGCGGCCTGATACGTCAAACACTGTAACTGCAGAATAAATGTGTGGCTAATTGCGTGTCTCCGCTTTAGAAGGAATCGATCAGAATGGCGAATGGTATTTTGAGATAATGAATGTTTTCTGCTTGTTGACTGTGATTTGAGATTGTTTTCACACTTGTTTCGATTGCACGGTTTGATTTAGCCACTCTTTTGTCCTTTTACATTGTATTTGCGGTGGGTGGAATGACCAAAATCACCATATAAGCAATTACACGGTAATGGTGTCCTGATGTCCTGATATAGATATTTTTGTTTGAAATTAAGCCCAGAAGTGTTTTATGTATTACACAAACCATTTGATTTATTTGTCTATATTTAAGTTTATTATTTAATTGGTCTATTTCTATTGGTCTATTCTATTTATTTTATTAATTCATTTTAATTAATCTAAAAATAGATTTCTTAATTAATTATTTAATTAATTGTTTTATTTGAATAATTTCTTAAAGGGTTAGTTCACCCAAAAATGAAAATTCTGTCATCATTTGTTCACCCTCATGTCGTTCCAAACCTGTTCATCTTCGGAACACAAATAAAGATTACACGAGAATGAACCTCATTGGTTCTTGCTAAAGCTCAAACGTGATGCGTAACACGAGAATGAACCTCATTGGTTCTTGCTGATGTGTAACACGAGAATGAACCTCATTGGTTCTTGCTGATGTGTAACACGAGAATGAACCTCATTGGTTCTTGCTGATGTGTAACACGAGAATGAACCTCATTGGTTTTTCTCCGTTTACCATATCTGATGTGCTTTGCTAAATGTTTATATGTGAATAAAAGCCTAAATTTAATCTCGTCTTTACAAGTAGTTTTACAATCTCTTCATGAACTTTTTGAAGTGTCAAAGAGTCAGTTGTGTGGCTGTCAATGGATGGACCGAAATCTCTCAGATTTCATCAAAAAGATCTTGATTTATGTTCTGAAGATAAACAGGGTTGGAAAGACATGAGGGTGAGTAAATGATGACCGAAATTTTCATTTTTGGGTAAACTAACCCTTTAATAATAATTAGATTTATTTGATTTTAATAAATATTTTATTTAAATTAAGTTATTTATTAATGTATTAATATTTAAATCACTGAATTTGATTTCTGTTGATCATTATAAAAATACTGTATGGTTATGCGATTTTTTTTTTTTTTTTTTTTTTTTTTTTTAAATTAATACAATATTTGAGTTGATTTTCCAGCAAATATGACTGTACTATGATGTATATGGTAATGTAGAGAATAGATTTTACTGTATTATAAAATAATTACCCAAACTGAAGTGTAGATTTTAGTTGGAGTGATTTGAGTCCGATGCTTCAGGCCGGTAGAGAGGAGGACGAGTGGAAGCTCTGTTCAGTGATTTTCCTACATGTGTTCCTGACTCAATTATGGTAATTCTTCAAACAGTCTGGAACAATTATTTTCCCATTATTAAATTTAGGACCTGCAGAAGTTCAAGTGTAGTTGGCCATTTAAAATGAAGCAATTAGAGAACTCTAGGTGTGTTGGCATCACAGGCACTGACCCGCTGGTGCTACCGCCGGCCATGTGTGATGAGGATGACGATGATGACGATGATGATGATGAACGGAGTGGATCTGACCCGGTTCAGTTTGGACATGACAGAAACAGGCTCCGGGTCAGATTTTCGAGCAGGGTTTCAGCATTGCCTCTGCAAGAACTGCACTTGTTGGAAACAAGGTAATTAGTGTAAGTTTGCCTCCCTTCACTATTGTCCCCCCCATCAGAATAATGTGGAAAGTCTTTAGATCCGCGGTTGGACTTTGTGGAAACATGCCTGGTTTATAATTAGTGTGATATGAAGCGAGTGTAATGTTAACATTCATGGACCGGTATATTTACTCTCTGTGTTATGAAAGCAGGAAGTTCACAAATAGTTGAAGCTGGTTTGTTGATGTTAATGCTGTAAATGCAGTTAGCAGCAGACGGGTTTATTTTGGTTCTGATGATTGGAAAATGTTTGATGGGTTTTGAAAGCTGCTTGAAATGAACTTTTTAAACAATTATAATAGAACAAATGGAAACACTAGCAAAGATATTAGCTTACAAAACTCACCGGCCAACTCAATGAAAAGCAATAACAGGGCTTGAAATGCATCTCTGAAAATGGATGCCTCATATGCACTGATTTATTCACTTGGGTAGTAGTGCTTGTGACACAGACAAATATATATGTTGGTTTAAAAAAAGTATTTTTAAAATGTATGTTTCTATCAAAATTAACAGGACATGCAAACACTGAACTCAATGGAAATGTGTGATTTTATTAATACAATGCAAGAGTTTATTTTCATGTGCATATAAATGTACACTGACAAACTTATTATTTGAAGCCACAAGTGTATTTTAAGACAAATGTCAGTGTTTCTCCCATGACTAGTTGATTTAATAGGTCTAAAGGAACATTTAATTAGACTGATTTCCAGAATACATTACTCAGTTCATTTCATTATTTTATTTAATTGTTTTTTTTTTTTCATTTTATTTCATTATTTCATTTCAATTCGAAATTGAATTCTCACTTGCATGCCATAGCTAATTATTGAAATTTCCAACATAATGAACATGGAACTTGCTTGAATTATTAACATTGTGCCCTGGCCATTTTAAGATCTGACACATTTTAAGATCTGAATTTTAGGCTGTATTACACACAGTATGTGGTTCCTTTGCACTAATGTTGCATATTTGTATTGTATTTACATTTACATTTATTCATTTTATGACGCTTTTATCCAAAGCGACTTACAATTGCTATACATGTCAGAGATCGCACGCCTCTGGAGCAACTAGGGGTTAAGTGTCTTGCTCAGGAACACATTGGTGTCTCACAGTGGATTCGAACCCGGGTCTCTCACACCAAAGGCATGTGTCTTATCCACTGCGCCATCACCACCCGTATTTTGTCTGTATAAAGCTTCAGCTTCATACTGCAGGCTTGTTTCTACCTGTTGGTTGAATTTATAAACTGTGTAGCAGACAAACTGTCTCAACATGATGATATCTCATGTCTTCATCAGCCTCTTTTCCGCATTCCCTATTTCTACAGCATAACCCAAGCTCTCTACCGTACTACTCATCTACTCATACTAGATCTCCAGTATTCATTGATTTTCTGTATGCATGAAATAACCAGTTAACCTACTACTTTTGCCAAGATGTGAAGTATACAACCACAGCAAACTGCATTAAATATTATATCCCACAATGCAGTCTCTCATTGTCACCCTTTCAATAAAATACAGAAATATTGAACCTACATGTTGGAGGGTTCATGGGAGTTTGCCCAACCAATCCACATGTGCTTTGTGGATTTGGAGAAGGCATTCGACTGTGTCCCTCGCGGCATCTTGTGGAGGGTGCTCTGGGAGTATGGGGTTCGGGGCCCTTTGCTAAGGGCTGTCCGGTCCCTGTACGACCGGAGCAGGAGTTTGGTTCGCATTGCCAGCAGTAAGTCAGACTTGTTCCCGGTGCATGTTGGACTCCGGCAGAGCTGCCCTTTGTCGCCGGTTCTGTTCATAATTTTTATGGACAGAATTTCTAGGCGCAGCCATGGGCCGGAGGGTGTCAGGTTTGGGGACCACACGATTTCGTCTCTGCTTTTTGCAGATGATGTTGTCGTGCTGGCCCCATCAGACCAGGACCTTCAGCATGCACTGGGACGGTTTGCAGCCGAGTGTGAAGCGGCTGGGATGAGAATCAGCACCTCCAAATCCGAGGCCATGGTTCTCAGTCGGAAAAGAGTGGCTTGTCCACTTCAGGTTGGTGGAGAGTTCCTGCCTCAAGTGGAGGAGAATATGTATTCAAGTATCTTGGGGTCTTGTTCACGAGTGATGGAAGGATGGAACGGGAGATTGACAGATGGATCGGTGCAGCTTCTGCAGTAATGCGGTCGATGTACCAGTATGTCATGGTGAAGAAGGTCAATCGGTCAATCTACGTTCCTACTCTCACCTATGGTCATGAGCTGTGGGTCATGGCCGAAAAGGACAAGATCCTGGATACAGGCGGCCGAAATGAGCTTTCTCCGCAGGGTGGCTGGGCGATCCCTTAGAGATAGGGTGAGGAGCTCGGTCACTTGGGAGGAGCTCAGAGTAGAGCCGCTGCTCCTCCACATCGAGAGGGGTCAGCTGAGGTGGCTCGGGCATCTTTTCCAGATGCCTCCTGGACACCTTCCCGGGAAGGTGTTCCGGGCATGTCCCACCTGGAGGAGACCCCGGGGAAGACCTAGGACACGCTGGAGGGACTATGTGTCCCGGCTGGCCTGGGAACGCCTCGGTGTCCCCCCGGAAGAGCTGGAGGAAGTGTCTGGGGAGAGGGAAGTCTGGGCATCTCTGCTTAGACTGCTGCCCCCGCGACCCGGCCCCGGATAAGCAGAAGAAGATGGATGGATGGATGGATGGATGGATGAACCTACATGTTAAATTTCAGGTTAATTGAAGCTGGCTCAGACTCCGTGCCCGCGTGGGTAAACATGAGCGTCTGAGATTTGTGATTTCTGGCTCTCTCTTAAATTGGGAGTGTTTTGTTTTTGCTGACTCTAAATGAGCGTGATCAGAACGCTTTCTCTGTTCTACAAACCTCAATTAAGGCTCGTTACAGGAAAAGAAGCTCATGGTGTTTTTCCTCATTCCACTCGATGCAGGGCAGGACTTTACGAGTAAGCTCGTTAGCGTGTGTGAAAGCCTGTGTGTAGATATTTAGAAGAGCGTTTGGAAACGAAAACGCCGTTTTCAAATATATCTGGATTAATATAGACGTATAGCCACAGACAGGAGACTCACAGATGCATTCCAGCTCATTATATGCATGTATGTGTGTGTATACATACAAACATGCATGCATACATACACACGCACACATACATACATGCATACATACATAATACACACATACATACATGCATTACACACATACATTCATACATGCATACGTATGCGTGTATGTATGTATGTGTTTGTATACTGTGTGTGTATGTATATATATATATATATATATATATATATATATATATATATATATGTTAACTCTTTAGTGTCAGGATGTGAAAACCTTTTATTTTATTTGATCTCATTTTATTTTGTAATACTACAGTGTTGTGGCTGGCTGTTAGCATGTTGCTAGATTTGCTAAGTCAGAAGACCCCAATCCCAAGTCTAGTCTAATCTAGACGTGCTAGACTAGAAACTGTCCACGGTTATTAGAGCCCGACCGATATGGATTTTTGGGCGCCGACGCCAATACCGATAAAAAAAGCCAGATACCGATATATCGGCCGATATTATTTATGTGTATATTATAATACAGTAGCAATATTATTTATGTGTATTATAGTACAGTAAGTTTGGACACACTTTCCAATTGGTGTGTACAAACTTTTGATGGGTACTGTATATAGAATACACAGTATAAACAGAATAAATATATAAACGTTTTGCAATGATCACTCAAATGTGGTGATCAAACACTTGTGTGACAAAGATATGTAGTGGAGGCAGGGTGAATGATAGAATGAGAATTTGAGCTGTAACCAAACTAGTTTGCATTGCATTTTATATTATATTATATTCTAAATACTGTTGCATAATCTTCACTAACGACTTTGTCTTTTAATTTAGTCACGTTATTTAAAACATAACTTGTATCAATAAATATATCAAAAGTGTCACTGACAAAACCTTATCTTCTATTTTTAATCTTAATTTCTCTAATATCTACCAGTGGAGGAAGAACTCAGATCTTTTTAGTAAAGTAAAATTAATAATATCATAATGAAAACGTTTATAATTACATATGTACAGTAGTTTTATACCATTTTAAATTAGTAAGCAAAATCATCATCAACATCATGCCGCTCCGCTCATTATCGCTCAGCGCATAACGAGGTTTGCTTCGCGCTCCACTCAAATCGCCCCCCGCTCGCTCCAAAAAATGAAAAAAATCTACATGTATATCACTTTTAGCTTAGACCACAGCCTTACCTCCTAAAGAACTAATGAGTAACAACAACATTTTTCAAATAGAAATGTTTTATTTCAAATTACAGGCCTATGTAAGAAGGAATATAGTCTACACAAAAAGTCCTGTAAAATTAAACGAATAAATGGGCCTAATAATCTAAATAAAAATTATATAAACAAAAATATGATACATTTTTTAAAAGTAAATTAACTAAAAGGGCAGAATTTTGATAAGTGAACTTCTGCGCAACGCGCACGATTAAAATTTAAATTGGCTCCCATACACACAAACTGCTGTAAAATTAAACGAATAAATGGGCCTAATAATATAAATATTATTACGGACGACACAAATTCGGCTAAATAAAACGAACCATTAGGTCTACTTGAATGAAAAAACAAATTTGTTTGAATATTACACTATATTTAATTTACACTTTGTTACAAGTTACCGTATTCAATTTGCTAACCTTTTGTTTTCTTCCCAGCGTTTTCTTCCCCCATGTGTCTTTTGAGATTCCAAAATGAATCTTTGCTGACTGAAACGATGTCTCCACATTCGTTTTCTTGTACCACATTATTGTTAGTTAGTTATATTAATAGTACACCTGTATGACTTCTCATTTTCCTTTTGGAAGTAGCCTACTTTTTGAACTCCATTATTGAGCCGAGTTTTGACTGAAAATAGTCTACTGTTGATGACTGTGCAAGACAGATGGATCCTGGTTTAGGTTTGACTGAGCATGCTTCAGACTCGTGGTGTGAGCGGAGCGAAATTGGATCGGGACGCTCCGTCCTTTTAAAAATGCCGCTCTGCGCTCTGTCCAAGATCCTCCCGCTCCCGCTCCCCGCTCGCTCCCGCTCCACTCCGCTCACACCGGACGCGGCCGTTATTTTTTGCCACTTTTGCCAGTTCTTTGTGACAGCTTTTAGGTGCTTTATTGGCAGCGCCATCCTTGCATAAATCACCGCACGCTGCATTTTTTTAAATATTAATTTATCGGCCATTATAAATGCCTATACCGATCGTTAGGAAAATGCCTAAAATGCCGATATATCGGTCGGGCTCTAACGGTTATAGGTTTTTAGGTTGGGATCCAATCAGGCGAAAACTAAGTTCAATTGTTTATAAAAGTAATAGCACAGGTATCATTCACGTCCATTGCACATACACTTTGGGGCGAGTTACACAATGAAGTTTAATACTTAGGTTTCAAGGTTTGTGCAAACACTGCTAATAGACTTCAAGATGGATGAGACTTTATAGCGACACTGAAATGTCTGGCTGAGTGAGACAATAAAATCCTTTATTACACTTCCAGGCCTCAAAGAGAAGCTGTCGACCTCAAAGTTATGTTATAAAACCCCTCCTGGCTCACTGCGCGCCTCTCATTGCCAGAAATTGATAGATGTTTTGCTCGAGCACGTTCGTTGTGTCATCCATTCTGTTAGAAATGCATTTCTGATGTTCAACCTCTGCCTTATTTTCACTGTCTTTTCATTCCAATTGTCTTTTTCCTCCTCCACTGAAGTATTCCTGCTCTCTGTGCTATGGGCGGCTCATGCAACCTGGCTGTAATGGCCAGTTATTTTCCGACTGGAGTTATTGCTCATCGTCTGCGGCCAGATATGAGATTATTTTATGATTCCTTTTGTGCGCTTTTGACTCTGTCAGTCAGTGACTTCAATAGGGCAGTGCTCATCTCATTCCCTGTCGTTATGAAGCACTTTACAGATAACGGCATGAAAAGCTCCTGCTTTTGCCCTCAGGACAGTTCTTCAGAGGTGTTTCTGCAGGTCTGTGGTTTAGATACTCGTTTGGAGGGCAGGCGGATGACTTTTCCTTCTCTCGCTGATGCAGCTGGTGTCCGCGTACAGCTCAATGGGCTTCATTCACTCAGAGCCAGAGGAAGAGCGGCGACTGAAGCGTCTGCTTTCTCTCGGGACATGGAGGCCTCTAGGGACCTGAACTTCCTGTCACAGTCTCTCACACACGGGCCATCTCATGCTGCACTGATCCTCTTTGTGCCGTTCCCTTCCTCCTCTTCCTTCAGCTCTGATGTAAAACCTATAGGGAGATACACAACTAAGCAGTGTTTTTTTTTAATGCAACAAATGCACATGAACGCTGTTGCAAACAGTTGGCTGTGAAATTATCCTGCCTTATTTTCATTAAATTCATTTTAGGTGGCATGACGTTATTTTTTTTTTTTTACATTTGTTTTATTTGATTTGCTCCAATTAGGTATCAGCAGCCTCAGGATGCTTTGTATGTATATATGTGTGTGTGTGTATATATATATTTATATAAATATATATAAATATAAGTGTATGTGTATATCTATATGTGTGTGTGTGTGTGTGTGTGTGTGTGTGTGTGTGTGTGTGTAAGGTTTTCTTATATAAATAACCTGTTACAGTTGTGCAGATTGTGGTGCTTTTAGCCAACTGTTAGCCAGGTTTGAAATTCCAATCAGAGCAAACTGAGCTGAGCTAATATAATCATTTGTGTTTATGTGCTTTTCCATGAGCGTGTGTGAGAGAAAGAGATGTCATCTGGCAGAATGTTCTTCTTACTAAGATAAGAGCTGTATATGTGGCAGTTTATGCACATTAGAGGCATGCAGCATATTCTCAACCATTATCTTTACCTCTTTTCTCTAGCCCTCATTACTCTGCCCTCCTGTCGTGGAGTGTTTCTCTCTCTCTCTCTGATTGTATTGTTTGTTCTGTAATTGGATTGGCTTCTTGTGGGCATATCAGAATGGCAGCATATGGGATTTGATTTGGTCTTTCTGTCTGTCTGAGTGCTTCTGTGTGCAAAGGAGTGTACAGCTCATGTGTTTTTGAAGTTTGTCTGACTCTTTTGGGATGTTGCATTATGTGAATAGTCAGTAGTATACAGTAGAAATGTGTATTATCAAAGCCCTGCTAGATGGAGAGAAATGTCTGAGTTCAGTGCAAAACAATCGTGGCATAATGCTGATTACCATTGGGGGAAAAAAAATTGTATGTGTGTTTTACAACTACACAAGTATTCAAAAGTTTGGGTTCGGTAAGATTTTTTTAAATGCTTTTGAAAGAAGTCTCTTCTGCTCACCAAGGCTGCATTTATTTGATCAAAAAGACAGTAAAAAACAGTAATATTGTGAAATATTATTATTAAAATTTTAAATAGCTTTTCTGTTTGAATATATTTTAAAATATAATCTATTTCTGTGATGCAATGCAGAACTTTCAGCATCATTACTCCGGTCTTCAGTGTCACATGATCCTTCAGAAATCTTAAATTATAAAAATAAAGGCCAATTCAACATATAAATAAATGGTACAAAAGTATAGCTCTTTTTATAACAGCTATGTCATTGTTTATAGTTTAATACTCTGATCTGAAATGTTGTTGCTTGCCTGTGTTTTTTGTCTGGTGCTTTAGAGCTTTTTTGGATGGTTTAGTAACGTATGATTATTGAATTGAATGCATGTAATTACAGGTACACGTTGAGTGTTTCTCTGACTTGCCATTGAAAAGGACGTGCATTGAAATATTTTAGTCATGTTGAGCTGCAGAGGTGTTTAATCATTCATGATGGAGGGAGAGAGATTACAAAGAGAAATGACGTGTTTGTGTGTTTTGAAAAGGCCCACACTGAGAATATTCTGTAATTACTCTTTCTCCTGAGAGACTGAGTTGCCAGAGAAAAAGAGGGATGTATGAAGGTGAGAGTCTTGACTGAGACAGAAATAGAGAGTGTCTGTGTGTGATTAACGTTCACCGCTCTCGCTCTCTTCTCGTCCTCTACTGTCTCTCTGTCACTCTGTCACTGGGATCATGACGTTCGGGGTCGCTGAGAAACACCGCGACACATATGATCCTGGCCGACGGATGAACACGGCAGTAACACTCGACATGAGCGCAACACTCTGTCTGTCAAAGACATCACACACTTCCAGGACGAAATAGTGTTTGCAGGACATCAACGAGTTTCAATATTGATGTTGTTATTCACTGAAAGTCTTCATATAAAAAACATTCAAATACTGCGTCATCGGAGGCTTTTTTGGCCAGAGGCTAGAGACTAAAGACTTCAAGCAAAATCTGAAACCCAGTTAACTTTTATTTTATTTTATTTTATTTTATTTTATTTTATTTTATTTTTACCTCCAAGCTCCAACGTGACATTAATGTATCATCTATACAACATTAAAGTTGCTATTCACTGAAAGTCTTCATATAAAAAAACATTCAAATACTGCACATTCAATCATGACATGATTAAAGGGATACTTCACCGATTAGCATTAAGCTTTGTATCAGTAGAAACCCGGTAGTATCTTTGAATGACCGTGCTTCCCTCCCTCATGTCCCCCTGAGACGAGAGATTTCTGTATTGTGTGTCTGGAAAAAAACCTCTGATGACACAAAAATCGTCATTTATCGTCATCGGAGGCTTTTTTGTCCAGAGACGAGAGACTCCAGCCAGTAGGAGGAGCTCGTTCCGCATGTCTTCAACCCGCCCATAGGGGGATCTCACGATAAAACACCGTCTTTTCAGTTTCGAGTCACTAGTAGCCTAGCCTAGTTGTATCATTTTTCTCGATATGGCCCTCTGTAACCGGTAGGCGTGGCTTGGGAGTGTCCTCGTAGGGCAGCAAAGCAAGTGCATTCTGGGAGTTGTTGTCTTTCATCCACATGAGCCAAAAATACATTTTCTGTCTTTTCTCAGTCTAGAAGGCACCAACTTCTAAAATAATTGCACATTCATCTTTCCAGCGGTGAAATATCCCTTTATTGTCAAACCTTTTTAATGCTTTTAGGTGCTAAAAGGTGCTTATGTGTCAAATTTGAGACAGTGTTTATTGTTGAGCTGCGGTTGTTTGTTGTATGGTTAGTTATTGAATTACTGCATCATCTATAACACTCAGCTACACACACACACACACACCAGAAATTGATGCCATGTGTCTCAGTACAGTGTTTTATATTCTTTGTCCCCAGCCATCTATAACTATGATGCTCGCAGTGATGAAGAGCTTTCCTTACAGATCGGGGACACTGTACACATTCTGGAGACTTATGAAGGTGAGACACGCACGCACAAACACACACCTTATGTTGTGACTAGATGTGACAACCTAAAGCATCAGTATGAAAAGTGGCACATTATTTTTAACTGTTATATATTATGATGACCTGCATTCATCAAGCTCGACCATTCAACCCTTTACCAAAGCTATTTAAAAAAAAATATATATATATATATATATATTATTTATTCAAATTATTTGGTCTCAGACAAGCCGCTATGGAATGATTGGTTAACTTAGGCAAAATCTGAAACTCAGTTAACTTTATTTTATTTATTTTATTTTATTATATATATATATATATATATATATATATATATATATATATATATATATATATATATATATATATATATATATATATATATATATATATATATATATATATATATATATATATTTTTTTATAATTATTTTATTTTATTTTGTTGTTGTGTTTTTTATTTTTATTTTTTTATTTTAATGTTTACATTAATGACAAAACCACAATCATAGTTTTAAATTGTATTTCTGTTTCAGAGTTGAAAAAATGAATAGAACAAATCAATATATAATTTGCCCGTGACATTTTCTGAACTCATTTACCTCTCAGTGATCATTTGATGAAGAAAAATCTACTTCTACTATTTATGAAGAGTTTCACACACTTGTTTGTACCCCTATTCATGTAAAGTATACATTTCAGTCACCTCTAATCATTTTAAGACCTTTACACACTGAAATGTCCTGATTAGACCTTTCCTCTTCCCTGCAGAACAACCTCTCTCGGATCTCAATAACACACACTTTAGTCCTGAATGATTTGTTCATAGCTTGCAGACATGACCGCTGCCTCACTTCATATCTCCAGGAGATTTATGGAACATGTCTTTTATAATCTCGCAATATTGTTTTCTAGAGGGACACAGTGGCGTCGCACTGTAATCTAATTGTTGGTATTTTCATCTGACTGCTGTGATATGTCTTGCTCTTCTCAGGATGGTATCGAGGGTATCGGCTGAGGAGAAAATCGAAGAAGGTGAGTTACTGTATGAAAGGGTTCACCTTCCATGTTGGAGAAAATCATTCAGCAGACCTCAACTTGATTTTTCCCTTTGTTTGGTAATTTCTGATGTACTCTTCTGTGCACAGGGTGTGTTTCCGGCTTGCTACATACATCTGAAAGAGGCCACGGTTGAAGGCAGTGGGTCAGTATTTTCTTTTAGATTTCCTGGAAGTTAGTATTTTGCTAAATATGGAATAAAAGCATTATCAACATCTTAGCAGGCATTAGCTCTTTTCCCAGACCAATGCATGACCTGCATGTATCCTTCATGGAGAAGGCAATCTCAGGATTTGTTTCTCAATGGGAGAAATGTTTACTAAATCTGTTTCATTCACTACTCAGTAGTATCAAAACTAGGTGCAGTTCAGTTTCTTAGGATGTGTTCACACTTGGCATGTTTGGTTGGATTAAAAGGAACTCTGGTGTGATTGTTCTGTTAGTGCTGTTCATTTGAATAAGTGTGAACGCTACCAACTGAACCCTGGTGACACCAAACAAGCGGACCGAGATGCTGAAAAGATGAGTCTCGATCCACTTCCAAACGAACTCTGGTGCTGTTCGACTGAAATATGAATGCAAACCCGGACCAAAGACATGTAAACGAACCAAACACAGGACATGATGTCACCAGAACTCTCATCATGTTGCAGATCACAGTTCGGTACACCAGAACCAGCAGATCTGTGTGTGTGTGTGACGGAGGGATTCCTGCCACTGTTTTGACTCCTTTACACACTTTATAAGCTCTTCACGAGTTTTCAGCTGGTCAAAATATCATCAGATGTAGGCTATGCACATACAACAACGCATTTAGCCCAGGTCACAGCATTGTTTTGGATGTTTGACAAGTTTAGTCGCAAAATACTATATATAAAATACATATATGTGTGAACGCTAATGTGTGTGAATGCTAAGCGAACCAGGTCTAATTGTATTATTTTCTTTTTTTGGTCCAGAATAAAAGAACCAAGAGAAACCAACTACAAGTGTGAACACACCCTTAGTCTAATCACATCATAATCACATCACATCACAACCACAACGTATTTTCTTCTCTGTGTAGGCCGTAGGCAGCTTACTATGTTTTGTAACATATTCGCATTAAACTTTACATTGCTTTGCTGCATCTGAAGATCATGTTACTTCTGTTATTGGTCTGATTATATCAGTGTTGGTTCCTGAATTCAGTCTCAGCGCAGTTAACAACATCCTTCCCATAGACATCTTACTAAAACAAGTTAGCGCTCCAACAGCCCAGTGCCAGCCTAATAGGAGATTTTAGAGTCCAAAATGGATTTTCGAGTGTGTTTCAGGAATATAATACACATGAGTGAGTGTTGGTGTGTGTGTGAGTAATTGGAATCGAGAGCAGAGCCCAGCTCAGATTTCATAACAGCTGTTTTGATGACTGATGCTGGTAATTAGTTTTCATTGGTATGAAGGGATCTGAATGACTCCGGGACCCCAGAAGCCCGTATTAAGCTGGAATTACTGACGTGAATAGAGTGAGATGCAGTTAAACAGCCTATTGTTTCCCACACAAGTGATATACTTTGAAAAACTCCTTCACTTTTTTGTGCTGCCTATGTTTATTAATTTCAGCATTTCCTCTGTTTTGTACTCTTTTCCCCTTTCTTTTTGTCGCTAGACAAAAGGAGACGGTCATTCCCACTGAGCTCCCGCTGGTTCACGAGGTCACGACTACGCTGCGAGAATGGGCGACGATATGGAGGGACCTTTATGTGGTAACCCTGCATTTTGCCATTTATCTCAAGACGTGGTTGTATATTTCAAAAGTTGCAAACTATTCCTCTACACACTTAAAAGTGTGCAGTTTTCCATTACACAAAGAGTGCATAGTTTTAAATTATGGTGATCGTAGATGAATTGAGACGCAGCAGCTGTCAGAATTATGACGTCATTAAATTGACACTGTCAGCATGATGACCTCATCAACTTCATAGTCAGGATTTGACAGGCGATGCATCTAAACATCTTGTACTGACTAGGCACTGTTTAACAAATAACTTATTTTTTGATTTGTTAAAGTATATATTTACCCTACAAATAGTTTTAAACAGTTTTTTTTGCTATGAAATTAGCCTGTATGGAAGCTTGTTTCCGCCACAGAATAAAACATTTTAAAAGATAATTGCGAGATGTAAACTCGCAATTGTGAGATAAAAAGTCGCAAAAGTCAGAATTGCGTGAAATAGTCGCAATTGCGTGAAATAGTCGCAATTGCGTGTTATAAAGTCAGAATTACGAGATATAAAGTCAGAATTGCGTGAAATAGTCGCAGTTGCGTGAAATAAAGTCGCAATTGCCTGAAATAAAGTCAGAATTGCGTGTTATAAAGTCAGAATTGCGTGAAATAGTCGCAATTGCGTGAAATAAAGTCAGAATTGCGTGTTATAAAGTCAGAATTGCGTGTTATAAAGTCAGAATTGCGTGAAATAAAGTCGCAATTGCGTCTTATAAAGTCAGAATTGCGAGATATAAAGTCAGAATTGCGTGAAATAGTCGCAATTGCGTGTTATAAAGTCAGAATTGCGAGATATAAAGTCAGAATTGCGTGAAATAGTCGCAATTGCGTGAAATAAAGTCAGAATTGCGTGTTATAAAGTCAGAATTGCGTGAAATAAAGTCGCAATTGCGTCTTATAAAGTCAGAATTCTGACTTTTTTTCTTGCAATTGCGATTTTATATCACGCAATTCTGACTTTATATCACATAATTGCGAGTTCTAAGGAATTTTCTAAGAATTTTCCGAATTCTAAGGAAAAAAGACAGACTTTTTTTTTTTTAACCTCAAAATAGTTTATATCTCACAATTCTGACTTTATAACACGCAATTGCGACTTTACATCATGCAATTCTGACTTTATATCTCCCAATGTGTATTATAAAGTCAGAATTGCGAGATATAAACATGCAATTCTGAGAAAAAAAGTCAGAATTTCAAGTATATTTCTCGCAGTTGCGAGTTTATATCTCATAATTCTGACTTTATAACACACAATTGTGACTTTATATCACGCAATTTTGACTTAACACACAATTGTGACTTTATATCATGCAATTCTGACTTTATAACCTGCAAATCTTCCCCTATGACCTCATGGGATGCACACTTTAAAATCTTGGCATAATTAGTAGGTCATTGGGTATTTTTGCCAACTTTTTATGAATACTGTTGGACATAATACTCATTTTACAAACTGCTGTTTGCATACTACAGTGTATAACGGGGAAGTATGCATTTTCAGGAGATCAACATAACTGCACATATACAGTCATCACTGACATCATCATCTTAGTGACATAGTCAGCATTTTGATGACAACACGTCACTGTTCATAGAACAAACGTTCATCTGCTATGACACACTGCAACATTGCAATTTTCTCTAATAAATCTGATCCCCTTTGCCTCGGGCGTGATGTTAAAAAGCTCTGACATGATATACAAATTAAAAATTAAAGTTTTTTTTTTTTTTTTTTTTTTTTTAAAAAGAGTCTCATTGACAGTTTGTAAACTCTCTTTTAATTGAACGAGTAAGCAGTGTGACACTCCAGGGCTCTTTGTCTGCAGTGATTAGGAGCCTCACGCCTTTACGCCACAGCATGTGCTTTGACAAATTAATTAACACGCATTGCAGGGTTTTAAACAGACTTTGTGTTTCCAACAGGGCGACAAGCGTGAGATGTTCAACACGGTCCGAGACATGATCTATGACTTGATCGAGTGGCGCTCCCAGATCCTGTCCGGCACGCTCCCGCAAGACGAGATGTCGGAGCTCAAACAGAAAGTCACCTCCAAGATGGACTACGGGAACAAGTATGAACACACACACACGAACGAACATAAGCTGCTGACTCATTCTGATTGGGTTATGGTTGAACAGGGAGAGCTTGAGCTGGAAGTCACGACTGCAGTCCGTTACATAAAATCTGACTTTTAATGAGAGTGTTGTATTTTGTATTACTTATTTTTTTTTAATTCAGGGTCTGTTTTTGCTTTGAAGGGTCATTGTGGAAAATGTTCAGCCCTTCGCATATTTTATCCAAATAAATAAAAGATTCTTAATCAGTGGTCTGTGCCGTTGCTCATACTTGGGTTTAAGATTCCTTAACTTTAAGTATTAATGTTGATGCTGTCTGATGATTTTTTGCCTGGCAAAACAATGAAACTTGCAAAATGGACTTGCACTGAAGGGCCATTAAGTGTCCACCTTTTTTTGCAGTATGGAAGAAAGCAATTTTTTTAATGTGCGCTATAGGTAAATCACTAAAACTATTGCAGAAGTGCAGTGAATGTTAAAAAAAGTGCTGCAAACCGGAGTATTTATGATTATGATAATAAATAAAAATATATTGACTGCAAACGCCAGTTTGCAATATCAAGCAGCATAACAGACTGCGGATGACACCGGAAGACTCACACATTCATATCCCGCTCTTATGTTAAAAATAAAGTGGATACACCCAGAACATCCTTGCAACTGCATAGCAACACCCTGGCAACCAACTTCCACACCTGGTTTTGAGTTTTGCACGGAAAAGTGTTATCAGAAAAAAACGTTTTAGCATTCTATAACCACTGCACAGTGACATTGGATCAACCAATGGTGTGAGTTTGGGGCGGGGCTATCTGTTCAGCTGACCAATGAAAGACAAGGAAACCTGTTTGAATGTTTTTGCAATTCCATTTGATTAATGTAATGGTGCAGACTATTTTCTGCTCATTAAACACATTCTGTTAACTTGAGTGTTTAGCTGTAGGAGGAAGCGAGTATACAGATGAGATGATAGAACTGCTCTGGTCAAAAGTCAGTAGTGACAAACACACACATGTACAACTCTCAGTTCTCAGTTAAAGTCTCTGTCTTTCTCAACTTTGTTGGTTGAAAGGTCTTTATTTTTACATAAGGATGGCAATCCTAAGTGTCACTCATATTCTTTGAAAAACAACTCAATTCATTAACTCAATGCACACTGACATTTTTCCAGTTCCATGTAGCAGATGATTTCGTCCAAATCGATGTATAACTTCATCTCTTTCAACCAAGTCTGTTTTAAAATGTTTCTTACTGTGTTTTTTTTGTGTGCTTGCCAGGTATTTAGACCTGGATCTGGTGGTTAGAGATAAAGATGGGAATATTCTGGATCCTGACCTGACCAGCACTGTCAATCTGTTCCGAGCGCATGAAGCCGCGTCCAAGCAGATTGAAGCCCGCATCCAAGAGGAAAAGGTAAACGATATTTTTACATGGCACAATAAAACATGCTGCTTTTTTAAAAGTCTATGGTTCATTTAGATTGATATATTTGAATGTGTTTGTTTGGTGTTCTTGGATTGTGAATATGGAAGGCCTTAGAGCAAACGTTGTACTCACTCGGGTTCTTGGTTTGGCAGTGTTATTTTGGTCATCACCACCCGCTGTGATGTTTAATGAACACCTTTAATTATAACTATTACTGTTATATGTTGGTGTGACTTTGTCAAGCACAACCACTAAACCACATAAAAAAGTCCCTGACCGCAGCTCTCAAACACCGTCACTGACGTGTGAGAGCGCACCATCTCTCTTCCTATCTTGCTGTGGGGCTCAATGTGACACATGGCTGGGTGATATAGCTTGGTGAAAAAAAAAAAGTCTAAAAAAAAAGTCTCAATATTTTTCAGCCTTTTGACAAGATGCTATATATATTCTTTTTTTCCGAATCAGAGGAACCATTACTTTCAAACAACCATTGCAGACTTACAATGCTTAATGCAAGAAATGCAGCACAAAAAAAACATAAAAAACATAATTATAATCATACAATAATAAATTAAGTAATTTATTTAAAATAATTATAAATGTTTTATCTTTACTCTTTTTGTAAGGGGTTGAGATTAAGATTGTTTTAAGTTCACTTAAATTAAAAGTTGTTTTATAAAGCCTATTTAAAGGGATAGTTCACTTTGAAATTAATTTTTGATATGTTTTAGCTTACCTCAAGGGCATCCAAGATGTAGGTGTCTTTGTTTCCGCAGTAGTTTCAATTTTGATATTTTTAGGTCAAACCGTTCTTGTCTGTCAGTCATATAATGCAGGTCGATGGTCACTGTCTCAAAACACAAGCACAGAGTCCAAATTAAAACAATTCCCCATCGTCCAAGTGAAACAATTCCCCATCATAAGTACACATTGATGGCCTAAGACACGAAACGAGCGGTTTGTGTGAGAAAATAAACAGTATTTATATCGTTGTTATCTCTTGAACACAGCACACGTCCAAATGATCTGACGGCACGGGCGGGTATAGATATATACATATAGATGTCGCCTTGGCTACTGCAGTTCATTGGAACGAAACCGTAGCCAAGCGACATCTAGTGTATATATCTATACCCGCCCGCGGGCGGGTATAGATGTATACACTAGATGTCGCCTTCGCTACTGCAGTTCATTGGAACGAAACCGTAGCCAAGGCGACATCTATGTAAACATCTATACCCGCCCGCGCCGTCAGATCATTTGGACGTGTGCTGTTTTCAAGAGATAACAACGATATAAATACTGTTCATTTTCTCACACAAACCGCTCGTTTCGTGTCTTAGGCCATCAATGTGTACTTATGATGGGGAATTGTTTCATTTGGACGATGGGGAATTGTTTTAATTTGGACTCTGTGCTTGTGTTTTGAGACAGTGACCATCGACCTGCATTATATGACTGACAGACAAGAACGGTTTGACCTAAAAATATCAAAATTGAAACTACTGCGGAAACAAAGACACCTACGTCTTGGATGCCCTTGAGGTAAGCTAAAACATATCAAAAATTAATTTCAAAGTGAACTATCCCTTTAATGTTAAAAATAATGGATTTCAAATATACTGTAATGTTGAATGGCTATAGTTAATGGCTAAAATATTTTAAATAAACTGTCTTTATGTTGTTTCTACATTAATTTGGAGCTTCATTGTATAATAATAATAATAATAATAATAATAATAATAATAATAAACTATACATACATATAATATAATATATTCTGTAATATATTGCAGAAAAATGAGAAATTAATTCGACATTTTTATGGCAACACTAATATATAATCCAAGCATGTTTTCCACACTGTTTTCAATAAATGAACACAAGAATGTTTTTTTTTTTATCAATTAAATGCACTATACTATAGTGATTTTTATATCAGTATTTTTATTAATTTTTTATTTTTATTAATTTTATTATTGTACTTTTAGGTAGCCTAATAGTCAAATGCTCAATAAAATCAATTTAATTTACAGATTTTCAATTCAATTTATTTTTTTAATTTACATTGTCAGAAATATGTGGTGAATATTTGACATCACTCAGCCCTAGTGTTACGAGAGTCAGGGCTTCTTTAGACAGAAGTGTGTTCTCATGAATCCTCACACATACTTATGTACAGTCTATGAGGTTAACATCTCTGTTTGACCTGTGTGTTCTCACAATGCCTCTCTAATGACTTTTAGATGAGTCACAGTGAGTGTCATTCACCATGTTTAAAACTGAGCAGGTGCTTCCCTTGAGCCAGGAGTTTTCGTTTAAGATCTGTTACGTTGAAGGAGCCGTTCACCCAAAGCTAAAAATTCTGTCATCATTTACTCACCCTCATGTTGTTCCAAACCTGGATGACAAGGTGACATTTTGAGAACACATCAGCTTTTGCTGAACTACCTTTCCCATGTGACCCTACCCAGATGTTCACAGTCCTTGAGTCTCTTTCAGCAGATACAGTGATATAGGGCCTGTCTACACCTGATCAATTAATGTATTTTTACTGATTGGATAGCTATCTGATTTGATAAAACAATTCCATTCACACTTGACCGCATAAATGTCTGTGCAAAACTAATATATATCCGATCCTCAATCCCTGCGCTATATGCTAATTTAACGGAGTTCACGTCAATGAAATCAACAGATATGAGCTGCATTTTATTTATCATCAGCTAATTTCAAGATCAAAGACCGCATTAGGAGAGAGAGCGGATTCAACACTGGTAAGATAATTTAGTCTCACTACTTTTAATGAAGATGATTGTGTTTTAAGGTTCTGCAACTTAGTTTCAGTTTCATTTGATGCAGTAACGCTTTCATATCTGGCTATAACGTGTCACATAGCCATATAGGGGTGGACTGGGAATAAAAAGTGAGCCTAAACTTTCTGGCACAGAGCGGCCCACGGTACCCAGTCTGCAACACACCAAACATAACACAACAGCTCATTTTGCACGGAGAAATTTAACACCACCTACTAACTTAAAAATATAACAATAAAGAAATATAAATATTTAAGATTTATTTTTATTGAAATTATTTGTATGCTTATTAAAATTTTATAAATAAATAAATGCAATTAGAATAAGACATTATAGGTATGTTACCAATCAAATGTTAAATCAAATCAGACATCTGAAGTGGCATTTAGATGTATTTACACAGAGTGTTTACAAATGCATAAAGAACGTGATAAAATTAATGTTTTAAATACAAAATATATTGAATATAGAAATATAAAATTTGGGGGATTTAAAAAAAAAAAAAGTTTTTATTAAACTGTAAATATGAAACTAAAACCGCCAGTAGGTGGCAATAAGTCACTGTCTTAATAAGTAAGTCAACCGATTGGTTCAAAACAGCCGATTCATTCAGGAACGAAGCAAGTGACTATCTTTATAAATGGGTCACTGAATTATTGACTCAAGCGATTCGTTAAAACATGCTGAAAGCTCAAAGCTCTGCCTGTAGACGGATGTGTTATTTTAAAACCGGACTGTCTGAGCGAAAACCGGACAGATGGCCACCCTATTTAGCATTTTTATTTTGAACATTTCCTTACAGCTTACCTTGCATTGGCGCTAAACACTGCAGTGCTGAATTACTGCTTGGCCCCGCCTTCTTTGATTTGATTGGCCATCTCAAACTTTTTGACATTGACGAGTGCTGTAAGATCGCTGCAGTGAGCCCGAGCCAGTAAATAGATGAATCATTTTGAGTCATGTGGGCCGCGAAATATGTAAATGCCCGCTATCATTCGTTCTTTATATATTTACGTATAGCAACGGGCCAGCCCACACTGTCCAGCGGCCCACTGGGATAACGCCCGGTGCTCCAGATGGCCAGTCCGCCCCTGCATATAGCCAATAACATGCTCTCACATGTTTTTTTTTTTTTTTACCATTTTGGGAGTAGTAAAATTTACATATGTGGATCCAACAACCAGATGCATTTACACTTGTCCAGTTTGGAATGCGTCTCAGACCTCTTCCTGAAGTGGTTTGAGTGATCGGATTTAAATCCGTCTCAAATGCGTTACAGCATTTACACCTGGTCTTTTCACGATTGAATAGCTATCCAATCAGGGAACACGCATGAAGTGACCAGGTGTAAAAAGTCCCATGAATTCTTTGAGACTGACAGCGCCTGTGTAATTAGTCTGGCTGACTTTGACTCGAAGCACGTTTGAAAGATTAATTACCATAGTATTTATGGATGTATTTATTTTTCAGTCTCAGAAGCAGAACTTGGATTTGAGCAGGCAGGCGAAGTTTGCCTCCACACCCTCGTTTGCCTTGTTCGTCACACTCAAGAATGTCGTGTGCAAGATCGGAGAAGATGCAGAAGTGCTGATGTCACTCTATGATCCGATTGAGTCTAAGTTCATCAGGTCAGTGCACACATGGACTCAAACGCTTACACTTGCATGCGTGAGGAGCCATGCAGTCCTAAACATAGCTGTCACATAATTGCTTTGTTCAGAGATTTAAAGTAATTCAAACATTATTTTTTTAATAATTATAGCTTGTTATTAATAATTATATTAGTGATTTTAAATCATAATTTCAATAATTTGACAATAGCCTCACCCTCATTTGGGAGCCATGACGTTTCTCACATTCTCAGTAGTAAATCAACCACAGTGTTTCCATGCACACAATTCTCAATGGTTTGTTTCAGCAGTGAATGATGAATTTTATCATACTTGAGTGTGTCCACAGAGAAAGACATTTACATTCGCATTTAGCAAATGCTTTTTTTATCCAAAGCGTCTTACATGCATTAAAGCTGTACATTTATCAATATATGTATTGACTGGGAATCAGTCCTATGATCGTGACTTTGCTAGTGCTATGATCTACCATCTGAGCTTTAGGGGGAAAAAGTTTGTCGTAAAAGTAATGCCATTAATATCTGTTGTTTATTTCTTCATTTTCTTGCAGTGAAAACTATCTTGTACGCTGGTCCAGCTCAGGTTTGGCGAAAGACATCGATCAGCTGCATAACCTGCGTGCCGTATTCACGGTACGGATTATTTTCAGCTTTACTTCTGACCGATTTCAGTCAAGATTATCATGTTTTGGTTTTGTTTTGTTTTAGTCAACACTTACGCCGTCCTCTACTAAAAATGCATGTGATTCTGTATTAAAATTTGGCTGAAAATGTGGTTATATGATAATGCCATGTTTTAAAATTACTTACTTGGTTTTAGAACAACGCTAATTTGGGGCATGTGTGCAAACCGCCAGGCCACACATGAAACCCTTCGCATGCATGATCTAATTGTTTTATTTGAACACTCAAATGTGTCGTCCTGTGGCGATGCGCTGCTTCATTATCGGCTCGTTCCTGGAAACATCGTCATGTAAATGAATCCGTTACGGCTTGATTCCATTCATCTGTTCCCGTCTCTTGCATTGTTCCTTAATGAGTAATCACGGTATTATTGGGTGACTCTTTAATTCGTGTTCATCAGTCGTGTTGTCGAATTGGTAATTAAAGTGTTGAAGAAAGCAGCATCATCATTAACGCTGTAAAGGGTAATGAGCTAACGGTCATTAGAGGAGCGGATAAAGAAGCTCACTGGAGATGCTGCCTGACTTGTGTTGTTGCACATATTGTGTGTGTCCATGTACATGTTTTGGCATCTGCCTGTACTTTAACACAGGAAAGAACTATTTTCTATGCTGGAAACTGATTAATTATGAACATGAAATCATTTTAAAGTTATTGTGTTTATTGCTCATTATTATGAAGGATTTTTTATTTTATTTTAATCGCATTGTGTTTTGTGCATTTGCATGTTCACAATTAATAATTAAATATTCATTGGTGTGTGTGCATGTTATGTAAACATATTTGCACCCACAAATGGGAGCTGTTCTTTTATTTTTATTGTTTTTTATGCTGGGAAAGGAACTTATTATGAACATGAAATCATATTGAAGTTCTTTTGTTTCTCACCCTATTATGAAGGATATTTGTTTTTTAATTGCATGCATTTGTGTATGTGCATGTACATAATTTAATAATTATAGAACATATGCATTGGTGTGTGTTTGTGCATGTAGGCACATATTTGCACCCACACACGAGAGCTGTTCTCATTTGCTAGAGGTCATTTCTTTAATGGATGCTGGGCTGTCGAGGGTCAGTTTGTTTTCCCAGAATCCTCTGCTCTCTGCACAAACCCCCAGTGGGGAATGAGTTGCTGCCCCCAATCAAACACTGCTCGAAACAATTTACCCTTCACCCGGACGCCATACTAACAGTCTGTGTGCACCGGCCCAATCCATGGATCAATCATTGCCTTCCTGGATAGTTGCTAAACTAACACATTTGAGTTTAACTAGATGGTTTTAGGCAGAAACACCTGGTGCATGGCCGCTTGGGGGCTCGAAACGACATGGGGTGTTTTAGTACACGATTGTGCAAGTGCCTGTTTTTGTGTGTGTGTGTTTTTTTTTTTTTACACTTATGCTTGTATGTTGGTGTGTTTCTCTCCAGGATCTGGGGAGTGAAGACCTGACGAGGGAGAAAATCAGTTTTGTTTGTCAGATTGTTCGAGTGGGCCGAATGGAGCTCAGAGATAACAACACTAAGAAATTAACATCCGGCCTCCGCAGACCCTTCGGTGTGGCAGGTAGTGCCTCACTTTCTGCTTTACACACATAAAACTCAATGCACACTTAGCATGGTAACCATAGTGGCCATCAGAATAGCACCAAAAATATACTTGGATTCATTTTTAGATGCTTTTATCCAAAGTGATTTAAGGACCTTTTTGATGCTATTGACAAATTCATCTATCTATCTATCTATCCATCTATCTATCTATCTATCTATCTATCTATCTATCTATCTATCTATCTATCTATCTATCTATCTATCTATCTATCTATCTATCTATCTATCTATCTATCTATCTATCTATCTATCTATCTATCTATCTATCTATCTATCTACCTTTTCTATCTATCTATCTATCTATCTATCTATCTATCTATCTATCTATCTATCTATCTATCTATCTATCTATCTATCTATCTATCTATCTATAAATAATTGCTTATACTGAGTTGCCACAGTTTAACTATAAATGCAAATATATTTTGCAGCCATTTTGTAATCTGTTTTTTTTATTTGTCATGTTAATTTTTGGTGATTGCATACAGATACAATTGTTCAAGCCTTGTATGTAATCATATGGGAAAATATATTGCATATAAGCTTTGCTGTAAGTGATACAGAACATGACGCGCAACAAGCCGTAGAAAAAGAAATGCACCAATCTTACTGAATTCATGCAGTTTTAATGCATTGAAAACAATGGCCTTTCCATTGATATGGCCATGAATAAAGTGCTTTGTCTGCCTGTAGATAAATATGGTTTTATTACATGTACAATTGCAGTATACAGTAGAAGTCTTGAGCTGGTCCCTGACACTTAGGGTTCAACCTCAGTGTCCAGTGCATTACACAATTTATGAATGACTCCTGAAAATGTGTCTTAAGGATAGATGTGATATGAACTTTATTAAGCTACTTAGATTTGTGGGTGGTTGTGTACTGGTACAAGTCAGTTATTGTGCACATAAGGTTCCTCCCATTGTGAACTTGGTACCTCAGTCTCAGTGGAAAAAAGGAAATCTGTTTTTCTGTTGTAAATAAATAAATAAGTCCGAACAGGAGAATGAGAGGAGACATGCAGCCTTTGGTTTCAACATCAAACGTTTTTTTGAAGTGGGAAAGCATCTCTCTCTCTCTCTCTCTCTCTCTCTCCCTTTCCCTCTCCCTCTCTCTCCCTCCGTTTGGTCGTTAGTCTTTATGTGGGCCAGGAAGGAAGAGGCAGAACCTGCATGTGCAATGTCACCTTTAATGTGTCACATTGAGAGACAAGCCAACGCTTCCATTATGGCTCATCAGTTTCCTGTTGCCTGCTGTAAACTCAATCTCAGCTCGGCCACTCCTGCACACGAGGCCAAATGGCCATTTAGAGGCGATGTTCATGTGTTCGGTCAGTAATAGCTGCCGTTTGACAGCTTATCTAGAAAGTGTTGGCTGCTCTCAACTTATAAACCACACATTTAAACTCCCATGATTCACTTGTTGTGCTTTACTATGTTTCTCAGTGATGGGATGAATCTCACAGAGAAATATTAAGGTCCTATTACACCCTAAAATTAAAAGGGGGGAAAAAGCATTTTGCATAAAGAAAACAAAGCCTCAAAGGAAAACAAAGCCTTCAAAACAAAGGAAAAGTCATACAGTAATAAAAATAATTTAATTTATTAAATTAATTGAATTCAATGCAGTAGTTACTCCCATGATGTAATATTTATTTATTTAAGTAATATACCACTTTCTTTGCATTATAGTAATGTAAATTTGGTAGTAGAAACTAAATCTTAATAGAATTTTGGATTGGGAATTTGCTGGGACAGTCTGTTTAAAGGGTTAGTTCACCCAAAAATGAAAATTCTGTCAGTAATTACTCACTCTCATGTTGTTCCAACCCCGTCAGACTTTCGTTCATTTCCAGAACACAAATGAAGATATTTTTGATGAAATCTGAGAGCTGTCTCACTCCTTCATAGGCTGCTAGGTAATTGATATCTGCCATCCCAGAAAAGTTAGTAAAGACATTGTTAAAATAGTCCAAGTGACTACAGTGGCTCAACCTTAAATCTATCAAGTGACGAGAATACTTTTTGTGCGCAAAAATTCCCCAAAATAACGACTTTATTCAACTATTCATTTTCCTCTGAGTGAGTTCAACGAGAAGCGCGAGAACTGAGAAGAAGACGATCATTTGATGGGAAAGTGTGAAAGCTAAGCCATTCATTTTGCGGCATTGTTAAAGCACTTTTACGTTTTCTCGTTCGTTTCTCACGATTCGGACATCCAGGAAATGCACACTTTAGAACCATTTTCAACACTACATCAAGACCCATCTGCGTCATCTTCTCAGTTCTCGAGCCTGCGTCGTGTTGCTCTCGTGAACTCGCTCAGAGGTCCACACAGACGAAAATGAAGAGTTGAATAGTCGTTATTTTTTTATTTTTTTTGCAGACAAAAAGTATTCTCGTCGCTTGATAAACTTAAGGTTGAGCCACTGTAGTCACTTAGACTATTTTAACGATGTGTTTTCTAACTTTTCTGGGCCGGCAGAATGAAATTACATAGAAGCCTATGAAGGAGTGAGTCAGCTCTCAGATTTCATCAAAAATATGTTAATTTGTGTTCTGAAGATGAACAAAAGTCTTACGGGGTTGGAACAACATGAGGGAGAGTGATTACTGACAGAATTTTCATTTTTGGGTGAATTAACCCTTTAAAGTAAATGTCAAATAATGTCGCAATAGTCAATCTTAAAAAAAAAAAAAAAAAAAAATTCCGAATTTCATATTTTTTATTTTTTTTTTATTTTGGATTTTGGGATGAAATATGAGCTGGTTATTTCTTCTTTTCATGAGATTCACCCAGAGTTGTTCTCCCAGGCAGATATTATTCTCTTCTCATTCCTCTCTCTGCAGTAATGGACGTCACAGACATCATCACGGGCAAGATGGACGACGAGGACAAGCAACACTTCATTCCCTTCCAGCCGTGAGTATGAGTTCATCACAGCAGTCTTTGTGGAGGCAAACGCAACATCACGACAGTGACTGCCTCAAAACCGAGAAAACCCTTCTGAACATTATAAGTGTGTGAAATGCTTTCTAGTTAGGCACTAGGTTTTTAGAAAGGACCAATACAACCACAGGCACCTGGGGTAAATAGAGGCTTCTCGTTTAATGCAAAACAAGTGCTAGATTTGGTTGCATGGTGACAAAAAAAAAAATCTCACTGACCAATAATATTTGAGGCTTTTGGGTCATCAAGCAAACAAAGAAATACGGCTAAAGATTTTTCTAGTCGACTATTAGTTGTTCATTTAAACCAATAGTCGACTAATCGCACGTTTATGATATCAATTTAATAATTTAAATCGGAGAATAGATGAGTTTCAGGGCTTAGAAAGAATAGCTTATGATATAACATTGCTAACATTGTTCTACATTACAGAGAAATACCAAACCATAATACCATAATACTGATTGGAAAAAATGATTATGAATGTGTTGGGGGAAAAAACTGCAAGCAGACTGTCTGAACATTTGAATAATTTATTAATAAACTTGTGATTTCTGAGTTCGTGTCGGCTGCAAAGCTGAAGTTGAGGATGTTGATTCATAATTTCCGCAGGATAGTGGACGCGCATATAAAGAGAAATGGACGTTTCATGTAGATCACGTAATCAGAGAATATTTGTTTTTCGATTTTAATTGGTTCATTTAAAAGTAGACATATTTTTCATGTCTGTGAGGCAAGTATACACTAAGTACACTCTTATCTGTGTGACCAAAAATGGAGTATTTTAAGTTCTGCTATTATCAGGAAAAAATGCAAGTGATTTCGACGGGGCCTCCGGGTTAGTGAGTAAGGTAGTTTATGAGGCATTGTGTAGTCATACCTTGTATTTTATGGCATAGGAAGGTTCATTTGAGTGTTAGTTTGTCTGTCTGTTCTCCTGATTTCTGCTGTATCATCTCAATGCTCTGTGTATTTATTCTTTGAAAACAACACTTTACACACACTGTTGTTCTGTAGGAGAGCCATACGTGCCTCACATTCTGTCACTAAATAAGACTACACTTCAGTCTTTCTCTGCTTTGCCACTCTCACAGTCTAGCTGGGTCACTCACTCGCTCGCTCGGAGAGGAATGGAAGAGTTGGTTGTGAATTGTGGGGTGTTTAAAATGGGTGCTCTCACTTTAAGCAGGTTTTTGATTTGTTGCAGCTTATTTGTGACTTCAGATTAGCTCCGTTCCAAAATCCAGTGAACTATCTTGCTGTCTTCTGCCGAGACTACATAGACGGCTACCTTTTAAGGCCGCATCCTAATTGAAACAGACCCTCATAAGTGACTGAAGTAAATTAGTCAGATAATTATTATAAATATATTTTAATTCATATATATATATATATATATATATATATATATATATATATATATATATATATATATATATATATATATATATATATATATAAATATATAAATATAAATATATAAAAAAAATAAAAATACAATTTATTTTACAATGTTATATAATAATAATAATAATAATAATAATAATAATAATAATAATGATAATGATGATGATGATGATGATGATAATAATAATAATAATAATAATAATAATAATAATAATAATAATAATAATAATAATAATAATAATAATAATAATAATAATAATAATAAAACACTAATAATAACAACAATAATAATAATATTCTGCCAGATACTCATAAATACATTTTTATTAACTTGAACTAAATAATTTTACAGTATAATACTACTAACAAATTTGCCATGTGATAATACATTAATTTAATTATATAATTAATTTAACATGAATTTATTAATAATAATAATAATAATAATATAGATAATTATAATAACTTGTTTTCATTAAATTGAATTTATTTTTCTCTTTTTTTCTTTCTTTTTTGTTATATTACAAAGACAAATACACTAAATCATATAATACACTATTTAATATTGTCATTATTTTGTTGTATTATATCAAATATAAATACAAATGTATTTTTTTTTATATTATTATTAAATTTATATTTAATTTATAATCAATATTCATTTAGCTTGTCCACTCTCTTGGATGCATTTTTTACTATAACTGAGGCATATTAAATGGTATCATAACTTTGCTGCCTTTTAGTTGAGATCCGTCATGCCTTTAATGCAGTCTAGATAGGCAGCCTACTAGGTTTTGGAGCAGAGCTAGTGTGTATTTTTAGACTCAGCTTCATCTGTGTTTGGGTGAGATGGAGGGTCATCTCTTAAATTACAGCATCTCTTTGTGTCTCTCCTGTCACCCATCCCGCATTACTGTTTGCTAACAAAATGGCTTTTGTCCCTGTCATGGTATCGGTATCACTGTTTGGTGTCTTCCCTCCCTCTCTCCCTCTCGCTTTCTTCATCCATCTCTTCTCTTTCTTTTTCTTCTGCTCATGTCCACCCTTATCTGGCTCTCTGTGGCTACTACTCTTCTCCTCTCTTTCTCTTCCTTCTCTCTCTCCTCTCCGTTGGCGTGTTGCCTGTCGTGTGTGAACTCCAGGCTAGCGTTGGATGACGCCATTCGCCACAGGCAGCTGAACATCTCCCGTTTTTCACCCAGGGTGGCGGGCGAGAACGACTTCCTTCAGACAGTCATCAACAAGGTCATCGCTGCCAAAGAGGTCAATCACAAAGGTCAAGGTAAAGGTCACTGGGCCCAAAGCCTGCACTGGGGTGAACATTATACTAAGGCCCTATGATTTGCATGATGCAGCACATTTAATTTAATAATTGTTACACTTTCATTTGCTTACATTTTAAAAGATTAATTCAAATAATATTTTGTGCCTTCATATGGTTACCACCCTTTTTGATAATAAATTTGAAAAAATAAAAAAATAAAACGGGCAACACAGTATATCTAAAAAAATAAATAAAACAAAACATATCATAGGGCTCTATTATTGTAAAAAAAAAAAAAATAATTGTTAGTTGAAACAATTAAATTGATTAGACATACTTTTTGAGTATTATGTTTTAATTATAACACTAAAACCAAGAATTTCTGAATTCATAGGGTCCTAAACATAAATTTTTTGTGAAAATGTTAATTAATTGTTGTTAAATTGTATAAGTTTTAATAAATTGCATTTTTAATACATTTTAATGCAACCATTAAAACAGAATCAAGAATAATTGAAACGGAAACAAAATGGAATTTGGGACAAAATTAAACGTTTTATAGGTCCCTACATTACCCAAGGTTTACTCGTATGCCGTATCTTAACCTACAGTAACTGGTACAAAATTATATCTGTATGGTAAGGAATATTCCTGGTATGAAACAAAGCTGGGATGGTTATTTGACTGGTGTTATTGAACTGCAGTTTAATTATGTGGCCTAGTTTAAGTTTGAGAAGTTAAAAATACGGGATTTTAAAAACTGATCTGTGGAGATTGAGACCGGGCTTGTCCCAGATATGATCAAACTGTGTGTCAGAGTTCCTGCCAGGAGAGTTTCACAATCTAAAGGCAGCTGAATCGTACAAATGACAAAGTTATTGAGCAACATTAATTGAAGTTGAACGGGGTTTATCAAGCATGAGAATTTGCTCATGCCAAGGAGAATGGGAACCGAATATGTTACGACACAAGATCTGTCTGGATGCACTGGTGTCAGATAACATCACAATCCATCACCACAAATACAATCCATAAGGAATCCATACAATCCTTAATGGTCATAAGATTATGGTCATAACACAATAGAATTTTTTTTTTTTTTTTTTTTTTTTTTTTTGAGGTGAAGTATGACCTGATTTTTTTTTTTCTTTATAGGGTTTTATAAGTACATCCGCAGAGCCGTTTTTCATCAATATTCTTAACAGCTCAGGTTATTTGCTCAGATTGCTCTATTTAGTCTTTAATTTTGTGGTATAAAATATTAAAATATTCAAATTAAATAACAGTCACTCTGCCTCCTGCAGGGTGTTTTTTCAGCCATTAAACTAATCCGGTGTTCTTAATTATTTTTTGTAGATCATTAATAATGAGATTTTATATTGCGTTCCTGTGAGCCGTCAAGCACAAATAGGAAATGTTTTTGTGTGTCAGTCCTGGAGACTGTGTGTGTGTGTGTGTGAGAGAGAGATTGGGTATGTGTGCATTTAATTCCACTCTTTTCCTTTGGTCCTCAGGTTTGTGGGTTACACTGAAGTTGCTTCCAGGTGATATTCATCAGATCCGTAAAGATTTCCCTCACCTGGTGGACCGTTCCACCGCTGTCGCTCGCAAAATGGGCTTCCCAGAAATCATCATGCCAGGTATCCATCATCAAACTCTAGCTTCAATAAGATTGACAATGAGAAGTCCACCCAGACCATTAATGAAAACTAAGCTGCCGAAGTGACTTCGGTAAATGCAAAATGCAAATTAGCATACGACAAACCATATGTTAGGGACGTTATCCCTCTCAGAGTTTTCCAAAGGGTTTCTCACATTTTGGCTGTTGTTGATACTCATGGGCCGGAATAGTCAAGAAAAACTAATTTAGTTTACTTTTTACTTGAGAATAAAATAAGAGTAAGCCACCACCCAAATGATGACCTTTGAATGTTCATGCACCTCTTGTTTTAGCTACTTTTGTGCATTTTCCTACAAAAGTCTAAGATCTGTATCTAAGATCTCCAAACGGGGTGTTTTTAGCTGTAGATCATATATTGAGTCTATTAATGATTGAAAATGAGACGGTGTGCATGTTTTTGCAGGTGATGTTCGTAATGACATTTACGTGACACTGGTTCAGGGGGATTTTGATAAAGGCAGTAAGACGACACCAAAGAACGTGGAGGTCACCATGTCTGTACACGATGAAGATGGAAAGAAACTCGAGGTAATGTGTGTGAGACAAGCATTTTAATGAATAATCCAAATTCAATATTACTGAAGCTCAGTCGATAGCATTTTTAGGGATAATGTTGATTACTGTAGAAAATCATTTAGACTTAATTTTAATGAAAATAAAAAATAATGAATACATACTATAATAAAAGGCTGATAAACATGATACAATTGCTTGTCTTTGTAAAGCATAGTTGCATATCAAGTAGTTGCACGTCGAATGGGAAGATTTAAGCAATATGCATATGAACTTTTAAAACTGAGCTTTTCCCCTCTCTTTCGACGTGCAACTACTTGATATAATAAATGTAGATATATTTTAAGCTCTTAAAAGCAATCCAAGAGGAAATATATAAATGCTAAAAAGTAAGGGGCCTAAAATTGAACCCTGGGGGACACCATTAGGGACAGAGCCAATCTCAGACCTGAAACCACTCATAAAAACAAACTGGTGGTGATCAGAGAGAAAAGATGTAATCCAGGTTAAAATGGTCTCAGAGGCCCTGTTTACACCTGGGGTTTTGGTCGATCGGGTCACAAGTGGACGACGCTAAATACAGGTGTAAACGGGGTGTGAAACGTCTTGAGCTTGTCCACTTTCGACCATTTCCAGAGGTAGTTGAAAACGCATTCGATCGGATTGCTTTCATATTGTAAATGCTCATGTGGCCGAAACATTGTACATTGTGTAAACATTACAGGAAGCCAGACGGGATTTAAACGTTGTCTGCTGAAGACCCAGGTTTGGTTTGAAGATGAAAAACGTACCTTGTTTGTGCTTTTTTACTGCCCACATAATCTTTCCTTCTCACATACACTCGCCCAGTCCCTGCGCCTGTCGAGCGGCTGGTCACTGGGTCACAATTGCCCATAATTGGTGCCTGTCAGCTGTATCATGTGTGTGTTTGTCAGGCTTTGACAGGCCAGGTGTGTGTGTATGTGTATGTGAGTGCATGTGTGTTGAATGCCTGACCCTGACTGTGCAATGGTGAGAAATAAAAACAAAATAAATAAAGCATGCAGTTTTTGCTCCTTAGACCATATGGGCTCCCTATGTTTTCCAGTAGGTAGAATAAAACCTTGTTCTTTAATATTTCATATCTGGGATCCGTCACTTCTGATCTCAGTTAGCTTCTGAATTTGGCAGGGAGTCAGATTAAATTATATTCTGTGCAACAATTAGTTTTTTACTGGCTGGTGTAAATGCACAATGATGAAGTGATCAATGTAATGGCCTTTGGTGGTTCCTCTTTTTAAATTGCTGTTTCTAAAAATAATCTTAAAAAACAAGAAATGTAATCCCAAATACACTCTACATTTAGTTTTCTTCTTTGCCATCTAGAACGTGATCTTCCCTGGTGCTGGAGATGAAGGCATTCTGGAGTATAAATCAGTCATCTACTACCAGGTCAAACAGCCACGCTGGTTTGAAACCTTCAAGGTGAGCGTCACTTATACTGTCACATCTAATGTGTACTAAAATAAGATAAGATTAATTCATTTGACTCGCCCAAGTGTCAAAATACAAATGTATTCTGGGAATTTTCAAAAAATGCAATTTAGAGTCCATGTTGGGATTTTCACTATCTTTAGTGGAGGTTAATAAATGCACAAAATAGCATATATTAACATTTATAATTGGACCTCAAAGGGAAAAAAATAAATCATGATTTGACCCTTTTAAATGTTTAAAATCTCATAAATATACATTGAACAATAAAGATTAAAGTTCAATGTAAAGGTCACAGTAGCTGCACCCTGCTTAAGTGTCTGTTTTAATCCACATTTATGTCTCTTATTAATATTCAAGACCTTTTAAGGTTTTTTTCCCCCTTGCCCTGGTCTCTCTCTAAGCACATCTTATGTATGTGTGAGATCAATCTTGTTTGTGAATTTCTTTGTTGCAGGTTGCGATCCCGATTGAAGATGTCAACAGGAGTCACCTGCGGTTCACGTTCAAACACAGATCGTCTCAGGACTGTAAGTTCAACACACGTCAACAGGTCAGAGTTTACATGCGAGTGCTTTCAGAGCTGTTTCAGAGCTGTTTAACCAGCGTGTGGCTTACCTGCTGCCTGGAAATTCACTCGTAAAGTTGAAGTGTGGTTGAGGTCACAGCATGCGCTTGATGGTGCTGGTGGTGTCGTGCTTCAGACCTCTTTAAATGTTCTCGAGCATACTTTTTCTTTCTCAGTGGGTTATTAAAATAACTTTTGACTATGACAGAGCCATTTGCATCTGAATGAGTTTGCTATTATTGAGTAGGCTGTTAGGTGTGCATTTGTGGTGCTCAGCTTTACTGTTGCTCATATGTAGGTTTAGTTATTTGAACACTAGAGTTTTAGACTGATGCACAGCTCATCTCTTAGCATTCGTTCACATGGAATTATACCTCGAATCATCCTAGCAACCACTCAGAATTCAACTCACTAAAAACATTCTGAACACAGTAGACTGCATAGCAACATCTGATAAACTACTCCGAATGCTCAAGCAACTCCATAGCTGCACTTTAAATCTTTATTTTTTATCTATATTTTTTTTATTTAATTTTTTTTTTAAATGACTGTTACTAATTATTTTACATATCTGAAAACTGTAAAAATTTTTAATAATTTGTGAACAACTAGAGATTAGAAATAAAATATTGTTATATTAATTTTTTTTTGTAGTGTTTTAATTTAATTTTAATTGAAATTTTATTTATAATTGGATTTTATTTCTTTTTTCTATTTATTTATTTATTTAGTTAGTTATTTTTAATGACCGTTACTCATTATTTTAAGTATCTGGAAACTGGCGTTTTTGTTGTTTTTAATTGCTAAACAACTAGAGACTAAAAAATAAAAAATAAATAAATAAAATGAAATATGAAATAAAGTAATGGATTCAAAGTGCAGCTATGCAGTCTCATCAATTGGTCTACCAATTAATCTATTAATAATTTATGTGCCTATACTGTCAATATATATACACTCATACAAGGCCTATTTGATTTGGTTTAAAACAAAAAAACCTTAGTAACAGCATACCAGAACCCAAGCAACCACCCAGAATTCCCTAGCAACCACATAGCACCACACTATATTTTGAATACTCTATTAACCACATGAAACGTAATGGCAACCACCCAGAACACCCAAGTGTTGTTGAGTCTAGCACGGGAAAATGCCTCTCATAATTGCTTCAGAAAAACTGGTTTATTGTGCAGCTCTGAAGTTGTTTTCTAGCTGTTTGTTTGTGTGTTTTGCTGAGAGGGAGTTTGTGAATCATATTGGCAGTGAGTACGAGCATGTTTGAGAATCCTGGAAGGTTGTTTATGGGCCAAGAGGCGTCTGGCGTACGGCTGCGGTCATCACACTTAGCTGTGTGTGTTCAACCTTATCCTGGCAGCCGCGTCTCTCCATCTGCCCACCACATGTTGCCACGGCAGCGCCAGGATGAGAGGGGTGGGGTTTTGTTGCCAGGCGCTGGGCGGAGGATGTAAAATTAATCATTTAGCGCAAACAGACAAACTGGAGCAAATAAACGTCTCGTCAGCTGATATGATAATAAACACCATGACAGTAAGAGGGTCTCAAAGTTTCACACATTGACTGCTGATCTCAGCACAGTTGTTGTCTAGAAGTGCTGAAATGTCACATTTTTAAACAAGTTGTCATTCTGAAGATTATTTTTATGGCAGGTCTGGGCTGAGTTAGTGCAACTAATAAGGATTTACTGTTCAAGTTTGAAGTTTTTTTTTTTTTTACACAGTAAAGCTATAATGTTACAATTTCAAATAAATGCTGTTCTTTTAAACTTTTCCTTAATCCTGAAACAAAATCCACAAAAATGTGAAGCAGCAGAACTGTTCTCAACATTGATAATTATCAGAAATGCCAATCAGCAAAACAAAAACATTAAAATTGATATCCACTTAAGATTAATTATTTCAGATCAATTCAAATTGAGTTAATTCGATTTCCATGATTAACAAGCATTGAAATGCTGACATTCATTTCAGATTCAATTCAGATCAGATTCTGATTCACTTCACTGTTCATATTAAGATCAGTCCAATTTAAAGGAGTATCCATGCTCAGTTGCGTTTCGACACACTGACATTTCAGTTTCAATTTATAGGGATTTCTGTGATCATCTGAGCTTTTAAACACTGGCATTAAAATCCGTTTTCTCAAACAGATTGATGCTGACAGGCAATCAAATGTCAGGGAAAATCAGTTGTCGGGATCTTCGTCCCTGTCGTACCCCACATGTCTGCCTGTCTGTTTCTTTCTTTCTGATTAAATTTTGAATGTAAAAACATGAAGAATCTCATCTCCTCCTGGTTGATTCTGTCTGTTACTGCTAGAGGCTTTCTGCGGTGTAGAGACCTGGTTCCCTTGTGGTACTGCAGTGATGATGATGATGATGATGATGATGGTCATCTCATGACCTTTCAACCTTTCTGACTCTGTCCTCTGTCAGCAAGTGCTGTGTTGGCTCTGATGCAGACGGTTTTGAGTTAGGAGATTCAAGTGTTTGTGTGTTTTTTCTTAGGTTGATGTTGACATTTCCATTTTGGGATGAAGTACGGGATGTTTCTTTTCTGTCAGAGAACAGACACACTGCTGGAACTCTTGATGAAGCACACAGGCTCTCAGAGGTGTTGTTTGACTGAAATATGCTAGAGATGGTTAGAGTCACTCTGATCTAGAGCACTATCAGATTCTGTTTGATACAGTTGCCGATGTTATGAAAAGAGTAAAATGAATAAAGAATACGTTTAGGTTCAGTTTAGATTAAGTTGCAGGTAGGGTTGGGTATTGTTTGAATTTATCGATTCAGATTCTTATGATTCCTAATTTTAATTTGAATAAGGTAAAATAAAAAAAAAACGTATATATCATTCACATTTATTCTAAGTCTTATTGCAAAACATGTAATTGTAGCTGAATACCATGAGCAGAGGTTTACAAATACCAAAGCAAAAACAACTAGCCCAACTAATATACATTTCAAGCATTATTAACGACAAGTAAACACTCAGTAATAATAAAAAAACAAAAACAAATTAGCAGTCTGTTAATAAATAATAAATAAACTGTTTTAGGTTTATTTTCAGGTATTCAGGTACAGAAACTGTAATCAACTGTAAAATAACACTGCACTTTATAAATAAAATATACATTACTAATGTAGTTACAAAAGTTATGCTGTTAAGAACCGCGAGTTAATTTTCTCATTGTCTTTTGTTGTTTGACAACAGCAGGAATATTAGGCTGCTGTCACTTTAAGAGCTGCACGTGTCTAATATACTGTTACACGTGTGTTTTCTTTGTCAACTGTTTACATCCACCTAAGACATAACCGACTGTGTGCAATGTTCTTTCTCTGCAGGCAAGGATAAATCTGAGAAGAACTTTGCTCTGTCGTTTGTTAAGCTGATGAGGTATGACGGCACGACGCTGAGGGACGGAGAACACGATCTCATCGTATATAAGGTGAAACCAACACAATCGCCACTCTCTGCAGTGCTGTGATCTCAAAGCACACACACACACACACACACACACACATGCGTGCGTGCGCATGCATACAGAGATGTGAGTTGTGTACTGATGCTGCCTGTCCTCGATTGTCTCATTTAACCTTTGACCCCACATCACAATGTAATCATTATGCAATTAAACTTTGTTCATGTGTTCAATCTATTCACATCTGCATATTAAATAAGCTTCATTAATGCAGAATGTCGCCTGGCCGAATCCTTTTTGAGCTATGAAAATTAACCCTCATACAAATCATCACTTTACCACTGATGTGAAATCGGTTTTGAATGCTTGAGCAAATCTGTCTCTGTAAAAGTAGAATTAAATGTATTAAAAAAAACAGTAACACTTTAGTTTAGTGTCCAATTCTTAATATAAACTAGTATCTTATTAGCATGCATATTACTAGGATGTTGGCTAAATATTAGTACTTATAAAGCACATATTAATGCCTTATTCTGCATTACCATACTCTACATCCCTTAATCCACCCAATACCTAACCTTAACAACTACCTTACTAACTATTAATAAGCTGTAGTTAGGAGTTTATTGAGGCAAGTTAGTTAGTGAGAATAGGACCCTAATCTATAGTTGGTAACACTTTATTTTACAGTGTCCTTGTTACATGTTAGTATTAACAGTAAATTATGCATAATTACATGCAACTAACCCTCAGCCAAATCCTAATCCTACCCTAACCCTATAGTAAGTACATGTAGTTGCTTAATATTACTCAGTACTTAAATATGTAATTACACTGTAACAATAACACCTTAAAATAAAGTGTAACCCTATAGTGTGACCAAAACAAGTAATAAAATCTCGGTGAGTGTTTTAGCGCAATTTTCTCACCTCATGGGATCACAACACTAAGAGATAGTACATCTTTTCCCGGGTTTTTTTTTTTTTTTTTTTGCGTTCCCGAGATTAGACCTTCCTTAACATAATGCCGAAAACCCGAAGTCTCTAGGTGGTCTGGTTGAGGAGTAGATAGAAGTGCAAGATTGGTGCGCACAGACAGAACAGAAATCATGAGTTAACAATCGCAATTTTGTCCGTTGGAAAATTGCGCTAAAAAACCCCAAAACAACAAACATTTGTTTCAACAAGCCTAAATAATGTTTTTCCTGACTGACAGCTGTCATTCATTGAAGGCGTTCTTTAGTCTTGTGCAAAAGAGGTGTTGTACTCATGACTGTGTTTCTCTGTTTGTAGGCAGAAGCCAAGAAACTGGAGGACTCCACCATGTACCTGAGCTTGGCCTCCACCAAACCAGAGATGGAGGAAAGAAATCCCTCGTCAGGGAAGAACACGCAGAATCTCGGCAGCTTCACCATCAGCAAAGACTCGTTTCAGATCTCAACGCTGGTGTGCTCCACCAAACTCACACAGAACGGTGAGACGCGTTCTCCCCATCATTTCTCTACTCTTCTGTCAGTGAAAGTGGCCTTAAGGCCACAAATAGAATAATTAGTGCTGACAAGTCAGTGTTTGCAACCATTTTACTGCAGTAATGTGACATATTTCTGACTAAAATGGCATTTTGAAAGTTTCAGACTTAGATTTAATCAAAGAATTGATTCAGTTGTGAAAACTGGTTCCTGTATATCACAGGTAGTTGAATATAAGTGCTTGCTAAAGTCAACCAGTGTTATTTTAGTATCATTGAGATACTATTACAGTCTTTTTTAATAGACTATAATGGGGGGAACTATCAAAAACTATATTTTAATTTAGAATCACACATAATGATCGGAAATGTCTAACAAGTAAAGAGGGTGAGTTTTGATTTTAAGTTGACATCTGTATGTTTTGTGATCTGAAGACGAGCTGTGAGGAATTGCAGATGCGGGAAGATTATTACAGTCGGATCACATACAGGATGCAGTGAAGTCCACTGCAGTCCTGACGCAATCGCTCCCTCCTCTCCTCTTTAAGCATGTGTTTGTTGCTCTATGAATCTTACAGAAACTGCGTACCCATCAGCCTTTGGTCATGGTGTAGCGGCAGGCATGAATATGTACAGTGGACAGGTTCATGACTCCAGAGCACTGCGGTAGTAAATCTGATGAGCAAGTTTAAAATACTGTGGGAACTTAAAATCAGAGATGGATGTCACAGGGGGAGCATAAAGTCGTCCAAGTGTAGGCCAATGAAAATAAATGATACAGGAGAAAAGAAAGAAATGAGTCCAGTGTTTCTTTCATCGATTAATCTGCAGTGCCATAGCAAACAAAGTTATATTGCATCCGAGTTGTGAGCTTGCAGTCTAAATTGATAGTGATAAACCAGGTTAACACAACAAAATACGAAGACAATAAATTGAATTTTGAATGTAGTCTTCTATTGGCAAATGATTCATTTGATCAGTTTGTCAGTGAATCTTTCAGAAAGACTCACAGGTATTGAATCAGTCTGATGAATATCTGAGCGGCGATGATGTGTATTTTTGAGCGTTCCTGATTCAACGTTTGCATGAGTTTGGGGGCGGGGCTACATGTTTATCCAACCAATGGTAGACAGAGGAAGTGTTTGGGAAACCTGAAAACACTTTATGCAGATTCATTTAGTGATGCAACTTTAAAATGTCACAATAATAGTATATTTTTTTTATATAAATCTTTTGTAACATTAAATGTCTTCACTGTTGATCAATTGAATGCATCCTTGCTAAATAACAGTATTAATTTATTTTAAATCTTACTGACCCCATTTTTTGAACAATTTATGGAAGGGGTTTCTTAGAACGTTTTAGTTGCATGATTAATTTTTTGAGCATGTTTGAATGAATGATAGTGCCTCAGTCTGCTCCGATAGACATTTTGTAAAGCACTCGTGATTCAGATACATGCGTCTGCTGAGTGATTCAGGGTCAAACGCGGCCTGAATGCAGAGCAGCCAAGCGTCAGTGATGCCATCATTAAGATTGAGGTGCGTGAAGTCACATCAGAGAGCATGCTGGCCCTGCGACGGCAGAGATGAAGACAAAATACACGTGCGAGAGTGAGATGGAGTGAAGTCGGCATCAGAAATAGCCTCGGTTAGTGCATGCGCAGGTATGAGGAGGAGACGGACCACTGGCTGAAAAATCAGTGAGAGAACGTGCAGCGTTTATTACGATTGGAAGTCCTGACTTTTAGAATAAATGCTTGAGTAAATGCTAAATTCAAGATGTGAACTCTTTATGGCGTGTTTAAGCTGGTAATTCACATTCTAGGGTGGACAGACGTCCCTGTTTTTCTGTTTTTGGCGTCCTGTCCCTGACTGGAGCTGTCCCCATTTTACAGCACATTCACAATATAAGCTAGTAGAAATGAGATCCTATTTATAGTTATTAATAGTTTTAATAATTATTTTTTTTAAATATATTTTAATTTCAATTTTAGTAATTCTGTTGTTTTTGTCTTTTTTTAATATGACTGTTTATTCTTTTATTAATTTTATGGCAGTGTTTTAGTTATTTCAAATGAAATAATATATATTTTTTTTGTAATATTTTTTTTATTTTTTTTTATTGATTTTATTTAACATTTATTTTATTTCTAAGAAACACACACACACGCACACACACCCCCCCCCCCCCCCCCCTAAAATGCAAAATATGCCTAATAATGGAGATTAAAGATCCTTTTCTAAAAGCACAAACATAAAATTACATTTGAAAAAATTGAAATGAAAATAGAAATTAGTGATTAATTAGAAATATTTGTTAAACAGTTTTATTATTCATATGTTCTCATATTTATTTTGTAACATGTTTTTGTGAAATCATAATTTTACATAATAGAATGTATAATGTAGCTTTTTGCAATTGTTACTATTGGGCAATTCCACGCAAAACTGTCACATCCATAACGCCAACACAATGCCATGGTATTTAGTTGGCGTTATGGATGTGATAGTTTTGCGTGGAATTACCCTATTTACTATTTTTAATAGTGTGATTTTTGGTGAATTGTATTAAAACCAGTAAAAGGTAGTTTGACACACTGGCATAATAGAATGAATAATAATAATATGGAACCAACAAAAAAAAAAAAAAAAAAAAGGAAAGCATACGTAAATATAGTGTCCTTTTTTAAAATTTTATATATAATTACAAGCAAGATTTCACTGATATTTTGACCACTGATCCAGGAAATGTTTCCCATTCATTCTCTCTTCTTTTCCGTCACTGGTAAGTAGTGAGAAATAAGTGCACTATCATTAAACTTCACAACAGTTGCTGATCTTTGATGTAAATCAGCTTGTGCTTCTGAGACACTTTGAGACACTTAAAAGCGGAGCTAGCAAACACTTGACTGCTGTCAGAATGCCAAGATGTTTTCTGCTCTAATTTCAAAGCTCCCCTGCTACACGAAGACACAAGCAGCAAGAACCATTGATACGCCTCATGCTATGCAGTGTGCAATCTGAGAGCTTTATAGGCCATCTTTATCCCCGCCGGACAGCAAAATAATTCCTCTCACATAGCGTTATGAGGCAGTCCGTTCTTGTGAATTGATTACAGAGGTGCTAATGACTATTAGCGTGTGGTTTTACGCGACCCCTGAGTCACGGGGCCAGTTTAGACGGAGCTTTAATGAAGACCTTTGTCAAAAATCTCAGTTCTGCAGGTAGCAGATGAGGTAATGAGGTCGCTAAGGAATCGTCAGATGGAAGACATTAGCATATAAACACAGGTTTTGATTGTTGTAGGCCACAGAAGCTCTTTTCCCCATGAGAGGCCTTGTCCATCAATGCCGACTTTTCACGTTAAATGTCGAAAAAGTAAAACAGCTAGGCTCTTAATATCATATCGAGCCATAGAATCCCACTGTTCTGCTACACCAACTATTTGTGGTTTCTGCATAATCATCGCAGGTAGAAATCAATAAGAAATGCTGGAGCGCTGGTGAACGTGCGTTTTATGGTGGCTGTTTGACGACGACTTTTTTTTTTTTTTGTGCAGTAAACTTCCTAGATGATTGAAGAGCATTCTGAACACAGAAACCTTTCTCGACCAATAAGAGCGAGGGATGAGTCTTTTTTTAAATAAAGAATGGCAGCACCGCTCACTTTTCCAATGGCCTGACAGCTCTTTCTGTCTCTGATTCTTATTAAACCCACAGGCTGGGGTTGTAAATGTTGGGATCTTTAACTCTCTGAAACGTCTCTCCCACACAGCCACATTTCCTCCTGATGTGATATGATGATATGAAATCTCAGTCTCTGCTGTTCTTCTGCTCACATCCTCTTCTTTGTTTTATTATGCAGCGCACTGGACTTTATTCTGATTGGGCAATTGTGGCACGCTGTGGCAGAATATATTTGTTTAATTAATGCTTAATTGATCATTATCCTATGAAACGGCTTGTGTCAGGATCCTGATTACCTGTTAGGCTTTATGATGTTATAACTACCGGTTGACTGTACATTGAAAAGGCTTGATATTAAATATTAATTGGCCAAGACAATGTCAAATGTAGGCTTCCTGTTTGATAGTTTTTTAAATTACATTTTATAGATTTAAATAATGGTTGAGTAATTGTATTTAATTTTCGTTATGAATTATAAATTTAGAAAATATATTACTCTCATTATCATTTAACATTTAATAATATTTAATAAAGCTGTTCTATATTAATGATTAAATTATTTGTAATTGTATTTATAAATGATATAATAATAATAATAATAGTAATAAGAAACATAATTTAGATGGTTTGTGACAGCCCTTCAAAACACAATCCCTTGTCTCGTCACATTACGTCATTTCAGGTCACAGCACTTGTTTTTAAATGCTTGCTGGAATGCCTCATTTCAGGTTAAAAAGTCAGTCACTCCTGTTGCCATGACGATCACAATGGGAGCTGCTCAAACGGTGTTGAGAGTTCCCAAGGGAACCATATGAACTCTGCAGCTCTCCATATCTCATACAGGTGCCAAGCGGCACAATCCACATGAGGATCCACACTTTCCCAGTGCATCATCGCTTTAACAGCTTATTCCTGTGTGATTCAATCAATAAAGGAAGGCAAATTAAGAATCATTTAAAGAGCATTTGCGACCTCATGAATCATTACGGGTCATTCCCTCTGGCTGGTCTATGAACTCTGATTGATAAACTGCTTTATTGGTTCATATTTGCCCAGATTTCCATTTTCTTCTATCGTTTTGCAACAACAAACTTTAACCGTGGTGGAATCAATTTTACCTAAAGACTGTCGTGGCTTATGGCGTTATCAGCCAGGCTGAGAGCTCATTTTATTTATATGTCTGTTTGGGCTCTATGTACTAATGAATGTTTAATGTCCAGGTTAGAGAGGTGAGTGTGCTAAAACTGTTTTTCTTCGGTCTCCTGTAGTTGATCTCCTGGGGCTTCTGAAGTGGAGGTCCAACACCAGTTTACTACAGCAAAACCTGCGTCACCTGATGAAAGTGGAAGGAGGAGAGGTGGTAAAGGTGTGTATAAAGCCTCTGACAGAAAGAAAAACAAACTCACAGCTTTCATTCAGACTGCCGTCTGGATTCATGCAGAAATGTATGCTACTGACGTAAAATGCTACTAATGTACATGTTTGAAGTTGGTGTGGAGACTTGCGCTTTGATTTATGATATGAAATTATGAATGAACTCTCTGCTGTATTTCAAAAGCTTTTTGCTTATTAGTTTTTTTTTTTTTCTTTTTTTTTTTTTTGTAAGGCAACCAGCAAAAAATGCTGAGATATTTATAGAAATTGCATTTCCGAAAGTGTTTTCAGTATGGTGTGTGCTCGGGTCTGTGTAATTATAGAAATGCTGTATATGGATAGAACGTTTATATTGCAATGTCCTCATTGTTTGTACTTAACAACAAACATATTGTGCGACCAGTTGTAGTCTGATTTGAACAAATGACTCTTATTTCTATTTCTATCGCTATTTAATTAATGGGCCAGAAAGCACCATGAATCACTCACTCACTCGCGTCACTCAAAAAAGTCACTCACCTGATTCAATGCATATTGCTTTATTGGCATGACATACTTATGTAGATATTGCCAAAGAATTGCACGAAGCACACATACATAAAATGCATTCATATGTATTTATTTATACATAATAAATATATATAAATATGTAGTACATATGAAAGCGCTATATAAATGCCTCATTCATTCATTAATTCATTCATTCATACGCCTATCAATAGTTCTACTACTGTCTCACTCACTCAAGTCACTCACTTGCTGGCTCACTTAAGTCACTCACTCACTCACTCACTCACTCACTCACTCACTCGCTCGCTCGATGAAGTCACTCACTCCCTCACTCACTCGATGAAGTCACTCACTCCCTCACTCACTCCCTCGATGAAGTCACTCACTCCCTCACTAAATCACTCGATGAAGTCACTCACTCCCTCACTCACTCACTCACTCAAGTCACTCACTCAACTCCCTCACTCCCTCACTCCCTCACTCCCTCACTCCCTCACTCCCTCACTCACTCACTCACTCACTCAAAGTCACTCACTCAAGTCACTCACTCACTCAAGTCACTCACTCAAGTCACTCACTCCCTCACTCAATCACTCGATGAAGTCACTCACTCCCTCACTCACTCAAGTCACTCACTCACTCCCTCACTCACTCCCTCACTCACTCCCTCACTCACTCACTCACTCACTCACTCACTCACTCACTCACTCACTCACTCACTCACTCACTCACTCACTCACTCACTCAAGTCACTCACTCAAGTCACTCAACTCACTCACTCACTCACTCACTCACTCACTCAAGTCACTCACTCAAGTCACTCAAGTCACTCACTCAACTCACTCACTCACTCACTCACTCACTCACTCACTCAAGTCACTCACTCACTTGATGAAGTCACTCACTCACTCGCTTGCTCGCTCGCTCGCTCGCTCGCTCCCTGACTGGTTGTTCATATTGTTAGAACTACACATTCTAAATAGTGATTTTGTTGTATTAAATGGAACTTGAATGCTGTGTAAAACTTGAACTGTTTATTTTAAAAACCCCTCTAAGATGAGGCTGAGCTCTGTTGATTTCCCTGAGCTTTTCCCTCATGGATCATGTGTTTGAATGTCAGTTTGCTCTTGAAGGCGCTGTCTCATGATTTCTCTTACCGCTGTGAAGGCAAACACACTCGAGCTGTCAGCGGCTTAGAGAGAGAAAGATGGAGGCAGAGACGTTCTGTGCTGTAAATGTCCCCTCAACCTCCCTGTAACATATTTTGCAGCCTTTCTGCCATGTCATAAAAATATAAAACGTCCAGCCAGGACGATAGTGGCAGGTCTTTCAGTCCGTATATCACTGCTTTACTTTCTTAGGGTGTTCACAGTTGTAGACCAGTCCCGACCAAAAATCAAACAAACATTTAGTCCTTGGCGTTCACATTGGCATTTTAACACCGAACCTAAAGATACTGGACCTAAAGGCATAGGGATATGTTCACAACCTAAATGGACGGCTTTTATTATGTATATTTCACGACAGAACTTACCGAAATATCCAAAACAATTCTGTGTTCTGGGTTAAACGCGCTCGTGAAGAACTTATAAAGTGTGTAAAGGAGTCAAAACAGCGGCAGGAATCCCTCCGTCACACACACAAACACAGATCTGCAGCGACGAGACGCAGTTCTGACGCCTGTACTGAACTGTAATCGGCAACATCACGGCTATGATGAGAAAAAACAGGTGTGCTTGAGCATTCTGTGCTTTTTAGGGTCGCATCTGGTGACATCATGTCCTGTGTGTGGTTCGTTTACATGTCTTTGTTCCGGGTTGTGTTCATATTTCAGTCGAACCGCACCAGAGTTCGTTTGAAAGTAGACAGAGACTCATCATTTCAGCGTCTCGGCCTGCTTGTTTGGTGTCACCAGGGTTCAGATGGCAGCGTTCACCAAAGATGGCAAGTGTGAAAACACCCTTAATGCATGTTGCAAATGGGTTGCGAATGCGGTTTCATTTTAACTTGGTAACACTTACAATAAAGTTCAGTTTATTTGTTTTTTTTATAATGTTTTCCCAAAGTCTCCCAAAGTTCCTTATCTTAGTATGTTCTGGCAGGTTTCATCTTTCAAATGGCAGACAATAAATAAACCAGGCGTAAAAGCTTTTCTTAAATGTTGCAGTGGCCTTGAATCATTCCTGCAGATGTTTTCTCCAGTGCATTTATAGTGAAGTAAGTGATCCGTGCCATGGGGTAGATTTTGAAGAAAGCGCTGTCAGGAGCACAAAGACGATTGCACAGCATTATTACGTCCTCTACGCAGCTTTCATGCGGCATGTCCGCACCGTCTGCAGAAATTCAGTTTCAAACTTGGCAGTTATAGGAAGGTGTTTTAGCACACAGCGTGAGGAGAGTACATAATCATGTTGAGTGGGACGTCTGCTGGAAAAATTAAGGGGGGTCTTTCTCTCATTCTCTGTGGTGAGTGGTGAATTATTCACTTTGTTTCTGGCCAATAAATGGACTGCTGTGTGATCTGTGTGTGTGTGTGTGTGCGTGTGTGTGTGTGTGTGCGCGCGCGTGGTTGAGAAACACTCACAGGAGCATCTTCAATTAGTGTGTGATCTCCATATTAACAGTTGTTTGAATTAACAGCATTAGACCACCCAATGACAACTCTCATATATTTAACCACCAGTGGGGATTTCTTTAAGACTGCAAGGGAAGCTCGGCTTCCCCTATAATGTCAAAAAATTAATGGTCAAATATGTATTATTGTGTTAACATTTTATTGACTACAAATGCGTTCATCTCGAAGATGAGTTGGTTCAGAATCAGCTTCATACAGCAGGTCGGCTGACTCGATTTCCTTTTCATACATTCCTGTAGCGTCACAGTGCATTTCCCTGTTGAAGCCCAGCGTCCATTGACTTCAGTGGGGCTGCTTTGAGCAGTTTTTTTCAGTGCTTCGAAACTAGATGGTCATTGGATAAATGCTGTGATTATGTCCCGCCCGCGGACGCTCAGCATCTCTGGAGTGAATGAGGAGTGGGCTGGCCTGGACTCAGAGCTTCTGCGTGGTGATTGGAGGGTCTGTCGGAAGACTGCATCTCCTTTTGATTCAGTCCCATCACGGATTTTGCAAGTGTAGTTGAAAGACAAACTGCTGCAACCTATTTCTTGGTATTTGCTTGGCGAAATTGCTAGCCAATTTTCATCAAACGTTTCACACAATTATACACCACATTCCTTGTTTCAGTTTAACCAAATTCCCACATTTCCTCCGTCGAGTTTTATACCTTTTTTTTTTAGATTGTTTGTTTGTTTGTTCGTTCGTTCGTTCGTTCGTTCGTTCGTTCGTTCATACAGTAGGCTAGGCTAGCGTCGTAGGGGTGAACTAGCCAGCTAGCAAACTGCACACGATGGCAGACAGTGCTAATATTGTCGACCTGATTTTGGCGAAAGTCTTCCTTACGAGGAGAAACAACAAAATTGAGCTTCCCCTCTTTGAAAGACCAGCAGCCGCCACTGTTAACCACACCTGAGACTTGAATAGCTTATTTAAAAAAAAAAAATTGTTGTAAAAAAAAAAAAATAGAATAGGAAATATTGCAATTTATCTGTTGTTGTTTATATGATTGCTAAATTCTTTTTGATTCTCATTACTAGTGTTAATTATCGACTCACATCCGTAATTTGTTCACATTTCCATAACCAAAGCATCCTTATTCTTCACAGAAAGAACACGAGAGCGTGTTCATGTTATAATATCATCTGTTTCTTGTCCTTTTCATTAGAATAATTCTCTCACTCTTCCTCCATCACCTGCACTTTTTTTGATTGCTTTCTGAGTTATGTGTACACCTTATGTGAGCGGTGGCATCTTTAACATGCCGAATCTCATCTCAGACTGAAGACAGATTTATGGCCGTTATAGACTTTCGACGTCCTGTATCTGTTGGGACTTGTTCTGTTCAGAATATATGCAGCACCTTCAGTGCCGTTAGTGTGAGCGTTTATTTATTCCCTCAAGGGCACATTCTTCCTCTCCTTGGTGTGATCGTAACCAAAGGCCAGATGTGCCAAATACTGCGCTAAAAACACTCGCGCTCAGAGAATATCAGCAATGAAATGTTTTCACACTGAACTAGTTACTGCAGTGTCTTTGCGAAATGTATTTACATTGTGCTCATAAAAAGATCCATTAGAACACTTTCTTGAAACCTTGATTTATTATAACTGTTATAATTATGAGAACATGCCATTTTCTGAACGCTCTGACTTTGTGAAATAATGTTGATATTACGTAGTGAAAGCAAGCAGAGTGAATGAACATGTTTCAGGTTCTGACCTGTATAGCTGGATGTGAGCTGCCATGATGTCCTTGGTCGATTGTCATTGAGCATCAACTGAATGACAGCAGACATTAAAGTGGACCGCATGTGTCCAAGAAGCTGACAGCATGTCGGTTTTCACAGTTCCTGTAAAAACACACACACACACCGCACTGTAATGGTCAATTTCGTCTTGTAATCTGTGTTTGTTTGTGTGTTCAGTTTCTGCAGGACACTTTGGACGCCCTCTTCAACATTATGATGGAGAACTCAGACAGTGAAACGTTTGACACTCTTGTGTTTGATGCTCTGGTAAGATTGTCATAGTCTGTGCTTCAATCAAATATGCACAAATAAAAAATAAAGTATGGACATTATTTCAGTCCTAAAATCTTACAACCTGGGTGACTTTCATTTTAAATAAACCTATCTTTTATAATCTGATATCTGAATATCTTATAATGATAACAAAATGCTGTTATTAGAGGAGATATTATTAGTATTATTAATAAGCGTGTTTCTTTCTTGTTGCCCTAACATGTGATATTTTACTTGTTTTAAATGGTAAGATTAATATAGGTAGGTATGTCTACATATTTTAACAGCTCATTTTAAATTATATTAATATTTTAATATGTTTTATAAATGACAAAACCATGTTATTAGCACTTACATTAAAAATTAATTAGATCAGATTCATTTTTATTTAATTAGATTTAATGATTTTTGAAAATAAGAATTGTTAGAATAAGAATTATATTTTTGTTACATTTTTATATTTATATTTTAATTCAAATGCTCCCCCCCCCCCAGAGTATGTAATGTTTTAGTTTTGAAATAATAGGATTCATTTAGGAAAATATATATTTGCATAATGTTAACAACTCAGTCCGATTCTATAGTGTCATGCTAAATTATATTAATATTTGTATAAATTGCAATAACATATTATCAGTACTTCTACTAAACATTAATTTGTTTAATATTTAATAATGATTAATTTAAAGCTAATATATTTTTTAATATTTAATATTAATGTTTTAATATGCATGTTTATTTATTTTTAAACTTTTTTTTTTTTTTTAAACAAACCTCTCTTTTTTTCTGGTTCTGAAAGGTCTTCATTATTGGACTGATCGCAGACAGGAAGTTCCATCATTTCAATCCGGTTCTGGAGACCTACATCCGCAAGCACTTCAGCGCCACCCTTGCTTACACGTGAGCGGGAAATAAAGGAATGCTTCTGTCACTGTGTTAGTATGTGCTCTGTTTTTATTTCTAACACTGTGTGTGTGTGTGAATATTTTTCAGAAAGCTGACCAAAGTCCTGAAGAACTATGTGGATAATGCGGAGAAGCTCGCGGAGCAGCTGCTGAAAGCTCTGAAGGCTTTGGATTACATCTTCAAATTCATCGTGAGGTCCCGGGTTCTCTTCAACCAGTACGTACTTCCGTCACATTCGTATCTCATGTTTTGTTTTGTTCATCCTACATCTGAGTTTTAAGCGTATCACGCCCAAATCCGTGAAGTTTTATTTGTAGTCTGAATTAGGGAATCAAGGGGAGGTTGGTTAGCTTCAGCAGTAAATACTAAAGCATAATTTCCATTGGTGGCCATTAAGAAATATAATGAAAATTTTGTGATTTTTATTTTGGTTCCTGCAAAAAAATGACTTTCGGTGCAACATGTTTAATGTAATACTATATATTAGGGCTGCATGATCTATCGAAATCTTGATATGTCTTTGTGTAATTATCAAATAAAAAAAGCTGTGATTTAATTAAATATATATACATGTGTATATATATGTGTGTATATGTATATGTACAGTATATGTATATGTGTGTATATACTACTACTACAACTACTACTATTGAGACTACAACCACTATTAAGAATACTACTACTACTACTACTACTACTACTACTACTACTACTACTACTACTACTACTGTTAAGACTACGACTATTACTACGACTATTATTATGACTACTATTATGATGACTACTACTACTATTACTACTACTATTACTAAAAATAATAATAGTAATAATAATAATTTGGTGGTGGTGGTGATTACCTCCATGTTAAGCTCTATATAAATGTAACAATATTATTATTATTATTAATATTAATATATTTCCCTAAGTACACATTGACTTTGCAATTGTTTTTTTTTATATTATTCTTAGTATTAGTAATATTGATATTTTTTAACCATATATAAATATCTCACAAGCAAGCACCGCAAACCTGTATTATTTTTAAAAAATCTTTTTTATTTTATTTTATTTTATTTTATTTTTTTAAAGTTGCAATTAGATTATTTTCCTCAAATCGTGTAGCCCAACTACATATATTGTGTAGACAAGTGGCAAAAAGCAAAAATAATAAATGATGGCGTATCCAACAGATACTCAAACTGTGTTTTATTTCCTCCTCCTTAAAATCAGTTTCCCAGCCAATAAGCCGCAGTTAAGGCTAAGATATGTGACAGTTTGATTTAATGGGCAGATCTGAAATGCCACACCTTTATCAAACTGAAGTGCCCTTGTTTCCTGATGGATGTGAGGATGTGTGTGTGAGGCAGGAAGTGGAAGAGCCAGCGGTGCTGATTTAGGGAGACGGAGGACATGTTGAGTAATGACTCGGCCTAAATTAAGTTCAGCGCTGGTGATTAGCTTGTTGTCTGCAGGTGAAGTATATGATGGTGTCTCTCAGGCCCGTCTGAGGAGAGGATCTCGCTCTCTTAACTACCTGGACGTTCACAGCACCTGACACCACAGAGCGCTGTGAAACACACTAATGAGGAGAGTCTGATCTGATTTACACCTGCTCGCGGTGTTCACCAATTCATGAACCCGACCGCACACGTCTTATAATCCGCTAGACAGGGCTTCAGACTGCAATGAATATCATGAGAAATATGACAAAACATAAATAATTATGATACGATTGAGTAGCTATTGGTGTCAGACTGTAAAACTGGTGTCAAATATTAATCAATTTCAGCATGATTCTTATCTTTTTTTTTTTTTGAAAGTTGATTGAAATCAGCATAAAGAAATTATTTATTTATTTATTTTGAATGCTGATTTAAATGAATAACCTATGATTTTTTTAAAAAAAAAGTTTTTTTATTTTTTTTTATTTTGCATTTGTCCTTTTTCATAACAATTAAGCACATTTATCTCAACATCATCTCATTACTGTAATTAATATGATTTTTTAAATGAAATGAGCATAAACTACAAGACATACTACCATGATATTTACTTACAATATTACTTAAAATTTTGTTATTTTATTAATTGTAGTTTTGCACAATTTTCTTTTCTTTTTTTCTTCTTTTTTTTTGATTTTGGGATGAAATAAGACCTTGGCACTTATTTATGCAAAATATAATATCTTATATTTTGTTTGACTTTACGGTGAAATATGACCTCAGCATTTCTTTACAGTTTTCGTGAAATTTGTTTTTAAACTTTAAAAGTAATGCAGTTCTGCCATATGTCCCCTGTATTGTATTGTAATTTATGGGTGTTAAAGCACTTCAAGATAATTAATGTTCAACTGGAGCGTGAAGAATATTTCAATATATTTGACGGGCCATTAGTTAAGTGTGTGTGTGTTTTGATGGAGGGCTGGTCTAATGTAAATGCTCTGGATGAGGGTGAGAACGTCTGACTTCAGAGCACAGGAAGTCAGGTAGGGCTAATCACATCAGCAAAGGCTGCGTTTAATGAATGCATGAACGTGGAAATTCTCCTGGTGTTTGTGTGGATCGCTGGAGTGATGCCGAGAAGGCCCGTCAGCTCTTGCCCTTCAAACTAGATTACAGAGCAATTCATCAGTCTGATCAGCCTGCAATCAGGAGCTAGTCTAGAGGTGCCAGTGAACAGGTGTGTGTGTGTGTGAAGTTTGATGCATTGTTTTTGATGTGGATTTGTATGGATCCGGCTAGTTTGATGTCATGGATTTGCATACCAAACACATGTAGACCGGTCTGTTGGCTCTCTGATGATTTAGATGAAATGATTCTCGCCGCCCAAGCCCCTGATCATCAGCTGTTTGTGTGTTTTCCTTCAGGCTCTACGAGAACAAAGGCGAGAGTGATTTCATGGAGTCCCTGAGGAATCTCTTTACTTCGTTTAACTCCATGATGAACAGCAGTGCTGAGGGGACCGGCGGGGTCAAGGTGAGGCCGCTTTAGGAACCGCTTTCTGATCAGCTGAACATTTAAACGCTGCATTAGTAGAGCATAATGTTAAGCAAAAATGAATATTCAATCTGTCGTTTCTTGTGTGACTTTTTCACACATACAGTATAACACAAAAGGAGATGTTTCTGAGAATGTTCACGCTGCTCTTTTACATACGATGAAGTCCTGCAAATGACATGGCAACATGATAGCAGTAGACCAGTAGTTCCAGTATTATGAAGTGTGTCATTTGTTCATCTCTAGTGTTAACAAAAGGATTATTTAATAATGACTTGTTTTTTGTGTGTGTGTGTGTAGATTTCCAGTCTTATGATGGCTTATGCAAGGGAAAATCTGAAATTTAGATCATTACTCACTGAATATCCCTTGTTGTGGCTTTCAACGTTCATTTGCACATCCATATATTCAAAATTGATGCATCACTGCCAGTTAAGAGGCGTGACAACCAATGAAATTTGGCATAATTTGTGCCAAGCATGACATAGTTTTGCATAGCTAGACTTATCGCAATAAACTGCCCAATGAGACACAAAGAGAAACTGATACTTAAGAGAAGTCAAACCATAGTTTTATTTTTGATGTGCCATTTAGGGACAGAAGATGTGTGTATACTCATCCTTTCTGTTTCCCTCACGGTAATAAAATACTGAAGTTAATAGACAAGACAAGAAGTAATAGAATATACAGTTGTGCTCATTAGTATTCAGTTTAATGTTAATATCTAGTCTGTCAACAACATGCGTTAACTCAATATTTGTCATAGATTTGATGCCACTAACCTGGCTAACTTTGGAAAATCTAGTGTCTAGTTCTTCCTAAAAATTACTCTTCGTATCTATCTGACATGTCTTTATGCTGCATAATTGAGTACATATTTTGCAAGAAATCAATAATATTAGTTACATTATACATGTCTTTACTTCCGATCAATTTAATGTTACAAAATATTTTTTATTTCAAATAAATGCTGTTGCTTTTAAACTTTCTTTTCATCAGGATAATCCTGAAATTATCACGGTTTCCACAAGAATATGAAGCAGCACAACTGTTTTCAACATTGATGATAATAAGAAATGTTTCTTGAGCAGCAAATCAGCCTATTAGAATGATTTCTGAAGGATCATGTGACACAGGAAATCAAAAGAACAGGAATGTATTACATTTTAAATGATAACAATATTACTCAATGTTACTGTTTTTATGATCAAATAAATGCAGCCTTGGTGTGCAGAAGACTCTTACCTTAAAAATCTTACTGATCAGAATCAACCATGGAAGAAGGACAGTCATACAGGAACAACATGATAGTGACAACATGAGCAAAATGTTTATCTGAAGGCTTTATGTCTGAGGACGTCCTCCCAGAATGCTGGTCTGTTTCTTCTGGAGGCCAGAAATATTGATGTTTGTGTCTTTCATCTATTGAAGTGTGTGTTTGTGTGTGTGTCTTTCATCACCTGACCTCCTCCTCTGTCCACTGTGGCTCTGGGTTCGCTCTCTTTAGCTTCTCCTCAAGGTACTCTATCTCTCCTCCTCTCCTTCCATCTGTTTCTCCACTCCTCCTCCTCCATTTGTGTGCAGTTTGTTTGGTCCCTGACCTTTCCTGTCACTTCTTTTTTGCATTAACACACCTCAGGTCTAACACACACACACACGCTCTGGATCAGGCCCTCTGGACGGGTCGTGAGTCAGCCTGGAGTGATGCTGGTGTGCCGGTGGCCCAGGTCTTAGTGGTTTTGTCAGAAAGTTAAAAATTGATGTTGGTAAGATGCACTTGTGAAACGGCAAGGGAAGGAATGTGCTTTCCTCTCCGCTAGCTTTGTTTGCAAGAGGAAAGCAAGAGATGGCGTGAGTGAAATGGCACGGCAACTTGATGTATATTGTGTTCACATGGGTTCACACTTATTTTCAAACAGTCCGACAGCTTTACTGCACATGCTGGGCTCGTTTTTTCTGTTGTTTTAGAGGGAAATACAGGTGAAGTCCGTCATCTGTTGACCTCTGTTGTTAACCAACGGTTAGCCTCTAGTGTTGACAAAAGGATTTGAAAATAATGATTATTTCCCAAACGCTCCCCTAGCCTGCTATTGGTCGTTTAAACAGATAGCCTTGCCCCAAACACTCACACACAATGTGAATTATATATATTTATTATATTATATTATATTATATTATATTATATTATATTATATTATATTATATTATATTATATTATATTATATTATATTATATTATATTATATTATATTATATTATATTATTCATTTTCATACACATACACATACACATACACACACTCACTCACTCACTCTCACTCTCTCTCTCTCTCTCTCTCTCTCTCTCTCTCTCTCTCTCTCTCTCTCTCTCTCTCTCTCTCTCTCTCTCTCTCTCTCTCTCTCTCTCTCTCTCTCACACTCTCACACACTCACACACTCTCACACACTCTCTCACAAACACACACACAATGGTGTGAGTTTGTGGCGGGGCTATTCTGGCTCAAACTATAAATGTATATTTATGTATATGTATGCAAGTATATGTGACTACTTATATCAAATCCAGTTTGTGATATTTTTGGTTATTGACCTACAAAATTGTAATCATCTATTGTTTCTAATTCTATGTAAGATGATTTAATATTATGTTCAAAATTTTTTAGACATTTTAGATCAAATCGTTTTTTGGACTGATTTCTATAAAAAATAATGCTTTTTTTAAAAAATTATTATTATTATTATATTACTATTTATTTTTACTATTGCTGTTTTTTTCTTTATCCATCTTTTCAGTTCTTATCCATAACATAAATATAATTGTCAGTTATTGTTATATTCCAGACGTTTTATTTCCTTACACTGCATATCCAGTCTTGTGAAAGTACCTGTGCTTCAGCTGTGATCCAGACTCGCCGGCTTCTGAAAATGTGTTCGGCCGGTGCAATAACTTTCAGCGCAGTGCCAGATCTGTGAATTCATTGCTGTAAAACTCTCGATCTGACTGGTGTTACAACTTCAAAAACACATCAATTCAAAAATACAAGTTACAACCTCAGATATTCACTTTTTTTTTTTTTTTTTTGTAAACACTTGAACTCCAAGACCTCATTTCTCAGCAGACTCTGGGGTTAAATCAGAAGCTGTGTGGGCTGCTGGGAAGAGAATATTTATCAAATGAGAAACTTCATATCCCATCCATCACTGCCTCTGTTGACTCAAATGTTCAGAGTTCTTTCAGAAGCCTTCTTTTTTTTCTTTTAAATGATTTCAAAGTATGTAAAAAATGTGACACCGTGATGATGAAACAGGAAGGAGCCGTTTTATATCTGTACACTCTCAGGACCACATTTCCAAGCGTGACTAAAATAAAATCCGACATTTATCAGCAGAATAGCAGTGGCCCGCTTTAGAAAGAAGCTGTGAGTTGTGTCTTTTCTTTAATAAGTTTTAAAGCTTTCACATGTTGATTTTTGCCAAGCAGGAAGTTTTCCTCAATTGAATTTTTTGTGTTGGACCTGGAAAAAGATTCCTGTCAAACCCTGTCCAAGAAAACTGAAACCACCCAACTCCTAAACCAACCCTAAAATATGATTGGTTTATAATAAAATGAAATAAAAGGAACACTTTGGCTCAAAGGATCAACATCCTTGTCGATACTGCAACAACTAAATAGAATTACTTACTTAGAAATATATTACTTGGAGAAAGCAATCTCTTAAACATTTCCATTCAACCAAATTCTGCTAAAATGTGCTTGTGTAGTGATGTGCTTTAGATGGACAGGTGTGTCACCTGTGATTGACAGGTGTCAACACTGACTAGCACACGTTCTCCTGCTGAGTCAGACAGCAAACCATCAGCATTTGATTTGAATGATTTGTTAGAGGAATCAAATTTATTTATTTCTATATGATAGACAGACATTGTATTTCACATTCTGATAATCCTGTTTATTTATTTGTTATATACATTGTTTTTCACATACTTAATTTATTTATGTTTGGTTATTTATGTATTTTTACAAACATTGTAGTTCAAATTCTGATAATCCTATTTATTTATTTTTTACATTGTTTTTCACATTCAGATAAACTTTTACTTTTATGGATATTGCATAATTGCACAGTACTTCACATTCTAGTTGGTATTTTTTTGTTTAGATAGATAGATAGATAGATAGATAGATAGATAGATAGATAGATAGATAGATAGATAGATAGATAGATAGATAGATAGATAGATAGATAGATAGATAGATAGATAGATAGATAGATAGATAAAAAATACCTACTAGAATGTGAAGTGTGTATTTATTTATTTATTTATTTATTTATTTATTTATTTATTTTAACAGACATTTTGTTTTACATTCAGATTTGTTTTTTACATTGTATTGCATATACACATACCTACATACATACATGTTTATATGCAGGTATATGTGTGTATATATGTATTTTTGTCCAGATGTTGTATTTGACATTGTGGAGCTGCTGCTGACTGTGCTGCTCTGATATCTAGATGAACGGTTTGGCGGTAGTGTTAGCTGGTAGAAGTACACGCACGTGTTCTTGGTTCACTGATCATCTGTGCCCTGGTTATTGACCGGGGTGTTGGAGAGTACTGGAGTGTTTGTGTATCTCTGCATGAAGTCCATCTTCCATTGACAGCTCACTCCTCGGGCCGTTCATCACAGCGGGGTTTGCTCTGAGCAGAAATAGACTGAGGAAAATCTGTCTCATAATCATTAAATACAGGTCTTGACAGCTTCATATAATTATTTAAACAATGTGACGTCACAGCACATTTAATCAGAAATAACACAATTCACTACATTTTTTTAATTTTTTAATTTTTTATTCTGTCTAACCATGATTTCCCCCCTTATTTAATGTGTTTAATGGATTTTTTAGATCAAACTAATATATCCTTGTTTGTGTGAATTTCTAGGGTGCCGCACTGAAATACGTCCCAACTATCGTCAACGATCTGAAACTGGTCTTTGATCCAAAGGAGCTCAGGTGAGTTCATCACACTTGTGTCTTCAGGTCGTGTTCGTGTTTTTAGCACATATAGGAGATATTCTTTAATTGGTTGTGTGTTTTAATGCTGCATGTTTGGTATTTAAATATATTCAGGGATGCACACAGGCACAATTTAATAAAGAGTGAGTATGAGGAAGAGCGAGTGTGTTGCAGCAGAGCTTTCAAAGAACGAGCAACAAATTGAAATAAAAGCTCATTAAAGAGCTCAATCCCACCAAAGCCACATCTGTAAAATAAATCACAAATGTACGTGTTATCCTACATGTATGTGCATGTGCATGTGCATGTGTGTGTATGTGTATGTGTGTATGTATGTAGATATTTATTTATTTATTTAACACAGTTGCTTTTTTTAAATAAATGAATTAATGCATACTTGCAATAGTTTTGACTTAGAATTACCTTTATTTTTATTTTATTTGTATATTTAATTGATTTATTATTTTAATTGATTTATTTTGTTTTATTTGATTTAATTTATTTTTAATGTATTTTTTAAATTATATTTAATAAAAAAAATTCCCCTCTAAAAATAAAGGAATAAAACAATATTGTTGCTCATCCTGCCATCTTGTCTCTTTCTCCTCATCCCATCTTTTTCTTTGTTCATGCTCTCTCTCACCAAAAAACAAAAAACATTGTTATCCTCGTCCTGTGTCTCTTTCCCCATGTTTCTCTCTTCATCATCTTCTCTCTCTCTCTCTTTAGTTCTACCTGTTCATCCTCATCCTGTCTCTCTCTCCTCATTCCTCTCATCTCATCTTGTTCCTCTCATCACGTGTCTGTCTCCATATAAGTGACTTCTAGAGGCTCTTCATGAAATCAGGTCTGAGGAGTGGAGTTCTCAAGTCTGATCCGCACGAGTTTAGTGTTCCTCACACAAGTTTGTGTGGATCTGATCATCATTAACATCTTTCTGCCCGATGGATTTTTGCTCGCATGTCATTATCATTACTGCGTTGCTTTGCTGCTCAAGTATTTCTCACACACTTTAGATTCCACACACACTCAGCACAAAGTGATCCCGTTGCCGTGGAGACTTGGTGGTCACTCGCCGGTCCTGTCTGTTGGTCTGGATAATGTGTTCAATCCCTGAGTGGCATTATAATGGAGTTAGGCGGGTCTTGTGATGGCTAAATTTACTACACACACACACACACACACACACACACACACACACACACACACACACACACACACACACACACACACACACACACACACACACACACACACACACACACACACACAGACACAGTGAGAGATGACGGTATTAATCCTGTTTCTTCTTCTTTGAGGTTTATCTGATCATGGCCTTTCCTTCCCAAACCAATTTTTTGTAACAGCGGGAATCTTGTTCGATTCCCAGAGTAATTTGTGTTCTTGTTGTATTTTGCCTGAGATGTTACCGCATGAATGGAAGTATATGCATATAAAGTAGTTACATTTAGTCGCAGCCAAGTAATTCGTTAACCAGTGGTCAGCTGATACAGCTGAATTGCAGGATGGTTGATGGTTATTATAATGCTGAAATATTATAATCCATTAGTTCAATGGTGTATTTAACAGATAGTTGGTCTCAAATGTGCCGGATAAACGCTTCAGCTTAGAGACCCATGTGTGTCCTGACTGAAGTGGCCTCTCACTGTAATTCTCCCACTTTGCAAAGCCTCGTTCTGTTCTTCCCTTCTTTTCATCCCTTGTTCTTTAATGCTCATGGTTCTTCCTCTGGTGGAGTTTGATGGGTTAAGAGGATTTCAACCCCTCCTGTGTCTCTTCAGTCTCCTGCGGTTCTCTTCACCACGTCCAGCTCTGCCAGAGCAAACCTGGCCTTTTCCATTAGCTTTTCCTTTTCCTTATCTCTTTTATTTCTCATGTCCTGATTCATTTTTCACTTTCCTTTTTTTCTCCTTTCTCTTTTCTTTTTCCGTTTCCTAATCTCTTTTGTTTCCCTTTTTCTCGACTCACTTTTCCCTTCCCTTTTCTCTCTTCCTTTTCCTCTTTTACATTTGTTTTATTTCCCTTTTTCTTGGCACACTTTCCCCATCCCTTTTTTCATTTTCTTTTTTTCCTTTCCTTTTCTGTGTTTTATTTCCCTTTTCATGACTCAATTTTTCCTTGTCCTTTTCCCTCTTCCTTTTCACTTTTCTTTTTCATATCAGTTTTATTTTCCTCTTGGAAAATAAAGAAGGATATGTGTTTTGCTCTATTCACTATCAGGGCAGAAATATGACTCGAGGCCTGGTTAGTGCACAATGTGTTAGCATTGCACTGTTTGCTCACAGTTCATTGTCATAGAAGTGTGTTTGCTCAGCAGAGAGGTCGAGGGTCCCCCCCCCCCCCCCACACACACACACACACACACACACACACACACAGACCAAACAAACTGAATGAGGCCATCTCTGAATTCTGTCATCGTCTGCCATCGACTGCTCTCATCTTACTTTCATCAAGAGCCAGTTCTTTCCACAAAATGAACCACTGCTCTCCTGTTGTGCCCTGGGCTTGTGTGTGTGTGTGTGTGTGTGTGTGTGTGTGTGTGTGTGTGTGTGTGTGTGTGTGTGTGTGTGTGTGTGTGAGAATTCAGATGAGGACAGAGAGGTATAGCCCACGGCACTTAGCATGTTTTAGATATGAGCTGTCACTTCAACAGCAAGTGGAGATGAGAAGAGAGGGATGTTCAAACACACACACATCCAAAGACATCTGTTAGTGTTAACTAAGTTGTAGTTGTGCAGTTAAAAGCAGTGTTAACCCTCCCTCCATGTCTTTCTCTCTTTCTCCAGCAAGCTGTTCAGTGACTTTATACTCAAAGTTCCTCTGGGGCGTCTGGTGAAGCAGAAGTTGAACTGCATGATTGACATCGTCCACAGCGACCTGTTTACTCAGCATGGTACGTACACAGACAAACACACACACAGATTGTCTGTAAAGGTCACTGTCTGACACCAGCTGTATGATGGTGTGTTTTTTGCTGGTGGCTGTGCAATGTTGTGATTGGTGTGTTTCTGGAAGCGCATCTCTTCTGACGGGTAAAATGCAAAGCCTTATGAAGATTACATGGTTGCCCACGTTGAATATTCCTTCCATCCACCCATCCATCCACCCATCCACCCATCCACCCATCCATCCATCCATCCATCCATCCATCCATCCATCCATCCATCCATCCATCCATCCATCCATCCATCCATCCATCCATCCATCCATCCATCCATCCATCCATCCATCCATCCATCCATCCATCCATCCATCCATCCATCCATCCATCCATCCATCCATCCATCCATCCATCCATCCATCCATCCATCCATCCATCCATCCATCCCTCCATCCCTCCCTCCCTCCCTCCCTGCCTGATGTACAGTTGTCTGCAAAAGGTTCTATATTGGTGTATTTCTAGCAGGAATCCGGATAATTCTCACGAATATTTGTGAATTTGCATGAATGATGCCGTATGTAAGGATGGTGTGAGTGTGTAAATCGTGTGCACCAGTTCTCTGTCAAACTGAGTTTGTTTAGTTACAGAAATGTGTTTGTGTTGTGTGCGTGTGTGTGTTGTGTGTGTTTGGATGCATCCCAAGGGGAAGTGTAGTGTTAAAGCAGTGACATATGGCAGCTCTGCGGGTCGATTGTAAGTAGATGCACGTCGTTCAGCAGTAATTATCAGTGGATGCGTCTCCTGTTCTGACTTAATTAAATCACTCATCACACGTCCATGCACTGTCTCATGCACTTCAGTCTCTCTCACTCTCATAAGGAACAACATAAAGAAATCAGGATTTAATGAAGAAGAGTAAGATCATTTGATTCATTTACAAGTGTAAATAATCGGATCATTTGATAAATAATTTTGAGCTGCGAGCATGTGCAACATTAGCTTTGTATATACTTTTAATGCATTTAACACAGCAGGATAAATGCAAGTTAATTCATAACTTAGAAAATTCAGAACAGAATATTGGATATGAAATATGAAATCACTAAAGACATTTCCACAACTAGGCCTATAAATCATAGTTGTGGAATAATAGTAATGTTGTTTACCCTGCTGACGACTCTTCTAGATCTGTTGCAGTGCTTTATAAGCTGCTGCTGGTCTTTCTAACTCGCTCGTTTTTGGCACCAGTAGTCTGTGGAAAAATGAGATTTGAAAAGTTGTTGAGCTGTAGATCTTTTTGTTGTGTCTCACTGAAGGACTCCAGCACACGCTTTCCAGTGCCAACTGCTCCACTGGAATAAATTACCCACAAATGGGCTTGTCTAACCTGAACAAATGTGTTGAGCGCGCTCGCGGCTGGTGTCACTTCTTTTGGTTTTTCTGAGTAATGCGCGTGTGTGTGTGTGTGTGTTTCATTGTACTTCAGCACAGATTTGTTAACTTCGATTTATTGTAAACAAAGATTTAGCTAATGTAAACTTCACATGACTGTTGACTCATGCAAATTACGTGTTTCTAGAGGATTTCAGGTTTCGGATCTGTCTAATGAGCGTTAGTCTGATGTTAATGTCTGAATTCTGTTTGACAGCATGCTAATATGCAGTTTTAATGGTTGTTTTCCAAGGCGAGCGAGCATGACTGTTACTGTCGCTCATTCCTGCGGTTGCTGATCTGGACCAAAGTCGAGTCTAATCTTTAAATTGGTGTCACGTGTCAATATGAAATCATGGAGCCCCATAAAGCCTGTGATTGTGCTTTTCACTTCTCTAAACTTAACATTATAACTGCATTTATTCATTCATTTATGCAGTATTTTATTTATTTATTCTTTTTATTTAATATGTTATTATCGTGGCTGTGCAGTCGATGTTTGGAGGGGTTCTGGATCAGTGTCTTGGTGACTCCTGAAGTCTGTTTCTCCCTCTGAACACACATGCGCTAGATGAATGTTTTCAGTCATGTGATGTCAGCCTTCACTCCATCCTTTTTATACTTTTAATATCACTGACCATTTCTGTCTGACTGAACAGCAGTTTGAAAACGACAGTCTTGTTTTCTATTCTTGTTCTTTGCACTTTATAAATGTAACGAGAAACTCTGCTCTTATGAAAGCAATATATCCCTCAGTGTGCTGAGCTGGAGTAATCCTGCAGACTGATCTGCGCTTTGAGGACCTTCACAGTGACTGTCTTTTGGATTGATTGAGCGCGCCATTCATTCATTCATTCATTCATTCATTCATTCATTCATTCATTCATTCATTCATTCATTCATTCATTCATTCATTCATTCATTCATTCATGCATTCTTTCATTCATGCATTCTTTCATTCATGCATTCTTTCATTCATGCATTCTTTCATGCATTCATTCATGCATCTCTTAATTAATTTAATTATACACCTATTTATTTATGTATTGATTCTTTTGTTTCCATTTATTTATTTTTATTTATTTTTAATATACTTTAAACATCATGTAAAAAAAATAAAATAATAAGAGAGACAATAAAGTGTAAAACTCATCATGACACAATGATGAGTTCAAATAACGACTCGTCTGTCTCAGCAAATGTCTGTACAGACAACACTGAAGAAATGAATGTCAGCTTTCTGAAATTCTCTCTGTCCTAAAGTAACTCTTATTACACGGCCACTTACCACATAAACAAGTTAGTGAACGATTGAAGTTACAGTTTCAGTTGTTTTATCATGCAAGAAACATTTGACTGCAGAATGCTCTGGTTGCCATGATCATAATCAAATATTCCAGGAAGCCATGCAATATGGATTGATTATTTCATGAACATAACTCTGCAGTGTTTCTTGGAAGCGTGCGTGGTTTTAACGTGTTATTTTCATAACACTTTTTATTTTTGCTCAGCAGACTTGTAAAAATCTTGCCTTGTATTTAAGCAATTTCCTGACACTTGGAAATTGCTTAGACATTGAATCAGTTTGAAGCCAAGAATTTTGAGACTGATTTTAATTTAATTACATTTTTTTTTTCTAGGTTTTTTTTCAGTGTGCATCAGACAGGTCACAACATGTCTGAGAATTGGCCTTCTAGACTTCTAGAAATATTTACATTTATTCATTTGGCAGATGTATAATTTTGTTTTTAAATGCACTGCTCGCTGCTGATGTCAGATGCTGCGATTTATTCTGCTGTGAGCCTGATTTTAATTTTGGCTTGTGAAGTGATGTCTCAAAGTTCACGGGCAGGTCAGTTATTTAATGCATAAGCGTATTGTGCATGCACTCGTAAAAGGATAGTGTGGATTTATTTGCACGATTTTAAACTGGCCCGAACAGCATGACAAATGAGCTTTCAGGAAGGCCAGCGGGAGTTCCTGTGTGTGTTTGCTCCAGTAATGTTTCTCATTGAACAAAAAAAAACCCATTGATTCAGCTCTCACACACTCTCACAAAGCCCCGCCTCCCACGTTGATAGACAGATTCTGTGCCACGCCCCCTTAATACATTATTTTATTTATTATGATTTCTTCACTGTAGTTGTGCAGCACATGTCAGTCTCTGCACTTTAAAGTGAAGTGTGTGTTAGTGTGTCTGTGTATGAGATGTGTTTGCTCTCTAATGAATAATTAGAGATATTTTGTTAAAGCCTTTTATTTAGCAAATATTTGGCCATTTTGAGCCAACTGTTCCCAAGTGATCCACTTGACAGTGTGATCCCAAGTGATCCACTTGACAGACACTTGACAGTGTAATATATATATATATATATATATATATATATATATATATATATATATATATATATAATTTTTTTTTTTTTATATATATATATATATATATTTTTTTTACATTTTTTTTTTTTTTTTTATTATATTTTCATTATGATCAGTGCCACTCATCTGCTTACATTTGTCTAGTCACCAACAAATCAATGTAATTTTTGCATCGAGATATTATAATTTCATTAATATTTTGAATTAGATTTTGTTCACATTTTCCGATTGCATTTTAATTTTAGTAAAAGTTTTAGTAATTTTGTTGTTTTAGTCATTTTTGTAAAAAAAAAAAAAAAAAGTATATATATGATTGATTATTGATTATTATTTACCATTTCAGTTTAGTTTTAGTTTAGTTTTGTTGTAGTTTCAGTTATAAAAATAACCCTGCTACAAATAGTCCAGATTCCTTAATATTTCGTGGCTATTTTAAATATTTCGTGTTGCCATAGCATAATTTTTTTAATGTTTTAACATTTAAAACTTCATTTAAAAAAATATTTTTATTTCCATATTCTTTTGTTGATTTTATTAACTTATTGATTGATTTTATTGATATTTTTTTGTGGATTTTATTGATTGGCTGAGTAAGTCTGCCTATATGGTCACTTCAAGTTGTGAAGGGAGTATTTCACCTTTTTGTGTGTGTGTGTGTGTGTGTGTGTGTGTGTGTGTGTGTGTGTGTGTGTGTGTGTGTATAGACTGCAGAGAGATCCTGTTGCCTTTGATGACGGATCAGCTGAAACTTCATCTGGAGAATCATGAAGAGCTGGACTCCTGCTGTCAGCTTCTCAGCAACATCCTGGAGGTGCTTTACAGGAAGGATGTGGTGAGAACACGAACGCGCACGCACGCACGCACACACACACACACACACACACACACACACACACACACACACACACACACACACACACACACAGACACACACACACACACACACACACACACACACACACACACACACACACACACACACACACACACACACACACACACACACACACACACACACACACTCCCCCTGTTTCTTGAAGGAGTAGTTCACACTAAAATGGAAAATCCAAGTCTCCTAAAAACTACGGCTGTGTATTGCCAATAATCCGATACGATACTTATCACGATACAGGGGTTAGGATACGATATATTGCGATACTGTAAAATAGGCGATATTTTACGATATTTTTTGTTTTCTTATGAAGAGTATGTAATTTTCGAAAAACGGTCATTAAGAACACACCACCATATGCATAAAAACTGAGCAAAAACTTTTATTCAATCAAAACAGTGGAATCTGGATTTGCATTTATATTACTAATCACTATTTTGCACAATCCAAGTAAAGAGAAAATAGTTAAATTAATATATATTCTTGAATCCTACCAGAGGTTCACAGTATAGCAGTTTTTTAATTTCTCAAGTATTTAATCAGAGAAAATTCATAGTCCACGCATAGTTTTTTTATTTTTATATATTTAATATCGTAAAGCTTCTTGCTTACTATGATCAGACGCTATCTTGCAGATTTTTTTTTTCTCACGGCTGTCGTTTTTGCTGGGTTTATTTTGTTATTGAGAGGAAAGAATACTGTATTTGTATATTCTATCGAAACGCCACTCTCAGCAGTGCAGATATGTGAGCTCTCGGATCCAGTGTGTTTCCTGAGTATTGGAATTTAGCATGGCTTATTTTGCAATTGACTCTTGTTGATCTCCTTAGTGGTTTCTTTATAGTGGAAGCCAAAACGAGTCCACTCTCAGCACTGTACACCGTGACGGGAGCCGTTATGCTAATGCTAATGCTAACGCTAACGTTCTGAGATAACACTGCCATCGGTCGGGTTATAACCGAACACAATTCCACTGACATGAATCTTGGAGGTAAACAAATAAATATCGAGACAGTATCACCAAATATAATATCGCGATATTCACGTGTATACATTATTTTTTTCTTACAGCCCTAATAAAATCTTAGCGTTTTGTGACGGAAATAATTATTACTTTAAAGTCTAAAAAGTCAAGTATGCTTTTACCAGGTTTGAAACAACATTGATTGGCTAATCTGTGTGTGTTTATCTCATGTCCTCCTTTAACTTCATTGACTTGTTTGTGACCCAGTCAGAGATGTGAGTTTATTTAATTAAAGTTAATTAATTTCTGGCTCTTATTAAGACTGTTAATTGGCCTCTTCGGTCAGCACTCGACTGCACAGCACTTCTGGATATCTGCCCAGTCAAAATGCTCTTCTCCATCATTTGATCAGTTACTGCCGCCATGATCAATACAAAACTTCCACAAATGTCTCTGTTAGCTGAAATCTCCTCTACTGCCACTTTTAGGATAAGTGCATTCTGTGATAAGCCTCATTTGCATAAAATATTTTAACTGGGTGCATTTAGTATTTTGGGTGCTTTTGAATAAGAGTATGATGAAATACGACACAGTAAACTGCATATTAAAACTCTGCATAATAGCTTTTCTTTAATTTGGTTCTGTCTCCCCATCTTTACACTAGGCTTATTACGAGAGAGAGTGTGTATAATAACTAAAACTGAAATAAAAATGAATACCCTAGTATCTCAGTGATACTAAAATAACACTGCTTGACACACACACATATCCGTACGTCACTGATTCTCCCACCGCATGGTGCTGTGGGTGAAGCATCCTTTGAACCATTGTGCGAGTGTGTGTGTTTACTTGATAATTGAGCATGTGTTGCGTAATACACACGTCACAGTCGAGCACAGAGCTCTCTCATCGCTGGTTGGAGATCAGCCGCATCCTTTGTTTAATAATTGACGATCTGCTGTGTGTGTATCAGGATCCCCACTAACAAACACACGGCTCAGAGCGACGGGATGCGATGCAGTTTATTTTTCACCAGTGAAATATGAAGAAATATCTTTACTATACTGACTAATTCAATATCTGTTCATTTAGTATCTTTGACTAGTGAACACGGCACCAGCTGGGCAGCGTTAGACCTCGATCACACAGATTCCCTGCGGCGCTGACTGTGCAGAAAACTTTATAGCTCAGTTCAACACAATTATTGCCATCACTAATTGCTTTTGCCCAAAGCTAATTAAACTACACTACTGTTCAAAAGTTTGAAGTCCATTTTTTTGTTTTGGTGTTTTTGAAAAGTCTCTTTTGTTCATCAAGGCTGCATTTTATTTTGACCAACAATTCAGTAAAAACAGTAATATTGCGAAATAATATTACAAAATAAAATAACTTTTATATTTGAATTTATTTTAAAATGTAATTTATTTCTGTGATCAAAGCTGAATTTTCAGCATCATTACTCCAGTCTTCAGTGTCACATGATCCTTCAGAAATCATTCTGATGATTTGCTGCTCAAGAAACATTTCTGATTATCATTGTTGAAAACAGTTCTGCCTAATATTTTTGTGGAAACCCTAATAGAGAGTTTTTTTGTCAGTTCAATAGTTCATTCTTCCCCCATCACTGAATGTCACCCACCAGAGATGTGTTGAATGTTGTCTTGTGTGGATAAGTCATTTATTTGTGGTATATTTCTGTGTGTTGTTTTAGGGTCCGACGCAGTGGCACGTACAGATCATAATGGAGAAGCTTCTGAGGACAGTAAACAGGACTGTGATCTCCATGGGAAGAGACTCTTTCCTCATAGTAAGTGTGCTTCTCTGTCGTTCCTCTGGGATGTGCTGCATTTTTTGGCTTTCCTGTGTCCGTGGTTAGTAACAGTGTGTTCTACCATATCAGTGCAATCGGACTGCTGTCTGTAATCATCAAATGGCTCCACACACACACACACACACGCTCAGAGTCAGGCTTTGTTCAGACAGGCAGCAAAAATCAATTTTTTTGGCATTTCTGACTCAAATCCTTTGTTTTTGTGGTTTGGACAGAAAATAACACCATTAAGCTGAAGTGTGTAGTTTTTGTGCCGCTAGTGCTACCATACAAAACTACAACAACTGTTAATAAACAGGTTTCCCAAACACTCACTCATCCACCATTGGTCACCAAACTGATAGCCCCACCCCTAAACTCACACCATTGGTTAAACCAGTGCATTTGTGTGCATCGTGAACACCGACTCTCCACCTTGTGTGTGTGTGTGTGTGTGTGTAAATATGAGCCATTGTAAATATTTCTCTGTCTTTTGATCACTGTTGATCTGTTCATTTCTCAGTGTTTGTGTTGATTTGATTTCACCCTGCTGTTTGTCCAGATGGTGTGAATGTGCAACGTCTTTTGGCACTGTTTTACAGCTCCTGTGATTGCTGTGTGTTTGACAACAGGAGCACACATGGCTTTATTTTGCTGCTGTTTTTTATTTTTTATTTCATCCTGTCTAAGCTGATCTGAGATCAGGTGTTAGGGGATAGTTTAGCAGTTTAGCTTTAGGCTCTTGGTAGTGGCTGTCCTTGTCTTTTACAGCCACATCTCTCCATATGCATGCTAAACATCCCCCTTCTTCCCCCTCTTATCCACCCGTTGATGTGTTTAAAGGAATAGTGCACGCAAAAATGAATATTTTGTCATCATTTACAAGTCTTCATTTCATTCCAAACCCATATGACTTTCTTTATTATGTGGAACACACAAGATTTGATTTTTTTCTTCCTGCAATTATAGTTAGTGGAGACTGGAGTTTTCATGTTTCAAAAAAGACAAACAGCGAAAGTAGAGATGAAAGAAAATTCTGCTCAATATTGATAATTCATGTTATTTTTGTTTTATGACCATGTGTGTGTATACAGTAAAGCCTGTGGCTAGTAAAGCCAAGGTCATGGGTTCGATCCCCTGGTGCAATGTAAGTTGCTTTGGTTAGAAGCATTAAGCCAAAATGCAAAAATATAAAAGTAATAAACATTTGCAATCTGGTGAACACATCATCAGAGAGGAGAAGAGATGTCTCTGCAAGAGAGAGGGGGAGTTACTTTGAATGAATAATGATGTAGATGGATGCATCATTTATAATAAACACTACAATATTCTATTAAAAAATTCAATTTTGATTTCATGGTGAAGTCACCGGATTGCTGGATCTGAATTGGCAGCATTGCACCATACGTGTTTACAGCCATATGCATGAAATACACTCTTTCTACCCTGCTTATGTTGCAAGGTCTCCAGACACTCAAATCCATTCATTGCTCTCAGGGTACACATACTCTTCTCTGACATTTGCAGTAAACCCCTCTGTCTTGTACATGGAAATTGTGAGCATTGGCTTATGCTTTTAACCAAAGCAACTTAAGCCCAAAGTATACTACTTTTGTTTAACGTGTACGCTAGCATATGCATACAGTCGAACGCGTAGCCTTTCAAAAGTATACTATCATTGGCTATCAATGGTTGAAATGTTGGTTGAACCATTTTTAAACCATTTCAGAGCATCGCTGAAGGCTCAAATAGCAACCCCTGCTTTGAGACATGTAAAAATGTCATTGTTTAATGCTGAATTTCAGTCTCTGGAGGTCTCAGAATTACAGATTTGTCTCTCTGTGATTTTGAATATGTATGCTGGTATGTATAGGCTGAGCATGTTTAAGAATGCATGTGTTGCAGTTTCAGTTTTCAGGATTGTGTGTAGATTGATAGTACATTTAGTGTGTGTGTGTGTGTGTGGTCTCTGTAGGCAGCTCTTCCACTGTGACCTTGTTCGTCAGGGCTCTGTTGCTTAGATTCAGATTTATGCATTAACTTTTCTCTGTGGTTTTGCTGCATGTGAGTCTAGAATTCAAATGAGTCTGATCAGCACAGCCACACACGTCCTGCATGCTGATGTGCACTTACAGTAAAGAAAAAGTCCAGTAGGAAAATCTTAAACTTCAAAAAGTCTGAATCCTACAGATCGTTCTTTATTATCAACCATGAATAATGTTTAATTGTGTGGTTTGTTGGAGAGGTACTATTGGTGCTTGTATTCACAATTTGACAGTGTAATAATGAGTCTAAAGGATCCCAATTACAGAATATTTTAGAAACTTGAGGGAGCTATTTTGACCTGGGCAAGTAACCACCGACCTAATATACACTAATGCAACCAAAGCAATGCCCTGTTTCTAGAACACCCTAAAAACCACTCAAACAACTGCTTAGCAGCTCACTATAGCATCGTGGCAGCGAGTTTCGCATGGTCAGACTTCTTTTTCGGCTGGTATTTTATGATCTTTTTATGTCTGACGTAAGTATTTTAGTCTTTTCTCTGTCTTTGTTGCATTCAAGAGCCTCATCTACGCCTTTCAGTAGGGTTTTCTCTCTAATATGCAGGATCTGTGCTTGTATGTATTCAGCATATTTTCAGCCCCTCCCATTCCTCTGCAGTAGGAGGGGCCAGGTGGAGGAACAAGGCATTTGATTGGCTGCTGTGTTTGACTGTAATTTCAGGACTGACAGCAGGTGCCGTCTGCAGCATCAGTGCAGCAAAATCCTCTTAGATTTACATTCTCACCACATTCTCAGTGCATTAAATATACATTTGTGATGATAGAGAGGCTCTTCAGATTGATTTATTTCTATCTGAAGGTTTTTGCTGACAGTCTTCCTTTAAGTGCATTTCAGATGAGTTTTTCAAACTCTCTCGCTTGGGAAATACTGAATGGTTGCCGCTGCAAGCTTGCATGGGAATTCCCGGCTTAATAAACACAAATGCACACAAACTCCTTCATTGTGACCTGGAGAATTTTAATAACTCTCAGAGTGTCTTTTGCTTTGCTTCGGGGAATGAAAGTAAGAAAGAGAGAGAAATACATTGAGGACCCCTTTGACAAATAAATAAATAAATAAAAACAGGTGGCTTGGCACAGCTTCTCATCTGCATTTACATGTGTTTGGTGGTTCTTTGTGTTATAGCTCCGTATTTTTGTTCTCAATATTTGTTCAGCCAATATGTGTGATATGCATGTACAGACACGCAGTAAAAGTAATTCCACAGAATCAATCCTATGAACTTACGGTTGCCATCTGGAGGGAATCGCAGTCAGCATGTTGCCTATCTGTATTTTTATTAATTTCTGTATTTATTTTTTCCCCTCCTAGATCACCGCAGTGAGTTTATTTTTATCTCGTCTAATCTGGGTGGGCGAGATATTTGAGATTCCACTTTCTTAAAATGCAAAGCTGCTTTTCTCACATACAGTAATTACACATTCCAGCAATTAGCATCTGCAGCACGACAGTAGTGTCCCAAAATCACCACATTTCCAGTGAAATTCTACACTACACAATCCTGACGTGAGAACCACCATAGAAAAGTCAGTGTTATTTTTATTTTTATAAGCATTTTTCTAAATGATAAAAAAAAAAAATATTTATATAATTTTATTCATTTCATTTATTCATATGCATGCCTGTGGATAAAAAGTACTATGAAATGCATTGTACAGACAGATTTCCCAGTACTCAGATAATAGAGCCACTCTTTGTATTTTTCATGTTTTATTTTTGTATAGTAAATAGTTTTAAAAACTGTATAAAATACACAATATTGCACATAATAAATCAATTGCACTTTTTAAGGAACAGAAAAAAAACATCTAATCGTCTCTTTAGGCTACAGTAGAGCTATTGAGAATCACAACTGTTGTGGTACGAGGGGACGGCTCGTCTTGTGTTTCTGAAGTTGCCGACGCACACCAGAGGGAGAGAGTCAATTCAGTGGAAATGGGTTGTTTCCTCTCCGTGAAGTGGTTTATTTTGTCCTTTTTAAAAGACTTTGGCACATATCTCTGGATGGGACTCTGCTTTTGTCCTCTGACGTGACATTCCCAGAATGCTTTGCTCTTGTGTTTTCATTCTGTGGGCTGAAATCAGTATTTTTTGAGATGATTTTAGCACTGATTTGCTTGATATTTTCATCAGTTAAACTTACTCTCTGATATAAAGGGGTGTTTGATTTTCAGTACGGCTGTCTCTTTAACCCGTTTCTGTGCACACAGAGTTCTGATATATATGGGAATAACGATTGCATTGCATTTCACTCACTGAAAGTGAAAACTGAATGTTCATTAAATCCACAAAATGTGTACAGAACCAGACTGAACAAGTTGATGCGTTTGAGATGTGTGTTTCAGTTTTGCAGGTCCAGTGGTAGCAAATCACGTCTCGACTCGATGAATGAGTTTGTCACTGTGCAGTGTGTATGTGACTTGTTGGTTGTCAGGAAAGAACAAGGCATCTTCTCCCTGTAGACTGTTGGTGTGTCAGCTGAAGCAGAGAGACGTTTAAGCATCGCAAGTTGTGTGTGATTCTTTCTGTCCGTATCGCTCTGACTCTCCATGCACCATTTTATACTCTTTTTTTCATGTGTTCCTTCATCTCTCTCTGTTTTTGGCCATATGAGTGAATCTCACGGCAAAAAAAAACAAAACAAAAAACGGTTGTATTAACTTTAATTTTACAATTAAGCATATTTTTCCCCAGCAATACTCATTACTGTAAATTAATGCAAAAAAAAAATTGAAATACATGATTTATTATATATATTTCTATGTTGGTACTGTCGGGCAGAAACTCCAAATATCTCTACTTTTCAGGAAATGGAAAAACACTGTTTTTTAATTAATCAAACACTGTGTTGTCAAAGTTTATAATGTGGCTTTATATGTGGTCAGACACTTGCATGTAATTAGATTATTAACGTATTACCAAAATCAAGCTCAAATGGAGTTATGATGTTTTTGACCGGCGAATTTCAGAGAATTACAGACATACATGTTTTGTCCGTCATTAGAATTACTTCATCAGAGGCAGTAAGTGCATCGCATTACGTTTTCATCAACTTACAGGTTATTACGTTTACTGTAGTTATGTGGACGCTCAGTGTTTTCTGTCATTTGAAAATCTCATGTTAATAAAAAATGTAGTGCTACGCACAGGCTATTTAAGACCGTATTGGCTATGATTCAATGACAACAAATGACTATTCTCTGATCCTAAAATACATAAAAGATATATATATATATATATATATATATATATATATATATATATATATATATATATATATATATATATATATATATATATAAATAAATAATGTATGTGTGTAGTGTTTGAGTAAAAAAATATGCTGTGCTTATTCAAAGAACCAGTTCTTTATTTACCCTTGCATTGCAAACCAGCAGAGATGCTGTGTGTGTATAAATGTGTGTGGCACCCCATTCATGATAGAGGTGAGCGGAGTTATAAGGTTTGACTGACAGTTTGAGGATCCAATGGAGTTACGTGGTTTGGTCACAAGCTCTATTTAATACTTTTCAGTGGTTAAATATTTGCAAAACCCACAGACAGACGTAAAGAGTGACCAATAGTAATGATTTCTGAAAAAAAAAAAGAGACAAAATATAGAGATACAAGGTTTCCGTCCGACAGCGGTATATACTCTGTGTGTGTGTGTGTATATATATATATATATATATATATATGTATGTGTCTGTGTGTGTGTGTGTGTGTATATATATATATATATATATATATATATATATATATATATATATATATATATATATATATATATATATATATATATATATATATATATATATATATATATATATATATAATATGTGTATATGTATATGTGTGTGTGTGTATGTATATACCAGGGCTCCAAACTGCGACTAAAATGGTCGCATTTGCGACCAAAAATATTTATTTGCGAGTGAAATTTCTGCCAAGGTCGCCATTGGCGACAATACAAATTTACTCCCTTTGATTGTAAAATTTGCATCCTACGTGCATGTTTTATAACCAGTAGCCTATCGTAGGGGTGTGCGATATGACGATTTTTCATCATGGACGATTAAAATGTCTCCACGATCTGCTTTTGAATAAATATCGTAGAATCCTGCACTCTAGTTGCTGTTCTGGCGCCTCTGTCCCGGTCAAAACATACTGAACAACGCGACGTATATTCACATGTTAACGCAGCGGAACGGGACACTGCAGTTCACAAAAGTTAATAATTTGCATGTGCTTTAATGCCTTGTCGGTTAAACATTTAATTTGCGTGCTGATGCGCTGTTCTAACATGTGCCTTTCTCAGCGCGTACATGTGAAGCTCACATGCACTAAAAGCCTGTCTACCAGCGCCTGGATACTGGACTAAGTTATATTTTGAGTCTTATTGTGCTAATACTGTTAAATACACACAAGGTTTACATAAACAAAGTCGGTTATGTCTAAAGTGAAAGCAAACTTGAGAAAATTGAGAGAAAATCGGCTTGTCAAATGCGTGTACATTAGACGTGTCGCGCGCAGCTCTTAAGAGACAGTAGCAATTGTAAACACGCTGCCGCTTGTCCTTAAAGGGATAGTTCACCCAAAAATAAAAATTATCTCATTTACGCACTCTAATGTTGTTCCAAAACTGTATTAATTTCCTTCTAATATTTTCTAATATTAATAATTTGAAGAATGTGGGTAACCAAACAGTAGCTGGTCCCCATTGACTTCACTGGGGTACATCAACTGTTTGGTTACCCACATTCGTCCAAATAACTTTTATTTTCAACAGAAGAAAAACAAGTTTAAAACAACTTGAGAGAGTAAATTATGACAATTTGAATTTTTAGGAGAACTATCCTTTTAATGTTAATGAAACAACAAAATGCAAAGAGAAAATTACTCACTGCTCTTGACTGATAACTTTAATAGTAGCTTTAATAAGTATCAATTTATTATTTATACAGTGAAGTCTATGTTTTGTTTTATTTTCATATTTGTTAATTTAATTACTTTCTTCAATGCTACTGTTAAATAAACCTACTGTAGCTGAAAACATAAAGCACTGTTTATTTCATTTGTATATTAAGTTGTGTATGTGTAATGTTTATCTTTGATCTTAATATTTAATAACAAAGAAAATAATGACTACATTTTTATCTTCGCCCCTTTCTGCCATTCTTTTTTATTTTACATTTTGTTACCTAAGGCTTTGTTTTTAAAATATGGACATTAGTTTGGCTGTAATGCTCAGTCACAAAATAGTAAAACCAACATAAAAAGAATTGTGATTTTCCTGAAAAAAATCGTGATATGATATTTTTGCCATATCGCCCACCCCAAGCCTATCGCTTCATTTGTTTTGTTAACGTCATGAAATTAGATGCTTTGCGTGAACGTTTCACTGAGTGAAAGCGCCAAAATATGAACTTATGAAATAGTTCATAAGTCGGAAGTGACATTCAGTTACCAAATAAGCTCCAGTTCCCAGAACATTCACAAGATGAAAATGCTGAAACTGTAAGAAGAGGAGAGACATGCACACAACAGGGTGACTAAAATGTAAGTGCATTGTTATGTGGCTCTTAAAAAAATTATTTGGCGCCTGTTTTTTTTCCCTATAGGAGCCATTGGCTCCTTGATAGATTTTTTTGTTTGGAGCCCTGTATACATATACAATTCTGGGGAAAATGTGTTTAATTGTCATAAAAAAATAAAGCCACAATGCGCAAAAAAAATTTTGATTTCATATTCACTTAATTTTTTTAAGGAATATAGAATTTCTTTGTTTCTTTCGAAATATCACCTGAACATGTTTTTGTTCACCTGTGACTGAATTTCCTTTCCGAACATTGTAATGGAAAAGACGAGTCGACCTGCTCTCATTACGCTCTCAGACTTTCAATGACCTCCCGTAAGACCCGCGACACACACACACACACACACACACACACACACACACACACACACACTCACACACACACACACACACACACACACACACACACACACACGCTCAACGATACCTTACTGGCTCTGGTGTTCTTCATCATTTTTCTTTTCCATAGGAACATTGTTTGATTCAGTGCAGATGTCAAGAGTGCGGTCACACTAGACAGGACGTGATGTCACACTCTAGGGATTCTATCTAAATTTTTAAGTAAAAATACATTAAAAATGAATTTAAAACGTTAAAATATCAATTTAATCTACTTTCCTGCAATTCTACAAACTGTTCGGCTTTGTAGTTTTTTTTTTTTTAATATATATATATATATATATATATATATATATATATATATATATATATATATATATATATATATATATATATATATATATATATATATATACATATATATATATATATATATTGCACCAAGAGGTCAATCTGTGACATTTAGATCCTGTTAAATCGTCTTTTTTCCATATGCAGATCAGTTCATCAGAGTCTAGTGTGATTGGTGACTGTGTATCACATGACTTCCTGTCACAGAAAGGTAAACATTTACCGTTGTTTCCATGGTTATGTCTGTAGTTGTATTATAAGAACATTATTTGAAATTAAATCATTTAAAATGAACGGACACTGATCTGAAAACGCTTCCTATAATTTCAATAATCCAATAAGTGTGAGAAGCTTATATATAGTGTTTCTAGAAAATCTTTAAATGTGTGATTATTAAGAATCTAGAAAAATAAGTCATACTTTTTTTCCTTTTTTTTTCCTTCCTGGTAATAATAGTATATGAAAGTTTATATGAATTCACAGAGGCTTGTAAGATTATTTCCATATAAATCCCATATAATGAATTAGTTGTGACTTGCACTTGTGACCGGTTTGATCTGCAAATAATTACATCCTCTAGTGAGTTTTAAATCCATGAAGTCCTCCGTGAGAATCATCATCCAGTGCATCTGAAGAGTTGTGCTTCGATTTAATGCTGCGATTTCCATGTGGAAGAGAAGACCAAAAGGAAAAGCTTGTGTCCTGTTTGTGTTTTAAATATCCTCCTGATTTTCCAAACCTTTAGCAGGATGAGGAGCAAAAAAGAAGTAATAATTGTAAAGCAAGATTTGTCAATGATCCAGTTATGTCTCTCACTCTCTTAAAATAATTTCACGCTCTGCTTGAGGGAAATAGTTTCATTATTCCTTTTTTCCGGAAGCAAATTCCATTTTTTTTTTTTCTCTCTGTTAAATATACATATATTTTATTTTTTCAGTGCTGGCTGCGATATTTCCAAACCAAGTTCAGTACTCGCATCCATAAAGTACCGAAGGGGGGAAAACAAAAAAATCAAACTGATAGGATTTTCCCGTTTCATCCTGATCAAAAACGGGCATAACTAAGCAAGTGAACAGATGCACATGGAGCGTTGCATTCTGTCGTACTCCCTTCTTGAAAATATGATCAAAAGCATAATAAAGTGGTGTATGTAATCCTGCGGTCACAGAAACCAGAGTTTCCAGCGCGCGTGTTTCTTGGCCTCCGCTTTGGACTTGCGTTTGGGCGTGGAGCCGATGGTCTCCTGAGGATAGGGCAGAGGGGGGAACAGGGACTCCTCCGTGGGACACAATCTCTTCATCAGAGGCTGTAGCTTATCTTCCTGCAGTTTAAAGTCCAGCTCCACACTGCAGCACAGAGAAAACAGGTAAAGTCAGCACAACTCCACATGCACACCACAGTGAGAGCGTCACATGCGCTCAGGAACACAGAGTACATGCCGTCAGTCTTGAGATCAGTGGTAGAATTTGTCAATCAAAAGTATTTTTACTGTACAGTTTACTTCAATATTATGACATTCCTGAGTGAATCAGTTTTTTATCCATTGACAATTCACTAGATCATGAAAAGTGCCAGAATTGAGCCAGAACCAAATGCAAGTGTGCTAAAACAGTGCCTAAATTGATATTTGGCTGTTATTTAATAGTATCTTATATATGAATCATGCACAATAAGACCAAGAAATGTCAAGTGGTTCACATTTTTTTATCTAATTAATTACGTGATGTGCAGATTAATCGCAAATTAATCTCAAATTAATCTCACTTCAGCTTTGGCTTAGAATTGTTTCTCTCTCAGTGTCCCTGTAGAAAATAGTTTATAGAATTGATGTCCCTGGGTGTGTAAAGATACGTGTGAGTGTGTAAGCTCCTCCTTCTGGGTGCATTCGGTCCCTGCGGGTGTTGCATTGTGGGATTTATGTGCCGGAGATAATCCAGTGTCCACTACACATCTGATCCCTGGGATGATGAGTCACATTAAACTCCACGATTAGAGAGCAGAGATGGAGAGATGGGGTTGGAAGAGTGAGTGTGTGAGAGAGAGGGATGGTGGAGCGAGGGATTATATCACTTTAGCAGACTGAACAAACTTCTGTCTCTTGAAGGAGAGAGTGTTTGTGCACGTGCAGACCTGAATGCTGGATTTCATCACATCTTTACATTTCGAGTTCTGAAATGTGATTGGATAAGCCATTTTCAAAGTCGTTGAACTGATGGTTGATATAATGCTGCACTTTAATTTATTCAATTATAGCAATGAAGGGATACATAATCAAAAACAGACTTTTTTTTTTTTACCACATTTACTCATTTTGCTGTGTGTTATTCATTATTGGTAGATTTTTGGAACTGACACTAGAGCTAACGCTTCTTTTAAATAGACAAGTGAGTATGAAAAATTGCAAGATACATTTTGAATAAATGATTAATTCTATATTAGTAAACATCAGTATGTAAATGTATTATTAATTTGTTTCAGCATTTATTTTTATTTTTTATTTTTTTAGTAATGTATAGCTGGTAAAAAAAAAGGTTTGTGTCATTCCTTAAAACACCCCTTAAAGAGATACTTCAGGATTTAGCATTAAGCTTTGTATTAGTAGAAAACCTGTAGTATTTTCGAATTACCGTGCTTTCCACTCTCATATCCCCCTGAGATGAGAGATTTATGTATTTTTTGTCTTGAATAGTCATTTTGCGTCATCGGAGGATTTTTTTGGCCAGAGGCAAGAGACTACAGCCAGTAGTAGGGGCTGTTCTGCATGTTCTCAACCCGCCCATAGAGGATGGGATCTCACTCACAGAATGTACACATAGTGTCTGCCGTCTTTCTTTGGAAGCTAAGCTAGCAGGCTCTTGTTCTGTGGAGAAAGCTGAGTAGTAGGGGTTACCATCCTCTTTTTCCCGGACATGTCCAGCCGTCGAGATCATCCAAAATGTCCGGGATTCGGCTTTTGCGTTCTACAGTCGCCAGTCATTGTTTACATGCACACCTTTTGTTTCAATCTAACTGAATTCATTCCGATTGGTGAATCTGAATGTAGTGTTTACATGAACGCTAAACAAGTGATCGGTTGATGTGCGTTTTAACATTGCTAAGAAAATTCCCGCTCCTCCGTGAGAGATATGAGACCGGTGGGGCGTCTGCATCAGTATCACGCCACTGGCCTCGCACCGTTCTCCCGCGGCCCTCAGCCTCGTCCTGCTCGCCACAGTAAACATAATGAATGGCGACTGTAGAATGCAAAAGCTGAATCCCGGACATCCCGGTGCATTCTGGGAATTGTTGTCTTTCATCCAAATGAGCCAAAAAAAATTTTTCTGGCTTTTCTCAGTCTAGAAAGCTCCAAATTCAAAAATAATTTCACATTTCTTCTACATAAATGACCCATTTTAAATACACATTCATCTTTCCAGAGGTGAAGTATCCCTTTAATGTAAAATCATTCTGATGCAATAGACCTTATGGCTTATAGCTATACTTAAATATAATAGATTTGATTTAATAAATGGTATGAGAGACTGTGAATACAATCTTGGCTTAAACGATGCACAGTACATGATGAAGCATGACCTTCAACACCTTAATGTTTAAAATCTTTTGCTAGAAGATCCAGTCTTCATATATAAACGTAGGTTAATGGTACATTTTCTGTGAATATAATATTTGATTTACTTTACTTTTTTGAAAGGTTTCTCGCTCCCATTTTTTAAGAAAAAAAAAAACATCCTGTCAATGTTTAGATTTTCAGTTATAAAAGCAATATGTTTCTCTGTGGTAATTTCAGTGAAAGACTGGTATTCCTGTCTCGCTGACGGAGTGTTCAGATTAACAGATAGAAAGAGACATTTAACACTCTCTATGTGCCAAACACCCCGTTCAAAATGCATTTTCAGATGTGACGCATCAGCATTGATGGCGTCTATCTTGCAGACGCCACCCAGAGAGCTGCCATTCAACATGTGAAATGAAGTCAGTCTTTGAATCACTTGATGGAGAAATGCATTGCTTTCCTGTTGATTTCATGCACTAGATTGTACAAAGCGTCTTTCAGAGGCATGTTCATTTCAAATGCACTGAATTGCATATTGTTAGCCAGTCTATATTTAAAGCAACGTTTGAATCTGTTTAACAGTGAGTGTTTGGCCTGAAAGTGAAAGGTTATGTAAGGTGTGTGTGTGTGTGTGTGTGTGTGTGTGTGTGTGTGTGTGTGTGTGTGTGTGTGTGTGTGTGTGTGTTATTGAGGAATCAGCATGTTTGTTCGTTGTGTGTCTGGCCTTTGCATTCATGCACAGCGCAATGCAGCAATTAGCAAATTAATCACACAGCACAACCTGGTAATTATGCCCTTATCAATATGACCATGTTCTTGCTACAGAGAGATGAACGAATCACTCATTACCTCAATAAGTCTCAAGAAGCTCTTTGAACAAGCTCTTAGAGTTTCTCTGAGAGCTTCTCGCAGTCGGTGATCATTTGGTGGTTGATGATTGCACTTTGTAGTTTCATATTGCTGAAGTTATGCTTCTTATGTTCAAATTGGATGCTGATTTTTACATTCCAAACATTTCCATTGCACTTACCATAAATGTTTGTTTTTATAATTTTATATGTATTTACTGTATTTATGTGCATTTTTGTGAGACATCTTTCAAAAACATAAAAAAATTACAATGTTTTCTAACTTTTGACAGGCAGTGTATATAAGATGCGTTTTTGTGGATTTTATATGCAAAAATTCTAAAAAAAAAAACTCGATTAACAATTAAATAATTAAAAAATTACAGTTTGTGTATCTATATGGGTGTGTAAATATGAAAAAAAATCTCTAAATTATTGTATTTTTTCGCTTAAATCAGCATATGTCGTCAACAAAGTCAGTACCCCCCCCCCCCCCCCAAAAAAATAACCATGCAAAAAACAAACATGGTTTTTGTAATCCATATTTATACTTGAATGCTAACAGCTCTCTGATCTTTATTGTTGAGCCCTGAGTTCTCTGTGATTGATCTATTTTTCTTAAAGAAGAAATTATTCTAGTTTGCTAAAGAATTAGCCGCATTCTCGACTCCACAAGCTTTTAATATTTCTGTTTAATGGGAATATTAATTTTGTTCTCCGACTTGAAGTGCGGGCTCCTTTTCTGCCGAGGCATGACATACGGTACAGTGCTCACTATTTCTAGCTTTCGGATCACAAATCAATGTTTAATATTTCTCTCTGGATCAATACGGTTCTCCACAGAATAAACTAGAGCATCATTAGAGAGCAATGCAGTGAAGTGGCTGTCTAAAGAACGTCAATATTTCATTTGCATTAGAGAGTCGAGTACGTCGCAACCGCAACACGAGCCAGCGTGAACGCAGAGCCGTTCTTGTTTTCGTCTGACAGGCCTAGATTCCTCTCTCTGACGCTTGCATGGTATTTTTCATTGATTGTTCGCCTTGTCTCCTGCTCTCCACCCACGACTGTTGTCACGACCGACGCTTTTCACTGTTTCTAAGCTGCTAATTAGAAGCTGAAAGCCGTTGATAAGGCTGTATATCCCTGCTCATTGCCCCTGCACGCAGCTTAGCGCTGTATTCTTTTATGTGGTGTAGGCTTTCCTTCCCTTCATCCCTCGGGATGAGGAGTGGTTTGATCTCTCTCTGCTCCTCCTGTTTAAGCTCATTAACGTAGAGGCCCTCTCATCCCATCCTCATGGCAACATTTACACAGGAAACGCATCAGTGTGGCGGTTAAGTGCTCACGCTGACCTGATGTTCATCAGACGCTGAGAGAGAAGAACAAACGCCTTTTGTCTCTGAGAGGTGAAGTCGTCAGAAAATAATCTTAAACTCATCTGTGTCAATCTCGACAGTGTCGGATCCATTTTCTGTTATCAACTTTCTTGACCGACTTTCAAGTTTTTGATTGTCAAAAAATCTAAAGACCAGTCTTGTTTAAAGGGATAGTTCACCCAAAAATGTATATTTTGTCATTAGTTACTCACCCTCATGTCGTTCATCCTCATCTTCAGAAGTTTTTTTTTGAATTTCCGATTGAATTTAGGCTTTTATTCATGTAATTTAAGCCTACATTCAATCTGTTCATCATATAAAGCGATTCGGTCTCTTGGGAAAATTAGGACTAAACCACTCAATTCATATGGATTCGTTTTACAATCTCTTTATGAACTTTTTGAAGCGTCAAAGTTTTAATGGAGAGACAGAAAGCTCTCAGATTTCATCAAAAAGATCTTCATTTGTGTTCTGAAGATGAACGAAAGTCTTATGGGTTTTGAACGACACGAGGGCGAGTAATTAATGACATAATTTTAATTTTTGGGTGAACTAACCCTTTACATTTCTTCCAGTCATCAACTTTTATGCATAGATTTTGAAAACCTTTTCTGTTAGTGCAATATATCAAATATTACAAAGGTTTTGCTGGTCATATAAAATCAAGCAACTTTGTGAAATATTGCAATGATTTTTAATTAATTTATTTTAATTTTGTCCTTTTATGCCGCTTGAATTTGGCATTGTTTTATGATTCGTCCTTGTTTAGTGACTCGCATGTTTGAGCTTGTTAGCGGCTGAAGTTTAGTTTAAGCACAATAACCAGCGAAGAAGAACCCAATTTAGTACTGAGAGGCGGCTTTATCTACACACACTTTGGGTATGAGTACAAAATCTGTGGGAATAACTAAAATTATGCGTAAAATGCACTATCCCACGCCGAAATTCAAGCCCTGTAAGACAAACAGTATTCATCCAGAGTTATTCACTGTCTGTTTGAATGAATCAAAAGATGCACCGATTCATTTGATTCATCACTCAATTTAATGGAAGTCTCAATGATGTGGTTTTTAATATTTATTTTCAAGTTATATTTGACCTATATCATTTATTTTATAACTGCATTGCCTCTTGTTTCGGATCTTATTTGCTTAGCTGTAAAAGTGTGTTAGCTTAATTAGCTGGCTGGTCTCTGGTGAGATCTGGAAGGATTTGTAAATGTGTTGTGTTTGTGTCAGTGTGCGACTCTGGCTTTGGAAAGGAAGCGTATCTGTGCCAGAGACAACAGACTGACACCCCAGTGAAAGTGAATCTGTCTCTCATTAGCACCAGATGCCCTCTCATCACTCACACGAGCTCATGTCTGTGAGGCGTTTGATGTGGACCGCCGGGGGTTTGGGTCGAGCTTCGCCTGCTCTGATTCCAAATCGTTTTACGAGACGTTCTGCCGTCTGTCGTGTTTGTTAGCGCTCGCCCGACCGGATCCCGCAGGCCCGCCGCGCGTCACTGACACTCGTTAGAAGCAGAGGAACGCACAAACACACGCAGAGATGAAGAGTGCAGGTCGAGGCCTTCAGGAGGGAGATGTGGAGCTTCTGAAGGCCTGGCTCGTGTCTCATTAACAGAGGGACATCGTGACCAGATAATCATCTCGTTCTCGTTCTCGTTCTCGTTCTCTCTCTCTCTCTCTCTCTCTCTCTCTCTCTCTCTCTCTCTCTCTCTCTCTCTCTCTCTCTCTCTCTCTCTCTCTCTCTCTCTCTCTCTCTCTCTCTCTCTCTCTTTTCTTTTTTTTTTTTTGGCATCGGCTCCATCACTTTCATCTCTTGGTGGTTGCAGAGGACTCACTCGAACTGTACTCACTAGTACTGTGTGTTTGTACTTGGGATACTCTGAGAAATGTTTGATACTGAGAGTTTACCTGGTAATTAGTTTCCGCCAAAGCCGGCTGGCTTCACTGTTGCGCATGTTTAGACCAGAAACATACTTTATGCAAGGGTGCAAATGTCTGAGCAACGTATTGGAAGATTACGGTCATTTTGAATATACATGCATACAAGATCAATTCAGATGTATGTGATATTAAACCAGATGTGTTGTTGTTCAGGTAACTGATATAAACACGTTTAGCAAGAGTCTGTTCATGTTTTTCTCCATCGTCTATAGTTCACCAGAAATGATGCCCCTTGTCTTATATATTGCAGGCACATATTTCACTCCAATACATTTATTTTTTTTGTTTAAATTTACTTATTTACTTTTTATTAATTTAATAATTTTTTTTTTAAAGAAAAATAATTATCGTTGTTTATTTATTTATTTATTTATTTGAATGTAAATAATTTATTTGTATTTATTTATTTACTTATTTGTGTATTTATTTAAATCATATATTTATTTAAATGTATTCATTTTTATGTAATTTGAAATCATTTCTAAAATAATAATACTTGTTGTGGCTGTGGCTGTTTATTTATTTACTGGTAAATATATTTAAATGTATTTATTTAATTACATAATTTAAAAAAATATATTTATTTGTGTATATATTTACATTATGCATTTATTTAAATGTATGTATTTTATGTAATTTTAAATCATTTCTTTTAAATAATAGTTGTTTATTGATTTACTGGTGTATATATTTAAATTAATTTATTTACATAATTTATTTATTTTTATTTATTTATATACTTGTGTAAATTATTGCATTTAAAATATGCATTTATTTTAATAATTGTTAAATACTTGTTGTAGTTTTTGTTAGTTAGTTTATTTATTTATATATTTATTTATTTATTTATTAATTACATTTTTAAATCATTTCTAAATAACATTTATTTGTGCGAAGAGACAAGTAGTTTTACTTTTCCAAGGAACTGGACTACAGTTTTTCACTCTGCGTTGGTATGGCCATTGTAAAAGAGTCCCTTACATATCTAGCCATCCTAACTTCATAAAGACGTGATCGTGAGACTTTTTGGGCCAGTAAACACCTAGCAGCACCCTAGCAACTAGTCAGAATGCCTTAACAACTGCCTAGCAACAGCCCAGAAACCACTCAGAACATCGAGGTGCATGAGTTCTGCACAGTTTTGTAAAAAAAATTTTTTTTCAGAAATCATAAGTTTGAAATCAAACAAGATTGCTCATATTGTAAATTTGTACTTTTTCACCACACGATCTAAAGCTCCAATCTCTAGCTGGATAGTATTTTTGCACCCAGGTGGAGAAAGGAATATAGTCAAAAAATATATTTAAAAAAAAAAAAGGAATCACAAAATTCTAATAATGCAGATTGTGATATTGTACAGAAATTCCTATTTTTTGCTTGCTCCTTTCTCTCGGTTTGTAAGGTATTAATACAGCTGTCCATCATACTTTGCTTCGCTCTATCTACAGATTAAACCGTATCTCTCGAAAGTGTGCGCACACACACACACACACACACACACACACACACACTCACACTCACACTCACACTCACACTCACAATATGCTCTCAACACCCACCAGCTTCACTGTGGTATCACCGTAGTATCTATAGCAACCAGCCGGCTCTGAATAAAGCCAGAGTTCCTGTGTTAGCATGGAGAACATCATTACTCTGGCATAAAGGAGAGGAGAGAGTGTGCGAGAGAAAGAGAGATCTCCCCGTGTCTCTGCGCTGAGCGTTTAAACATTTCTGTAATGTAATCATCTCCACTCCCTTCAGCTCGGCTCTAATGGTATTTCCACGCCGGCGTCGTGTGTGTGTGTGTGTGTGTGTGTCTGCGCTCTGTGCGGTTCAGTCCAGCTTCTCTGGATGGTCAGAAGAGCTCTGAACATGGGATGATCGTGCGAGATCAATGATTGGTCTGATAATTTTACAACTTTATGCATGTTTTGTAAGATTCCCCTGTCTGTTAAACATATTTTATTAGATTGTCCTGTACTTAATACAAGTAGAATGCTCTTTTATGAATTTACCTCACTTAAGGACTTATTTAGTAAGATTATGGCTGAAAAGGTTTTGGACTTTTTATCACGTTAATTATCACGTTAATTATCTATCTATCTATCTATCTATCTATCTATCTATCTATCTATCTATCTATCTATCTATCTATCTATCTATCTATCTATCTATCTATCTATCTATCTATCTATCTATCATACACACACACACACACACACACACACACACACACACACACACACACACACACACACACACACACACACACACACACACACACACACACACACACACATATATACTTTGCATCAGTACTGTACCTTAACACAGTTATTGAACTGAACTGAATCAATCCTGAACTGAATTGAGCTGAATAATGACACTATTTTCTTGCTACAGCTAGATGTTTATATTCAATGTTTTCATCATTGATTCTGTTACATTCCTCTTAATACTGTGAGTCTGTGACGCTGCTTTGCTAGAGTTTCTGTTGTATAAAGCACTAGACTTGACTTGACGTAGAAGAGGTAAAAATGATTGCTTTGATGGTACATTTTTTGCATTTTTCCCCTGGGAGTGTAGTGAGTCAATATCTTGATTGCAAGAATCAATATTTTTTGAGACTTTTTCCCAATAATTTATTTTTTTGGGGAGGAAAAGAAGACACTGAACAATCATATCAAGGTGAAACAAATTCCACACAAGTTCAGTAATTGTTTATCTAAATCACAAATGGAGGAACACGTTATGCACTGATGCCTGGTGTGTTCAGATCACGAACCCTGAGTTTCAGCATTAACTACAGTGATGCTTGCCTCATTCGGGCCGTTCCCCAACAGTTAGATCAGGATTTGTGTTTTGCGATCCCTTTAAGCCCTGACTATTAAGCAGTTATTTCCCACCAAATAGACCCTGTGAGATCTGAATCCCATCCGGACAGCCACATTAGGAAATGCAGTCTAGTGTGATGAAACGCGATGACATGGTTACCAGGAGAACAAAGCGCAGAAGAAGAACTTTAGCTCGGAGCGGCTCGACTTCAAATAAATTGAATGCTCCTAAATCCGCTTTTATGGGAGCGCGATCTCTTCCCTCTCCTGAGTTTAGCGATCACCCCAGGGAGGGAGAGATATGAAATTTAATTGAAATTGTTTGAGTGTATTTTTCATAGGAACAACATTTAAAGGAATGTTCAGGGTTCAACAGATTTCCACAGAAAATGATTCCCAAAATGTACAGGTACAGTACAGTAAGGCATGATCTAAACATCTCTAACACTCAAATAATTTGCATTTCTTTCAGAAGATTTGCTTTAACAAAAACGTAAGCTTCATATTTCAGCCTTTAAACTCATCCGATGCTTGCAGCGTGTCAATGTAAGCGTGTTTTTTGCAGTCAGTGACGAGTCAAAGTTATACGGCAGTCGATCTCGTGACACAAATGCTGTCGATTAAGCTTAACTTGTATTGATCCCGGAACATTACTTTAAGAATGTCAGCCATGGGAAGATCCTTCAGAGAGAGTGAATGCTAGACAGAGGAGTATTACGGAGTGATGGAGGGATAATGATGCAGGAAATGAAGGGATGCAGAAGGTTAAACTGCGAAACTGAAGCTTGAATCAGTGGCTCCAGAATCCAGCGAGCCGTCTTGTTGTCTACTTCTGCATAAGTGGATGCCAGCATTGTAACTGAAATAAACCCTCAATAAGCAAAAACATGCATCCGTTTGAATCATCTGGCCATATTTAAACCCATTCTGATTGGATCAGCACTGAAATTGCAAGAAAAGCATGTCAGCGTTTGTCATGGCTGATTTGAACGCTCTACACATCTGCACGTATAGTGCTTGACAGACTTGATTTGCAAACGATTACTATAGAGTTTGACAAACTTGTTGCTGTACTAATTCTGTGATGCTCTATTTTGCAAAAAAAAAAAAAAAAATACAAAGCATGCATGAAAAAGTCATGTTAATTAGATTTAGCTATGTTTAATCCTTTTTTAGTACTGTACATATTCAAGTGTCACAGAATATTAATAATGAGCAATTCTCTCTATTCGTCCACATTCTTGGATGATTTTTTTTTTTTTTTGCTGTGCTTTCTATGCTAAGTGTACATACATTCCTGCCTTGCCATTGTCCATGTAAAAATGATATGCTGTCATACCATTTATTAATGTTTGGAATTATCTTTTAAGTTTTCATTTTAGCAATTTTTATTACTTTTTTCTTTTCTTTTTCTTTATTTTATAAATTTCTATTATGCTTTAATTTATTTTTATTACATTTTTAGTCATTTTTGTACATCAGTTTAAACTTTATTTCATTTAGTTGCCAAAGCAACCTTTTTTTAATTCTTCTGTTAAGCTTTATCTAAAGTTTATCTAATATTATTTGTTGTATTTAATTTCAGCTTTATTTCAATTACAGAAAGCATTTTTTTATATTTTTAGTTTTAGTTAACAGTAACAACGCTGCCTTGTGCCAATGGCTAGAATTTGTCTGAAACGAGTGGATAATTGAGCTTTATATGCTTTAGACCTGTCTTCATGTTGCATGCTCACTCGTGTTGCCTGAAGTCTCTGAGTCGGCCGCTCACTAGCGTTTGGAGCAAAGCCTGGTGTGAACGACTAACATGGATTCATTCAGAGCCGCTGCGGAGACTGAAGACCAGTGATCTGAGCTCCTGCGGTTTGTGTCACGAGATTTCTCCTCCCTACCATATTATGCTAAGTAGAACACTTTAGCTCCTTCAGACCGAACTCTATTAGCATGATTTATGAGGATGTGAAGCCATTCTGCATGTCATCAGTGTAAACAAGAGTAGGCCTACGCCAAGTCATATATTTTTAAACACGTGCACAACACACACAAGATGCAGATATCGTTTTATTATATATTAATATTACATTATATATTGCATATTCATATAGTCTATTGTAATTGTTACCTACAATAAATCAAATTATTATGGATATATTTATATAATTCAGTATTTAATTATATTTTAATAATATATAAATATTATATTTATTTATGGTACATTAATGTAATTGAATATATCAAATTATTTGCTTAACAATTTCGGTAACACTTTAGTTTAGGGTCCAATTCTCAATAAACAAGTTGCTTATCAGCATGCATTTCACTGGAATATTGGCTGTTTATTAGTACTTATAAAGCACATATTAATGCCTTATTCTGCACGACCATATTCTACATCCCTTTATCTTACCCAATACCAAACCTTAACAACTACCTTACTATTAATAAGCAGTAATTAGGAGTTTGAGGCAAACGTCTTAGTTAGTTAATGGTGAGAATTGGACCCTAAAGTGTGACCAACATTATTTATGTAATTGCTACATTAAAATAAAACAAATTACTATGAATATATTTAGAAATGCATAGATTTGCCTTGCATAAAATATCCCCCATATAAAAGAGTGCTGTATTTCAATAAATCAGCGAATAAACAGCAGCCCTGGCATGCATCAGTTCAGTGATATGAATGGGATAGATGGCTAATAAAATGATGTGTTGAGCATGTTGCTTCAGGACTTTCTTCTGCCACTCGGCTCATCCAGAGAGATCGGTTCTCTCTCCTGTCGAGTGTTTTGACTGGGCTGCGTGTAATTAGATTGTGTTTAATCCTCGCCTTCGCTTCAAAGAGAGCTGCTAAATTAGATTGTGTGTCTGTCGCTGGTCTTCTCACAGGAGAGCCGGTGTCTATCTACAGCACTGCTTAGCTGTCCTCTGTCACGCTTCTCACATTTATCCTACATCAGAATGAATCAGGCAGGATATTTCTCTTTTTTTCGGGTTTGCATGCTTGTTAAATGGCTAGTTCTTCCAAAAAAGCACAACATGCGATATAGAAGTCAATGGTATGACTCGTGTGCTTTCAAGTCTTGTGAAACTCTTTCTGTTAGTTATCTTGCATTGTGCAAAACAAGCTCTCTGGCGATTACTACCTGTCAATTACCCAGAATCCCTTATGCACGCACTTCAGCTCTCATTGCACTTTAAGATGGCCATCCGCCCACTGGAGACAAAAACACTCTGAGAAGCGCTTAACAGTCTGACCTTTACACACTCAGACACACTTTTCTGCTCCGGCTCCTCCTGCAGAATGAGTGCGTCTCACTTAAGTTCACTCAGCTGCTTTGAGATGATAGGATGGCGTTTTGTCATATTGTTTGTGTTTGTCCTGTCTATTGAATAAGAACTCCATCTATAGCTTTAAGAAGTGCCGTACAGACACAGATTCTCAGCCGCTGTAGAGCACCTGAAGTCAACCGTAATGAAAGTTGCCATTATTTACTCTCTCATGCCGTTCCAAACCTAGATAATGTTGTTTTTGCTATTGAGCATAAGGTTAAAAAAAAGTTTAAATAGATGTATAAATAAATAAACTTTATGCAATTTTTTCCCAATGCAATGATTGTTCATACACTGCAGATATGATCACTGTATCTTAAAATATTAGTATTTAAGTATCTAAAAATACTTAAAGCAGAATAAAATTACTTGAGGACCACAACTAATATTATTAATTTTACTTACTTAAATTTTACTTACTTAAAAAAATTATTATATTAATATATTTTTTTATATAATATTTGATCTTATTATTTTCATATTTTATTGTAATATTCTTTCAATTCTTCATAATATATGTATATTTTTTTTCATGTTGATTTTATCTTAACCTAAGTGAAATAAAATCCTAATACCTTGTGCAGTGCTGGTTTTCAAGTATATTTGATTTATTTTATTTTTTATTCTAGCCTCTAGCTACAGCGGAGGGGGAAGACAGTCAGTGAATAAAGATTAGCATATTGCTTTTTATTTATTGCACGAGTCTTATGGACACTTTTATGGTACTTTAAGGATGTTTTCTTGTCCTTAAATGTTTATGAACTGTTGTTAAATGCAAAAGAGCTGCATACAGATTCCACAGAAAAAACGTCATGCAGATGTGATTGGACATGGCCTCAAGTAAAAAATGACTTTTAAAATTCGAATGAGATATTCCTTTCAATCCATAGAATGTTGTCCCGTGCTCTGTGATGAGGGTGTCCCACTCAGGTCCTTAATCTATTCCTGTCAGCGAGAGTATTTCCTCTCCTTTATCTCGCTCATTACTCACACAATCTGTGATTAGGCTGAAGTTGATCTTTGTAAGCTCAGCATGCTGTTGTAGCTCACTTGCTCTGGCTTTAAACAAAATGCAGCAACCAACCTGTAAATAATGCATGCGCTGTTCCGACACGTGTCGCAGTTGGCCGTGTCCTGTCCGGTCCGATAGGAGAGCCTGTGAGGAGATAAAGAGAGAGGACGAGTCATTACACAGGCTGTTTGGCCACTCCGCCTACCCGTTCACCGCTCCCTCGTTCACTCTGTCGTTCCTCATTATCAGCTCACGGTCAATACACGCAGTGGGAAAAAGATGTTAGCATTCTTCACACCCGGCGTTCTGCAGAGGACACGCAGGACGCCGACTGCGTTTGTGAGTGTAATCAGAAATGAGAGAACAAAACGGCCTTGAAATTTTTGTACGGAGACACTGCAGAAATGTCAACGCACAACATTGTGCTGCTTTTGTGAGATAACAGGAGGTAAAATGTGCTGATACGTGTGACGTATAGCTCTGTTGTAGACTCTAGCGAGTGTTGTGGTTTTACGTCATGTAAGATAACATCCTGACTTTAATCAAACTTCACAAGAGACTGCATTTTACAATTAATTCCAAAATTGATTAATATTTTTGAATATTTGTATAAACTTTTTATAAACCCCTATAATAGGGGTGTAACGGTACACATAAGTCACAGTTCAGTACGTACCTCAGTTTTGGGGTCACAGTTCGATATGAGTTTACCTGTCCAGTTTACATGCTTTACTCTAATTGATAGATTGACCAACGCTGTACAAATGCAATGGCTGTTTTCAAACGCATTGGTTTGATTACGTGTCGTGTGTAGCTTACGCAGTCATTTGAAGTTTTCATTAACATGCGGTGACCATGGTGGATGCACAAAGTTCAATATTACGCTTTTTGGAGAAATCATGGAAAGATGAGCGAGAAGGAGAAAATGTGCCATCTACATCTGAGCCTGCTTCACTTTTCCGCGTATTTCATCACTGGACTGTAGTGAGACTTACGACTAGGGCTGGGTATTGACACAAATTTCACAATTCGATTCGATTTCGATTTCGATTACGATTCGATTCGATTCAATATTGATTATTTTGGATATCAGGTACAATACATTGCAAATTTTCTCAAGGAAAACAAATCTCAACTATTATTGTAAACTATGGGAGTCAGTTGTAGCCTGTAGGCTTCATTAGCCTACTATAATTTTGAAGGTAAAAATTAACTGATTTGTATACAAACACTTAAAATACATTTTTATTTATTTTTATAATAATAAAGTTATATGAAATTATATAAAAATTTAAATGGTGGCTGTCATAAACTTTCCAGATTTATTCAAACATGCATTAAATATTGAAGAACATTAAAAATTATAATGAATATGTAATATGGTTCATATATTTAACAAAATGCTCCTCTCTAGAGTTATATTTTCTAGCTGAGTTTATGGTCACTGGATATGTTTTTTCTGAGGTAAATGTGACTTTACATGACATTGTTTACTAACGTCTTTCCACGGTTGAAACACTGATTGAGCGATTCCATGTCACATGATACGGACTTCGATAAGTTGTACTCTACCTTTTAACACACTTTTCAGATGCTCATTCATGTTTATTTCGCGCTGTAACTGGTATTATTAAGGCGGAAGAGAAGGTGGAGCGCACATGACCTTCTGGAGCGCTGCTGAGCCAGAGCGATCTCACGCCACAGCGCCAAAACGGTAATTATGTTTTTGAATTGCGTAAGAAAATGGACGTAATTTGAAATCTGAGACTTTGTTTCATATCAATAATAACAAAGCACAAATAGTATTGCGATTTATTGGATTGGATGCGCGCTACAATGTTCCATTCATTTATCAACTGAAAACAGGATGACTAATTGATTCTTGGGATTTAAGAATCGATATTGTTTCGTAAAAATGAGAATAGATTAAAAACGAAAAATCAATATTTTTTTTACCCAGCCCTACTTACGACACAAATCGGCACAATACCAAATGATTTTGTCTCATTATAACTGGAAACAACTTAAAATGAGGACGTCACTGGGAAAAAACAGCAATGCAAGTTGGAGAGGTGGCGCATGCCAACTCTCGCGAGAATCACGACCTGCTTTACGGCACGACGTCACATACATCAACAACATATGAAGCAGCCTCTATGGAAGACACTAGCACGCATTTCAGACGTGAATCATGGCAGAGTCGACGAAGAAAGCGCGGTCGGAAGAGTGCAGAGACGGCTCTGTGTGAGTGGTGTTAACGACAGTAACGTTAAATACAAGTACTCCACAGCGACTCTAGGGGGCGCTGTTTGAGAAAAACGGAAACTGCATAGTGTGCCTTTAATAGCCTTCATTTCAAGAGTAGGCTTACAATCCGTCACCCTTTTTGACCTTTAACCCTGTACAGAGTCCACAGGAACATGATTTGACATTGCCCAACAGGAGATAAATGCAGATATGTCCACTGCACATGTAGTTTGTATGATCACACTAGCCTCCGGCCTGCAGAGGAACATTGAATATGATCTGACAGTAGAGTTCATGGCCGCTTTTAGTACTCAGGAAGGACCATGGAGACTCTACCCTCGGCTTGATTCCTTCACAAAATTCTGTGGGTTGGACCGGAGGGGATGATGATATAATTTCTGCTGGAGATTTGCTTGATGCGATCATCCTCACCTAAAACAGACTGCGCTCAGGGGGGCGGAAACGGACAGTTCAGTAGCTAAACCAGAGTTTCACTTTTATCAGTCATTCTCTTAAGCTGTAGAACTTTGTATGTAAATATTTGATTCAAAGCAAATTATAATCAGCCTAGAAGTGTGTAATGTTTGTTGAAGCGGAAAGCTGTGTTCCTGAATTACTTCATCGCTGTTTTGTACATCAGCAATCAGCGTCACGTCGGCTCTCTTAACAGCATGAAAAACAAAACTGTTATTCAAATGCTGAATAAATTATACATAATACTAGAACACATCTCATTATAGTCACTTCACTGTCGCTCACTGGAGGTTTGCACACTTTCCCGAGACTGGGCCGTACAGTTCAGCACTCGCTGACTCGCTGACCAGTGTCTCCTGCTTCACCGCGCTAAAATAATTCATATCTTGCTCAGAGTTGTGCATGAGAGTTTTCAGTGTGTTATGAACGTTATGGGATAAGAATATTATGACTAGAATACGTGTCTTGCTGTTGACTTTCTTGAAAGTTTGCCCAAATAAATGTACTCTACTTTTCAAAAGTTCAGTAAGATTTTTATGCTAAACAAGGCTGCATTTATTTGATTACAATAAAATAGTAATATTGTGAAATATTATCGTAATTTAAAAGAACTGTTTTCTATTTGAATATAAAATGCAATTTATTCCTGTGAATCTTCAGCATCATTACTCCAGTCTTCAGTCACATGATCCTTCATGATCATTAATATGATGATTTGCTTCTCAAGAAACATTTCTGATTATTATCAATGTTGAAAACGGTTGTGCTGCTTCATATTTTTGTGGAAACTTTTTGCATTTATTTGAAATGGAAGTCTTTTGGAACATTATAAATGTCTTCACTGTCACTTTTGATCAGTTTAATGCTTCCGTGCTGAAGTATAAATATCCTTAAAGTGAATCAGTCAGAGCGGGAACATCTCATTCACTTTCTAACATACTAGTTATAATTAAGTTGGCTTGGGAAAGCCAACTTACTGAAATCCTATTTAAACTTATTATTATTCTTCTGATCCAAAATTTTCTGACACTAACTCCTCCTAGAGCTTTAACTCTACAAACTCTAAACTCGGGTCAGACCTTCAGACTGTTCTGACTTGAGTTGCTATATCTTTTCAGACTGATTTGACTTTCAGTTTTCTTAAAAATTAATATTAAAAATCATAAAAATCCCATTGACTTTCATTGCAGAGTGCTCAAATTGAGCCAAGGCTACGGTGGCCCAGTAGTGCACAAACACAAAAACTCAAATCTAAACTCCCTGAAGCCGTAGACTCAATTAAACTACTATTCTGTGTCTATCTATCTATCTATCTATCTATCTATCTATCTATCTATCTATCTATCTATCTATCTATCTATCTATCTATCTATCTATCTATCTATCTATCTATCTATCTATCTATCTATCTATCTATCTATCTATCTATCTATCTTCATTCTTTCTTTCTAACTAATCTTTCTTTCTATCTAACAAATCTTTCTCTCTCACTAATCGTTTTCTTTCTAACTAATCTTTCTTTTTAACTTATCTTTCTTTCTAACTAATCTATCTTTTTTTCTCTTTCTTTCTAACTAATCTTTCTTTCTTTCTAACTAATCTATCAATAAAAATTTAAACTACTTTAAACTTCAAACTTCTTTAAACTTCTAACTACTTTAAATTTCTAACTACTTTAAACTACTTTAAACTTCAAACTACTTTAAACTTCAAAAACTACTTTACACTTCTTTAAACTTCAAACTAATTTAAACTTTAGACTAATTTAAACTTCAAACTAATTTAAACTTTAAACTACTTTAAACTTCAAACTTCTTCAAACTTTCTGGTCCGGCTTTCTCAAGCCAACTTAAAGTTTGTCTCGACAAACTTTTTAATCTAGTTCATATCTGTGGTCTCTGTCTCTTAGGTTAATCATTCATTATAAAGTGTGTAGTGAAGTTCATCAAACTTAAATGGTTAAAAGGTTGTTCTTATGACTGGAGAATAAATATCTTATTCCGCATATTTAATTGTAAATATGAAACTTCGAAGTTGTATGTATGTGTAATGCTTGTCGTTTTAGAGGTATATTGGTGATCTTTTGCCTGGTAACTGAAGTGAGTCTTATTTCCCTTCCTCTCGGTGAACAGTAGTCATTGTTTACATCTGATTCTTAGTCTCTTGTATGTGTTTGTGTTGGCTTTGATTATGCCCTGTTTGCTCCCTTGAGCAGGAGTTGCTGAGCTGAATATTTCTAACGTTAATAAATGTTAAAACAAATATCATAAATACTCTTTCGTCAACATGTTTTCACTGCCGGTGGCGGTAACATTTCGTCTTTCCAACTCCATCTGTGTGGAGACGTGGGGTCAGAAATTTCGAGAAGCTGCACTTCCAGTGTTGGCTGCCATTAGTAATTACCGCCTGTCGCCGTAACAATTGCTTTGCTGGCAAGAATGCGGCGACCCATCGACCCCTCCAACTTGTCCTGTGATGGAGGGCCAATGTCAGACTGACAGGAAGCCGACAGAGTGATTAATAACTCTGATGAGGCATGTTGTCATATCTGTCTGTCTCTCGTACTGTCTGTTTCTTCACCTATACACTCTTTCTCTCATTACTGGAACATTCCGGCCAGAGTTTTATTCTGTATTCGTGTCGAGTCAGAGTTTGTACTGTGGTAAGTTCTGGTAGTTAAACCACTCTTTAACTCATGCTTTCCAATGAATATTCTGGGTTTAACTTTAACCCAGAATAATCCTTGTTTATTGTTTTGTCTCAATTTTTTACCTTTTTAGTATGCTCTTTTAATTATTATTATTATTTAAATTGATGCAATTGATGCACCCCATATTCATTTTTTTTTTTTTTTAAAGACTGTAATGCATTTAATTTGGTAATGCATTATTTTGGTTAATCCAAAAGTTCTATATTATTGAATTATATATATTTTTTTAAATGATTCAATCCATGTTTAATATGAATTGAATATATATATATATATATATATATATATACAATTCATATTAAATGAATTTTGAATTAAATGAAATTTCTTGTAAAATTAGCTATTATGAAAAATACCATTGCCATGATTAAAGAACTCGATTTGCTGATTTTTATTTTAATATAATAATAGTAAGCATGATCAAACCATTTCCATACTTTCCTGTATTTCCTCACACCTATAGTTTTTGTTTTTTATAGTTAACTATCTTACCTATAGTTTTTCACTTATAATACAAATTATTTGACTTTTATTATTATTTAGCATAGTACTAGTTTTATTCAGCAGGCGGTTCACCTTCAGAGGTAAGTGATGAAACATTCAATTAATATTGTCAAAAAGCAAAAATGGAACAAAAAATAAAAAATGCTTCTCCGTATTGGTTATCAGACACTTGACCCTATCAGTTCTGAAAAAAAGAAATTAAAATCAGTATTGAGTGATTTTAGGCCAGATTGCTTTCATGTCAGAGGTGAACAGGACTGGAGTTTGCATTTGTATCCCGATCCCCTTTTTCCAGTCAGACTCATTTGTGGCAGCTTGATCGTTCAGAAAATGAACTGTGACCTCAGATGGACTGTGCAGCGAAACGGCCTGGTCCTCTGTGACTCAGAGAGAGTCTAACTCTGTTTTTTGGTCTGAGACTGCCTGGTTTTGGGCAGTAGCTCCTCTCCCGCTCGGCCGTTAACAGCGATCTGTCTGCGACCCCTGAGCTCTGCACCTGCTTCCTCAAAAGGTCAAACTGCGGGGCTCATCGTGAAAAAGAGCGGGACACCGGCGGCCATTTTGCCCCTAAAGAGAGCATGTGAAGTGCTGGTTGGTGATGCGTGGGGTTTATCTGAGGCTAGTTTCCGTGCCTAATGGGGACAGTGATGTATAGCACTGCTGCTGAGAGCCTGGGGTTTGGACAGGAGGGCAGAATAATGTTTCTCACAAGGCACTGGCTGCCAGTGGTGATCAGACCAAACCCTCCAGAGCGAGGTGATGTGTTAGAATGTAAAAAGGAAGTCAATTATGTTGTATACACAGAGAGAGAGAAAGAGAGAGAGGGAAGATCTTTGGGACACAAGTTGAATTCTCCCACAAAGGACACTCCATTATTGGGCTCCATATTTGTGCAGATAGCATTGATTACTATTTAAATAGATTTTCAGAAAGTTCAGAAAATAACAATTATTCTTATGCAGTATGCACCTCACATTTCACCAAGGCCTGGTTATGATGATGATGTATAGACATGTCATCCAGATGAGATGTTGCATGCAACACTAGATTATATATGGCTATCAGTGGGCAGATAAATATTAATTCACTCACTCACTCACTCACTGCCTCTGTGTGCTCCTTTCTCTACCCAGATATAAAAGCTGATGTTGGTTAATGAAGATGTGAGTAATGAACTCACGGCTCAATTGACCCTTCGCAGGGAGTTTGATTGACAGGCGATCTGACCAATCATAATCCGCCATCCTCCGAATCCGCCATTTTTGTCCGACAAAGCAGTCAGGAGAGTTAGCGGATTAACGTTGGAGGATTTGAACTTGAAAAACGGAGTGTACTGACGTCTTTCCGCGGTTTAAACAACACTCCTCCTTATGTTCATTCATGTTTATTTGATGCTATAAATGAACTAGAAGGAAGAGATGATCGGTTCATGAGAAGCTTTAACTGAGGCTCTACAGCGATCTGTCAGACACATTAAAGAGCCACAAAACGGTATTTATTGTTTACATTTCTTTAAAAAAATGACCAAATTTGAAAGGTGAGACTTTTGGTCGGAGGGAAGTTAGCGGGTGAAAGGCATAAAAATATGGAGTGGAACACAGCCATACTCACTCACTCACTCACTCACTCACTCACTCACTCACTCACTCACTCACTCACTCACTCACTCACTCACTCACTCACTCACTCACTCAATCAATCAATCAATCAATCAATCACTCGCGCACTCAATCAATCAATCAATCAGTCACTCACTTTGTGGTAAGACCTATTTTTATAATCGTGAATTAAATATTAATAAATCTAATGTTGTTAATGAAATCGTTTCATTCATATATTTGCTTTATTTTGATTTTATGAATATGTGGTTTGCTTGAATTATAAATTATGCTTAGATTTATTTATTTTTCTTGAAATGATTTAATTCATGAGTTTAATATGAATAAAAAAATTGAAAATGAATTTTAAAAATGAATTAAAAAAATATTGGAATATATACTATTATTATTGGGATATATATTTTGGAGAGCTCATACTTGTACCAGCTGCACCTGTACGGCTCCGAGTAGAACATCACATGTTGTCATCTCGAAGTTACGGTGAGTACGACATGGTGTGAACACATTGTTTCATTTATTGCATGTTTTAAGGAAATGTTATTTTTGTTTGTTTCCACGATTCACTTAATGTTTGTTTTGATCGTTAAGTAATACACACCACGCTTTTACTGATAGTATGCACAGTTAAGCTACACAACCGCTAGCATTCCCTTTTGATCCTGTAGCAACTTTTTGAGTCAAACGCCTCTTTTCATGCTTTTGAACACATTGAAAAGATAGTACTACATCACGCCAGCGGTAATGTAACAGATGTAATTATGAATACATTCACCTATGCCCTCCAGTCACACTACGTTTGTCTTTTGTCATGAGAATGACATTTCTGAGTGTGTGGAATGAGACTAATGTTGCGTATCCACACAAGCATTAACTGTTTCTGCATTGAATGCAGGAAAATGCACTTTCTCAATCCTGAGCTGGGGAATTGAAAACTCTGCCCTGAGAATACATTAAAATATTACTTTAAGTGTAAAATGTGCAAAAGCATTATCCATAAGAAACCTCTGAGGCATTTGCTGAGGTTATGTTAGATGATATCCTCTCTTAAACCTAGGCTGAGCTTTATTTTTTTATGTGAAGCGTACCATTAGACGTTTATATAAGTGCTTATACACTGAGGCTTTATAAATTCTTGCTAAAATTATTAATGCATCGGATAATGCATATATATTATGCAAAATACGTTTTTGTTTTTTTTTGTTCAGGCTGTGGTCCATTGTCCCATGATTCTCAGAGTTTGTGGTTGAGCGGATCTCTAAACATTATGATGTCATCCTCTGGATCAGTTGTTTATGAAATCCTCTTGCTGTGACCTTAATTATGCTTCAACTATATAAAGTAGACATGTAGTCTTGCGGGTAATTAATGCCGTTTATAATCACTATCCTGGCAGGGTTCCAGTCCTTACATCCCAAAGCATCTTTAGGGAAATATGTGTGTGGATGTGCAGGAGATTGAGTCAGCTTTCTGTAAACCCTTTTTTTTTTTTTTTTTTTGTCCAAATATACTGCAGAATTTTCTCTTCTTTGTGAGGTACTTCTACATTTGAACAACTTTCTCTTCTCTCTTAAAAAGATGTGTCATTGCTTAATGTATCTGCCACGAAATGGAACCGATTCAGTTGTTATATTAAATAGGTGCTCTTGAAAGTTAAAGGCGTTTGGCATCATTAGTACTATACAGTATTTAGAAGGCCTCTAGAAAATTTCCCAGGTTGAGTCCAAGGTGATACAAGTCAATATGAAAAAGAGTGCTGCTCTTAATAGTCTTTCTAAGCACCCAAAGATGCACTTATCCATCCTAATTAGACCTACTATAGCAGTCAGTCTGAGAACCAAACAATACTTGGGACTGATGTAAAGTGTCGAAGTGTTGAAATGTAGAGACAAGCAAAGTAATCCATCTTTTTGTCAACTTTCTGAACAATGTGCATTGCAGCTTGTTAGCTCTTTCAACACACTGTATTTGGCATGAGTTGTGGATGTTTGGGTAAATGCGTGTGGAAATGCAATTCTGCTTGGTGCAATTTTGTTGGCACACAATTTAAAGACTTGCTAACCAACCAAAGATTATCTTATCCATTCTAATTAGACTTGATGTAGCAGTCAGTTTGAGAACCAAACAATGCTGATGTAATTGATGTAATGTTATTGTGTGTGTTTCTTGTATCTCATTCATAAATGAAAATAAACGTTCTGAACAATGTGCATTATAGCTTGTTGGTGCTTTCATCACATTGCAGTTGACATCTTAGGGGAAACGTGTATGGAAATACATTTCTGCTTGGTGCAATTCTGCGGTTACTATTTGCATGCTGGTTAATGTACAGCGTCTTACCCTTCTCTATGAGCTTCTCCTTTTTCCAGCTCCTGAATGACACCCAGCAGCACTTTAATGGTTTCCTGGCTGGAGCTGATCATGTTTTCCATGGCTTGGAGCTGCGCTTTAACATCCCCATCCTGATTGACAGGCACTATCTGCTTGCACGCCTCGTTATCCGTCCGTAGAGTTCCCGCTCCCATGACCCCCCTGCACGGAGGTGCCGGCATGGGAACGGCTGTGGAGGAGACCGAAGTCACCGGCGCCACCTCCTCCATGGCCCGCAGCGGTCGAGCGGACAGCGTACCCACGTGGCACTGGACCTGCGTCGTGCAACTGGCCCGCGGGAGCGTCTGCGACTGCAGGCCGTTGAGCTGCAGTGCCGCCTTGCGTTTGCTGCGCTCGGTCGGACTCTCCAAGCACTCCACCTGCGTGAGGGAGTTCCACGCGATGGGTCCCGTCACTTTGGAGGAGGAATCCTGGAGAATATTCCCAGCGCTCTCCCCAGAGTTCAGCAACTGCAGCTTGCCTGAGCGATCAAGAGTTTCGGAGTCTCTCCGGAAGCCCTTACTGTGTTTACTTCTGACGCTACACATCTGATAGTCCGAGTGGTCCGCTCCCGCAATGGTCCTATCACTCGGAGAGGGAAGAACCAGAGCGTCCGAGCACGGCCCGTCCGTTCTCTCCGGACACTCCCTGGCTTGCGGATGTTGCTCAATGGTTGCGACGCACTTGCTGGTGTGCATTAATGCTTTTGTTTTCCTCAGATTATGAGAGGGAGCACACTCCCTGCTCGCCACGGTAGCTTTCGCCCTCTTCACATCAATAACAAACCCATCGTCCTGGTCCTTACAGCTCTCCACCGCAGCGGCATGCTTGACCGTGTGTCCTTTCTTTCGCTCAAATGGAAAAGTCTGGTAACGCTTCCTAAGATCCGGTGAGGTTTGCACTCCAGTGCTTTTGGTGACATTGGGAATTGATCGGCGAGCTGGGACGGTCATGTACTTGCGGTACGCCACCTTGTAGAGCGGCTTCCCTCCTCGGGCCGCAGCGGCCTGTTCGTTCTGGGCCTCGCAGATGTCCTTGAAGCGCACCTGAAGGGCCTTGTTGCGCTTGCGCACATGTCTGCTTTCGTCTGACGATCCTTTGACCTCCAGGGCCATGGAAGCCGCTGTTGCCTCTGAGTCCGACTCAGAGTTGGTGAGCGTGCATTTACCAGCGTCCTTGCTCACCATGGTTCCTGCAAACACAAACGGTAGAGATGTTATTAGTTGAAAGAATGGTGCATTTGCTTTCAGCAACTGTATCTTGCATGAAATTGTTTTAGTAGATTAGATCTGTGCTTAAATGATCTGACACAAATGTGAAAATAATAAGTCATGTAACCACAAAAGGGCACAGCTGCAACATCCTTCATCCACTGGCTCTGTGAACATTTCATATACCGAATTAGCGTCCTCTCCCTCGCTAACCTGCTCGGCTTGTTTGCGGTGAAATTTATGTAGCAATCTCGTGAGTGTTGTCTTAGCCCGTGACTTGTTTGTCTTTGACAGTTAATTGCATCTCTTAATCTCGTGTGTTCCTGAAGCGACCACACGCAGGGAGAATGATAGGAGTGAAACTGCGTCATCTATCTGCCTCCCTGGGGTTCACCATACCTCAGCTAACTAATAGAAAGAGAGACACTGTCTGCCCTGTGATTCAACAGCATCACCCTGACAAACACTTCCAGCATCCCTCCGGGGCCTGTGTGTCAAACTGCCTTTTTTAGTGCCATGATTCGTGGAAATATAGGAGTGTGTTTGATGCTCTCCTTTTTGAGATCATCTGTTTTGAGCATTGTATCTATATATTTTCTTATATATTGATAGATAAACCACTAGTATACAACATTTTTGTGCATGTGTATATATATGTATTTATTTGTTATTCTTTTTCTCAGATCTTAACTTAAGCTTAACTAGTAACTATATAAAATATCTTCTTTTATATTATAATTGGATGGATGGATGGATGGATGGATGGATGGATGGATAGATAGATCTGCTTTCAACAATACATTTCAAGAACAATTACTGTTGTACTTCTCTGTTATTGTCAGCTGTTTTGTTATAAAGTGTAGGTCTCTGTTTTTTGTGTGGACTATGGTGGTTTTGTGAAGTTAAAGGGCAGGTCTATTGCGCACATAACAATAAAGTGAAAATTGTTTTAAAAACATGTCTTGAGACCAGTTCTTTTCTTTTCTGTTGCACTTCATCGAGCTGTTATTGAACACAAGAATGTGTCATAATGGTGTGTATTTGACATGAATCAGCCTAATTATATCAGGCTTCCTTAAAACCGACTAGCCTTTCACACTCACTGGTCCATTATGACTTTTGCACATCCCTAGTTTTTTCTGGCTGCTTTTTGATTAACTGTGTTATAGATTTGTTTTCTTCTTCCATAGGAAGGGAAAGATAGTTATGCAATGAGAAAAACAAACAGGAAAATGAGTGTCTTTCTTCAAGGTTACAGTTTGATTGTTGTGAAGTTTGCAGTAAATGCCTAACGCTACTCAAGCTGGGTGATATCTGAACACAGTAACCCAGGACTTTTGAACCAAATCTGATTTTCCCTCCAGTAACCTTGTCTTTCAAATATGAAAGATTCACAACAACAGATAGGAACCGTCTGAAGCAGCAGCTTTAAACCTTTAGTGTGGCCTAGGATATCTTTAGTCTTATCTTGTAGATCAACCTATTGTGTTCCAGTTCCTCTTTTAACTATTTAACGAGTAGTCCTACAATCTCACCCACATCTCCCCTCAAGTTTCTGCGATATTTAGTTCTTTCCTTCAATGTGCAATACTGTTCTAAAGTTTTGGGTGGGTGGAAGGAAGGAAGGAAGGAAGGAAGGAAGGAAGGAAGGAAGGAAGGAAGGAAGGAAGGAAGGAAGGAAGGAAGGAAGGAAGGAAGGAAGGAAGGAAGGAAGGAAGGAAGGAAGGAAGGAAGGAAGGAAGGAAGGAAGGAAGGAAGGAAGGAAGGAAGGAAGGAAGGAAGGAAGGAAGGAAGGAAGGAAGGAAGGAAGGAAGGAAGGAAGGAAGGAAGGAAGGAAGGAAGGAAGGAAGGAAGGAAGGAAGGAAGGAAGGAAGGAAGGAAGGAAGGAAGGAAGGAAGGAAGGAAGGAAGGAAGGAAGGAAGGAAGGAAGGAAGGAAGGAAGGAAGGAAGGAAGGAAGGAAGGAAGGAAGGAAGGAAGGAAGGAAGGAAGGAAGGAAGGAAGGAAGGAAGGAAGGAAGGAAGGAAGGAAGGAAGGAAGGAAGGAAGGAAGGAAGGAAGGAAGGAAGGAAGGAAGGAAGGAAGGAAGGAAGGAAGGAAGGAAGGAAGGAAGGAAGGAAGGAAGGAAGGAAGGAAGGAAGGAAGGAAGGAAGGAAGGAAGGAAGGAAGGAAGGAAGGAAGGAAGGAAGGAAGGAAGGAAGGAAGGAAGGAAGGAAGGAAGGAAGGAAGGAAGGAAGGAAGGAAGGAAGGAAGGAAGGAAGGAAGGAAGGAAGGAAGGAAGGAAGGAAGGAAGGAAGGAAGGAAGGAAGGAAGGAAGGAAGGAAGGAAGGAAGGAAGGAAGGAAGGAAGGAAGGAAGGACTGTTCTTTTGAACTTTGTTCATCCAATAATCCCCAAATCGGGGTTTCCAAAAAAACATTGAGCTGTATAACTGTTTTCAACATTGATGATTATCAGAAATGTTTCTTGAGCAGCAAATCATCATATTAGAATGATTTCTGAAGGATCATGTGACACTGAAGACTGGAGTAATGATGCTGAAAATTCAGCTTTGATCACAGAAATAGATTACAGTTTACAATATATTCAAACAGAAAATAGTAATTTTAAATTAATAATATTTCACAAAGTTACTGTTTTAACTGTATTTCTGATCAAATAAATGCAGCCTTGGTGAGCAGAAAAGGGTTTTCTTTCGAAAACATTAAAACATGTGGCATGCCTTTTCCCACCTCCTTTCCATGTACAATTTCTTAAAATACTAGCACACCTCTTCTTAACAAGCCACACGATTTGAGTAATCATTCCAACTCTGTTTAATACGCCAAAGTTTAATGTGTGATATTAGTGGTTTCTTCAAATCACACACCCTACAAATGAGCCGTCTGAAACACCACTAAAAATGTCTCATACAGGTTTTCTTGTGCACAATGGTAGGCGACGGGAAATAGAAGTCCATACAGGAACGGCAAACATTCTTGGAATCCAATAATATCTAATCTAATAGAGTCTGGGATACCTCTCTGAGTTTACATGCACGTTGATCTCAGAGTTACTTCGCTGCACTACTGCAGGAGTGTCATGTTGAACATCTCTAATTCTCTCTGCACTATTGGATTATGTCTATTACTCTAAATCATTTGGTAAGGGCCTTGAGGAAGGAGAGATAAACCGATGGTGACAGACCCTCGCAGACTACCCATCTTCAACACCTGTTCAAGATCGATGTGAGCTGCAGACATCATTACAAACCTTCAATACAGCATCCAAACACAACACACAAACAAGATCAATGCAGGTGCTAGGAATCATGGGATTGTATTAATACTTGAAATCCAATCTGCATCTCTCCTCCTCTTTCCCGCGCACTTCTTAACGTGATGTATTGCTAGGATAACCCGGTTGTCAGGGAAAGCCTATCCCAAATGCATTTCCAGCTCAATTAATCAGAAAGGGTATTGCCGACAGCTCGAGTCCCCCAAAGATGCATTAACAGCCCTGGGATTATGTAAACAGAAAGTCGCGGCTTTATTTACATAAGACTCTAAAGAATTAATTCATCAAATTATGATTCTCACAGTTGCCTCGTGTTTGATATTGTGGTGTCATAGCAACAGCCGAGTGGTTTCTGCCCTATGAAGGGTGTTTTAAGGGACTTCCTGGTCTTTGTCAACCTGAGCTCTTGTAAAACTCTTTGAATCTTTGAAAACCTTGAAATGAAAGGTGGAAGATGGTAAACTTAATAAAGTGGGTTTATTTGCACACTGGTTTCATTAGTGCTGTTTGCTATGGCTTGCATTTTCACTTTGCTGCTTATTGTTTTGTTTTTTTAAACCATGTTGTTTGCTATTGTTAGTATTATTATCAGGGCTTGATATTCACTGGGTTTTCCAAAGTTACTAGCAACTCAGCATTTACACTGGCCACAATTTTGACATCGATACCATGGAGAAAAACTATATATATATATATATATATATATATATATATATATATATATATATATATGTGTATATATATATATGTATATGTATATGTGTATATATATATATATATATATATATATATATATATATATATATATATATATATATATATATATATATATATATATATATATACACATATATATATATATATATATATATACACATATATATACATACATTAATATATATATTATTTTTATTTATTTATTTATTTTATATTATCTCATAATTTGGCAGCAGGTATATTAGGCTGCTGTCACTTTAAGACCTGACGCACAGATACTGTTACAGTTTTCTTTCTCAGCTGTTTACGTTCACTTAAAAGAGTATTTGACTGTTTAAGCACAATAAGCAGCAAAAAAGAACTTTAATTTAGTACTGAGAGGCGGCTTTATGTGCGCACACTTTGAGTTTGAGCACAAAATATGTGGGAATGCGTAAAATTATGCAGAATACGCAAAATCCCACGGCAAAATTCAAGCCCTGCAACACACACAGTATTCACCCAGAGCAAATGAAACGAGTGAGTAAAGGGACGCAGGTTTGTGTGTAACTCGCTGTCGGAGAGATGAGAGAGAAAGAACAGCTGGTATCCTGTATCTATTCTGCGGGAAATGAGTATTGGTAGCGTTTCAGATATTTCAGTATCTATGTATTGAAAAATCTATATTTTTGACAACACTAGAATGCACTTAGTTTATTATTTCAGATGCCCTTGTAAAAGACTACAATTGAAAAATGTATATATTAGATATATCTGTGTGGAATATATTAGGGATCTGTGTGGAAGTCTTCGTTTACCGAAATGCATTAGCTGTAAATTTGCCTCCCTGTCATTCCAATTTCAGTTCACCTGTTGGATGTGCAAAATACAATTCAAATTCTTTCACTCGATTTGAAATTCTTCTATTGTGAATTTTTCCCTGATTTAGAGACCTGAATATTACATAAACTTTGGCGTCTGGCAATTTATCAACCATCCCTTTGATGTGAGTTTTGCACAGTAAGCAACAAATCTTCTGAAAGTCTCATTGTAATGTTATTCTTCTGTGTGTCATATATGATGTAAACAGCCACACAGAGATGGAGCAGAGATCTGATCTGAGCTGAATTAAGCTTTCTAGCTCAGGACGGCTTCAGCTACGGTGAACAATGTAACCTCCTTTTGAGTGCATATTTAATTATAAAGTCAGCAGGTTGTGCAGCTCTGAGTGAAGCGTAATCACTGTCGTCATGTGTCATCTGAAGCGTGCAGACCCGCAGCCATGGTTCCAAGCACGAGTATCGCTGTCGTTTATGTGTCTTCGATTAAAGACAAACATCTGTTCAGTCACAGTCGTGTCTCTGCAGGCTTTTGTTGTAAGACAGCTGTCATCGACGTCACTAGTTCTGCGTTCAGGTTTTGCTCATGCATTACAGCAAAGTCTTCATATTTTCTTGGTGACATGTTCATCTGACTCACACTGCTGCTTCCTCATGCGAACACTAACTATAGTATTACAAACACAGTCTTCTGAGAGAACACACACTCGGATGGATGGATGGATGGATGGATGGACATCCTGTCCCCTCTGTCACCGGCCGGCTTATTTTTGCCAAAAAATGAAGTGAACTGATCTGGAAACTGTCATCTGAGACCCTAGAATCTCTGTCCCCCTGTGGTGAAAATCAAGTTTTTAATGTTGTATTATGTCTATGTGGTGTTTTTAATATGCTTTAAGACAAACCATGTGCAAATTCATTGCTGAATATTTTCTCCTTAAAACTGCAGTGAACCAAAGACAGTCTGACGTCACAAACTACCTTGTAACCAATCAGATCAAAGTGTGATCGTCAATGAGTGAATCTCTGAGCTGCTGTGAGTGGAGGCGGGGCTCATTTGCATATTCATAGAACCAAAGACAAGGGTGTAGAGTTACATTCAAGCTATTTTAAGGCATGACAATTTTTTTTTTTTTTTTCACAGAATTTTTTTTTTTGTTAATTTTGGTGATCAAAGATAAGTTTTAAGGGATAACATGATTCACTACAGGGGGACTTAAATAGTTCTCTTCCTACTATCCAAATTGTCTATGCTGTCTTTATTTACTCACATTCGTGTTGTTCCAAACATTTCTTTCCTTCCGTAGAACAGGACATATTAGACAGAATATGAATATGAATATGAATGAGATGAATATATATATATATGTATGTATATGTATATGTATATGTATATGTATGTATGTATGAATGATATATTTATTTACTTACTTATTTATTTATTTATTTATTTATTTTTTTATTTTTTTATAAAAATATTAGTACTTTTATATTTAAATTGATGCCATTGACCATTTGTTCAGTTATTCAGTTTAGGTTTTTTTAAAACAGCTTTTTAAATATTTTATAATTTTATAGTATTATTATTAGTAGTAGTAATATTAGTATTAGTATTAATATTAGTTTCTGTATTATTTTACTTCTAAATTATTATTATTACTTTAAAAAAAATATTGTTATTGTTGTTGTTGTTGTTATGATTATTATTTTTATGTTTAGAAGTTGCCATTGACTATGTTTTGACCTAGAGTACACCAGTCTTATGGACTATTTTTATGGTACTTTGTCTTTTTTGCAGCTTACAGAAACTTCTGGAAAAGAGCAGCTTGGACATTCTGCATAACATATTGTGCTTTGCCGAAAAAAAAAACCCTATATAATATTGAGTAAATGATGGCATTTTGGGGAGCTGTTGCTTTTGTTTCCTTGAGTTTCAGGACTGAGATGACATATCCTTCATATGCTTCTCCTGTGTTTACCGGCAGCGCATGCAGCTTGTTTCTGCACTCTTAATGATTGAGGTGTTTCATGTGTTTCCACAAGCACAGAACCACGTTTTAATCTAGCCGTCTATTATTGTGCATGTTGGGAATGTGCTTTCGGGTTTGATAACAAATACAATCAAATGTGTTAATTATGTAAGACTAATAGCGTTATTCAGGAACCTTGGGTCATATTTCATATTCATGGCCCTACGTCTACAAGCTTTAATAAGAGAGGAAATCCCTCCAGTGGCTTACAGTATTTATTTCTTTATTTCCCGATAGCGTGGTATTGTTTGAGCACAGGGTGTCCTAAAACACTGCAGGAACAAATGAAACGAATGGAACTTCTAGAGAGAGTATGGAGAGCTCACCCTAATCCGGCTTTAGCTGCTGCATTTCTGTTATTTGTTTATTTGGTTTGTTCGGTGGGTTTTCTCCTGGTGATTTCCCCTGCAGGATATTAGTGTGCTTTCTCAGAACGCGGCCTGTTCAGATGTAAAACTGAAAAATAGTTCATACTGCACTTGTAATATGCAATATGACCGGGCTATAGTTAAAATAGTTATCTCTGTGTTCAGAGCTTTTCATCAGACATGCGAGTTTTGAGAGGGTGTGTTTTTATCAATCAGGGAAGCCATCATGTCAACCAAACCATCAATTTCTTCTCTTGTGACTCACACATATTGTGTTACTATACTGAATGTTTTAATAGCAGTTGAATACTCAAATAAGAAAAATCAAAAAAGAATTTAAGAAAAATCTTAATGTGACATTTTAAACGTATTAAAATATTGTGTGGTAAATATTGTTAGTTATTTCTATGGTGCCGTAATTGTATTTTCTACAGTTGATGTGGTGGTGCATACTGTATAATGAAAATGAGTAAATGTCATTAAGTTAATTTAAGTTAAAGAAAGGGATGGATGGATTTATATGGTGAGAAATGCACAAAAAATAACTCAAATTTTGTCATAGTTTAAAACAGTCATGTAATTACTATAACTTTAGTGAAAGCGGTTTCACTAAAGTTATAGTAATTACATGACTGTTTTAAACTATGACAAAATTTGAGTGCTCTTTTGTGCATTTGTATGCGAATGCTGAACTACAGATATGCACAATATAACATTGTGTTTGTGGTGGTATAGAGGATATAGTTAGACTACTATTGTGTGTGTGTGTGTGTGTGATCCCTGCTGCATTAAAGCCAGTGTATGGAGTCAAATCCTTTGTCCGTTAATCGTTTCTCTAATGCCAGAAGATGAGCCCGTCCTTCTGAACGGCTGCTATTAGAGGATTGTGCTTCTAATAATTGTGGCTCCCTGACGCTGGGCCATTTTAATGATGCGTTGCTGTCATTTCATCTGGAGTTTGTGCGCTCAGCCTCGTTCCATTAGATGCATCTCTTTAGCCTGTCTGTAAAGTATTACGCTCAGGTGGAGAGGACTCTTTAAACACTGGCTTTACTGCTCTGAGAGCTGAGAGATCAGATCTGCCCTGCTAGTTAGACATTCATTAACCGTTAAGGTCAGCCACACGACCTCATTGAAGCTCTGTAGATCAAGCACTGAGACATTTCTGACTGTTCCAGTGTACACAAATTAATGAAATGATGGATAAATGGGATCACTTTCATTTTCAGAGTCAGTAGATCATGTGCAACTAAAATATGAACATTCATGAATCAAGAACATTCATGATTGATGGGTGGATGGATGGAAAAAAAGTAGACAAATCAAAGGGAAAAAAATGTATGGAAGAAAAGAATGGATGGATGGATGAATGGATGAATGGATTTGGCAGTCGAATTATTCATTAAATAGATCTGCTCATAAGAGTCATTTGTTTCTGAATTGGACTATGACAATTGTGCTGTATGTGTTTTATTCACTTAAAGGAATCGTCTCTTAAGAGTAATTTGCTTATGAATCGGACTACACTGGTTATGTTTGTGTGCAGCTTATGAGGACAAATCAATAGAAAGATATGGAAAGGTTATTAGCTGTGCATGATCTGTTTTTCTCTTGATTTCATCACATTCAGTTCAGATTGCGAGATCAACACGGATAAAGATTCTGCAGAGTGATACACAACACTCATGCATCACTTGACATCTAAATATGTTAATTTATGAAACGTATGAAACAAAGTGTCATGACATTGACAACGATCAGCATGCATATGATATGTTGAAAAGCATTATATTATCTGGCGATGTTTCTTAATGTTAACAATGAACGTCTCAATGAAAGTGTGAGTTTAGGGCTGGAAATGAATGGTCAGAACCTGAGCTGCCCTGCTGACCCTGAACGCATTTCTTCTCTGGCTTTGCTGTGAGCTTTTACTCTATTTAGTATTCAGCTCTGATAGACCTGCAGTATTTTGAGGAAGTCGCTGGTGTTCGGGGAACTGTATCTGACTCAACGCAGAGTAGTGAAACATCTCACACAAATAATACAAGCACACACCACCTGATAAATGATGCTTAAACGTTTCTGAATAAGGTTCTTGTCGATGTTTAACCACGACTTTGCTGCACAGATAGTGTACAGAATCATATGTAACTGTACTGCAGTGCATTAAGCAGCCGCTATCTCTCTGTCTGTCAGTGAATGTCATGGAGAGGCTCTCTGTGGAGCTTCAGACTGCTTCCATTACCCGCACCACTCTTATTTCCCAGAAATAGGCAGAGACATCGAGTCCATTCAGGAAGACTGAGAGATGCATTGTGTGACTGTCCTCTAGCTATACATTGAAATAAGACGAACATTACCTGTGATGTCTAATGCAGTGTGGTTTATTAAGGCGTGCAGTGGTGCAGATGTGTCCTCTGTAAATTGTTTGCTGCTGGAGACCAGATAACCAGAACATGCACATTGTGCTCAACACGTGAGTGTGTTTGTTCATGTGTGTTCTTAGATGCACACAAGGTGCCCTGGATAAATGCATTATCTTTGTGGTCTTCATGCTTTCCTTCCTGGTTTTTACTAGGCGTGTGCAAAACTGCATACAGTGTATAGTAGTTGGTGTGTGCCTGAATTCTGTTTGGCTACTATTAAAAATAAATCGGGGATGTGATTTTTCCGTATTTATTCGGATTTCCATATATTCCGACCTTAAAAGTGACCGCGTGAATTGCGTAAATCCGGGGTTGGTTACTGTATGATTATTGAAATCACGATAGGACCAATTACTAAATCAACTGCAAAGTATTACGTTTTTTTACTACATTTATTTCATGCAGGACACGCTTATCTTGTTAGCCAGGGTTCAAAGCGCCAAATGCGAGTAAAAAGGCATTGAAACTGTTACTTGCCAGTTGCCTGGTAACACTTTTTTTTTTTAATGAATTTTGATAATGAATGGTTGTGAGAATGTGATATGGCTTAGTGTGATCATCAAATCGCAATGGTTGTGATGTAATTATTGAATTATATAGTCTGACGCTCTGCGTGTTTCAGAGTAAAGCACAGCGCTGTGTTCATTTGCAGTTTTCGATTCACAGTAAATACTACTCTGGGTTAAGGTTCTTTATTGGTCCTGATGGTTCCTTGAAGAGCCTTTTAACATCCATATTACTTTTTCCATGGCACAAAAGGGACTTTATAGTGGGAAACAGTTCTTTTATATTGTTAAAATATTCTTCACACTAAGGAAAACATGGTTGTTTTAAGAACTGTTCTTTGAAAGTTTCTTTGGGGAACTAAAACTTCTGTGGCATCACTGCAAAACTCCCCTTTTGCAACCTTTATTTTTTAAGAGTGTAGATTCAGGTTCATCTGATGTGTTCCAGGTAGCTGCTATAAACGTGTCAGTGGTTTAACTACCTTAAAGCTACACTGTGTAACTTTTTTAGTTGATTCTTAGCAAAAAACACTTAGTTCTTTCAAAAATATATGTGCTCATTAATGTATATTTACTTCTTTCAAGTAATAAAGTATTCTCGTAAGTTTATAATCTGCCATTAAAAGTACATACGGGTGAGGGGTTCGAATGCCGGTCGCCATGTTGTCCCTCCATCTTGAAACTACAGTAGCCAAAGAGGGACATACCTGTAAATTCAAGCTTCGCCTTTCGCGCTTTACACTCCGTGACACAGAGACGAATGCGAGGGGGAGATTACTCACGACTGCCGGCAGATTTGAAAGATTGCTGATGGAGGATCACGCCTATTTTCGAGGACATGTAGCAGAGTCGCCAAGGAAGTGAAAGAGAGAATTAAAATGTCAACGCGACAGGCAAATCAGCCAAAATCAATACTGGAGTAACTTTTCCAAGATAGAAAGAGCTCATGAGGAGCAAAGATTTTAAAACGGACGCCGAAGTTGCCTGCTTTCTTCTCGACAGGTAATTCAGCCTATTTGTGAAAATTCGAAGTTTTATAGTTGCTTGTCTAACCATAGCATGGTTGTGCATAACGCCAGAATGACCTCTAGTATAACTTGCGTTACTTTTCCTCACGTCAATGGTGAAAAAGTATTGTTTACCTTGTAACATAAATCTGTGCTGCGACGGATCACAGGTGATAGTTTTAAAGGCGCAATTGGACGAAGTCGAACTGGAAGCCATGTTAATCTTGGAATAATACGGCCACCGTAGGAGTTAAAACGCCATCGAAATTGAAAGGAACAGAAACTAATATTCACTGGGTAGTCATATGCAATTTCACCGCTAGATGGGGGAAAATATCACACAGTGTAGCTTTAACTAACTTGCATGGGATTGTCTTTAAACTGATACTCTGTCATGGCAGTAGATGGTCTGATGTAGAAAACTGACTATAGAAGACCATAGAGCATTTGCAGCAATTATGACAATATAATGCTGGCATATTTCAACACAGGATCAAGCTTGTGTAGCTAGAAATGTCTTTAGCATTCACATTCACGAATGTTTTTGCCCTTATGAATGCTTTGACTACAGTTAAAGAGCTCAGATGATCCGGGTGGATGGATGGATGGGTGGATGGGTGGATGGGTGGATGGATGGGTGGGTGGATGGATGGGTGGATGGATGGGTGGATGGATGGGTGGATGGGTGGGTGGATGGATGGGTGGATGGGTGGATGGATGGATGGGTGGTGGATGGATGGATGGATGGATGGATGGGGTGGGTGGGTGGATGGGTGGATGGATGGATGGATGGATGGATGGATGGATGGATGGATGGATGGATGGATGGATGGATGGGTGGATGGGTGGGTGGATGGATGGGTGGGTGGATGGATGGGTGGGTATGAAAATCAGAATTTAGTTTGAGGCATTTATAGCAGATAAATGAGATGCTTGAGCACGCCTATATGTTCAGACTTATCAAAGTTGTCTGAAATGCCCCTAACGTCACAAAAAGAGCCTTTTACTTTGGTTAGATGGTTTCTTCCTGTCTAAGCGGGCAGTTCTTGGCCAGTATAGTTGCAATGTGGACCAGGGCCTCACATCAAAAGTCTGTCAAAGGCAGAGATTGGCATATCAAATGCTTTTCAGACTCCCGAGTCTCTTCATTATTCCAGGCATGTTGTGATCTCTCTTCCTCTCTGGGTTTGAACAGTGAGCGAACAGACTCGTAATAAACCCATTACCACATGAAAGACAACATCTGGCTTCCTCACGGCCAGTGCTGCGGTTTCTGTGTGTGAGACAGGTGAAGAAGAAGACTGGGAGTCTTTAGGCACCTCACGACTCGGAGTCACGATCTGATTGTAAAATGATTCTTAATGCATTTCAAGTGCAGCTCTGAATATAGGGCCAAGAATTTCCTTTCAATGCCAAGTTCTGTGATCTGAAACTTTGCATGCTTTAGTGTTGGCCATGAACTTGATTTCTGTGGCTGTCTGTGAGAATGATCAACCATAGAATGTGTGATTATGGTTGAATGTCTTGGATATTTAACTATCATGGATGATTATTTGCACAGTATGAGTGAGACTATGTAGTCAGATTTCAACCCAAAATTAATAGAATAAATGTTTAAGTACATTTAAAATTTGTTCCAATTCTCATTATTATAATACAAAATTATTATTTTTAATACTATATATTTATTTAGCAAAATATATATATATTTTTTTGTGATGAAATATGACCCCAGTCATTTCTGAGATTCACCAGTTTGTCCATCATAGTGCAGGTCTCTCTCTCTCTCTCTCTCTCTCTCTCTCTCTCTCTCTCTCTCTCTCTCTCTCTCTCTCTCTCTCTCTCTCTCTCTCTCTCTCTCTCTCTCTCTCTCTCTCTCTCTCTCTCTCTCTCTCTCTCTCTCTCTCTCTCTCTCTCTCTCTCTCTCACACGCTCTGATGGTGTCTAGTCTAGGAGTAAATTTAGGATGGGAGTGTCTCAAAAACAGCCAATTGAAAGACAGTCGTGATCCTTCAGGTAGAACCCAGATAACTTTTTCTTCTCATGCTCTCACTCAGTCTCTCTCTCTCTCTCCGTTTTTTATATGGAAGTGTTTCTGCATCAGAATGTCATGCTTGTCTGAGGAAAGTGTGTGTTCGTGAGCATTTGACTCGCGTGTGGCTTGTGGGTTTCTGTCTCTAGTGCTAACAGGCATTATTCATCTCCATTACGCTCTTCTCACGGGTCCTGTCGTTCATCAGGGAGGTTGAGCACCTGACACTTTTAAAGAAATAGTTCACCTAAAAATCTAAATCCTGCCATCATTTAGTCACCTTCATGTTGCTGTTAACCTGTATGACTTGATTTGTTTTCTGGAACATAATGCAGAATGAGAATGCTCTTTTTGTCTCGCTTTTTTCAATGCAAGCATCTAGCGACCGCTGTAACACTCAAAGCTCATTTGCATGGAGACACGCAATATGTTAGGCATCATTGACGTCAAACTTGCCACACACCGGGTCTTGATATGGTAGATTTGAATATACATTAGTGACATTTGGGAATTTTTATGGAAATCATGATTAATCAGGATTCTTTGATTAATAGAAAGATCAAAAGAACAGGATTTATTTTAAATAGAAATCCGTTGTAACTAGAGCTGCACGATTAATCGTTAAAAGATCAAACACCCACACAATCTCATAACTAAGTGACAATGATTCGCTTGTGTCTATTAAACCTTTGACAAAATCACACCGGAACATTTAAATCTGTGTCGCCGCTGCCGCTGATCCAGAAAGAGCATCTGTCATGTATGAAACCGCTTCACAAACAGTCTTTTCAACCACACAGTATCATCATTTCTGGAGAACTGGGATAAAAGTTTAGTAGCGCTCAAAATAGAGGAAGCACCTTTAGAAAGTAACACGGCGCTTAATAATTTTACTAATTGCATCGTTACACCAGTAGGTGGCGATAAGTCACTGTTAAAAAATGTATTTGTCATTGAATCATTCATTCAAGAGATTAGTTAAAAAAAATCCAATAATCAAAATAACAAAGTATTTATGAGTGAGTCATTGAATCATCCATTCAAACTATTTTTTTTTTTTTTTTTCAATAATTAATTTAGATTAATTAAAGATTTAAATAGACTGCAACAATTTATTTTTTTTTGGGGGGGGGGGGGGGTGACGAAAAAGTGATATCTCTATATTTTTTCTGGGATTTTCCTGATAACGACATTTAGATCATATTTTGCTGACTGTTTATTATGTAAATAACATACTGTACAATGCTACGTACTTTCACATCACATGTTAACGCAGAGGTAGAGTTACACTCACGGGACTCCGCGATTCACAAAAGGACATTATTTGCATGTGCTTTTAAACCATTAAACATTTCATTCCCTAGCTGATGCGCTGTTCTAACATGAGCTATTCGAAGCGCGTACACCCGAAGCACACAGGCACTTAAAGCCTGACAAACAGCATCTTTCGAGTCTTATTGCGCTAATACTGTCAAATAAATAGTGGCTGGTCCCCATTGACTTCCCATAGTAGGAAAACATATACTATGGAAGTCACTGGGGACCAGCAACTGTTTGGTTACCCAGTATTCTTTAAAATACATTTTATTTTCAACTGAAGAAAGAAACTTATTTGGGTTTAAAACAACTTGAGAGAGTAAATTATGACAGAATTTTCATTTGGGGAAACTATCCCTTTAATGTTAATAAAACAACAAAACAGAGAGAAAATCACTCACTGCTCTTGACTGAGAACTTTAATAAGAATCATTGTATAATTTATACTGTGATGTCTAATCTAGTGTTTTATTTTTATATTTGTTCTTTCTTGAATGCTACTGTTAAAAACACCTACTGTAGCTGAAAAAAATAAAGCATTGTTTATTTAATTTGTGTATTATGTTTTGTATATTTAATGTGTTTATCTGTGTTCTTATTTTTTAATAACAGAGAAAATAATGACAGATTTTTATCTTCGCCACTTAGGCCTAAATGTCTGTCATTTTATTTCATATTTTGTTACCTTGTAAGGCTTTGTTTTTAAAATAGGGACATTAGTTTGGCCATATGACCCCCCCCCCCCCCTGCACATCTACTTTTATGGTGCTTTTTGTCCTTTTTTAGGAGGTCAACAGCTTCTGTTCCTGTTCATTTTATTGTATGTGAAAGAGCAGCATGAACATTCAACTAACCATCTCATTTTTGTGTTGCACGGAAAAAACGAAAGTCATATAGATTGGAAACGACACATTTCTGAGTGAACTAGTCCTTTAATGCTGTCCATGATTTAACCTACAGCCTGAAAACACAGTTTCTAAATCCAGCGAGTGTTTTACAGTTCAGACCTCCATAAGCTCTCTCTCTCTCTCTCTCTCTCTCTCTCTCTCTCTCTCTCTCTCTCTCTCTCTCTCTCTCTCTCTCTCTCTCTCTCTCTCTCTCTCTCTCTCTCTCTCTCTCTCTCTCGCTCTCTCTCTGCGTGGGTTGAAATAAAAAGATTATAATAATGCTAAATGAAGCATTGCGAGGACCACAGGATCTGATGATCTGAAGCATTGAAACGCCACAGGATCAGATGATCTCGCCGTGTTTGTTCTGATCAGGTTCTTCAATGCAGCACTTGCCATATTTTCTCAAATCAACTTTTGTGCACAAGTTTCTTGCGAATTTGTGTTTTCTCGAGAAGAAGATCGAGAATTTTCCAGCTGAAATTATTACATGTAAATTTCCAGGAGGTTAAAGTGATTCTATGAGTCCAGCCATGAGCTCAAACGCAGAGGAAGAGACTCACCTCCAGCCTCGGATCAGTGGTGGTGATGATGATGATGAAGGTGAGGGAGAGATGACCAGCACATGTCTTCCCTCTCAGCACAGCAGGGGTCCGTCAGGGCGCGAGAGCTGATGTGAGTCCAGAGAGAGGGTCTGCCATGTTGGAAGTTTCTCCGTGAGAGCGCACGTACGGTCAGTCGGTCCTGCCGTGATCCTTACACATCCAGCGTGAGAGATTCCACTGAGATCTGCCCCAAAACACACACGCAAACTCACAGCACGCGTCTTCACCCGACCGGCGCTCCCCCGCAACTCTCTCCCTCTCTCACACGCATACACACACACACACACACACACTCACACACTCACGCGCACACTGCCGACGGGTTGCAGTGGGGTCCAGCACTCAGCGATGGCATGTGCGCACATGAGACATCCATCCTGAACCAGCCGCTCCAAGAACTGAGAGACCCAGCGACACACAAACACACACACACACAGGGAGAGAGAGAGGGAGAGAGAGGAGGCGGGGTGGAAGACAGCAAAGCAGAGAGAGAGAGGGAGGGAGGAGGGAAATTGTCAGGAAAATCCAGCTTTAGGTCATGTGGTGACCTGCTGATTTACACATTTACATGTTTTTTTTTATTTATATTTCATTGAATTTATTTTTATAGTGTATTTCCTTCGATTTCCTTGATTAAATGCTAAATTAAAGAAAAACATACATACATATTCCTTTAGAAATCATTCCATTATGCTGCTCAAGAAACATTTATTATTATTATTATCAATGTTGAAAACAGCTTAATATTTTTGTGTGCGTGTGTTACTCATTTATAAGTGTGTGTGTGAGAAAGAGAGAAACCTCATTTATCTTGGCTTTTGCATTTATTTATCATTTGGATCTCTGGAATTTGATTGATCAGTTGTGGCATTCTGACATTAACACATTCCTTTTTATACCATGGTGATATTGAATGCGTGATCATGGCTGATAGACAATCTAATGTGATTGTTTCTGTAACTAAAGCCGGGGACACACTCAACGACCGTAAGGCCGATTATGAATGTAATTTGATACTTACGACTGATTATGCCCAAACGCGGCGAGTCAGAGACAGTTGCGTTCAGTCGGTGTTTAAAATGTGCTCCGGTCGTTGTGTGTTCAGTTCAGTCTTAGAATGGTTCAGCTAGTCGTTAAGTGTGCATAAATGACTGTGATGTAGTTACGTACTATAGTTTCAGATCACGTCACCACGTTATTTCAGATAGACTTACAGCAAAAGAAAAGTGTCAGTCTACTGGGAAACAGTACATAGGAAGAATTTGGATTTGAGAAAGTTAATGAAATATATTCAAAGCTAGAGTTTTGTTTGAGACATTTCACCAAGATCTCTCTGAGAACATTTACTCACCCTCAGGTTGTTCATCAGGAACATAAAGCAAGATATTTTGAAGAACATTTGGGTTCACACAACATTGGACCCCATTGAGATATTCATCTTTTGCGTTTGATGGGAGAAAGAAGGTCGTACAGGTATGAAATTAGATGATGACTCTTTAATAGTTGACCAGTGATAGTCCGATAGTTCTTCTACACAGCGTTTCTTTCCTTCTTCATATTATTCTCTCTGTTTTATTCTTCAATCTGCCCTCATAAGGGCCACTAGGAGGAAAATACATTCTGCTGACACGGCACACATTGATTTTATTGTCCTAGCCGCTGGTAAGGCCACACCACCGAATGGCCTCCTTGAGGCTTGACATAGCATGGATTTAGTTGAATCAGCATATAAAGTCAGTTCTGTCATTATTTTCTCCAGTTTTGTGCTTATACGTATGCACACATGCAAATAGGGAGAGAGTGAGTTTTATTTTCAACCTTTGTGTAACCATCAGGATTCGTCAGCCCTTATTTCACAGGTCTTGTCCAACCATTATGACTGAAATCAAAGCGTGTGAACCTCACCGAGCACCATCAACAGGAAATTCAGTTCCCTGAACAAACGGCTTTGAACTTCCATCTCCTGACACACACACACACAGACACACACACAGACACACACACACACAGACTCTCACAGCTTCACACGTACCTGTCACCACTGCTGTTGCGGCTCTATATTATCCACATTGATGTTAAGACCCTCATGTTTTCTTTGCCTACAAAATGGTTTATTAAATAGTTTGACTAATTTGATTGTGCTTTCATTGTGCAATACTCTCCGCTTAACTTTGATCATTAAAGCGTGACCATCAAATCTTTCAGCATAAATAAATGAACACAAGTCAGCAGATCTGGGTGCAGTTATAGATATTGCTCTTGTGTAAAGTAAAACTTGCTTGGATACTGCGGCGATTTCCGATTTGTGAGCGAATCAATATATGCAGGGTTATTATAGTTAACTGAGATTAAAACCTTAAATTTTACTTGAATTTAAAATAAACATTAACTGAAATAACTTTTTTTTTTCATATTTAGTTAGTTTATCTTGATGTACTTAAGTAACTAAAACTCAAAAATCTATATAGACATGTTTACAAAATAATAAAAATGGAAAACTAAATGACTAAAACATTACTTTAAAACAGACAACGGTGCACTTGAGTAATGTGTTCTGTAAGTCACTTTGGATAAAAGCCTGTACTAATGAAATTACTGTTTTATAGATCAGTCAATAGTGACCTAACACTATATGAGTGTGTTTTGTTCCACGCCGTACTAATGACCAGCCGGTGCATGTGAGGTAATCTCTGTTCCTCTCCAGGGCAGGAATACGTGAGAATCTTTCTCAGACGAGCATGTCGTTTACAAACCTCATCCCTTCTGGCTTAATTAAGAGCTTAAAACACGAGCTGCTAAGATCTGCTCTGATTCCAGACTCCATTCCTCATGTTGGGAGTGTGTTTGCACGTCTTTCATTCAGCCTTGTGTCTGTAGTCTGTCTGGTACAGCTCTGTCCACAATCGCTAAAATGTTGATAAAATATATTTTATCCACATGTTTTCTGATAAAAGCACTAACTTTCTCTGAGCTGTAACTGTGATCCGGTTGAAATTCTACCATAGGTAAACCCATTGGATGTAAACTGAATTAATCCGAACATCATCTCGCACACATGTGAATGTCTGAAGGACTCTGGACCGGTTCTGGCTGGACATCTCATTTGGCAAATGGGATCGTTTGAGATATCTGTAGATATGTATGTTCCATCTGGATTATTGATCACCCATTCTGCACCTCTGAAAACAAATATAAACCAGGCGTTTCACTTGGTAGATACATACTGAAAATGCTGCTGTATAAACTCCAGACGTCCTTTACAAATTCAGTGGTCCATATTCTGCATTAGCATTTCATTTTTTCCCTCTGATGTCCAATTATAGTAATAGTAATGATTTCTTGCACCAAAACAGGCATTATTTCATTTTTCATGACCATTTTCCACCCTTTTTCCAATTTATCATATTTGTTTAATATTGATTTTTTTTTTTTTCTAGCAAAACATTAATCTCTAATGGATCCCTTAACCGTGCAAATGTGTGAATGTGTTCAGTCAGATGTTAATGTGCTCATATTTATGACATCAATTTTACAGCTTAGTCCTGTAAGTGGAGTCTGTTTAAGATTGCTATAGTTCTTGCAGTGTGTATTTCTCCTGCGAGGGGCTTTTCCTGCGTCAGACGTTTGCATGTCACACAGATGCTGTTCCTCCAGATGTTTCCCAGGCTCCTGCTGGTGTCTCTTGTCTTCCGTTAAGCGGACAGGGATTCTGTCTTGGCGGCTCCATTTGTAACTGACAAAGCCATTATTTAATTAGTGTGATTTAGCTGTAAATGAACATGATCCAGTGCTGTAATAAAACTGACTCGACCTGAAGCAAGAATGCTTAACCATTAGATGTGAAAGATGTTCAGCTGGCGCACATTCTCTCCTCTCTTTTTTCACATACAGTCTTTCTTGTTTTCCTGTTTTTTTGTACTGCGTCTTAAAACAGTATTCTGAATCTACCCAGATGGCATACTGGTAGTTTTTGTTGAATTTTTGAAGTCTGCATACAGTATGTCTTTTTTTGGGGGGGAGAGAATGCTGAATTCCATTCAACGTCAGCTTTGGGATTTTGGGACTTCTGACCATAAAAGCTGCAACATTAATTGACATTCACCATTCGCTGTGCAGGTGTTCAATTGACAGCAAAGAAGTGCTGCAGCCAAATTGTGGCTGTAAATGATGCTATATTATGGCAGATATTGTTCTGCAGGTGTACAGTTCTCCTCAGCGAAGGTCATTTATCGGGTTTTTCACAGCTGTCTCTGCAAATGTTTACTGTATCGTGTGATGGAAACAATGTTGTGGTTTCCACAAAAATAGTAGTAGTATGCAAATTAGCTTGCAGCTATAGGGCCCTATCTTGCACCCAGCGCAATTGACTTTGTACACCGACGCATGTATCATTCCTATTTTGCACCCGACGCACAGCGGACTTTTCCCTCCACAGACGCACGTTGGTAAATTAGGGAATGAACTTGCGCTCCTGGGGGGCGGTTTAGCGAAAAGAGGAGGCGTGTTCCGGCGCAAACGTTCCCTGGTGCTATTTTGCAGTTTCAGAAAACGATCCCACCACAGACCAGGAAAAACCTAGTCTAAAGTCAGTGGCGCGTTATTCAGAGGCTATTTTAAGGGCGCATGCTTGGCCATAATGTAGCGTGTGCACAACAGCATACACTTTGCTTCTCTCATCTACACAGACACAGCAGTTGACATTTTTGCAAACCATACATAATTACAAGGAAAAGTAGGCATAAATCTAGCTTACACATTTACCCAAATTATTATACGCCTGTTTAACCGAAGATAATTCGGGTGGGTTTCTCCATCCCCATACAATGTCACTTCTCTGTCTTTTACGGCCCCGACGAACGTCGGTCTCCTCGGCTGTGAACCGCTCCTGGTGTGCGCCTGGCAAATCCGCCGTTATAATAGCAGTCTGTCATGGAACAAGCGCGTCTGCTCTTAAAGGGAATGTGAGATGGTGCACTGATTGGTTTATTTCACGTTACGCCCAAACCACACCTATGAGTAATGTAGCTACTTCAGACCAACACATTTTAGATTTGCGTCGGGCGCAAGAGTCATTTATCCCGCCGGTATAATAGCAACAGCCGAGATCCACCCACAAAGTTGCTTGCGTTTCGCGTTTGATACTTGCGTTTCAGATCGTTAAAATAGGGCCCATAATGTCTTGGTTAAAGGTGGTATAATTGATTTGTGCTCAGATTAGTTTTCTGATTGGCTTTCCAAGGTGTTGGCCACGCCTATACACTTTTTTTTTTTTTTTTTTGTTGTTGTTGCTGTTGCTGTTCAGTGATGTCTGGTCATGTTACGTGTGGTTGATCAGCTCCTCGTGTTGAGCAGAGTGAACCGCAGGAACGGACTGACCTTGAGGAATCTCTGGAGCTGAAGTTGGGGAAACTCTCCAGGAAGATCTCATTCTTTCTCTCTGACTTTTATTTGATCGACCTCCTTAAGAAAACAGTTTCCATGGTAACGGGCTGAGGAGCACAATACAGATGAAGGGAGAGATGAACCTTAGAGGATGCTGGCTTTGTCTCTGTCTGCTGAGATGTGTGTGTGAATCGCAGCTGCAGGATTCCCGTCCACTCAGGAGACCTGTCACTGAAACTCTAAAACATGATTAAAAGCCTCTTCCATCATAGCACTATTAATTCATTATGTTCAAGTCAGTCTGGGAGATGCAGATCTGCATACTTTCAATTTTCCACCCATCCGACCATCCATTTATTGTTCCATCCGTCCATCAATCCATCCATCCATCTTTAATTTTTTTTTTGGTTGATTCGTCTATTTTTTCTATCCATCCATCCCTTTCAATTATTTTCTTTCCTTTGATCCATCAGAGAGTGAGAGATGGAGAGAGATTGGACAGGTTATATCTACTGTAGAGGTTCAGTCTTGGAAGTGCAGTCAGGTGGTTGAAGGACTCCACTGCAGAGAAACGTAATCATGTGTAATTCCTCCATGACTAATTCTCAGCAGGAATCGGTTATATTCTAGTAAAGTACCAGGATCCTTCATCAGGAATAATAGCATGCTCACAGATGCTGAAGGGAGTGAGTGAGAGTCATTGTTCCTCACTCCTCATCTCACAGCAGGACACACTGATATCTGCGTGTCTCATTGCAGACGTGAATGGCTGCTGGTTCAGACTCATTTCAATCTGGCGTTCACTCACGCTTTAATTCAGTTTTGGCTGCATGACTCTGGCTCTGAGTTACCAAGGCTTTTTTTCTGCCGGCGCTTCCATTCCTGACTCTCAATCGTCCATCACCCATATCACTCAGGTCATCCTCACTTACTCTTTAAATATTAAACATTTATTCAATTGTCCTTCATCTCCTGTTTTATCTCCTCTTAGCTTTAGCCTATGTATCAGTGTTTCATGTATCAGTTGTCAGATCACCTTTGGTAATGGGTTTCATCTGTTATATTTATCCTTAATGTGAGTCTGGGACTCACTTAATGTGAATAACAGTATAAGTTAATAGTTCGGTGAGTAAATGATATGGTGGAGTATCTTGACCTCACAGCATTGATACTGTGTCATGTGTGATGCCGGTGTTGTCTGCCATTATGAGTCCTGTTCAAACACAAAGGCTCAGATAGGATGTTCAGTTAACACAAATATTAGCTATCGAACCACATTAGCAGAACGGCAAGGCCCTAAGCTAACTGTGTTTACTGTGTTCTTTACACAGCGTGGAAAATAAACTTAGTGCTGTCCGGCCTCTGAAATACTGTAACTTCAGCTGACAGCATTTGTGTTGTTTTTCCTACAGTTGTGTAAATGTATTGCACATGAATTTTTCACAGAATACCCCAGTTTTACCACTTACGTTCTGCAGAACAACAGTATTTTCTCCTTAAGGTGAGATGGAGAGAGAAAAAGAGAGGAATCTGGTGATGAACATGTGCTGTGTGTTGTGTTTCTGCTGAGTTATGTAGGCCAGACCTAATTACCGCTGCAGGAAACACTTGCAAATGAAAATCAAGCCGAGGAAACGCAGAATAGCCCCGGTCACACTTTCAAAGTGCAGAGGCTTCATGTGCGTCTGCTTGCTATTCACAGTGCTTGTTCATGTGGAATCTTTTGGAAATTTCCTTCCTCCTCTTAGATGGCTGCAAATGAGCAAAGATGAATGAAATGGCTTTTAAACTAATAAGACTGCCACATGTTGTCATTTGTAATTATGTCCCCCCTTAATTCCACTCATAATGTTAGCCGAGGTTTCTTCCATCAACACCTTAATTTCCATTAAAAAAAAGAAAAAGAAACCATGCCTTTGCTTGCTTATAGTTTATTTAAGGTTTTATTGAGTAAGAGGATATGAATATGTTTTAACTCTCTTCTTCTCATTATATTGATGTTGCATAAATGGCATTTGAATATCAAGTATCAGGAATTTCAGGTAATGTGACATTTTATAATAAGCTGTGCTGATTTGATTCCCACTGCTTGTTTGAGGTGTTTTACTGTCTTTTTGTTGTGTTTTGAATTGTAAATGAGTTTTTCCCCTCCGTTTCATCTCTTAGCAATTGGTTTCTGGTTAAATGCATGTTATATTGCTCCCAATTCCCGTTTGTGGGAAAGTGAAATAATCATTAGATTCCCACTGTGTGTTTCTCACTGCTGTAATCAGATTGGAGAAATATTGATGTCAAACACTCACTGTTCACCACATTACTTTATGTCAGAAATGCTGTTAATGAGAGAAACTTTCTGGAATTGGTGCACTCTTTAATTTTATCGTGTTTCTCTGTGAAATCCCTGGCTGTTACGGTGCGTCAGGTTCTTATTGAAGGGTTTATGGCACTTTAATAGCAGATCTTTGCTCCTGACAGCCATGAACTGTCAGTGTTTGACTGACAGGTGCTGTAGGTGTTGTGCTGTCACTGATCATCTGTCTGTCTGTCTTCTTGCAGGGCAGTTTTGTAGCGTGTATGACCGCCACTCTGCGGCAGATGGACGACTATCACTACGCCCACCTCATCAGCACCTTTGGGAAGATGCGCACAGACGTGGTGGTGAGTTCTATGCCAACAAAAACTTCATGAGGAACTCTTTACTCCCAACCCACATGTAGACAGATATATATATATATATGTGCACGCCATCAGCGCTCTCACCGGTTCGTGTTTTAACTTAAAGTTTTCTGTTAAAACGGTGTCATGTTAGCGACTAAGTTAATAACTAATGATCGTTGTGAGGCAAGTGAATCAATCAAAACTTACTTTAGCTGGACAATAACTTTATTCTAGAGCTGCTATAAAGCCAAAACAATCTGTTACTTTAATTTCCTATTATCAATGTAAAGCCGCTTTGGAACAATCTACATTGTTAAATGCGCTATATAAATGAAGATGACTTGACTTGACTTGACTATATAAATCGTATTTATGTATAAATAGGTTTTAATTCTTTAAATAAATAATATATTTTCATCCTTCTGTATGTTTTTGTCATGTCCTTTAGGATTTCCTCATGGAGACGTTCATCATGTTTAAGGATCTCATCGGAAAGAATGTCTATCCTGCTGACTGGGTCATAATGAACATGATGCAAAATAAGTAAGTAGACGTGCTTCATGCTGTTTGCTAACAAATCTTCATCGGCAAAACCTGTTTCTGTTGTTCAGATCCTTTAATCGCCAGAGCAGAAACCAGGCTGTGTGTTCTCTACCGTCACTAACTCGTGTGTGTAAATTGAAAAATATTTCAGCTAACTGTGTCAGGATGATAGTTATTGATGAGACTGGTTGGATATCAAAATGTGTTGTCTTTCTAAAGACAGCTTGTTTGTTCGAGATGAGACTGTGGGTTTTTGTGCATTTGGAAACTTTTTGTCTGCCCTGTTTTAGGACTTTCTGGTTTCATGTTGACTTAAATGAACTAGTTGAAATGCAGTTCATTCGTTTAGCTCTGATTCAGTAAATCTTGTTTCCCCCCCAACAAAGTTTTGAGTCAATCTTCTGTGCAAATTTTCTTTTTTCAATTTTGCGCTGGAGGAACATCAGAAATGTGCAGTCATGTACGCGTGCAGCTTAGAGGGAGCATCGCTTACATGAACTCTCTCTCTCCCTTCAACACACGCCGCTGTTGCTTAGAAACAGCAGTCAGAAATGGCCAAGAATGTGTTTGCGAATATTTTTTTCCCATCAGTGCAGCATCAGTTAGTGTGTGTGTGTCAGGCATGTAGCGTTTCTGTGTGCACCTGTGTGTATTCACTCTGTTCTCGCTCTATCAGAAGTGTGGCGGCTGCTGAAATGAAAGATATGAATTATGAATCTCGGTGTGTGTGTTTGTGTGTGTCTCTTTATTTCTCTTGTTGTGTATTATTCATGCCTCTCTTCTCAACTCCTCTTCCAAACCGCGTCCAGCGTGACTGTGAAGATGAAGGTTAAGTGTGTTTTCACAGCCAGCAGGAAGTCACACATGAGTTTCCTGTCGCAGACTTGGAGAGTTTTCCGAGCATCCTTGAACCTTCTTGTTTGTCCGTATAATTGGTGTTTTTTGCTGAGGCAAGCATGAGTTCTTAATATTGATCATACTTATTCTTATACCAACTATTTTTGGTGCTTGGCTTACACTTACAAACAAAACAGTGAGGACAGGTGTGCTGTTACTTTACTAAGTGATCAGACCATTATTGTATTTTTTTTTTTGCACTGTGGATGAAGAAACGGGTGGAAAAAATCCTTGCATTGTTGGAGGGACCCAAGCCATATCTAGAGACTAGAATATCACTGGCCCTGTTCTGTTGACTCCTGGTATTAAGATTTGGTTGATAGGATCTCAAGTAAATGAACATTCACATTTACACCTGGTGTTTTTAATCCGTCTCTTTTGTCCACTTTCAACCACTTCTGTCCTGATTTCTTCGAAGGGTGGGTAAATGAATGTTTTTTTCAGATCTTTCAATCTGAGGGACAAAATAAGCTTGCGCAATTGAAAGGAGATGACAGAAAAACATGTGAAGAGCAGCAGCTTCCGTTTCTCCTCTGATATTTGCACAAGACCACGCCGATCACTGTGAGTGTGTGTTAGAAATCGGGAATGGTGAGAGAACATTGTGCTTGGTAAGATTTTCATCTTCAAACCAAACTCGTGTCTTCAGCCGTCAAAGTTTAAATCCTGTCAGTCTAGCTCTCTTCCCGTAATGTTTACGCATGAGGTCAGTATGCGGAGAGAAGACAGTCTTTTGCGCCGTTCGAACGCATTCGGCAACATGAGCGTTTACACTATGAAAGCAATCCGGTCGAATGCGTTTTCGACCACCTGAAAATGACACACCCCGTTTACACCTGTATTTAGCGTAAACAGAGACTTGAGGATTACTTGCAACCACTCATAACACCCTAGCAACCACATAGCACTTGCAGCCACCCAGAACACTGTGTTAACTTTATAGCATCACTCTATCCTCGTGGTGGAGGCTTGTGCACATGTAAGCACCACTCTCGTCTCATTTCTCTTGGTTATCTTCTGTTGTAAATAAAGTAGGCCGGTGCTCTTCAGATGAGTGAATGTGATGAGAAGCTCTGATGTTCAAGGACACCGGATAGAAATAAGATTCAGTGTAAGATCGCACAGATACTCTCTGAAGTTCTCAGTAATTTTCCTGTCTATCCGTGCTGGGATTGTAGACGTGGCAGGATGAAATATGCAGCTCTGATGTTTTGATTTATTTGTGCGTCTAATATATTCCTGTGCTTCTCTCCGCTGTGGAGGAATACTGTTGAGATTGTGTTGCCGCCAGCTGCCGTGTCCTGGTTTGATTGGCGGAGAGGTCGGGGGTCAGGCTTTGATATTGGAATTCATAGAGTCTGGCAGAAGCCACCTGTGTGTCGGAGCGCTGATGGAGAACCCCCTGCAGGTGCGCGCATCACATCCTGTGCGCTGGAAAGTGGAGTCAACAGGTGCACGAGACACAATGTACAGTCTCTCTCTCTGTAAAGCACTCAGTGGGCGTCATTGATGGAGGCGGATAAGAGCCGTACTGTATCTCTCTCTGACTACCTTTCCTGACCGACAGCGTTGTTACACAGCATCATGAATCACAGACATTCAATTAAATGTTCCAGTTAACTAATACTTCAATACTTTGAATATTATTGTTCATGTCATACCCTGAGCAATACTTCTCTATAAGGCCTTCCATTTGTGTTTTCAAGTTGAGTAGAAATAACTGGAGGTGTAACTTTGGATGTTAACAATGTGATATGAAGACATCATAAATAAATACTGTGAAAATGACTAAAAATAAAACAGCACTTAGATGTTCACAGTCTGCGTGAGGGGTCCGAGGGATGCTTTATTTTGTTGCAGCATCTTGTCGTGGTGTAAATATATGCTCTTTATGAACGCCTGAACCGTGAGCTGCCGGGAATCAGTCTAACACTCCTGGAAGAGTGTTTCTATTTCTTCCAGGATGTAATTAACACCTTCAGTCACTTTCATGGCAGAATGCAGGTGATGTTGAATGAGGACACCTGCGCTCAGTTAATGGACAATCCTAGATTAGATATCATCTGATGTTTGTTTATCCAGCTGATTAATGTTGATAAAGGAGCTGTATGTGTAAGAGAAGGTTCCCGTTTGTACATGGCAACACTGTGTGAAACGATAAAATCAACCAGGCGCATAATTATTATGTTAGGCTGTGAACTTCAGATTTACTGTGCAAATATTCACAGTTAAGTGTTCATAATATATATGCACAGTGCATATACCAGTACTTCTATGCATTGCCATTTTTTTTCTGGCTTGCAAGTTGCATTAAATCTAAAAAGGTTGCGGTCCTCACAGATCACAAGCTCTCTCACTTCTCATCTGGATTAACTTTGCAGACTTTGAACTAGTTTTAAAATAAGTTGATGTTTAGCTGCCATCTTTGATCTGTATTCCCATCAGCTTTCAGAAAAGTACCCCAAATTAGTCTGAAAATGTGATCCTGCAGTTTTTAAACGTATCTTATCTCAAAAACCTGTCTCAACTTATCTCTCTCAACATGTCTCTCATTAAGAATGAATAGCACCTGCTGATGGTGTTGTTTTAGCAACCGGTTAATTATAGTAATTATGCAAATCAGGTAATGCCACAGTCACACTAATACAATTCACATGATATTCATAGAAATGTGTCCAGACACACTACCATTCAAAAGTTTGAGGTTGGTAAAGTTTTGAGCTTTTAAAAAAAGTTCATAATGCTCACCAATAAAAGCAGTAATATTGTGAAATATTATTGTTACATTTTAAAATAACATATTTTATATATTATAATGCAATTTATTCCTGTGACAGCCAAGCTAAATTTTCAGCCGCAAATTTAATGTCGTATTTGATGCATTAATTTAATGCATCCTTGCTGGAATTTTTTTTTATTGAAATATTGATATTGATTGAAATATTGATATTGATATTGATTGAAAATATTGATTCGCAATAGTGTGCTGAGGTGGAGAGATTGTTTTGTTAATTTGCACTTGTATGTTTTCACTCTCGGTGAGAGAAAGAAACGTTGTAGTTCAGGATAGTATCAAGAAACTTCCCAGATTAAATCTAGTTCCCTGGAGAGCTCGAGTTGCTTTCGTTGTAAACTGCAGTTTTTATGGGATGGTTTTGGTTCAGAAGTTAGCAATGCATTATTAAGAACCCGTCTCTACCCCACATAAAGTTTCATAAAGTTTGTGATTTTTATCTCCAGAGATCTCCTTTGTTGATGTCAGCATTTCATCTGCTTCCTCCATGTGCTGCCGGAGGACATCATGTCTTTCTGATGCTAGCTGATTCTTTCTCGTGTTTCCACAGTCTCTCTGTGCTGTTTCACGACAGTGACCTTTCTCCGAATCTACCATTCTCAGTCTGCGAGCTGCTCTCCATTCAGCCAGTGAGACTCAATTTGCACATGATGACATTTGTTGTGTTCGCTTGCTGCTTGCTGTTGTTGTAGGCCTCTTGTGATTCAGAATGAACTTTACAAAAACACTCAAGAAACAAAGAGTGCAAAAGGACTCCTCAAGATGTGCCGTTGGCCCATGATTCAGGCTCGACCTGTTTGAATGAGTGAATCACATGGTTTGATGGGTTATGAATGACGTGCTCCTTTAAATGTCCTCACTGTAAAATACAGATTTGAAACTCCAAAAGGGGGTTTAATGTCACACTAGTTTTTTTTCAATAGACGGTGTTAATGTCTTGGGTTTTATTATTTTCAGCTTTCGGTGTGGACCAGAGTTTTAAGTTTTTATTTTATATATATATTTTTTTATTATAAAATAAAAAATGTTTTATATATATATATATATATATATATATATATATATATATATATATATATATATATATATATACAGTGAGGAAAATAAGTATTTGAACACCCTGCTATTTTGCAAGTTATCCCACTTGGAAATCATGGAGGGGTCTGAAATTGTCATCGTAGGTGCATGTCCACTGTGAGAGACATAATCTAAAAGAAAAAATCCAGAAATCACAATGTATGATTTTTTTAACTATTTATTTGTATGATACAGCGGCAAATAAGTATTTGAACACCTGAGAAAATCAATGCTAATATTTGGTACAGTAGCCTTTGTTTGCAATTACAGAGGTCAAATGTTTCCTGTAGTTTTTCACCAGGTTTGCACACACTGCAGGAGGGATTTTGGCCCACTCCTCCACACAGATCTTCTCTAGATCAGTCAGGTTTCTGGGCTGTCGCTGAGAAACACGGAGTTTGAGCTCCCTCCAAAGATTCTCTATTGGGTTTAGGTCTGGAGACTGGCTAGGCCACGGCAGAACCTTGATATGCTTCTTACAGAGCCACTCCTTGGTTATCCTGGCTGTGTGCTTCGGGTCATTGTCATGTTGGAAGACCCAGCCTCGACCCATCTTCAATGCTCTAACTGAGGGAAGGAGGTTGTTCCCCAAAATCTCGCAATACATGGCCCCGGTCATCCTCTCCTTAATACAGTGCAGTCGCCCTGTCCCATGTGCAGAAAAACATGATGCTACCACCCCCATGCTTCATAGTAGGGATGGTGTTCTTGGGATGGTACTCATCATTCTTCTTCCTCCAAACACGTTTAGTGGAATTATGACCAAAAAGTTCTATTTTGGTCTCATCTGACCACATGACTTTCTCCCATGACTCCTCTGGATCATCCAAATGGTCATTGGCAAACTTAAGACGGGCCTTGACATGTGCTGGTTTAAGCAGGGGAACCTTCCGTGCCATGCATGATTTCAAACCATGACGTCTTAGTGTATTACCAACAGTAACCTTGGAAACGGTGGTCCCAGCTCTTTTCAGGTCATTGACCAGCTCCTCCCGTGTAGTTCTGGCCTGATTTCTCACCTTTTTTAGGATCATTGAGACCCCACGAGGTGAGATCTTGCATGGAGCCCTAGTCCGAGGGAGATTGACAGTCATGTTTAGCTTCTTCCATTTTCTAATGATTGCTCCAACAGTGGACCTTTTTTCACCAAGCTGCTTGGCAATTTCCCCATAGCCCTTTCCAGCCTTGTGGAGGTGTACAATTTTGTCTCTAGTGTCTTTGGACAGCTCTTTGGTCTTGGCCATGTTAGTAGTTGGATTCTTACTGATTGTATGGGGTGGACAGGTGTCTTTATGCAGCTAACGACCTCAAACAGGTGCATCTAATTTAGGATAATAAATGGAGTGGAGGTGGACATTTTAAAGGCAGACTAACAGGTATTTGAGGGTCAGAATTCTAGCTGATAGACAGGTGTTCAAATACTTATTTGCAGCTGTATCATACAAATAAATAGTTAAAAAATCATACATTGTGATTTCTGGATTTTTTTTTTAGATTGTGTCTCTCACAGTGGACATGCACCTACGATGACAATTTCAGACCCCTCCATGATTTCCAAGTGGGAGAACTTGCAAAATAGCAGGGTGTTCAAATACTTATTTTCCTCACTGTATATATATATATAGTTTATTTAATTTTTTTATTTTTTTTATTTGAGCCATTCAGATTGATCATTGCTGCTGTCATTATTGTATTATATATTTATTACCTTTATTTATTTATTTATTTATTTTTAATTTTGCTTTATTTTAATTTCTTTTATTTGGACCATTGCTAATGTCATTGTATTGTATTATGTATTTATTTGTTACATTTTAAATGTTTTTTTTTGTTTTTTATTAGTCCCATTCAGATTGACCAATCCTGAATCACAAACACACAAGGGATCTTTTACACTCTTTGTTTCTTTTGTTCTTATTTTTTCCCATGAGTTGAACTTCTCTGACTGTTTTGAGAGCCATGTTTTCATATAAAAAATTGACAGCAGAATCAGACAGTGTGCAGAAACATGCCACGCAGATGCATTTCTAGTTTCAGGACTTAAAGTTGGTCATGCTTGTGTTTTGTTTTGCGGTTTATCTTCTATGTGTTTGTGTGCTGAAGTTATTCAGTTGTAGAGATTGAAAGGCTCTGAAGTGTAATGGCTTAGATGCCAATCTTATTATGAGCCAAAGAGCTTTGGCAGTGTGAAGTGGTTCTCCATCAGCCGGGCCAAACACCTCCAAACCACCCGCACCTCTGACATCTCCAGCTGTGGATCAAATTAACCCTTCAGGCCGCTCATATTCTTTCCAGTCTGACTTATTTGGCATCAGCGAGTATCAAACATCTGAAGTATCAAAAAGCCCCTCTAATCTCTGCAAGTGGTGTTTTGTTTCTGAGCCTCTGATGGTTATCAGCAGTAATCACAATGTTCCTCCTCTGTGTGATTTGTTAATCTTTTCTCCCAGACAGCCCTCCCTAAAACACCATCATCTCTCTGGCTTTGAGCATTATTATTCTGAAATGAACTCTTCCAAAGTGATAAATGAGAATCAGAATTGCATTTGGTGCGTATACAAAACTTGCCAGTTACTCACCAGTTGATCAATAACTTTATTATCTGTTGTCACATGTATGAAAAACCAGCACACATCCTCTCAATCGGTCTTACAACTTGAACAATCCAACTGTTTGGAGGAGGTGTGTGCTGGTTTTGTGACATCTTTGACTGTTGCATTGCATCTTGCTGTGAACACACTTAGGGCCCTATTTTAACGATCTGAAACGCAAGTATCAAACACGAAACACAAGTAACTTTGTGGGCGGATCTCGCAAATCTAAAATGGGTTGGTCTGAAGTAGCTTCATTACTCATAGGTGTGGTTTGGGCGTAACGTGAAATAAACCAATCAGAGCGTCATCTCACATTCCTTTTAAGAGCAGGCGCGCTTGTTCCATGGCGGATGGCTATTATAACGGCGGATTTGCCAGATGCACGCCAGGAGCGGTTCACAGCCGAGGAGACCGACGTTCTCGTCAGGGCCGTAAAACACAGAGAAGTGACATTGTATGGGGATGGAGAAACCCACCCAAATTAGCTTCGGTTAAACATGCGTATAATAATTTGGGTAAATATGTAAGCTAGAGTTATGCCTATTTTTTCACATCTTCATCGACACAACGATTTCCCTCATGTGGAATATTTTTCCTTGTAATTATGTATGGTTTGCAAAAATGTCAACTGCTGTGTCTGTGTAGATGAGAGAAGCAAAGTGTATGCTGTTGTGCACACGCTACATTATGGCTAAGCATGCGCCCTTAAAATAGCCTCTGAATAACACGCCACTGACTTTAGACTAGGACTAGGTTTTTCCTGGTCTGTGGCGGGATCGTTTTCTGAAACTGCAAAATGGCACCAGGGAACGTTTGCGCCGGAACACGCCTCCTCTTTTCGCTGAACCGCCCCCGGGAGCACAAGTTTGTTCCCTAATTTACTGACGTGTGTCTGTGGAGGGAAAAGTCCGCTGTGCATTGGGTGCAAAATAGAAATGAAACATGATACAATTGCGCTGGGTGCAAGATAGGGCCCTCAAAGTCTATTTAGAATCTCACTATGCAACATGCTAGCATCAAACTCAATTGAAATCAGTTGCTATTTGTAAGATGTCAGTTCTGTGTTTGTTAGCATTCATGTAGGCAGGAGACTTCAAGGCAGCTCAGTGGGTTTTGTCATGGAACAACTGGACATGGAGTAGAATAACACAGCAGCCCTCAGTCTCTCTCTGCAATGAAGCATCTGGGGTCCAACACTTATCCTCCTTTCCGTCCACCAATTGATTGTTGTTCTACCTTTAGTAGGGATGTAAAAGAACACTGGAAATGCTGCTTGAATTGTGTTACTTTTCTTAATGAGCCATATTCATACAGGGTTCATTCTCAGAATGTGTGTTGGTACAAATTCACCAAAGAAATGTGCCATTTTCTGCTACATCACATTTATTCATTGCCGTCAATTACAGTGATAATTATGCAGGGAATATTATTGAGCATGTTGATATTAGTCTTCCTATAATCCTATGATGCACTTGTGAATTTAAAAAGCAGATGATCTGTTTTAATTTTTTTATTATATTTGCTCTTATTCTCTTTTTTTCGTTCTGGGAAAACTGTTCAATCCGCTGCGGTTCCTCCGCTTCTCTTCAATCACACAATTACGTGCTTGAGTACTTTTCTCATTTTCCTAACCAAAAGAGAACACGATCTTTTGTTTATCTTTAACATGAGTAACAATATAAAATTAATTTTAAAGCTTTTGTTCAACACCTCAAACTGTATCAAGTAATTTTCAAAAAGCATTTCTTCTTTTGTTTTCTTCAATTTCTTTTAACCACCTACTGTACAAGCAATTGAAAATAATATGCTTCATGTTATCCTGAAGCTCATACGCAACAGTAATCATTAGCTCTCTTAATAAGTTTATTTTTATTCTCTCATGTCTCTTCATTAATAATTGTCTAGATTAATTTTACGCATTCTAGCTTGATTTGAAATTGAATTTCATTCAATCTACACAATCGTTCAATAGTTTGAGGTCTGTATGATTTTTTTTTAATGTTTTTGAAAGTCTTTTGCTCACCAAGGCTGCATTTGAACAAAAGTAAGAACAGTGATATTGTGAAATATTATTACAATTTAAAATAACTGTGTTTTATTTGAGTGAATTTAAAAATATATAGCTGAAAAAGCGGAATTTTCAGCATCATTACTCCAGTCTTCAGTGTCACATGATCCTTCAGAAATCATTCTATTATGATGATTTGCTGCTCAAGCAACATTTCTGATTATTATGAATGTTGAAAACATTCTTTTTTTCTGGATTTTTTTTTGTTTAATAGAAAGTTCAAAAGAACAGCATTTATCTGAAGTGGAAATCTTCTGTCACCTTATAAATGTCTTTACTGTCACTTTTGATTCATTTAATGTGTCCTTGCTTAATGCAAGTATTACTTTTATATAAAAAAATTCTTTCTGACTCCAAACCTTTGAACAGTAGTGTGTTTCTTATGCTTATAATAATATACGACTCTAGTGAAATCAGCTGTGTTTTTACATGCTGCCTATGAGGCTCATTATGAGAGGTGTTTGAACAGTGTTCTGTGTTGGGTTTGCTTTGCTGGACCCCAAAGTGTACGTAGCATTAGCAATAACTCCTGGGTAAATTAAAAGTTGCGCCAGATTTAATTATGAGCTGTTCTTCAATTTTGAGGATAATTACATGGCGTCTTGAGGAAGTTGGGATGTGTGATGCGCTCATTCCTCTGAGCCCAATTACCCATAATCCAAAGCTTCTCCTCAGGAGACTTTGTGTAACGTCTCAGTCAGAGAGGTCGAGCGTCAGCAGAAGAACTACCTGAATTTAATCTGCACGTCAAATACATACAGTAATATCTGGGATCCAAGCTCTGCTGAATTTTTAAACCATATTTATTATGTGAGTGTTGTTTGCAACCGCAATGTTTGGCGGTTTGCTTTTGTTGCGTATAGACACAGTGTTAGGAGTTTGTTTAAATCACTAAGCTTAATCATGTGCAATAGTAGTAGTGATGCTAGTGTTTGCATTGCTGTAAGTATGTTTTGCAGTGTTTGGTGTTGTTTAGTTGTACTCACTATTACTGGTAGACACGTTTTGCCCTTCTGTTCTTCCATTTACTAGCCTGATTTAGATATTTACATTTACATGTAGTCATTTAGCAGAAGCTTTTGTCCAAAGCAACTTACAATGTAGGACTAAATTAAGCGAGTCATCGTGAATAGGCAAAAACAACGCAAGAAGTGCTCAAAATACGAAATTCAGGCATTGTTCAGAGTAGCATAAGCCCGATAAGGGAGGATTAAAGGAAAAGGCACCATTGTTTTAGAGGTTATCAAATGTTCTGCTATAATTAAATTGACCACTGAGAATCACACACACACACACACACACACTCACATCTCTGTTGCAGATATATCCATCAAAAGTTCAAGATTGTACCATTTGTGTGAGTCTTCGACCCTTATCTGGGATTTCTGACCTCCGAAATGCATATCATGACTCTGTCTTTCAGGTAAAGGTCGTGTTATTTCCATCTGAGCTCTGACAGCCTCATGCACTGTCGTCTTTGCTGTCATTTAGTACTTTATTTTATGTGGTATTTCAGAGCGAGAGGGTGCACGTCGGGTCTCGGGCCTTGAAGCCAGACGTCGAGAATGCATTTAGAGAGCATTTTCAGCTGAGTCACTAAAGATTAAAGAAAGAAGTCACAGTTAAAGAAAGATGGAAGTACTCTGTGCTGCATCAGAGATGTGTGTGTGTGATTCTCAGCGGTCAATTTAATTATAGCAGCACATTTGATATGAAGAGCTGACACTGATATCGGATGAGTGTGGAATGTTGATTATTTCATGTTTGTTGTTTCTTATTTAATGCTTCAGAGAAAGCAGTGTGGATTTGTGTTGAATTATTTCTCAGAGCTGCTTCGTTAGACGTCCTTTTGATTTTTGCACTCTTCTCTGCATTCTTATTTATTTCAGATCAGAGTTGGGTTTCCTTTATTTTTGAGCTTAAAGAAATAGAACATTTCTTCATTATATACTCACCTTTTGTCTGGCTTTTATTTATTTATTTATTTTTACAGAAAATAGAGCTTAACATAATGCAAATCCCCTTGATATGGTAGAATCTTCATGAATTGAATATCAACATTTAGCAAAAAAAAAAAAAAAAAAAAAATCTCCATTTATTCACTGAATTAAACACTTCACAAAAATTTTGCTTTCAATGCATCGCTCATACTTCACATTTTCTATAAATTGAAAAATCTTGCATTCATAAAGATGAATTATATTCTCTTATATACAGTAGTCTTTTGCATTCAGATTTAATGAAGCATCATATGTGATCTAGCTGTAATGTGATAATGCACTGAGATAATAGCCAGAGTTCAGTTTAGAAACGCTAAAATGATGTATAGGCCTATTGGGTTGTCTAAACAAGGAGTTTTCAATCTTTTAGATGCAAAGGACACCCATCTTAAAATTTAAAAGGCAGCTATTTCTCATAAAGTCTAAAGACCCATTTTATACTGTGAAATAATGTGTAAAATATCATTTGGAACATAATGAGTTTATATTACTTTGCATTATTTTGCTTTTCTCAAGTCACAATAGTACTGTAGTGTTTAGGGATGCCGATAAAAGCCATCCATTTAAAAACGGCCGATTATATCCTGTCAATCAAAAGGAGACAGAAAACTGACTGCAACTTATACTGTGTGTGAAGAAGATCCCTCGTGTTGAATTTAGGGCTGTCTGTGAGACTAATGCATTAACAATAAAAAAAAGTCCATCCATCCTGGCCTATCTTTATTTATGAAGTACTAACTGGACTGCTGACATGATGCTTGAACAGTTTGTGACATTTGAACAGAGTGAACAGAGACATTTGTAGTGGATTCTTGCAGTCAGGTGACGAATGTCTGGGGAAGATCTTTGCTTTATGCTTCATTTGAAAAAGTCATTATTTATCAGATCATAAATGCAAAATCACAGTGATAATTTTAGTTTGAGTCGATTTGGCAGTGACCAGTTTGACCTTGCTTTGTGTTTGAGCACAAAAATGAGCCGGAGTCTATTCATGCTAGCATGCTAATGGATGCTGATCGCTATCGCGACTGCTTTCGGAACTCAATTAGCAGCGTGATTGTGTGATAAACTCTCATTAGCATTAAAGCTAGATGAGCATGCAGATCATCCGGCAGGAGCGCAGATATCTAGATACGGGCGTAGCGTCATGCTAAGGGCTAAATCAAGCCAGAGAAATGCATAAACTTGGCTGTTAATCAGAAATAACAGTCTTATTCATTCTGTGACAAATTCGTCGTGATTGACTTAGAACATTGTGGCGTGATGAGGTTTTCAAAAGCTTAAATTTAGCAAAATTTCAGATCATTCTGTTGCTGCTATTTAGGATTCAGAGTACAGGCAGCATTTATTATTTATATTTTTCCATTGCTCAAATCTGAACGTCTTTTGTGTGTCGTTTTCAATTCAGGACTGAGAATGAAAGAAAGATTTGTTGAATGCAAGGTGTTGAGGATTAGTCTGACTGTGAGGAACGTCGGCTCCTCTCGAGTCTGTAATAGGTTTACTCTAATCACTTTATCCCGTGTGTGGTTCTGACCCAGCTGTCCCGTCCACACACTCCACCCGCCACCAAGTTTAACACCAATCACGGGACATTTACTGAGTGTTTTTAAAACTGTGTAGAGCTGGCTAGAAAACAGCAGAGAAGGAACTAAACCTCATCAGCTTCACTCATGATTATTAATAATGAATATTATAGTGCCGTAGTGTAGTATTGTGCTTTTGGTTTGTTTCGAAAGTGTTGTCTGTCTTTATGCATTTGGCTCCTTTTTCAAGGGCGAGTGGAATGAAACTCTTAAAATATAATCAGTATTTTCCCCATCTGGGCTGTGTCATTAACGGTTATAACTTGTTTGACTATTTTTACTGCTTATAAGTTGCACTTCCTTAAACATTCTGTTTGGAACTTTCTGGAACTTTCTAGAACTGTTTTTCTAGAGCAGTCCAAATGGTGGTATACATACAGGTCCTTCTCAATAAATTAGCATATTGTGATAAAGTTCATTATTTTCCATAATGTAATGATAAAAATTAAACTTTCATATATTTTAGATTCATTGCACACCAACTGAAATATTTCAGGTCTTTTATTGTTTTAAAACTGATGATTTTGGCATACAGCTCATGAAAACAAATCTCAATAAATTAGCATATTTCATCCGACCAATAAAAGAAAAGTGTTTTTAATACAAAAAAAAGTCAACCTTCAAATAATTATGTTCAGTTATGCACTCAATACTTGGTCGGGAATCCTTTTGCAGAAATGACTGCTTCAATGCGGCGTGGCATGGAGGCAATCAGCCTGTGGCACTGCTGAGGTGTTACGGAGGCCCAGGATGCTTCGATAGCGGCCTTAAGCTCATCCAGAGTGTTGGGTCTTGCGTCTCTCAACTTTCTCTTCACAATATCCCACAGGTCAGAAGAGTTGGCAGGCCAATTTAGCACAGTAATACCATGGTCAGTAAACCATTTACCAGTGGTTTTGGCACTGTGAGCAGGTGCCAGGTCGTGCTGAAGAATGAAATCTTCATCTCCATAAAGCTTTTCAGCAGATGGAAGCATGAAGTGCTTTGATAAAACACAGTGGACCAACACCAGCAGCTGACATGGCACCCCAGACCATCACTGACTGTGGGTACTTGACACTGGACTTCAGGCATTTTGGCATTTCCTTCTCCCCAGTCTTCCTCCAGACTCTGGCACCTTGATTTCCGAATGACATGCAAAATTTGTCCAAAAGTCCAGTGCTGCTTCTCTGTAGCCCAGGTCAGGCGCTTCTGCCGCTGTTTCTGGTTCAAAAGTGGCTTGACCTGGGGAATGCGGCACCTGTAGCCCATTTCCTGCACACGCCTGTGCACGGTGGCTCTGGATGTTTCTACTCCAGACTCAGTCCACTGCTTCCGCAGGTCCCCCAAGGTCTGGAATCGGTCCTTCTCCACAATCTTCCTCAGGGTCCGGTCACCTCTTCTCGTTGTGCAGCGTTTTTTGCCATACTTTTTCCTTCCCACAGACTTCCCACTGAGGTGCCTTGATACAGCACTCTGGGAACAGCCTATTCGTTCAGAAATTTCTTTCTGTGTCTTACCCTCTTGCTTGAGGGTGTCAATGATGGCCTTCTGGTCAGCAGTCTTACCCATGATTGCGGTTTTGAGTAATGAACCAGGCTGGGAGTTTTTAAAAGCCTCAGGAATCTTTTGCAGGTGTTTAGAGTTAATTAGTTGATTCAGATGATTAGGTTAATAGCTTGTTTAGAGAACCTTTTCATGATATGCTAATTTATTGAGATAGGAATTTTGGGTTTTCATGAGCTGTATGCCAAAATCATCAGTATTAAAACAATAAAAGACCTGAAATATTTCAGTTGGTGTGCAATGAATCTAAAATATATGAAAGTTTAATTTTTATCATTACATTATGGAAAATAATGAACTTTATCACAATATGCTAATTTATTGAGAAGGACCTGTATATAGGAGAGAGGGACAGAGAGAGAAGGAGCTTCATGAGCAAACAACTCAACTTGATACTTTTTGATATTTGTTTCAGTAGCAATATATAATGAAGCACAAGATAAGTGATACTACCCTACAGAAGGCTATTTGGACCAATAATCTAGTGAGATTTCAGCAAGCACATAGAAGAAGAGGAAGTGTTCCCATGTGAAATCCATGTGATCAAAACATGGGAAATTCATGTGTAATATATTTGAATGTCACTCAACCAATCACAGTTTAGCGTCTGCTTTGTTTGATCTATAGTAGTCATTCGGCATCATTGATTATTCCTGTACTTCCCTTCGTCTTAGTCATTACTGTGGCCGTCTCCAGGGTTTTTGGTAATCACTGTTTTGTTGTTTATTGTCTGTAATATTCCGGATCCTCTCCAGAGCAATCAGCAAGTGTTGGTCACGCGTGATGAGTGTGAGTTAACCTGCAGGCCATCAGGTACAGGCGTTCACTAAAGAGCGCCCGTGTGTCTCTGAGGACGGGAGGTGGATGGTACACTCTTCAGTGGATCATCGTGCAGGCGTGCTCATTGCAGCAGAAAATTGCCTGAGACGAGGAAAGTGAAAACCGGGAATTTAAGAAACTGAGAATTTGCTCTCCTGGAGGGATGAGGAGCACTGGGTGAAACGCGGATGTTCAACTGAAACACTCTATTTTGTCAGCATTTAGAATTTCCTTCTGTTTAACTGGAACTAAACATCAGTATTACTGCTCATACTTAATGTTAGTCAATCGAACAAACCCCCTAGACCAAATTATTAAACTTCTGAATGTAACTTGCATTCACATTTTTTTTATTATTTTATTTTAATAAAATTTGATTATTTTGTTTTCAATTTTATTTTATTAATTTGTTTTTTTTATTTTTTTATTTTTTTTATTCTATTTTAAGTTATTTGTTTTTGTTTTTATTTTATGTTTTGTTTATTTTATTTTAAGCTATTTTTAAAAATGTGTGTATTTTAAATTTATTTTATTTCTTGTTATTTGTATTTAGTTTTTTATTTAAATTTTTAGTTTTTATGATGTTTTATTTTTAATTTATTAGTTGTTTTAGACGTGTGTATTTATTTATTTATTCACACACATGTATGTATCTATATATATCAGACAAAAAAAAAATTGTTAAAAAGTGTGCAATCCCTGAAATCACTCAGAACACCATAGAAACTGCATAGCAACCACTCTATCATTGTGGTGATGATTTTTGCATGGGAAAGCTCCACTCACGCTTCCTTTTAGAATATGCAAAAATCTAGTTTAGGCCACATATTTGAGTCTGTTCCATTTTGGCCGCCATCATGTTTTGTCTGGAATGTTTTCCCTGCGGATATTCAAGCACTGTTAACATGAGTAATCAGTTTACAGATTAATAGCATCGCTGAAAGGTTCTTCAGTTGGGCCTTCTGACAGAAAGCATGACTCAAGGACATTGTAAATGTGATGTAAAACAGCAGAAATGTAAAACGGTGATGTACAGTCTCTCTGGGAAGAACCCGTGCCTTTCTGTCCTTTGTGTCGTCTAAAAATGCAACATCAGCGCAGACCAAATCTCTGTAAGTGGCAATCATGCATCTCGCTAAAAGCCTCCCACCACTTGATTCTTAATTATTAATATTCATTTCCTGTTCTGACAGGACGACCTCATCTTTCCGACTGCACGCTAGAATCATCGTCTTCTCCGTCTCCCTTGTTCTCTCATCAGTCTTGCTCTGTCTAGCCACGTTTAATGATACACACCGTAGTTCAGGTCCATTTGGAGAAGACATTAGTAGACGGAGCCGACCCAAGGTTAGCCATTGTCTGCTAAATTAGCAGAGCTCTTAGAGTTCCTGGAACGATGATGTGTTCTTCAGCCTGACATGGTCTGTTTCTCCTCATGGCTCAGAGCAGCACAGGGAAGTACAGTATACCGGTACCACGGTAGTATCGTGATACTAAAGCTTCAAAATACTGTACACCACTGTATTTTTAAAAAGTTCATTTCAACACTTATAAGAGGTTCTTTTTGAGTGCCGTTGCCTTTCTGTCGTGCCCTGTGTAGTGAATGCTGCCTTAAAGGGATAGTTCACCCAAAAAATTTAATTCTGTCAGTAATTACTCACCCTCATGTCGTTCCAAACCCATTAGACTTTCGTTCATCTTCAGAACACAAATGAAGATATTTTTGATGAAATCTGAGAGCTTTCTGTCCCTCCATTGACAACAATGTCATTGGAACGGCATTGCAACTTTCTAGGCCCAGAAAGGTGGGAAAAACAGTTAAAATAGTCCATGTGACTACAGTGGTTCAACCTTAATATTATGAAGCAACGAGAATACTTTTTCTGCGCAAAAGAAACTAAAATAACGACTTTATTCAACCATCTCTTCTCTTCTATGTAATTCTCATACGCTGTTGACGTAGTGTAACAGCGCAGCGCTTCTGGGTTCTACGTCAGAACGTAGGCTCACTATTGGCCGAGGCTGGTCATGTGTGTGATGCTGGCCAATAGTGAGCCTACGTTCTGACGTACAACCCAGAAGCGCTGCGCTGTTACACTACTATTTTAACGATGTTTTTACCACTTTTCTGGGCCATGAAAGTTGCAATGATGTTTTAACATTATATATTAATTTATATTCTATAATATACAGTACATACTGTCCTCCAGTCAGATTCGAAAATGTCAAGATATGGGTGCAATAAACACTCCTGTATGAGTTCTTGTTTTTTTATATATAATTATAACATGATACATTATAACATGGCACGAGCAAGAATGCTGTTTTCCCGAATATTAGCAAGATTGCAAATGTGACTGATTTTATACATCAGTTCAATAAACAAAAAGATAGACGCAACATTGTCAATATTGATGTTTTCGCTCTATTTTGCCAATTAAACTATTTATTCTAAACAAAGCAGAACTGTTGCACTAAAGCCCCTTTCACACAGAGGTTCCGAAAAATACATGGATAAAGTGACCCGGGATTTGACCCGGGTTCGTTTGATTTTGGTTCATTCACCCTGCCAGTGATTTTCCGGAATCAGAGAGTGCGTTCACACACAACCTGTAAAGACACGTGACATCGATGTGACTTGTAATGTCTCAGAAGCGTCTTAAGTTTGCTTATGAGTTGCGATTTCTCTCTCGAGAAACCACGCTTGTGCATTTTTTTCTCTGATTCGATCATAAACTTGCGCATTATGTACCGTTTCACAGCTGACGAACGATCCCGGCTTCAGCGTCATCACTACAGCACGGCATTATTGCGGCTTTTGTTCACACAGCGCGTGTTCCGGGACTGAACACGCCAATGTTACTAGGTCCCCTACCTGGCATCGATGCCGGCATCGATCCCGGGTCGTGTTTGTGTTCAGACAGAAGCCGTTCTGGCAATTTCCCGGGAATTTGCCAGGATCAACGCGCTGTGTGAAAGGGGCTTAAGTGTAAGAAAAAAGAAAGGAAGACTCGGGCTTCAGTGTAGTCACCTTTGACTTGCTCAGTGTGTTTGTAAGGCTCTATTCTCTGCAGAACTGTTTTGGAGTGATGTGTATGATGAAAAGTGCTACACAATTACATTTGAATGGAATTGAATTAATAATGTATGAATCTGTACTGCGCAAAGCAGCAGTTTTGGATTGAATACTTTGACTGTTCAGGATTTTTTCTATTGTGTACTCTCTATGACAGCCAATTGCAACCATTTACACTAAATATTACATTTACATTAAATATAAGTGCACATTGCTTATTCATTTTAATTTCCTGCAACGTATTAACTTGTGAAGCCGTCTAAGTTCGGACCTCTGTGGGGAAGGAAATGTAGACATGTGTTAAACGTTAATCAGATCCCACCGAGTTGGAGATTTCCTCAATTAGAGTTAAACGAATGGGCGACGTTTCAGCTGCCGCGTGTGCACAGATTTTCCATTTGGACTGAAGCTGTGAGAAATCATGTGCATAAATATGCAGTGCTGATTAATTCACAAGATGAGGGCCGAATCCTAGAAGAGAACTGAGATTTCAAATCATAACGGCACATACGGAGGCCCACAGCGGCCAGGCATAATCATCATCTCTCTGTACAAAACAAGGCTTTGTTCTCATCAAGGAAAGACAGAAAATTAAAAGCAATGTAGTCTAACAATATATTCGATAATGTTTCAATATAATAGATTTTGGAATTATAATATATTTAATCATATAAATTGTATTCATTTTCATTCACACATATACAGTCACAGCAGAATGAATATATATATATATATATATATATATATATATATATATATATTCTGCTATATATTTATGTATATATGTGTGTGTGTGTATACACAGCGGCTTTTCCTCAGTTTGCTTCCACTGTTAGGAAGATCTAGTAAATGGATGTTTTTTTTTTTTTGTTTTTTTTTCAATCCTCTAATGCTGCAAAATTGCTATGAGTTTCATGGATCATCAGTCCAGTCATTAGAACGAACGACTGCATCTGACTACAACACAAACACACATGCATCTGTTACTGAATCTGCATTAGCAGCAATGAGCGACGTGTGTTAAAGCGTGTTTGCCCTGCCGTGGCCGGGTGTACAGAGAGATTGGCTGTAATTGTGTGGGGATGTCGGGCTTTTGGTGAAAATGAGGCCGAGACTCAGTTGAAATGTCTTGTCTTTGCTCCGTTTGCATCCCGGATAGATTTCTGGAGATCAGAGCACGACTGCTGTTTGCATTTGGCTCACAAGACTGCGTCTCCATGCATCGATTACCCTCGTCAGTGGTATTAAAGGGTAGAGCGTGCGAGGGATGTAGGAATCATTAAAAGTGGGATTCGTTTGACCCCTCATGTCCTTATATCGAGCAGCTGCAGCATCAGAGGAATCGTCTTTAACTGTCTTACACAGCTGTTTGCTCTTCTGATGCTCTTATAGAGGGAAAAACTGCATACGGGTTGTCTCATGTGGATGGCTGTGTTAGAGACAAACACAATGTGCTGGTGTTGCTTTTCTTGCGTTGTTGATATGGTATATTTATATACACTCTCGGTAAACAGGGTACAAAAGCTGTCACTGGGGCGGCACCTTTTCAAAAGGTACAATTTCCTTTTCGTTACTAATATGCAGCCTTTAGGTATAAAAGTATACCTTTTGAACAGGTACTGCCTCAGTGACAGAATTCAAAAGGAATGAATGAAACTCAAAATATCCCACTAAATTCGGACTTGATGAGCCACATTTGAAGCCGTCTTTAAACTGTGTAAAGTCCCACATGATTTTGATTTGAAATTTGTCATTAAGTGTTTCTTCATCATTTACGGTCATTTGCAGACATCTTTGATGGAGGCATCTATGAAATGGTTGAAATGGCAAACAATGCAAATGCATGAACTGTGTTAAATATTTTTAATGAGTCCCATGAGTTAAAGCAATAGTTCAACCAAAACTGAAAATGGTCATCTTTTACTGAACCGTATGGCTGTTTTTCCCCCCAGATGTGATTTAGAACGGCATGGCCTGATGTTCTGTAAGGTCATAGCTGCAGTAAATCTTTAGTGTTCAGTCGACTAGAAAACACATCTACTGTTCATCTGTAGCAGTCTGTCCTGATCCTGCAGCTTACGGCTCCTTTACAGGACGTCTCCGGCTCAGTTGTGTTTGCTTGCTTCAAAGTGTTTGTCCTAGTGAGCAGGAGTGCATTTTATGTAGGTGAAATAGCAACTGTAAAACGTGGATTTGTGTTTGTTTTAATCAGCAAGGATGCATTAAATGAATCAAAAGATTTCAATTTCATAATCAAATTTAGCACGGTTTCCACAAAAATATGAAGCAGCACAACTGTTTTCATCTTTGATAATGATCAGGAAATGTTTCTTGATCATCAAATCATCATATCAGAGTGATTTCTGAAGGATCATGTGACACTGAAGACTGGAGTAATGATGCTGAAAATTTAAATCTTTGATCACAGGAATAAATTGTTTTACAATATTTTCAGATAGAAAACTGTTGTTTTATATAGTAATCTTTTTTTTTTTTTTACTGTATTTTTGATCAAATAATTGCAGCTTTGGTGAGCAGAAGAGACTGTTTCTTTCAAAAACATTTTAAAAAAAGGTACTGACCTCAAACTTTTGTACAGAAGTGTAGATTGACAACATACAGAGCTCCAGCGGTTGATGGTGTCGTGATGTTTAATGCCACTCAGTACTACAATATTACACTTTTACTAATTTACATTTAGTCATTTAGCAGATGCTTTTGTCCAAAGCGACTTACAATTTAGGACTAAATTAAGCGAGTCATCGTGTTTTATGGTTGGCTTTTCATAGTCACTTATGGTTGGCTTACTTATAGTTGTTTCTGCATATTAAACTGAAATGGAAAACATATTTAAAAAAAACAGTTCACCTTGAAGATAATGTTAACCGGTGACTTGTGTTATAATGGCAGGCACTGCACTGAGCAATCTATCACTCTGACATAAAATGTGTTTTTGACTGTAGAACAGAATAGTTCAATCAATGAAACGTGGTGCAGGTTATGAGCTAGTGCTGCGTTTCTATCTCGTGATGCTGCTGTTCTCCACAGCCTCATTTTCATGTGTGTCAGATGAAATATATCATCCGCTGTGACTAAAGTTTTAGTCTGTCTGTCCATCTGTTGATTTAGTAAAGCTCACTTGCATTATTAATGTCTCCAGTCACATTAGGCAGCTATTTTTCAGCAGCTCATTATAAACAGATTGTATCTGTTGGCCCTGATGAGAAACGCTCCATCTCTCCGTTACAATGAAGGAGTCAGAGCTCAGAGCAGACGTCCTGCAGATCTGTGCCGTGACGCTCGCGCTCGCTCAATGGCGTCAAGCTCACACTGTTTATCTTAGTCAATCAGAAATTCATTCGACTCGTATTGCGCCGCCCCGCTCAAGATTAGAGGATGATTAATAAGGGTTCTGATGCGTTTACACAGCCAGAGCCTTTTAAGATGACTTACAATTCAGTCGCTGATATCCAGCCGTGCTAATGAGATGTCAAACATCTGACAGACACTCACACATGAGGGGTCAGACATTAACATCGCTGCTCGGTCTTTCATGTTGGAAATTAATAATAAGAAACTTGTCAGATCTACTTCAGTTGGTGACTTTTGACACTTGATATTGAAGCATTGGCTGATATATGTATATATGTATGTATGTATGTATGTTTGTATGTATGTATGTGTGTATATATATATATGTATATATCTGTGTGTATGTGTGTATGTATATGTGTGTATATATATATATATATATATACAGTGAGGAAAATAAGTATTTGAACACCCTGCTATTTTGCAAGTTCTCCCACTTAGAAATCATGGAGGGGTCTGAAATTGTCATCGTAGGTGCATGTCCACTGTGAGAGACATAATCTAAAAAAAAAAATCCAGAAATCACAATGTATGATTTTTTTAACTATTTATTTGTATGATACAGCTGCAAATAAGTATTTGAACACCTGAGAAAATCAATGTTAATATTTGGTACAGTAGCCTTTGTTTGCAATTACAGAGGTCAAACGTTTTCTGTAGTTTTTCACCAGGTTTGCACACACTGCAGGAGGGATTTTGGCCCACTCCTCCACACAGATCTTCTCTAGATCAGTCAGGTTTCTGGGCTGTCGCTGAGAAACACGGAGTTTGAGCTCCCTCCAAAGATTCTTTATTGGGTTTAGGTCTGGAGACTGGCTAGGCCACGCCAGAACCTTGATATGCTTCTTACAGAGCCACTCCTTGGTTATCCTGGCTGTGTGCTTCGGGTCATTGTCATGTTGGAAGACCCAGCCTCGACCCATCTTCAATGCTCTAACTGAGGGAAGGAGGTTGTTCCCCAAAATCTCGCAATACATGGCCCCGGTCATCCTCTCCTTAATACAGTGCAGTCGCCCTGTCCCATGTGCAGAAAAACACCCCCAAAGCATGATGCTACCACCCCCATGCTTCACAGTAGGGATGGTGTTCTTGGGATGGTACTCATCATTCTTCTTCCTCCAAACACGTTTAGTGGAATTATGACCAAAAAGTTCTATTTTGGTCTCATCTGACCACATGACTTTCTCCGATGACTCCTCTGGATCATCCAAATGGTCATTGGCAAACTTAAGACGGGCCTTGACATGTGCTGGTTTAAGCAGGGGAACCTTCCGTGCCATGCATGATTTCAAACCATGACGTCTTAGTGTATTACCAACAGTCACCTTGGAAACGGTGGTCCCAGCTCTTTTCAGGTCATTGACCAGCTCCTCCCGTGTAGTTCTGGGCTGATTTCTCACCTTTCTTAGGATCATTGAGACCCCACGAGGTGAGATCTTGCATGGAGCTCCAGTCCGAGGGAGATTGACAGTCATGTTTAGCTTCTTCCATTTTCTAATGATTGCTCCAACAGTGGACCTTTTTTCACCAAGCTGCTTGGCAATTTCCCCGTAGCCCTTTCCAGCCTTGTGGAGGTGTACAATTTTGTCTCTAGTGTCTTTGGACAGCTCTTTGGTCTTGGCCATGTTAGTAGTTGGATTCTTACTGGTTGTATGGGGTGGACAGGTGTCTTTATGCAGCTAACGACCTCAAACAGGTGCATCTAATTTAGGATAATAAATGGAGTGGAGGTGGACATTTTAAAGGCAGACTAACAGGTCTTTGAGGGTCAGAATTCTAGCTGATAGACAGGTGTTCAAATACTTATTTGCAGCTGTATAATACAAATAAATAGTTAAAAAATCATATATTGTGATTTCTGGATTGTTTTTTTTTAGATTATGTCTCTCACAGTGGACATGCACCTACGATGACAATTTCAGACCCCTCCATGATTTCCAAGTGGGAGAACTTGCAAAATAGCAGGGTGTTCAAATACTTATTTTCCTCACTGTATATATATATATATATATATATATATATATATATATATATATATATATATATATATATATATATATATATATATATATATATATATATATATATATATGTATGTATATATGTATGTGTGTATATATGTGTGTGTATGTGTATAAAATAATATTCCTTTTCAGCTGCCATCATCTAATGTTAATTGTCTTTAATGTTAATAAAATGTGTTTGTATTTGATTTACTTTGTAGAAAATTGCTGTATATATTGGATTTATATATCTTTTTTTTTATTCGGTTTAATTTCTTGATGCATGTTCCTGGTCTTTTGCATGTTATTTAAAAGATGTGTATGTATTTATACGATTCATTTTATGCATCTTGAGACTGCCACATTCTGTTAGGCATTAGTAATTAAATTGAAATGTACAGAGCAGCGAGGGTTTACTGAACTACTCAAAATATGTCACATCACAGACGTGAAATGTTCTCTTTGACGTCCGCTGCTTTGAGTCTATTCAGCTTGATTTGACTGCAAAGTGTGATTTTGCAGTGATTTGATTTTGCCTGTTCTGTTCTTCCAGCCCCATTTGCATTTGTTCCTTTTCTTTTTCATTCTTTCTTTTCTTTTTTTTTCATCTTCTGCAGTGACACAGCTAGAGAAGTAGTTAAAGATTTCTTGTTCTCTCTCATAGTTCATTAGTGACGGCCTTTATTGAACTAAGTGAATAAAGCGTCTTTAAGTCTCTAATATCCTCCTAATGTCGTCTCAGTGTGGCGGAGTTAAAGACCTGTGATTAAGTTTATCATCTGAAGTTTAAGTGCTTCCTCGCCTCAAGCTGAATGGTGTTTTAGTTCTGCGTCTCGATGTGCAAGGGATCGCATCAGGAATGACATTATTCTGAGTTCAACTAGCTGTTTTAATGCTTCATTTTCTACAGGCTGTTGTTAAGAACAACCACGCTCATTTAAATATGATAATAAATTAAAATGAATGAATAGAACATGACCATGGTCTTTATTAAATAGACAGTGGCTGACATGATTTTCTCTCATTTCAGAGTGTTCCTGCGAGCCATCAATCAATACGCCGCCGTTCTCAGCAAGAAGTTCCTCGATCAAACCAACTTTGAGCTGCAGGTGAGACTTCAAATACAACAAATCTGTTTGACGTTGTTGCCTGGAACACAAAAGGGATTTTTTCCCCCATTCACTATCATTGAATGCTAAATCTCCTTTTGTGTTAATTGCAAGAAAGAACTAGAAAGATACATTCATAATGCATTTAGACTAGTAAAGTGCTACCAAAAAGATAGGCCTGGTTTCACAGACAGGGTTTAGATTAGGCCAGGATTAGGCCTTAGTTCAATTAGGACATTTAAGTAGCTTTTATAAACGTGTCTTAGGAAAGAATATTACTGGTGTGTGTCTTGAAACAAAACAATGGCACTGACATATTTAAAGACTTTCAGTTAAAACAGCTCAAACGTGCATTTTAGTCTTGGACTAGGTTTGAGCTTTGTCTGTGAAACCGGAGGATAGTGTTGTTTATGAAAGCACACCTTTTAATCGTGACTATCTGCCCGGCTGTGTTAGAGGAAGTTCCAGCAGGGATCATTAAATTTCTTTCTACCAGAATAACTCATGACAGGCTAATGGGCTGCAATTTCCGAGCGTCTGATTTGAATATTTGAAGCGGCTCTTCTCTGAGCATTGTGCTCGTGTTGCTTGTCGCTGGTGGCTCATGGTTATTCTTAATCTCAGTATTCATTTTACCCATGAAACCATCTGGCGATGCACACTTTGGCTTTCAGAAGCCAATGAATTATGTTGAGGTTATTGTGAGTGGCATCAGCTCTTCTGCTTAAATAGCTGTGTGCACTGTGTCTTTTGCTCATACTTCAAATCCTTCACAATAACTATTAATCTAGTGTGCATAACCTGTCATCATTTGTGCTACAGACATGAATGATCAAACTACTGATATCTCATTTGTAGATGTCTAATTGAAAGGATTTTCTAATTCTATTCTAATATGTAATGATATTAAAGTGCCCCTATTATGCTATTTTAAAGGCTCCTAATTTGGTTCTGTAGGTCTCCTTCAATAGGTTTACATGCATCCAAGGTAAAAAAAAAAAAAAAACACTTACATTTTCTCATAATATACATAGCAGCATTACCTTTTTCCTACTGTGTCTAAATGGTCTTCCGTCTTTTTGAGCGCTTCCTCTGCTCTGATTGGTCAGAGGGTCTTGTCTGTTGTGATTGGTCAATCACTTACAGCACGTGTCGGAAATTAAACACCCGTTACCATATGTGAATTTCAGCTCTTCCTCAGCTCTTGATACACAGTGATACAAATAGTAACATTGGCGCTGGTTTTACCAGAAAACAGCGTCTTCTCGACATGAACAACACAAACCAAACTCTTCCAGTCTCAGATAAACTACAGTGTTTGAGGGCGGGACAAAGCAGACGCTGTTCGCCGACAGCCAATCAAGACCAGAGACTGGCATTATGCAAATTTGTTACAAACATATGCAGGTCTGGAATTACTGACGACTCGTTTCAGGCAGTTCAGAATCACTTCTTTCTTTCGGGAGACCGTAACTCCATTTGTCTTTGAAACTTTGCCGACCTTTTACATTCACAAACAGCTATATTACACACTATTTGAAACATAATATCTGAAAAAAAGCATAATAGGGGCACTTTAATGCAGGATGATTTAAGGGCTTTTCACACCAATAACAATAACTATATTAACATCCACACTAAAGCACGATAATGTTCTGTTTATTATAAGCGTGTGCCACCGTTATGTCATGTACCACTTTAAATGCTTGAATCTCTTTTAAAGGCAGATAAATCATTATCACTCATTAGCTGTTTCTCTGTCTCGTTATCATTAGTTGTAGAGAGTACTTCCCTATTATCTTAGAATTAGGATGATTATTGAAACGTAGATATTGTTATAGTTATCATCCCTGGTGTGAACGGCCCTTTAGTCTGTAATTATTTCAATTAGGAGCTGAAGTTTAATAATATCCTCCTTTTTTTTCTCTCAGTTGTGGAATAACTACTTCCACCTCGCTGTGGCATTCCTTACCCAGGAGTCTTTGCAGCTTGAGAACTTTTCAAGTGATAAACGGGCCAAGATCTTCCACAAGTAAGCATTAATATCACTGTCACCTACCCACAATGCACTGCTACAAAATTGTATAACATTAACCTCTCAACAGGAAGAACTACATATGAAAAAGTGTATGTTTATGATGCTTGAATATTAAAAAAAAGCATATGTTTGTCAGAAATGATGTATTTCGAGTGTTCGGATGAGAGTTAGACAGCCGTGTTGTCATACTGCATTTGCATTTATTAATTTAGCAGATGCTTTTATTCAAAGTGACTTACAAATGAGGAACACAACAAGCAATTCTTCTTAACGAGGCAATAACGTGTGAAGTGCTTGGAATGCAAAGATTTAAACATCATTTGGATTAATACAAGACCAAACAGGGAGTGAGGCATATATTAAAAAATACTGAAAGCATAGGAGCATATGGGGCCGAGAGAGGTGAAGGAAATGTGGGTAACACTTTATGGTAAGGGTACATGAATTATCATGAATTCATGTATAAATTCATGCATGAAATATGCATTCATTCATGCATTAATATCTCATGAATCATCAGGAACTAACATGAGTTCAACGTTTTTCATTCATGACTTCATGGATGAACAACACCTTAATTAAAACATTAACTAAGATGAGTACATCATCATGAATTATGATTTATTACGCATGATCATGATGTTTTCTTTGTTCACACAAAAAATTGGTCTTTACCACCCATTGTGGATAAAGCTATGGTTATGGTACATGAATCATCATGAATTCATGCATAAAAAAGTATTAATTCATGCATGCAAGACTACTCTTCGAATTATTAAAGGAATGTACAAAAATCCACATTATCTAATGCATGCATACAGGCTAGAACAGCATATCAATTAATGTGAGAACTTTTTTTCTGAATTATGATCTGAGTTTCCAAGCATGTTCATGTCTTCTCATAGCCTGCAGGTAAATGGACAGAGCCCCAAATTGGCCAATCACAGCACATATTATACGAATTCTGTTGGTGTTCAAATACTAGTCATCATTAACTAAGCATTATTTATCAATGACTTCATCATGTGTGTGGCCCCTCAATTAAAGTGGTGACTTGGTGCTTTGAAACACTGATGAACAATGTGTTTTCATTATGATCCGAGTTATCCAGCATGTTCATGTCTTCTTCATAGCCTGCAGGTAAATGGACAGACCCCCAAATTGGCCAATCACAGCACATAACATACAAATTCTGTTGGCATTCAAATACAGTAGTCATCATTAACTAAGCATTATTTATCAATGACTTCATCATGTGTGTGGCCCCTCAACTAAAGTGGTGACTTGGTGCTTTGAAACACTGATGAACAATGTGTTTTCATTATGATCCGAGTTATCCAGCATGTTCATGTCTTCTTCATAGCCTGCATGTAAATGGACAGACCCCCAAATTGGCCAATCACAGCACATAACATACGAATTCTGTTGGCATTCAAATACAGTAGTCATCATTAACTAAGCATTATTTATCAATGACTTCATCATGTGTGTGGCCCCTCAACTAAAGTGGTGACTTGGTGCTTTGAAACACTGATGAACAATGTGTTTTCATTATGATCCGAGTTATCCAGCATGTTCATGTCTTCTTCATAGCCTGCATGTAAATGGACAGACCCCCAAATTGGCCAATCACAGCACATAACATACGAATTCTGTTGGCATTCAAATACAGTAGTCATCATTAACTAAGCATTATTTATCAATGACTTCATCATGCGTGTGGCCCCTCAACTAAAGTGGTGACTTGGTGCTTTGAAACACTGATGAACAATGTGGCATAGCTGTGAAATGACATGAATATGAACATGAAAGTTCAAGCCTTTGCAAACAATGTACTGTGGACACAAATGGACTTTGATCTTAACTTGCAACGTGAGCTCATGAGAATACGTGTGTATTTTTACGTAAAGTGTAGTTCTACCATACGTACATTTATTTACGTTTTATACACACAGAAACGTATAATACTGACAGTGGACAGCACAAAAACGTAATTTATTTACTTATAAACAACTTATACAAACAACGACGTACAAATTTGGGCGTATTCCTATTTAACTTATGCATATTCAAATCGTGGCATTAATGTTTTGACTCATAATACACTAAAACACAGCATAAATTCACAAAAGAAATCAATTTTATTAGCTTAATGTGATCAAATCTTTATAATCCATACGTTGTTTGCAAGAAACAGATCCAAATGCAGCCCTTTATCCAGTGATCTTCATCTGCATTTCTCTCAGAGACCAACGTCAAATCCCGCGCTCGTGGGAAATTCAAATTCAAAAATTGCGCCCGAAGCGTTACGACATGTTTTACGGCAGTGATATCAAACGCTCATTGGCTCTCGCATGCTTCGTCACAGATTGCGACATGCCGTGTTTAAGTTGTGTACTACATTTGAAATGGAGAAGCGCGCGCGCCTTCACAGAGCGAACAGCAAACCGAACCGGATTAACATTTTCATGGATTAATAACTTAAATTCTGCTCTGTAACGTTACCTCATACAAAACTATTATATAACGTTACTACCAGAGAGGACTGCGAAACATCGTCATGTGAACGACTTTTGGTACCGGTTTTGACATTTTCTCAATAAATAAATAATTGTGATTGTCTGTCTGTTGTTTTAATTTACAATTGTAGTTACGTAGTTTTAAGAAATGGTTAGGTTTAGGGGTAGGGGTAGGATTAGTTGCTCAAACTATCTTTTAATGCTACATTGTTAATAAAACTGCCATTTCCCTACACATATCTGTCCATTACGTTTTATCCTTTTAATATTGTCTATAAAATGGGTATGTTTAGGTGTGGGAGTAGGGTTAGCAGCTAAGGGATCTTACATTTATAATCTATAAAATGGTAAAAGGGAAATTATACAGATATCTTTATAATATGAAATATTCGTAAATAGTTTAACGTACATTTTTTAGCTGTAAAATCGTAATAATGTTATGTAACTTTACTGCTTTATTCTGAACGGTATAAACCAGTTAAACCAACAGCTGGAAAGAGCTGAGAAGGAATTCAGTACATACACCATGAACTTTATTTGAAGTGCCTGTAGGCTATATCTGAAAACTCTTTACAAAACCATAAAGCTGTTTTACAATTTCATGATATGGAGGAGTCACATCAGTAGCTTAAAGGTGACTCTTTACCCAAAAAGAGATCAAGCTGTTTGCGAAACATTTTTTTTAAAACAGCTTTATGTTTTTTAACTGGTTTATACCGTTTAAGAATAAAGCAGTAAAGTTAAGATCAAAGTCCATTTGTGTCCACAGTACATTGTTTGCAAAGACTTGAACTTGAATGTTCATATTCATGTCATTTCACAGTTATGCCACATTGTTCATCAGTGTTTCAAAGCACCAAGTCACCACTTTAGTTGAGGGGCCACACGCATGATGAAGTCATTGATAAATAATGCTTAGTTAATGATGACTACTGTATTTGAATGCCAACAGAATTCGTATGTTATGTGCTGTGATTGGCCAATTTGGGGGTCTGTCCATTTGCCTGCAGGCTATGAAGAAGACATGAACATGCTGGATAACTCAGATCATAATGAAAACACATTGTTCATCAGTGTTTCAAAGCACCAAGTCACCACTTTAGTTGAGGGGCCACACACATGATGAAGTCATTGATAAATAATGCTTAGTTAATGATGACTAGTATTTGAACGTCAACAGAATTCGTATAATATGTGCTGTGATTGGCCAATTTGGGGCTCTGTCCATTTACCTGCAGGCTATGAGAAGACATGAACATGCTTGGAAACTCAGATCATAATTCAGAAAAAAAGTTCTCACATTAATTGATATGCTGTTCTAGCCTGTATGCATGCATTAGATGATGTGGATTTTTGTACATTCCTTTAATAATTCGAAGAGTAGTCTTGCATGCATGAATTAATACTTTTTTATGCATGAATTCATGATGATTCATGTACCATAACCATAGCTTTATCCACAATGGGTGGTAAAGACCAATTTTTTGTGTGAACAAAGAAAACATCATGATCATGCGTAATAAATCATAATTCATGATGATGTACTCATCTTAGTTAATGTTTTAATTAAGGTGTTGTTCATCCATGAAGTCATGAATGAAAAACGTTGAACTCATGTTAGTTCCTGATGATTCATGAGATATTAATGCATGAATGAATGCATATTTCATGCATGAATTTATACATGAATTCATGATAATTCATGTACCCTTACCATAAAGTGTTACCGAAATGTGTTTTCCTGAAAACATGAACAGGTTCTGCATCACTGTTGAAAGCGTTTGAGAAGGAGAGACGGCAGGACTGAGTGAAGAGCCTCTTCTCAGTGTGTGTTTGCCTGTGGCGTGAGCTCATTCTCGTAGAGTCTGTCAGGACTCTTCAGCCTCTCAGGAACACGGGGACACGTTTCCAAAACCACACATTTTCTCAGGACATGCAGTGCTGGTGTCAGGAGCCGCAGCTCTTTCTGGGAGCCGTTTTTGCTTTTAGGTTTTGGGGGAATTGCACAGATTTGGCGAATTCAAAAGAAATGAATAACCAACAATCTCTGCATCAGAACATTTTTAAAATGGGATCATTTGAATAACATACAGTATGTTGCAGATAATTGGGACCTGTACGGCATTGGATAATATCGGTATATTGGCTATCATATGATATCAACAATCTTTTTCATTTATCCAGTTTTTGAATATCATTCTATCCGTCTATCATTATATGTATCATTCCATTGTTCTTTCTATCATTCTATCTATTGTTCTATCTATCTGTTGTTCTATCATTCTATAGTTCTATCTATCTATCTATCTATCTATCTATCTATCTATCTATCTATCTATCTATCTATCTATCTATCTATCTATCTGTCTACGGTATCCATCGTTCTTTCCATCCATCCATCCACTTTTAATAAAGTAGCACATACTTTAAAATAAATAATGTATTTGTAATCAACCATAACATTTGACAATGTCAAGTGTGAACATTCTGCTTGTCCTCAAAAGAAAGATGAGCAGATACAATTTTTGGGTTAACAATCTCTTTAATTTTAATACCAACTCATGCAAAAATAAAAGTGGCACAAGCTCAACACATTGTCAGCTATAATGCAGTTTAATTTGTTTACTTGCTGACAGAATTTCAACCTGATGACACTTCATGTCCTGGAATTCTACCAAAAAAAATAAGAAACCCAAAGTTGGCATTTTGAGGGCTTTTATCAGAAAATGTGCTGATGTCTCAAGGATGCTGCGTCTCATTTTTATAACAATCTGTTCGGCTACCCTGTCTTTGTTCTTCTGTGCTGTTTGCCCCCTGCTGTGCCTCTTTCAGAGTGATGTTTCATTCCTTCAGAGCCGTAGCCTTAGCTTTTATCCTTCCCTCAACCTTTCATCACTCCATTCTCCCAGTGTTCTGCTGGAGGTGTCATGTTGACCTCAGAGAGACTGCTTTTGCTGCTGACTCTTCAGTCTTTCCTTTTCCTCCTCTTTTCTTCTCATTCTGAGTCCAACCTGGCATCACAGTAAAGGAGCATTCAGGCCAAAGCTCACACACTCAGTACAGATGGAAGAAATACACAATACTTACTGGAGAACATGTTTTTGGTGTGCCATGCTGGTTGATTGGGGGTTTGATGCTGTTTTGTTGAATTTTATGGTTGATTAGTTGATCTGGGTGGTTGCAGGGTGTTGCTACCCGGGTTTCTAGGGTGTTCTATAGATATGACTTATGATTTGTCCAATACCTCAAGTATAAGCAGGAGAGCTGGCGCTTTAGCAGACAACACTAGTCCCTCGCTCTTTTTCATCTGTCGCTGTATTACGTTAGCATCTCTTTCCAGTGAACGTCCCGTGGGCTGGCAGGTGTGAGTGTTAACAGGCTCAGCTTACTCTTCTGTATGAGTGTGAGAACACACACCCTCGGCTGTCTGTCTCTTTCATTCTGTCACTGCGGACACCAGAGACACAAATTATAGAGTAGCGCTTAGCAGGAAACAGACCGACCCGTATGGGCGAGAGGCTAGAGGCTGTATACGAGAGGCTTTACTGAGTGTTAACTGGGCTCCGACGCACCTCGTCCTTGTCATCGTAAATTACGCCTGGATGAGAGCGTATTGTCAAAGCAATCGATGGTGGCTCCGAATTCAGCCGAGGGCCACAGGCGTCCCCAAATGACAGCGGTAATGAATGGATGTCAGGCCCGCTGAGGCCGCTGGAGGTAAAGCATAAGGGATGTGTCGCCATGCTGCTTACTTCACACTTTCTTTAAATGAGAGCACCGATTGGGCCATGTGACTTTGATTCTGAACAGCTATTATTCCTCTCTCAATATTATGAAGGTTAGCAAGTTGAAGCCTTAAATGTTTCTCAATTCCAAGAGAATAAATTTGAGATACTTTAAATGTTTATACTTTAAACTTTACCAAGTCATCTGTCTTTCCCTGATATCTTCATATTTCTGTTTATAGGTATCAAGACATGCGGCGACAGATTGGCTTTGAGATCCGAGACATGTGGTACAACCTAGGTGAGCTGCCATTTAAGAGATCATTATATTAAACAAAAAATAGTTGAGAAATATACTGGGGTATGTCTATTTGCAAGTGCATGACGAAAAACAAAAATATGTTTTTGAAAAAAAAAACACAAGTTTTGGGCATTTGTGATCCATACACAGCACCTGTAACATTATTTAAATCACTAAAAAACAGTGGGACATTCTCAAACATGTAATGTGAAAACACTTGAAGTGACTTGAAAACAGTGATATTAAAAGTTAAAATGCTCTATACTATATACAGGCGAGCAGATGAACCCAGAATATGAATGCAATGTGCTGCTTAAGTGTTTTATTTATAATGGTTTTCTATGGAAAACTGCTTAACAGGACACTGGGTTGTGTTCATATTCTGGGCTCTTCTGCTTGCGTATGCATAGTATGCATCATCATTAATCATCATTAATGTGCATATTGAATTTAGTCTTTTAATTTCACTGTCTTACTACATTAGTATGTAGTACAAACCTGGTAAAAAGGACTGGGCGGCAATGAAAGAAAGCCATGTTTTGCCCTCCAGGCAATGAATATTGAATTGGCTATGAATTGTAGAGACACCGACTTTACATTTTTTACACCCCTAAACAAAACGAACTGTGATTGGTTTCTTTTCTTGTCAGTCAGACTGCCTCATGACCAATGAAAACTGCGATAGTCCAGACTTTCTGCCGTCAGTCTGAAGGTCTGCCTATGTGAGACTGCAAATGTCTTGACCGTCACTTATTATGAATTTAATGCATCGTGATTACAAGCATTCCCAAACTTTTGAATGGTATAGTACACATTTAAAAACTGATAGTCTTTCACTTGCGGTGCTCTAAATCTTGTGGGCTCTTTGTAAAAGGCTAAAAAAAAACATTGCATCTTTAAAAGGATTCCCAGCATTCACATTGCATAACTTTGGGATCATTTATTTTTGTACGGCTTGTGTCTGCCACATTTGTGTTGCTTACAGTTTTAGCACTGATTTCAAGCGGGTTATTTTTCGACCTAGACACCTAACTGTTATTTAGAGCCGTGGAAACGGAAATGCTCCAAAAGTGAAGGTGCTAATTAGTTGCAGGACAGTTGAGGAAGCACCGCTGTGAAAGTATTTTCAGTTCCCACACTCCTCCCTGAATAAGTGTTTGCCACCTCACGGTAGACGTGTTTCTCAGCAGTCTTTGGTTGTTCATTAGCTTGCTGCGTTTGATACCGGGTTTAGTCACGTACAGTACACCAGAGAATCAGAGATGTTTGCCTATATTCAGTGTTGTGATTGCACGAAACTATGAAGATTAGGAGAGCACAGATGAAAGTAGAGAGATTTAGAAATGCTGCCTCCAAAATAGAAATGGTACACACCTCACAGAAATGCATAAAGGTTGTTGTTAGACACAAATAGGCTCTGCGAGGAGGTAGCGGAGAGACGATATTCCCTGTGCTGGTGCACCTGCCGGCAAAAATATCACAAACAGAAAGCAGATCCAAAAAACTAACAGAAAAGATCTCAAATAAACTATCTAAAGGATTCAGGCATGATAACTTGTTTCTTCTGATCATCCTGCAGGTCCACACAAGATCAAGTTTATCCCTGAGATGGTGGGTCCGATTCTGGAGATGACTCTGGTTCCGGAGATCGAGCTGCGGAAAGCCACGATTGCCATCTTCTTTGACATGATGCAGTGCGAGTTTCACTTCAGACGCTGTTTCCAGACGGTCAGTTTTCACAGGCGTCAGTACCCGTGTGATTTCTGTGTTTGCATCCTAACTTGCACACTTATACTGCATACTAATAGGATAGTTCATGGGAAAGTGCACTACGGTTCAAAAGGTTGGGGTCTATTAGGCTCACCAAGGCTGCAGTAATATTTTGAAATATTATTCCAGTTTAAAAAAACTGTTTTCTATTTGAATGCATTTAAACTGTAATTTATTCCTGTGATCAAAGCTGAATTTTCAGCATCATTACTCCAGTCTTCAGTGTCACATGATCCTTCAGAAATCATTCTAATATGCTGATATGATGCTCAAGAAACATGTTGTTTTATTATTATCTTCAATGTTTTTGCCACTTAATATTTTGTGAAAACCATAATATATTTTTCAGGACTTTTTGATACATAGAGAGTTCAAAATTTTAGCATTTATTTAAAACGGAAATATATTGTAACTTTATATATGTCTTTATTGTCACTTTTGAATAAAAGTATTAATTTCTTTAAAAAAAAAAAAAAAAAAAAATATATATATATATATATATATATATATATATATATATATATATATATATATATATATATATATATATATATATATATATATATATCTTACTGACCCCAAACTTTTGAAAGGTAGTTTGAATGCAGCACTTTTAAGTAGGGGTGTCATTATTCCATGATTTCAGTAGTACGTACTAATAGCTTTTATATACTGAAAAAATGCACCATTCCTCATTACTACAGCTAAAATGGATATGCTGCAATAATACTATGAATATTAACATATTAAACTGAACATATACTCTTCAAATGTTTCTCACTGATTAAACATTGCTTCAGGTCTTTCAATTATTCAAGCAAACAGAGCATGTGTGCAGATACGCATGTGAGCAGTTGAAAGCAGCTGTTCAAAAGCTTTAGAAAAAGCGCTTCATTTTTCTGAAGGACCATCAGAAACTCCTGTTGTGTTTTAAAAAAACATGAATGGATGCACATTTTAAAATCCATTTGCGCTCCTTTAAAGTTACCATGAAATCAAAATTGATGCGAACAACCTGTTACTCACATGACATATAGCAAACCACAACCATCCAATCAAGTCCCCATTGACAAAATCAAGTCCCGCCCTACATTTGTTCTTGTTCCAGAAGCCATTTCACTCATACGTCAATGTAGGAAAGACCAGAATAGCACAACTTCCGTTTCATGCAGACTTTAACATTCTCATTTCAACACAATGTAGTCTAGGATGCGCTGATTCTCATTTTGCAGAATATGTAGTGCATATTAGGATGCAGTCCTTGTGCCACATCCCTCAGAGATCTTCATCTTCCTCAAAAACCTTCACTGCTAAAAGGTTACGGAGTCACTACTTCCTCAAATATGCTTTGCTTTAATGTTAATCTACA